>JBBGZY010001999.1:965038-1695076 GCA_037952925.1 Lithobates clamitans | reverse complement strand
TGTGACACATACAGGTGGTTGCATATGTGTGAGAGATAACATCAAGACTTCAAGATGTGAAAAGCTCTTAATTGGAGTGTTCCACCAAGAATACACAGAAACAAAAGTAAATACTTGGAAGGGTTGCAGCCAATTATAGCAAAACTGAATTAGCAAAGTTACCTTTTAATTAACAAGAGGGTACAGGATAAGTCTGCAGGTAAACTAGAAATCCCCTTTTTAACTTTAAGTGTGGTACCATGTTCTGGAATGTGCAAGAGAAGCAGCTGCACATACTCAATGAAGAATAAAGTTTAAAAGTATTAGAGGAAAAGGAGCCTGAAAATGACAGTAGTAAATAAATAAATAAAAGGCATAGAGAGCCGAGAAGAAAGGTGGATGTAGCAGGAGAATTAACACTGGTAGATGAGATTTCAAAGAAAGGTAGTGTTGCTTCCTATAGATTCCTGTAGGAAGGAGAACGAGGGCCTTACACAAATCCCCTCACCCTCCCCGTTATACCCCCAACCTGCATGTCACACAAGAGGCGTGAAAACAACACAAACTATGCCTAGGGCCCCACTTTTCTGCTGCACCCCATCTGCTGTTCTGGTTGATCATTATCTGGCTTTGGCTTGACTTAGACAGCCAGGGGGCTGCTGGGGAGGTGGGGGAGAGTAGCACAGAAGACTCGGTGAAAAAGATCAAGCACAGGAGGAGGGGGGTGAGAGAAGAAGGAAGGGGGTCTGCTTCTTGCTAGTGGCTCTGAAAGAGCAAGATAGTTTGTTTCCCGCTCATATTATCAAGTTGTTATTTGCACAAGAAGTAACAGGATGTGTTTTATAAGTTGTGGGGGAGACTATCATATCTCTATCTATCTATCTATCTATCTATCTATCTATCTATCTATCTATCTATCTATCTATCTATCTATCTATCTATCTATCTATCTATCTATCTATTTAATATGTATGTCTCTCTTTCTTTATCTATTATCTTGATATATATTTATTTGCTGTTATCTCTATCTATTTTAAATTTCTTTCTTTCTTTCTTTCTTTCTTTCTTTCTTTCTTTCTTTCTTTCTTTCTTTCTTTCTTTCTTTCTTTCTTTCTTTCTTTCTTTCTTTCTTTCTTTCTTTCTTTCTTTCTTTCTTTCTTTCTTTCTTTCTTTCTTTCTTTTTGTCTTTCTCACATTCTACCCTCCTCTCCTATCCCTTTCTTGCTTTCTTTCTTTTCTTTTTCATCTATTTATGTTTTTAATTTATTCTTTTCTTTTTCTTTCTTTTAATTTTCTCCCCATTAATCTTATATACTTTTTTTCCATCTGTTTATTTTTTCTTTCTTTTTTTTTTCTTTTTAATTTTTTCTCCCATCAATCTTTCTTTCTTTCTTTCTTTCTTTCTTTCTTTCTTTCTTTCTTTCTTTCTTTCTTTCTTTCTTTCTTTCTTTCTTCTTTCTTTCTTTCTTTCTTTCTCTTTCTTTCTTTTTTTTTTCTTTCTTTCTTTCTGTCTTTCTCACATTCTACCCTCCTCTCCTATCCCTTTCTTGCTTTCTTTCTTTTCTTTTTCATCTATTTATGTTTTTAATTTATTCTTTTCTTTTTCTTTCTTTTAATCCCCCCCCCCCCCCATTAATCTTATATACTTTTTTTTCCATCTGTTTATTTTTTCTTTCTTTTTTTTTCTTTTTAATTTTTTCTCCCATCAATCTTTTATCCTTTCTTTCTTTCTTTCTTTCTTTCTTTCTTTCTTTCTTTCTTTCTTTCTTTCTTTCTTTCTTTCTTTCTTTCTTTCTTTCTTTCTTTCTTTCTTTCTTTCTTTCCATTCCACTCCTTTTTTTCTAATATTCAATCATATATTTAGGTTCTATCCATCTCTATTATTTTTCTTTCTCTCTTTCCTTTTTCACCTATTTGTATATTTCATTTGTTTTAAATCTTTCTTTCTTCCTTTCTTTATTCATTTCTGCTATCTATCTATCTATCTATCTATCTATCTATCTATCTATCTATCTATCTATCTATCTATCTATCTATCTATCTATCTATCTATCTATCTATCTATCTATCTATCTATCTATCTATCTATCTATCTATCTACTTTCTCTCCTGAATTATATTTTATATATATTTTTATTTTCTCTGTTTACCTATCATCTATATATATATATATATATATATATATATATATATATATATATATATATATATAAATATATATATATTTTTTTTTCTTTCTTTCTTTCTTTCTTTCTTCTCTTTCTTTCTTCTCTTTCTTTCTTTCTCCTAATATGCCTGTGTCTGTCTCTTGTTCTTTTACCTCTTTTTGATTTATTATCGCACTTTTAAAATTTACCAAGGTTTTATAATGCAGTGAAAACAACAGGAAAGTTGGATTTTATTTTAGATTTGTTGGAAAATAGTTTAGCTGCATGCACAGTTTATACAATTTGTGTACAGGGTGATGCAATGTGCATATGTGTCTGTGTGTGGTATGTGTGGGGTCCAAAGAAAGCTTTGCAGGTCTGTCTTTCTTAATACCCCTTTTTCTGCTTGTTTTCCACTCCCCCCCCCCCCCCTTATCTTTTTACCTGCTGATTCCTCTTTTATCGTTTCACTGTTCTTCATCACCCTGTCCTGCATTGTGTACGCCAACTCTCTGAATCTTCTACCTGTTCCACCTTGTTCTCCTTACCTCTCTCTCTCTGAACACCCCTCTTGATCTTCACCTGGATAAATTCCTTCTTTCCTCTGTTCATCATTTAATGTTCCTCACCTTTATCCTTTCCATTTTTCTTGGACCTTCTGTTGGTGTCACCTGCCCTTGCTCTCTGAACCTTCTGCCTGCGTCACCTTTTCTACATCACCTGTGTACATCTGTTTTTCTGTGGATCCCCCGTTGGGTCACATCCTCATCTCCTTATCTCATTCCTGTGTCACATCCTCGTCTCTTTATCCCATTACTGGGTCACATCCTCATCACTTTATCTCATTCCTGTGCCACCTCCTCCTGCACACCTGTTTGTTCACTTATTTTTTTTTTTATGCTCATCTGTTCCTCACTTAATCTTCCTTGATTTAAAATCCTCCCCCTCCTCATTCCTGTTCCCTGTCATCGTATCATCCCCATTTACTGGATTTTTCCTGATGTACCCTTTCCACTCTACTTCATTCTTCTACATTGTATCCACTTTACACTTTCCCTCCCACTTAATCTCACCTTCCTCCTTCAAACTTCTTCTTTGCCTGACAATCATTCTTCATCCACCTGGCTGCCTTGTATATTCCTCGCTCAACTGCTCGATCTTCACCTCTCCTGCCCCCCTCGCCTCCTTCCCCCTCTACAGAAGCAAGTATGGACTGTAGCTGCGTGTCTGACATCCTCCTGACTCCATCTATGCCAGCTCTCTGGACTCCAGGTAACTTTAGCCTCTCTGTGTTTCTTCGTTGCTTGTGTTGTTGTGCAGTGTCTAGTGTGTGTATAAATGTGTGTAATACCTTTCCATAGAGATCACATTATCATGGTCAAAAGACTAAGACATGGAGTGGCTTTAAGCCTAAGGCTGCTGAGATTTGTAGTTCTATCACAAAGGATTATCTGTTGATAAGGATATTGCAGATTTATTTCTTTTTTTCAGTTTGCTGCAGTTTTTAAAAAAACAACACCAAAAACGCACAGCAAAAAAAAAAAAACTTGAGTTTTGTAAAGTTTAGAGAAGATTATTAGCATTCTTATAGTATCACCCTGAATGGGGATGAATAGAAATGTAAAAAAAAAAAAAAAGGTAAAGAGTAATTTTTAGTACAGGTTAGAAAATAAAATGGCTAATAGCAGGTATATTATGGACATATGGTTTAGATGGAAGTTCAGTAAGGGGGAAACAAAATTCAGTAGTAAACTTCAAAGGAGGAGCGACCAAAGAGAGGAGGATCCATAGAAGACGAAATAGGAGAAATGGTCAGCAGGAGCAAGGAAGGGGATGGGGTAAGTGGAAAAGATGAGGGAGATGGGGAGTAGGAGGGAGGAAGGAGATGGGGTACAGGGGAAATAAGGAGGGAGATGGGACAGTAAAAGAAAAGAAGGAGATCTGGTAAGAGAAAAGAGGAGGAAGATGGGATAGTAAGAGAGAAGAAGGAGATCTTGTAAGAGGAAAGAGGAGGAAGATGGGAAATTAAGAGAGATGAAGGATATCTGGTAAGATGAAAGAGGAGAAGATGGGAAAGTAAGAGAGAGGAGACAATCTGATAAGAGGAATGAGGAGGAAGATGGCAAAGTAAGAGAGAAGAAGGAGATCTGGTAAGAGGAAAGAGGAGGAAGATGGGAAACTAAGAGAGAAATATGAGATCTGGTAAGATGAAAGAGGAGGGAGGTGGGATAGTAAGAGAAAAGAAGGAGATCTGGTAAGAGGAAAGAGGAGGGAGATGGGACAGTGGGAAAAAGGAATGAGATGGGATAAAGAGGAGGGTGGTGGGACAGTAGGAGAGAGAAAAAAGATGAGATATGGAGGAGGGAGATGGGACAGTAGGAGAGAGAAAAAAGATGAGACATGGAGGAGGGAGATGGGACAGTAGGAGAGAAGAAGGGGATGTGGCTAAAGGCACAGAGGAGCTAGATGGGACAATAGGAGTGGGGAAGAGTATGTGGCAAAAGAGACAGAGGAGATAGATGGGACAGTAGGAGAGAGGAAAGCGATGGGTAAAGAGAAGGAAGATAAGACAGCTGGCGAGAGGAAGAAGGTGGAGTAAAGGGGGAAGAGAAAATAGATGGGACATAAGAAGAGAGGAAGGACTTGGGGTAAAGAGGAAAGAGAAAGGAGACTGGGCAATAGGAGAGAGGAAGTGGATGCAGTAAGGGGAAACGAGGTCAGAGATGGGACCACAGGAGAGAGAAAGAAGACGGAGTAAGCAAGAGAGAGGAATAAGATTAAGAGATTAAGTCAGTAGACAAAAAAATAGGTGATAGCACAGTAGAGGAGAAAAAGGAGATGGGCCAGTAGGAGAGTGGAAGAAGGAGGTTATGGAGAGTTAGAGAGAGAAAAAAAGTAGGCTATAGGGCAGTAGCAGAGAGGAAGGAGATGGGATTGTGGGACATGAGGAAGAAGATGGGTTTGTCGGAGAGAGGAAGGAGATTAGGTCAGTAGGTAAGAAAAAGGGAGATGCTAGGAGGATAAACCACTAGAAGGGATCAGGGACAGAGGAGATTCAAGAGGAAGAAAAGTTTGTGAGCTGGAGAAAATAAAAGGAGCATGGGCTCTTCAGAGAGCACAAGGAAGAGTACAGTAGGAGAGATTAAGGTAAAGAGGGTCAGCAGAAGACATAAAGAGTAAGAGTCAGTAGCGGACAGGAGAAAAGAAAAAGAGAAATGTGAGAGAGAAGTTGGGTGAAAGGGTCAGCATGAGAGAGGATGAAGGGGTGGGGGCAGAAAAAGAGTGGAGGGAGGAGAAAGCTCAAACTTGAGATAGGAAGAAGTAGGTAGTCAAAGTCGGAGGAAGGAGTTGAAAGGGTCAAAATAAGAGAGGAAAGAGAAGTGAGGGTCATCAGCAGAGAAAACCCCTGAAACAGGTGAAGAGGGGAGCTATTTGAGACAGCCACTACAACGCAGAGGAACCTGGAGAAAGGGTCACTTTTACAAAGAACAGGTCAATGAAAGTGCTTCATAACAGAGTGTTTCCTTACAAGAAGACTGGGAAAGAAAAAAGGAAAAAAATCAGCAGTAGACTGAGAAGTTGGACAGAGGTGTACAGATGAACCTGAGGGAGGAGATGAATAAGAACATAAAACAAGGCTGATCCATAACATCACCCAGGGGAGCTCAGGTGACCTCAAGTTGTGTGAGACGTAACCTACCTTACCAAGCAACACTGGGATATTAGTAATGGGTGAATATGCTTAGGTTCAATTTGCCAAAGGGTTTGGCAAATCTTGTTCAGAATTCAGTAAACATGACCTTAAAGGTGAATTATAAAAAAAAATTCTCTGGGAGACGAATCTTGACATTGGAATGGACATTTTTTGGGCTAATAGGCAAACTAGTGTAAAAAAAGGCATGGAAAGCTGAGTACTGCCACTAGGGACGTGTAGTGTAAAAAAAAAAAAGACTAATACTATACAGCAGAGAAAGAAACTTTTCATGCAGCTTCAAGGGCAATATCGAAAATATACATTGTTTAAATATCATGCTTGAGGGATGCCTTAAAGCTATATGTGGTGTTACTGAACAGTATGATTTTTACAAACAGTCTCATTGAAACGATACACTGGCAGGGCATATTTGGCTAAAAAAATTGATAGTTTGTTTTACAATTCCCCAATCAGTTATGACTAAACACAAAATGTGTGAAACATGTTAACCTTCTGTTCATTCCTGTGACTGCGTCTGTCTACATTACAATAGAAGAAGAAGTTCATTCAACAATTCATTGCAGTTTTTAAATAAAAGTTTTTTTTTTCAGGTAGTATTAGCAGCGACACATACCTTTTCATGAAATGGTAGTAGACCAGCTTTTCTCAACATTTAGAAATTGCCCAGCAGTTCACGGAGGCTGCCCTGTTCTTACTGATGTAAAACTGTCCTGCCACTAACCAACTTCTATCTAATGTTCATTGAAAATTAAAAGACAGAAGATGATAAAGTTATATAGAATTGTCCAGCAGCAGGACATTTTTAAAAATGTGGATTTGGCTGGAATATACTAGAGAAAAAAGTACTGGCAGGTGTTATACATACAGTATTATAAGAGTTAAGGGACTAAAGAAGACACAGCTGTGCAAAAGTGGCCAGCAACAGGACAATTTTAAATACCAATGCTAGGCACAATTTACTTGAAACAAAGAGCACAGGTTAGGGATTAACTACAAGAATGAATATACAGCAGTGTAAAATTGGTCAGCAGCAGGACAGATCTGGAATAATAGGCCTAAATGGTCTATGCCTAACTTTTACTTCAAATGTGAGGATAGGGATTGCTTTATATGTAGGTGATATAATGTGAGGTGGTTTAGGTGCACACTGTTCTTGTACTTTTCTTTTCTTTTCAAAAGATGCAGCAATGTGCTGCAGATAAAAGAGAGCCTAAAGACTAAATGAACAACAACAAGTGGATTCTGAACACTAAACTTTAAAGAAAAACAAAACAAAAAAAACAAAACAAAAACTGCTCTATCAGCATAAAGTAAAAATTTAAAAAATCAATAAAAATAAAAAAAAATCCCCAAATATTACCTGTGAAACAAAATCCCACTTTTTTTTTAAAAGAAAACTTAAATGCAAAAAATCAGAACCATGACCCATGACTATTTGTTTACTGCATAAACCCTAGCACCATCCCACTCCAATATCCTCAGCACAATCCCTCCCTTATATCATCCAGCACAATTCTATCTCCCATAGCTTTACAACCCACCAATCCAGCCCATATCCCCCAAGTACCTACTTACCACCATACCCTCCAGCACCATCCCAAACCCCCTGGTATCTATACACCCCTGTACCACCCAATCCCATCCTATCTCAATACACTTGAGCACTATTCTACCATCATATCCTCTTCAGCATCCCACTCGAGTACCCCCTGCAGCATCCTACCCCAATACCCCCAGCACCATACTATCCCCATATCTCCCATCCCCATTCCAGTCCTTATCTCCCACCCCATCCTACCACATTACATCCCCAGCACCATCTGACACCAATATGTTTTCAGCACCATATTACCCTCATATCCCACCCCAGCAATATCCTGCCTTCTTTTCCCTATCCCCATCCTACCCGAATACTCGGCATTGCCCAACCCGATTCTCTGTTTTCCCAGCATTGTCCTATTCTCTCATTAAATAAAGTTCAGAAACTTTTGCAAGAGAGTCAGTCTTTTTTTAAGAGTGAATAATTTATACATTCTCAGTCCATACTCCACATACCTCAGATAAAATCTTTCCAACAGTACATATTGTACCTGTCCAATAATATACAGCAACAAAAAAATGTTTAAAATGTTTTATTTTTTACATTTTTTTTATTAAGGGACCAGCAAGTTAACAAATAACCTTTACAGTTGTACATTTATAAACCAAGCTTAAAAACAAATTACATGTACAAAAAAACAATATTGATTATGGTTGACGAAAAGTATTAGTATAACAAAATTGGTTACATTTCAAATCTATGCAACAATAATATCAGATCTATATTTTCTTGTGTCTGTTATAAAACTAATTTCTAAAAATCGCTGTCACTTTTCCAAGATGAAATATTTGTATTGCTCCTTTAATCCTCTGTTTAGTAGAATGAAAGCATTTTGTTTTCTGTCATACTCAATAATGATATACAATAGGAAATCAAAAAAGATTGTATCCCTCTCTGCCCAGAAGAGAAGGATGGAGGGATTCCGCTCTCTGGGTGAAGCGCTCATAGCGGCCAGGCACCGGGGAGTTGGGTTGCCCTGCTGGAATGTAATGTAGGGGGAGGACAGAGGAGACAGATGGAAATTGAATAAACAGGCAATCCAGAGGGGTCACCGGTATCACATGAGATGGATGTGCCGAGAGATGGGAAAATTAGAGAAAAAGGGAGATGGAAAACTAAATTATACTGAGGACAGAGGTGAAGGAATTGCTGTAGATGGGAGGACAGAAGTAACACAATAAACAATAATAATAACTATTATTACTATTAATATTATTATTGATGATAATAATAAAAATAATAAAGTTAACAACAATAGAGGTGTCTTGGAATATTTCTTCCTTCAGAGTACAAAGCTAAGAAAATTATTTTTAGAAGTAAATATAGAGAGGTACAGCAGTATTAAGTCACTAATGCTATCGTCTATAAATGTACATAGTATATATATATATATATATATATCCAGTGCTGTATGTAGAGATTATATTAAGGTTTTTTAGATCATTTATAGCCAGTGTTTTCTTTTTAGCATATTTTAAGGGTTTATATATAGTATAGATCCAGTGTTGCGTATTTAGTATATATCAGGGGTTTATTTATAGTATATATACAGTGTTGTGTATTTAGCATACAACCAGGATTTATGTATCCAGTCTTATGTATATGTATATAGCATATGTCATAGGTTTATATATAGTATTTTTTGTATGCAGTTGCATATACTGTATAGTATATCAGGGATTTATATATATAGTATAGACCCAGTAGTGTTTCGATCGTATGTATCCAGCATTGTATATATAGTATATATTAGGGATGTATATATAGTATATCCCCAGTAGTGTGTGGATAGTATGTATCCAGCATTGTATATATAGTATATGTTTGGGATGTATATACAGTATATCCCCAGTAGTGTGTGGATAGTATGTATCCAGCACTGTATATATAGTATATATTAGGGATGTATATATAGTATATCCCTAGTAGTGTGTGGATGGTATGTGTCCAGCATTGTATATATAGTATATATTAGGGATGTATATATAGTATATCCCCAGTAGTGTGTGGATAGTATGTATCCAGCCTTGTATATATAGTATATGTTTGGGATGTATATATATAGTATATCCCTAGTAGTGTGTGGATGGTATGTGTCCAGCATTGTATATATGGTATATATTAGGTATGTATATATAGTATATCCCCAGTAGTGTGTGGATAGTATGTATCCAGCATTGTATATATAGTATATATTAGGGATGTGCATATAGTATACCCCCAGTAGTGTGTGGATAGTATGTATCCAGCACTTTATATATAGTATATATTAGGGATGTATATATAGTATACCCCCAGTAGTGTGTGGATAGTATGTATCCAGCACTTTATATATAGTATATATTAAGGATTTATATATAGTATATATCCAGTGCCGTGTATATACTATATATAGAGCTATGTTTACTGTATAGTATATATTAGGGATTTATATATAGTATATATCCAGTGTCATGTATGTAATACTGTATATTAGGGGTTTATATATCCAGTGTTGAGTATATAGTTTAGATCAGATGTTTATATATAGTCATAGACATGCTGTCCTCTTCTCCCTGGTGCCCTGGGCTGTGGGTGGTCGTGGTGTCATCTTGTGCAATGCAGGACTATTAGCCCTGCGTTGTACATGGAGGAGGTGAGCTGGCAGCCACTGCTGAGAGTGCCTAACATGGATCAAAATTCAACTGGTTCAGCAGGGACTGGACAAATTTCGATCCATGTCTGGTATGGGCAGGGTGGCTGTACAGAGTCAACCTACCGATAGACTTCTGTACAATCATCCTGTTGGAATTTTTGCTGCTTGATCATCGCTGCTGGCTATAGCCAGCAGTGCTGATCAGTGGTGGGGAAGTCTCACCGCTATCAGTATACAAAGTTCCCCCATCCAATTCGAATTTGTGGATGGAGGAATCGAGTATTTTTTTTTTTTAATCATCTATGGGTTGCTTTATAGAGGCATCAACTCTGAACTGATTGCATGGATGGAGGAAGCCTGCTGGAGCCAAGAATAAGGTAAGTATTATTTCTTGTAGACTTGAGCATTAAACTTTTGCAGGTTTTGGGGTCTCCACATGATATGAGTATTTTTGTTCCAGCTCCTAGTAGCATTTTAGTAACATTTAAAAGCTTTTTGGAGCATTAGCGTTTTTGCAGTACATAGGCTCCATGCACTCAAGCGTTTTTTTAAGCCCCTAGAAGCCATTTGTTTTGTAGTTTTTGAGTGTCTAGGAGCAGAAAAAATAATTTTTTTGTAGAGTTTTTTTGGAGCGTTTTTCCAGCAGAAAAGAAACGCTGAATGCTTCCAAATGCTCCTAACTGTTTCTAAATGCCAATAAAATACTCTTAAAAAGTTTTTTTTGAGCTTTTTTTCTTCAAATGGTGCAAAAACGCTAAAAAAATGCTAATACTTTTAAGGCTCCATGCACACTTTTTAAGCTCCTAGAAGCTGTTATTAGCATTTTTTTTCTGCTCCCAAAAGCTAAATAGTGTTATCCTATGTGTCCATGCGCACTACTTTAGGCTATTAGCGTTTTTTGAGCTTCAGCGTCTAGGAGCAGAAAAAAATAGTTTTTGTAGAGTTTCTTGGAGTGTTTTTCCAGCAAGAAAAAAATGCTAAATGCTCCTAACTGCTTCTAAATGCTACTAAAATGCTACTAACAGCTTTTTTTGAGCTTTTTTTTTTCTTCATGTACTGCAAAAATGCTAATAAAATGCTAAGGCTCCTAAAAGCTTCTAAGGCTCGGTTTCCACTAGTGCGACTTGGGACTGCAAAGTCACATGACAAGTCATACCCCATGATTTCCAATGAGTACCGTTCATGTCTGTGCGAATTCAAAGTAGTCCCTGCACTACTTTGGTCCCACTTTGATGCGACTTGAGTTCCATAGACCTCAAGAATACACAGGCATTGCTTCAAGTCTCATCAAAATCGTGGCAAAATCGCGGTAACAATCCCAGCAAAAATCGCGGCAAAATCGCATGACTTTCAGGTCGCAATAGTGGAAACCTAGCCTAAAGGCTACTAAACTGCTACTAGAAGCTGGCACAAAAATGCTATTATCAGCATTTTTCATTCAGCCTTTTTTTTTTCTAGCTTTTTTTAAGCTTATGAAAAACGCTAGTGTGCATGGAGCCAAAGAAAAACAAAAAGCTGCTAGAAAAACTCTCCAAAAACATTTTCTTTCTGCTACTAGATGGCAAAGCTCAAAAAATGCTAATAGCCTAAAGTAGTGGGCATGGACACATAGGATAACATTATTTAGTGTCTAGGAGCAGAAAAAAATGCTCATACCAGCTTCTAGGAGTTTAAAAAATGCTAGTGTGCATAAAACCCACCAACATAATACTAGAAAGAGCCAAACTACAGACAGACAGGGGCGTTGCTAGGTCTACAAAAGATCTGGGGCTAGAGCCCATAGCAGCGTAGTAAAGAAAGTCATACACTTGGGCGGGCATACACATGTATATAATATACGTGTGTGTGTGTGTATATATATATCCCCAGAGAGCCTCCCCCTTTAATCGGGGTCCCCAGAGAGCCTCCCCCTTAAATCAGGGTCCCCAGAGAGCCTCCCCTTTAAATCAGGGTGCCCAGAGAGCCTCCCCCTCAAATCAGGGTCCCCAGAGAGCCCCCCCCCCTTGGGGACCCCTGCAGAGACTCGGGGCTATGGGCCCCAGATTCAGGGCTATAGCCCCAAAAGCCACCCCCTAGGGACGCCACTGCAGACAGATACAAGGACTAAATTATGAAATTATAATAAAAGCTAAGAGCATTCCAAAATAAGGCATAAAACAGTATAAAATAGAAAAACACATTGAGAGCTTCTATGATTTTGCTTTTCAAGGGATAAAAGTGGCGTTTCATGTTGGCTATGCTCCAATCTGCTTCCTTCCCTTTGCAGGGTTTGCCTTTCCTGACTGGGCCTATAAGCCAGAATCCAGCCCGGGTTCCAGACAGATCCAGCTCTGGCACTTCATTCTAGAGCTTCTCCAGAAAGAAGAGTACCACGACTTCATCGCCTGGCAGGGAGACTACGGAGAGTTCGTCATTAAGGACCCCGATGAGGTGGCGAGGCTGTGGGGCATCCGCAAGTGCAAGCCGCACATGAACTACGACAAGCTTAGCCGGGCACTAAGGTACTAAACAGAAACATAGAATAAAGTAGCAAGAGAAAAACTCACCCAAGCTCTACCGCTATATAGTATAGTTGGTGTGTAGAGTAGTCAGTGCTTTGGCTAATTAAGCTCACAAAATATCCATAGACCGGCAACTCGACAGCTTCTCCATAGAAAATATTTATTTAAGCATTACAGCAATAACATCATCCAAAAATGCAGACGCGTTTCGGCCTTAGGCCTTCATCAAAAGCACTGCAAGAACTTTTACATAAATATATTCAGACTGTACAAGTTTCAGGTCAAGTAGTAGGTTGGATCATCAAAGAGTACCTGTCTGTTAACTGTCACAGGTGAAGCTTGAATCCAACGATGAAGGCTTCCATTGTCTGACTCTCAGAAGATGTGATAGTTCAAGGGCGGAGTAAACCTCTAAAACACAGTGATGTGCCTGTCCTGGAACTAGCAACACTTCCAAGAATGGGCCATTGGAAGCCTCCAGAAATTCAAACAGAAACTGGAGCACCACACCACCGTTAAGGTCCAGATATGACTTTATTCCAATAAAAGTCAAGGGGACAATCCAAAGTGTTTTCAAAATATTTTGTGGGTCCCCTAAGCCCCCTTTCATCAGGGCTATGTCCAAACAATGTCCCTCCTTTAGAGTCATAGTTGAAAACAAATACCCAACAGCTACTAGTATTGGAAGTATAAAAACGAATGTCAGATAACATTGAATAAATAATCATTGTACAAGAACCCCATACAATTGTGATGTTAAGTCGGCCCTTTGATTGCCCTTGATGGCCTTTGGAATTAAAGACACCAACGATCCAGAAGCATTCTTTGCTTGATACGACTTTACTTCAGAATAACAATTATACATACGGATAACAAATACATCGTACGCCGGACCAACAGCTCAATTGGGTGTGGTCCTGATACAAATATGTCTTCAGCTTTTATACAGAGGTTGCAGAATGTTTGTCTACGTATGGCATGATACCAAAGCACAAGTCATCCTTAACTAATTATTTCTACATTACATATGGTCGTCTTGACCTCTAGATTATATTGTCATACTTCATCAATCTTATAGTTACACAAGAGGGGTCGTCCAAATGGGACTTTTTGTTATGATGGCTCTTTCCCAGAAAAGGGACAATGTACAGCCAAACTAGTCCAGACATCACTTGGCAGCACATTTTACAACATTGCTTAATACTAAGGAAGTTGAGAACATAAGGGGGAGCGCCAGACTCCTGAGAACGTGTTATTACAGTTCGATATAGGGGGAACTCCGGACTCCAGATATTCTGTATCTTAACAGTCTCTCCTGTAGTTCCAACTCTTCGTTATTAGGCTCCCTCTGTGTCTTTAAACTTCCTCTGTGTCTCTAGGCCGTCCTTCAGGTAAACGAGTTACCATCACATAGGCAGTGATCATGCGTGACCTTGAGGGCTCAGAAGGGCGAGTATTAACCAGTCCAGTAACCAGTAACCAGTCACGTAGTAGGTTGGATCACTAAAGGGTACATGTCTGTTAATTGTCACAGATGAAGCTGGAGTCCAATGATGAAAGCTGCCATTGTCTAATTCCCAGGAGAAGTGCTAGTTCTGGGGCAGAGTAAACCTCTACAACACAGTGATGTACCTGTCCTGGAATAAGCACCACTTCCAAGAACAGGCCATTGGCAGCCTTCAGAAATGCAAACAGAAATCGAAGCACAACACCACTGTTAAAAGATCCAGATTTGACTTTATTGGATTAAAAGTCATGGGAACAAGCCAAAGAGTAGACAACGTGTTTCTTTGTTCCAGAAATGACCCCCTTCTTAGGGGCTACAAAAGAAATCTCCAATTATATGGAGAAACACAAGCAGATGCCCCTACTGCTAGGGGATTGGCTAGCAACCACACTCCCTCCTAATCACTGGCTCTCCAGCTGTGCAGTGATGGCCATAGTTTGCCATTGGGGAGACTTTGCCTCTATTGCCTGACCCAGATAAACTCTGTCATACCCAAACCCACTGGAAATCATAAAAAAAGCACCACACCACTGTTAAAAGGTCCAGATACGATTTTATTCCAGTGAAAGTCAGGGGACAACCCAATCAGTAACTAACGCATTTCGAGGGTCCAAACTCCCCTACCCGCTTCATCAGGGCTAGAAAGAACACAAGGACATCTCCATATCAATACACTACCCATACAATATCCCCTTCTCATGTTCATAGCTAATAGCTATTACGTAATAGCCAACAGTATTAGACATGTGCACTGCTGAAAACTTTGTTCATTTTCGTTTCATTCGTTTTTTTGTTTTGTTTTTTTTTTGGTTTTCGTGTCATTCATTATGGTTGCAATTCGCAAACTTGTAAATTCGTAAATTAGAAAATTCGTAAATTCGTAGATTAGAAAATTCGTAAATTCAAAAATCCGAAAATAAGAAAGAAAATCCAAAAATTCGAAAGAAAGAAAATCCAAAAATTCTAAATAATGACTAACTAACTAATAATAATTAACTATTAAATTATAGGTACTGGAATTACCTTTCAAATTTGGCTGTTATGCAGCGTACACACGGTTGGACTTTTTGACCGGACTGGTCCGACGGACGCCGACCGACCAAATCCAGCGGACAATCCGATCGTGTGTGGGCTTCACCGGACCTTCAGCTGACTTTTCCAGTTGCAAATCTGACGGACTTTAGATTTGGAACATGCTTCAAATCTTTATGTCGTAACTCCGCCGAACCCAGAAATCCCCTCGTCTGTATGCTAGTCCGACGGACAAAAACCGACGCTAGGGCAGCTATTGGCTACTGGCTATCAACTTCCTTATTTCAGTCTGGTGTACGTCATCACGTACGAATCCGTCAGACTTTTGTGTGATCGTTTGTAGGCAAGTCCGTTCATTAGAAAGTCCGTCGGAAGTCTGCCAAAAGTCCGCCAAAAGTCCGTCGAAAGTTTGTTGGACAGGCCGTCGGTTTTTTGTTGCTGAAAAGTCCGACCGTGTGTACACGGCATAAGTGAACATAAAGAATACGAATTTATCCAAAGTTAGGAATTATCCGAAATAACGAATACCGCATCTAAACGAATGGAACGGAACAAATTAATAATAAATAATAATAATAAAAAGTTTTTATTACTATTATTGTTATTTATTATTAATAATTTGTTCCGTTCCATTCATTTAGATACGGCATTCATTATTTTGGATAATTCCTAACTTCGGATAAATTTGTATTCGTTATGTTCACTAACAGCTAAATTTGAAAGTAAATTCCAATACCTATAATTTAATAGTTAGTTATGATTTCAGATTTTCGAATTTTTGGGTTTTCAGATTTTCAAATTTCGAATTTACGAAGTTTCGGCTTTATGAATTTTCGAATATTCAATATTCAAATTTACGAATATTCGAAAAAATTCTTTAAAAGGGTTTTCGTTAATTTGGATGTTTCCGAATTAATGAATTTGTCGAAATTCGTAAAAAAATGTATTCGGAATGAAACAAATTGCACATGTCTAAACAGTATTGGATGTATAAAAATTAAAGTGTTACTAAACCCAGGTCCTGCATTCACTATATCTGGCCTCCCACAGTACACAGAACATGGAAATACAATTATTTTAGTAAATATAAACTGCTAAATACCTTTTCTCATCAGTAGTATAAAGCAGTCTTGTGAATTCTATCAGTGCCTGGTTAAAGCTTGTAGGAGGAGTTTTCATTCTCCCTTCACTGTCGTATGAGGCTGCAGGACTACTGACCCTCTGTCTAAACAGTGCTGATTGGCCCTGGGCTGATCACATGCACCCTCCCAAGAGCCAAACTGAGCATGTGCAGCTTGCCCCCAAGGCTCTGTACTATCAGGAGATGGATTGGGGACAGTGGAAGAAGGTGAGGATCAGAGAAGACAGGATCAAACAGCCCTTTTACACAATGCAGAGGATTAGCCCTTTAGGTTCCACAATGAGTATAACAAGCGTGCTTTACTGCATATACAGACTGATTTTACTGTTGTGGGTTTAGTAACACTTTAATGTTAGATAACTTTGAATAAATAATCAATATACAAGAAACTCAAAGTAAAAAGTGTTTTTTAACCCAATTGATGAACTGTCTTTTATTATTCAGATTCTTACATTTGTCTGATGTTCTTGTATATTGATTATCAATTCAATGTTATCTGACATTAGTTTTTCTACATCTAATGCTATTTTCTGTTGAGTATTTGGTTTTAACTATGACTCAGAGAAGGGGATATTGTATGGATATGGAATTAATATGGAGATGTCCTTATGTTTTTTTTTAGCCCTGGTGAAAGGGGCTTTTTGGACCCCCAAAACATGTTGGATACACTTTGAATTACCCCCTTGACTTTTTGTAAAGTCATATCTGGACCTTTTAACAGTAGTGTGGTGCTTCAGTTTCCAGCTCTATGATTCACAATGGGTCTGGGCATGACAGAGTTTTTTGGACCAGGCCGTAGAGTCAATGTCACCCTAATGGCAAAGCCGGAGAGCCGTGATTAGGAAGGAGCGTGGTTGGATAACCAATACTTTAGCAGCAGCGGCATCTGTTTGCGTTTCTCCGTATTATTGTATTAATATGGAGGTGTTTTTTCCTAGCCCTGAAGAAGTGGCCATTTTTGGAAACCTGAAACACGTTGGTTACTCTTTGGATTGTTCCTACAACTTTTTTTTTTTTTGGAATAAAGTCATATCTGGACCTTTTATCGATGGTGTCGTGTTTCAGTTTCCAGTTATATAATTCACAATGGGTCTGGGCATGAGAGAGATTTTTGGGCCAGGCAGTAGATGCAAAGTCTCCCTAATGGCAAATCATAGCAAAGCTGAAGAGCCACTGATTACAAGGGAGCGTGGCTGGTAGCCAATCCACTAGCAGCAATGGCATCTGTTTGCATTTCTCCACATTATTATATTAACCACTTGCCGACCTCCGCGCGCCGATATATGGTGGGCAAATGGGCGTACCTGTACCTTCCCTTTAACTGGCGGCGCTAGCGGGAGCGCGCCAGCCGCGTGCAGGGTGAACATGCCCGCGGCACCGGTGGACTCGATGTTCGCCGGTCTCTCGGCGATCGTGTCACGGAGCCGCAGAATGGGGAAGTGCCCCGTTCTGCCTAGTGTCATGACAGAGAGCACGGCTCTCTGTCATCGGGAGCAGTGATCGTTGTCATTTCCGTGGTAGCCCATCCTCCCCACAGTTAGAACCACTCCCTAGGACACACTTAACCCCTTGATCGCCCCCCTAGTGGTTAACCCCTTCCATGCCAGTGTCATTTACACAGTAATCAGTGCATTTTTATAGCACTGATCGCTGTATAAATGACAGTGGTCCCAAAATAGTGTCAAAAGTGTCCGATGTGTCCGCCATAATGTCGTAGTCATGATAAAAATCGCAGATCGTCGCCATTACTAATAAAAAAAAATTAATAATAAAAATGCCATAAAACTATCCCCTATTTTGTAGACGCTATAACTTTTGCGCAAACCAATCAATATACGCTTATTTATTTTTTTTAACAAAAATATGTAGAAGAATACATATCGGCCTAAACTGAGGAAAAAATTTTTTTTTTATATATTTTTGGGAGACATTTATTATAGCAAAAAGTTAAATATATTGCTTTTTTTTAAAAATTGTCGCTCTTTTTTTGTTTATAGCGCAAAAAATAAAAACCGCACAGGTGATCAAATACCACCAAAAGAAAGCTCTATTTGTGGGGAAAAAAAAGGATGTCAATTTTGTTTGGATACAACTTCGCAGGACCGCGCAATTTTCAGTTAAAGCGACGCAGTGCCGAATCGCAAAAAGTGCTCTAGTCAGGAAGGGGGTAAAATCTTCCGGGGCTGATCGGTTAATATGGAGATGTTTTTTTCTAGCCCTGAGGAACTGGGTGTTTTTGGTACCTCCGAAACGCGTTGGTTACTCTTTGGATTGCTCCCATAACTTTTATTGGAATACAGTACTATCTGGACCTTTTAACAGTGGTGTGGTGCTTCAGTTTCAATTTTTGTTACAGTACACCACAAGCCAAGGAGGCCATGGAGATGACCTAGGTGACCTAGTAGAAGCCACTTGCCTGGGAACCAGATTAATTATAATAATATCAATACGTTAAGATGGCTATACCCATAAAACAACCCTACTGGTCCAGCACTATTTTTCCACTTTCCACCACTGGACATCATGGGGCAGTAAGTAAGGTACAATCTTTCCAGTGGGGACACTGGGAACCCTTCCTTCTAGCTGGGAACTCTAACCCTTCCCTACTCCAGCCAATACAGAAGTGCATAAAAAAAGAAATGTCCAGATTAACCTATAGCAGCCAAGCCTGCACTGACAAATGACTGTTATATAATAAAAGCCTGCACGTGATAGGTGGCTGCGGGCAGTGCGTTTTTATTCCAGGCGCGTTGACAAATGTGAGCCAACACTCTGCGGATGGTCTCGCTGTGTAAGTGACAGATCTAATGGGACTATCACTGTAACCGAGACATAAAGGCGTCAATATCTTGGCCAGCTTGTCCTTTAGTCAAAAAGCTGCCAGGCAACCCTCGGGAGAGATACAAGGAGAGATATTGACACGAGAAAGAAACCAAGAGGAGCAGATTAACACACAATTATGGATTGCCTTCCACTCACTTAAACAGAATTAATGCATCATTAACTGTCCAAGTAGTCGTTCTCAGAGTACTGTACCGGGGCTTAGGAGACACGAAGGGAAGATCTTAGAGGGCAGGTCCACTTCTACACTACTGCCAAAAAATGTGTCATGTTCATCCTATTCTGGTCCTCCTACAGTACTGTATGAGGGTGGCAGTGTGCTTCACTATGCTATAGTGGTCTCTAAACTGTGGCCCTTGCTTGCCCCTGGGTCACTATTCCTCCCATTGACACCAACAGTGGGGTGGGCACTATTGCCCTCCATAGACACCAACGATGGGGCACTATTCCTCCCACTGAGACCAATGATGGGGCACTATTCCTCCCACTGACACCAATGATGGGTCACTATTCCTCCCACTGACACCAATGATGGGACACTATTCCTCCCACTGACAACAATGATGGGGCACTATTCCTCCCACTGACACTAATGATGGGACACTATTCCTCCCACTGACACCAACATCGGGACACTATTCCTCCCACTGACACCAACATCGGGACACTATTCCTCCCACTGACACCAACATCGGGACACTATTCCACCCACTGACACCAACAATGGGACACTATTGCTCCCACTGACATTAATGATGGGGCACTATTCCTCCCACTGACACCAATGATGGGAACTATTCCTCCCACTGACACTAATGATGGGGCACTATTCCTCCCACTGACACCAATGATGGGACACTATTCCTCCCACTGACACCAATGATGGGGCACTATTCCTCTCACTGACACCAACTGACACCAATGATGGGGCTCTTGTCCTCTCTTGGACACCAATGATGGGGCACTATTCCTCCCACTGACACCAATGATGGGGCACTATTCCTCCCACTGACGCCAACTGACACCAATGATGGGGCACTATTCCTCCCACTGACACCAATGATGGGGCACTATTCCCCCACTGACACCAACTGACACCAATGATGGGGCTCTTGCCTCTCTCGGACACCAATGATGGGGCACTATTCCCCCACTGACACCAACTGACACCAATGATGGGGCTCTTGTCCTCTCTCGGACACCAATGATGAGGCACTATTCCTCCCACTGACATCAATGATTGGGCACTATTCCTCCAACTGACACCAATGATGGGGCTCTTGTCCTCTCTCGGACACCAATGATGAGGCACTATTCCTCCCACTGACATCAATGATGGGGCACTATTCCTCCCACTGACACCAATGATGGGGCACTATTCCTCCCATTTATACCAATGATGGGGCACTATTCCCTCCCACTGACTCCAATAATGGGGTTCTATTCCTCCCACTGTCACCAATGATGGGGCTGTAGCCCTCTCTCTCTCGGACAACGATGGGGCACTATCCTTCCTACTGACACCAATGATGGGGCTGTAGTCCTCTCTTGGACACCAATGATGGGGCACTATCATTACAATAACAACTCAAAATATGTTTCATTCAGACAAAGCAGGCCTAAAAGCAAGCTGCCTTTGATAACCTACCATGTATAATTTAAAAAAAATGTATAAGTGTTAAAAAAATAAAAATAGACATATAACATAATTTTTAAAAAAATGTATACGTGAAAAAAAAAAATAAAGACATATAACATAATTTGCAAAAATGTATAAGTGTTAAAAAACAAACCAGACATATGACATTAAAAAAATAAAAATAAAAAAGACATATAACATCATTTTAAAAAATGTATAAGTCTTAAAAAAACAAAAACAAAACAAAAAAAAACATATAATACCAAAATTAAAAAAAATGTATCAGTGTTTAAAAAAAAAACAAAAAAAAACAGACATAAGTCTTAAAAAAACAAAAACAAAACAAAAAAAAACATATAATACCAAAATTAAAAAAAATGTATCAGTGTTTAAAAAAAAAACAAAAAAAAACAGACATATGACATTAAAAAAATAAAAATAAAAAAGACATATAACATCATTAAAAAAATATATGTGTTAAAAAAACAAAAACAAACAAGCAAAAAAAAATATATAACACCATTTAAAAAAATGTATCAGTGTTTAAAAAAACAAAACAAAAAAAACAGACATATAACATCATTTAAAAAAATGTATAAGTGTTAAAAAAATGTAAATAAATTGACCCTAAACCAGCTTTGTTTCCCTTTAAAGGAAGCAGCATATACAGACATACTATGGGATGTAAGAAAAGTCTCGCCTCTGTATATCTTACACCAGATTTAAATCTAAACAATCTACCTGGGAGTTCAGCTCTGTTTGGTGAGCCTGCCACGTTTCTTACATGGTTTGAGACCCGCCGGTCCCTGCAGAGCGTGTGGGTGAAACAGGGAGGGGAAACCTCATCCCTTGGCCGAAAAATCACTTTTGACATTTAATTTCAAAAATCTTTTCTTGCCTAACACTTGGGTGATATGTTTGCCCTACCAATACAAGCCGGGCTCTCTGGAGAGGAGAGATGGCGGGTAGGGGTAGGTATGTCTGAGCGCATTGTATAAAAAAAAAAATGATTTTTTTTTTTTTTACAGTATATGATATAGGTGAGGATATCGGATTTAGGATTTCATTACATAGGCTCCCTGAATATTTAGCTTTGAGCAAACATCTTCATTCATCAAATTTTGGGCTTATTAAACAGAACTTGGTGCCCAAAATAAATTTTAACAGAAACATTTTTGATCTGGCCTTTAAATCAAATACAAGTGAATTATACCAATGCAGAAACTGATTTTATTCAAAGGAGCATTATTTTAAAAAAATATTCCCTGGGATTCATGAAGGCTCCTTTCATACAGGTGACCCAGGGGTGGTAAAAACAGGGGGGTGATACACCCTTTATACAGCCCCCCCCAACCACCCACCTACAAGCGAACATGGTGTTGCTTGGGCGCTTACACATTGCCACAACCGCCATGATTTGCATCGCAGTGCGACAGGTGGTGCAGCCTGTCAATCTTTCCTATATAAGTGAATGGGGCCAACTAGCAGTAGTGTTTCAATGCAAAATTGCCATTTGGCATTAAAAAAAAAAAGCCAAAATAATCCAGACATTAGGAGGCGGCAGTATCACCTCCTTATTGCCTACAAACCTCTTTTCACAATCCTCTGAGGCTCGGTTTACACCATACAGCACCTTCCCATATGTTTCTAGGGTGGCCACCTGTCCGGGATTCACCCGGACAGTCCAGGATTCACCATCTTTATAGCATCATGGGCCTCTGGGCAAAGTAATGCACTGGGGCCCCTACCAGCATGGCCCAAATTTACGCATCTACTCTCAAGAATTAAAGTATAAATAGTCAATAGAGTTAAACATATATTTATTAGCACTTTCAATAAAATTGATTTTACACAATAGGAAAACATGCCATAAATCAAAGACAGGAGGGCAAGATACTGGGATCAGGGGGGGGGCAAAGTACAGGTTCCTGAGACGCTGGCCATCCCAAGAAAGCTTATTAAAAAGCATGACTATCCCAGCAGATCCGGGACAGTTGGCAAGTATGATGTAATGCAAGATTAGCATGGGGCCCCCCGTGCACCCGGGACCCCTGGGCGGTGCCCAAGGGTGCACATGCATTAAGACAGCCCTGTGGGAAAGAAGTCCCTAACTCTTTTTTAAAATTGCTATGTAGCCTTTAGCAGTCCCCCTACAGCAGAGAGAGAGGAAGAAGCAGCACAAGGAATCAATTAGCTCGTTTGCTGACAAGGAGCATGCTGATAGGAGGAAAAAGAAGAGTGACAGAGAGACAAGCTCATCACTGTCCAGTCACAGGCTGGGGGGGGGCGGGTTTAGTATGGCCTGGACTCAGAATTGGCTTGATTGATGCTAGCTTTCAGACTGAGGACATCTAGGGGCAGAAAAAAGGACTGCATGGGGAAATCCCTGGGGTAAAAATTGAATTTGGCAAGCTGTTTTTGATATTTTTTCTTCTATTTTGTTCACTTTGGCTGGTGTAATGCTTTAAATGAATGCTTCAGTTTTTGGTAGATGTAGGAGTCAAAATGAGGGGAGTAAAGGGGGAAGGGGGATATTGGGACTTATTATGAATTTTCTACCACGTGCTTCCTAATAAGTCCCAATATCCCCCTTTGCTCCCCTCTTTTTAAATTGAATAGGGATGGAAATACATGACCTTACCAGGCCATGGCTTTGTTAAACTCCCAACCTATCTCCACTACTTAGTGGATGAATGAGTGTGATATCTGGTCTATTATGATTAGGTACATATGATTAATTTATGCGTCAACCCAACTTGGTGCAGCTAATTACAAGGAGGTCCCACTGTGCCTGTTGGATTTTTAATGTATAAAGAAGAATGCATTAGGCAGAGTGGGAACTCTACAAGATGAACAGAAAACACTGAGATGGCTGTTTAAGAGACATGGCAAGTGTGCCAAGATGCCACAACTGGAGTCTCTAAGAGACGTGAGATGGCAGTGGGTGACCACAAGATTCCTCCCATAATTGAAATAGAGATTTTGGGCGGACTGACCCTTAGTACAACTAGTTAGCAAACTTTGACCTCAGATACAGTTGCAGCGTTTCCAATGTGAGCAGTAATGTGTCATACACTATATTACCAAAAGTATTGGGACGCCTACCTTTACACGCACATGAACTTTAATGGCACACCAGTCTTAGTCCGTAGGGTTCAATATTGAGTTGGCCCACCCTTTGTAGCTTCAACTCTTCTGGGAAGGCGGTCCACAAGGTTTAAAGTGATTGTAAACCTTCAGTTTATTTACTTTCTTTAAATAACAAACATATCATACTTACCTCCACTGTGCAGTTTGTTTTGCACAATGTGGCCCCCGATCCTCATCTTCTGGGGTCCCCCGGTGGCGCTCGCGGCTCCTCCTCGCATCGGTAAACCCCCTAGGAGAAGCGCTTTCTCTGGGGGTTACCTTGCAGGCTCACTCCCGAGTCCAGCATTTGCGTCCATAGACACAGAATGCCAGACTCGGCCCCGTCCCCTGGCACCCACGTCATTGGATTTGATTGACAGCAGCGGGAGCCAATGGCTGTGCTGCTATCAATCTATCCAATCGAGAGCTGAGAACCCCGGGCAGAGAGGAAGAGCACGTCTCCGCCAAGGGAACGAAGGGCTCAGGTGAGTAAAACGGGGGGGGGGGGGGCTAGGGGGCCAGTCAGTATGAGAAGTTTTAATGCATCCCCAAACTGTTCCCACAAAGTTGGGAGCATGAAATTGTCCAAAATGTCTTGGTATGCTGATGCCTTAGGAGTTCCCTTCACTGGAACTAAGGGGCCAAGCCCAACTCCTGAAAGACAAACCCCACATTTTAATCCCCCCTCCACCAAATGATTTGGACCAGTGCACAAAGCAAGGTCCATAAAGACATGGATGAGCGAGTTTGGGGTGGAGGAACTTGACTGACCTGACCTCAACCCAATAGAACACCTTTGGGATGAATTATAGCAGAGACTGCAAGCCAGGCCTTCTCATCCAACACCAGTGCCTGACCTCACAAATGCACGTCTGGAAGAATGGTCAAACATTCCCATAGACACACTCCTAAACCTTGTGGACGGCCTTCCCAGAAGAGTTAAAGCTGTTATAGCTACAAAGGGTGGGCCAACTCAATATTGAACCCTACGGACTAAGACTGGGATACCATTAAAGTTCATGTGCGTGTAAAGGCGGGCGTCCTAATACTTTTGGCAATATAGTGTATATTCAGATGATTTCCTATATGTTGCTTGTGATTGACAAGCCTGTCTTTGCCGCAGGTACTACTACAACAAGAGAATTCTGCACAAAACTAAAGGAAAACGTTTCACCTACAAGTTTAACTTTAGTAAAGTCGTACTGGTGAACTATCCTCTGCTGGACATGGCAAACTCCTCCCTGCTGCTGGGGCAGGGCCCCTTCCCTGGGACCCATGCTCATGACCCCTTCACTCCTGAGGTAAGAGGCACAAGATGGCCAATTGTGACATTGTAGTCTTTACCCACTAGCCTTTTTATTTTAGGGTTACAGATTTCTTTCTCATGTCCCATCTGGTGAAACAGTTGTCACCGGGACAGGAAGTGAGGGTAAATCTCTAATGGAGCTCTGCATAGCAGAAAAATCCAGAAAGGGGTTCCTTATGCTTCCTCCCTTCATCGAAAACTAAAAAAAAAATCTTGTCCGGACATATGCCTTAAAACAGCAGTGCATTTGGCACTCCAGCTGTTGTATGAACAAGTCTCCTGTTATCTTTGTATTGCTTCCCTTTTGTGATATCACTGTTATTCTTGCTAGTCCCCCTGCTTGCCTATCAAAAACTGATCACACTAGGCAGGAGAGCATGGTGTGGTCAGATTTGTATCTGTGCTGAGAACTCAGCCTGCTCTCCTCATATGATCAGACTTGTTGTGACACGCCCCTGCACAGCCATTCACTGAAAAGACCAGTGTGTTGTTGGTTTTTTTCTCCCCCAGCTCTCCAAGACCCTCACATTTTTGTAAATATTTTCTTCTATCTTTTCATGTGACAACACTGAAGAAATGACTCTTTTCTACAATGTAAAGTAGTGAGTGTACAGCTTGTATAACAGAGTAAATTTGCTGTCCCCTCAAAATAACTCAACACACAGCCATTAATGTCTAAACCGCTGGCACCAAACGTGAGTACACCCCTAAGTGAAAATGTCCAAATTGGGCCCAATTAGCCATTTTCCCTCCCCGGTGTCTTGTGACTTGTTAGTGTTACAAGGTCTCAGGTGTGAATGGGGAGCAGGTGTGTTAAATTTGGTGTTATCGCTCTCACTCTCTCATACTGGGCACATATTGTTGCTCTACATTAAGATGGCGTAGGCTATAAGAAGTTTGCCAACACCCTGAAACTGAGCTGCAGCAAGGTGGGCAAGATCTTACAGTGGTTTAACAGGACAGGTTCCACTCAGAACAGGCCTCACCATGGTCGACCAAAGAAGTTGAGTGCATGTGCTCAGCCTCAGCCTCATATCCAGAGGTTGTCTTTGGGAAATAGACATATGAGTTCTGCCAGCATTGCTGCAGAGGTTGAAGGGGTCAGCCTGTCAGTGTTCAGACCATACGCCGCACACACTGCATAAAATTGGTCTGCATGGCTGTCGTCACAGAAGAAAGCCTATTCTAAAGATGATGCACAAGAAAGCCCGCAGTTTGCTGAAGACAAGCAGACTAAGAACATGGATTACTGGAACCATGTCCTGTGGTCTGATGAGACCAAGATAAACGTATTTGGTTCAGATGATGTCAAGCGTGTGTGGTGGGAACCAGGTGAGGAGTACAAAGACAAGTGTGTGTTGCCTACAGTCAAGCATGGTGGTGGGAGTGTCATGGTCTGGGGCTGCATGAGTGATGCCGGCACTGGGGAGCTACAGTTCATTGAGGGAACCATGAATGCCAACATGTACTGTGACATACTGAAGCAGAGCATGACCCCCTCCCTTTGGAGACTGGACCACGGGACAGTATTCCAATATGATAACGACCTCAAACACCCCCCCAAGACGACCACTGCCTTGCTAAAGAAGCTGAGTCTCCAGACCTAAACCCTATTGAGCATCTGTGGTGCATCCTCAAATAGAAGGTGGAGGAGCGCAAGGTCTCTAACATCCACCAGCTCCGTTATGTTGTCATGGAGGAGTGGAAGAGGACTCCAGTGGTAACCTGTGAAGCTCTGGTGAACTCCATGCCCAAGAGGGTTAAGGCAGTGCTGGAAAATAATGGTGGCCACACAAAATATTGACACTTTGGGCCCAATTTGGACATTTTCACTTAGGGGTGTACTCACTTTTGTTGTCAGCGCTTTAGACATTAATGGCTGTGTGTTGAGTTATTTTGAGGGGACAGCAAAGCTGTACACTCACTACTTTACATTGTAGCAAAGTGTCATTTCTTCAGTGTTGTCACATGAAAAGATAATAAAATATTTACAAAAATGTGAGGGGTGTATATATAAAATGTTTGCCTATTTCCCATCTCATTCCTTCATTAGAAGCATGATGATGGTGAGCTTATTATGTAGAGCAGGTCTCTGTAATAACAGATCTGTTATTCTTCATGGGTTTGGAAGGTGTTAATAATTACAAGATATTGTTGGACCCAAAGGGATTTGAGTACACCCTTGGTCAAGATCTTCTGATTGTACAGGACCTTATGTTAACCTGCCAGAGCAACACCAATTGCTTGTTGCTTAGAAGTTAGTGATGTAGACCACTGGGTTCTTAGATTTATTTCCTACCAGGAGCAGTGTCCGTGTAGCCCGCTAAGTGTATAAGAGAATCAGAACCTTTGCAAAGTAGAAAAGTTGGGTTGATAATAAAGTTGGCAGTGCCTACACAGGACAGGGCCTCTGTGAAGAGGGGATTCCCTTCCTGGGAAATTAACTAGTAATCTAATCAACGTAATTGAAAATGGAGAAACTACTGCAACCAGCATATAACATTAACCATAATTGTATAGATGCACACCAGTATGGAAATAATAGTATAGAAATAATACAATACAATCCATGCATCCAATATACAAACAGGTATTATCAGCAAAAGGCCTGATATGGGTCCTTATGGAATTGTGAACATATACCTGGGTGTGCATAGGTATTAATATGAATGAATGAATTTGGATACCTCCAGATGAATGTTGTAGCAAAGTCCAGTGGCAGTGACCCCTAAGGAGGATCGTGATGCAGCGTTCGTCTTGGTGTTGGAGACCTGAAGACAAGATCAGCAGTGTTGGGGAAATCCTCCAGCCGTTGTTTATTGTGTTTATCATTCGTTTTGATGTTTATATTTGAACATATTATTCATATGTTATAGTGTGTTCACTATTTTTCTTTTCACTTGTCATTAGTGATATTTTCCACTAGTCCTTGAGTTGTGTTTCAGTACAATTCATGTGACATAGTGGGCCCACATTTTATTATATTTTCATATATCACCATGTGTAGGTGAGTTCTAGATGTTTCTACATATCTAGTCATATCATTAAGCACTAATTTTTGTATTCATCCCTGTAGACTTTGAGTGCCAGCAGCTATTTCTTTCAGTTTATTTTTTGGTTTAGCGCAGCTTTTTCTCCTCATTTCAACATAATTACCAACATTCTGAAAAAAGTTGTAAAGAAGGAGATGTGTGCAACTTGTGTGTTGCCAGGTGGGGGATTCCATGGGATATGGGACAAAATGGGAGGAGGGTCTTACACAAAGAGGAAGATTGCTTCAAGTGTATTAAGCCCTAACACCCCTTGCCATGCCCACGTCTTAATGGTTAGCAGAAGATCTGGAATTTGACACATGAGGGGGGAAGCGTAAGGCTTGGAGGGACTTGATCTAGGCTTGATGGCAAGTCCAGATCATTCTTTCTCAACCAGTATTCCCTGGAACCCTGGGGTTCCATCAAAGATTGTTAAGGGTTCCTAGGGCAATGAGCGATTTCTGCCTCTCAGATAAGTGACCACTGACACCAATGATCTTTTTGCTATCTGTATAGGGATTCCTAAAACTGACTACAAATGTAAGAATCATTCTTCCTTTTGACCATCACACTAATGTACCATGAGCTGTACATATAATAATTATTAGCAGGGGTTTCCTGAGATCAAACATTATTTCATGGGTTCTTCCATGTTAAAATGTTGAGATTGGCTGCCTTAGTTCAAGGTCCTACCTAAACTCAAGGAACATGGTGTTTGCAGTTTGCCTGTAATCTTAGTTTAAACACTTTGGTGGACATCACTTCAGGATCACTTAAACAGTTACCTGTCAATGTGGCCTTATAAAGAGACCCTTTCAACTGTCCATAGCCAGTTTGAGAGTAAAGCTAATGTTCATGAGAATGCCGTGTGCCAGATGGTTAAGCTGTTTTGTGAATAATTTCTCCATATAACCTATTTGTATATTGATGAATTGGATGTCTGTTTTGTAGGCTCTACAGTCCCTTTTCTCTTCGTCCAGTCGTCCACCACTCTTGGATCGTCCCCTTTCTGCACCAGACACGGAAAAACTGTGCTTAGAAGCTGCTTTCCCTTTCTTGGGATCAGGTGAGTCTTAAGCTTTAAAAACCTTTAATGTCTCATATGATCTTGTGTATGAAAAAGCAACCGATGAGATTCTCCCTTTCTTTGTAGTAGCAGAGCATAGACAATGAAAGGGGGAAGCTTATTGGGTACATTACTCTTATCCTTGGCAACAATTCAGATTCAAGCTGAAATTTTCTAGAAACATGGAGGACCCCTTCACACCTAAGCTTTCCTTTGCAGTGTCCTAAAGTGGTTGTAAACCTAGTTACATTATTTTTACCTACAGGTAAGCCTATAATAAGGCTTACCTGTAGGTACTGGAAATATCTCCTAAATCTGCACGGTTCAGGAGATATTTACCATATACGCTTGCGGCGATGTCATTGGCGCATGCGCACTGAAGAAAGGTCACAATCGTGCCGTTTCTAAAGGGCCCGTGCCGTAACCGGCACCTCCCGTGCGCATGCTTTGGAGTGACGTCATGCAACTCCAGCCAGCCACAGAGCTAGAGTCCACGGCCCTGGAAGGAAGAGGGGTGAAGATGGATGCGACCACCAGCGTGACATAGTTGCCTGACTCTCATTGCCATTGCCATCTAGCAGTGTAGTACCAGAGAAAAAGAAGGTGATGAGTGATTATGTCCATCCAGAGAGCAGTTGTATTCCACCACACAAATATACAACCATTTTGATGGGAAAAAACAATCATATCCATTTCAGACGTAATAGAGTATAACTCCAGTCAATACTTTTTTCTAGCTTTGGCTAAAGCAAGGACTGGTTAGAACCTCTGCCAGGTCTTTTTTCCTTTCTGTGCCCCCACTGTGGAGATTTAACCTATTTGTCCTGTTGTGTTTTTGAGGGGGAATCTAAAATTTGTAGTTCTCACCAAAACAGGGGTAGAAGGGGCATCTTTCAATGGGGCACTTTTTCCAGTGACAACTGCTGGCGTTACATTATGGGGAGATTTTCATTTTCTGTTTGCCTCTGGACACTGGAAGTGCAGGTAAATCTCTCAGCTGGGGAAACAGCCAGAAAAACCCAGAGGTTCTAACCCTACCCCCACTTTGTACAAAACCAATTAAAAAAAGTTTTGGCTGAATTTACACTTAAAGCAGTCTGGCTTGGGTTCTGCTTTACAATTGGTCAAATTTTACCTAAAAAAAATAACTAATTTGAGGTCAGTTGGAGTTTATTTACTTGGCTGATTTATTTTACCCTTTTTCTTTTCCAGGTTCTGGTTACACTAAGCCTCCGGCCTTGTTGCCCCCATACAACCGTAACTCGCCATTTCCCGAGTACCCATGGGGATTTAATCCCTATCTCTCCAGCTCTTTCCCCCTTAGCGGCTCCAAGCTGCCTACCTCCCTCTACCCGCCACATTTCTATCCCAGCTCACTGTCCCAGATTCCTCCCCCCATCTCTCTGATCCCTGGTGAGTCCTTGGACAGGTCGGCCACCCTCCTTCCAGGAGTGCCAAGGCTCTGCACCGGCCTAACTTCTCAACCTATACCCCGAAGCGGAGACCTGGCGGGTGCCGGGGTAGCGAGAAGAGACAGAGCTGACCCGCCCGAAGGAAAACAGGAACCAGAATCTGACTCAGACTTGGAAATCACAGACGTGAGTGACTGTAGTTCAGAGGCGGATGGGTGTACGTACAGCCCTCCCTGCCCCGGGTCTTCTATCGGAAGAGGCCAGACAGAGGAGGAACGACTAAAACCAGCTACCGCCTCCAAAACCCCACCAGAGAAAACGGCTGCTCCAAAAAGCTAGGCCTGGAGAGGTCGGGCTGCACAGAAACTATATAAAAATGTACAAATATATATAAATATATAACTATATGGATATATAGGGGGATAACAGTGTGTTTTGCAACCTCTTCATCCCAATAGACACTTGTAAAGGAGTACGCCAATATTACAAAGCCACCAATTGGCAGCCATTTTGTGTATAGATCAGCTTGAGCAAGCCATGAAATGTAGTGTTTGGTTGCTACTGAATCTGTTGGCTGCATTTCAAGAACAAAATGGCCTCAGGGCGTCAGAATAAAGAGCTGCGTGTCCATGGTGTCATAGCAGTTCGCTCTTGCTTTCGTCTTAGTAGAGCTCCTTATTCAGGGTCACCCATGATCAATTTGGTGAATTTCCTTATTTCACGAAGACCAGATGAAGCATTGTGGCAACTGATTCGAACTGATGTATGATGAGTGTAACAAAAGAGGAACTATTACTCATTGATACCAAGAAAAATCAACAAAAAGAATGAAGTCTGGTTGGCGCACTGTTGATTTCTCTGTGGAAGCAATTGTCCCTATTTAGGTGGAGTACTGCTTTGTGGCAGAGCTTCCAAGGTCCAGTCATCAGGCCCAACTAATGCTCCTTGACTGATAGGAGATCCAAGTCCAGAACCTCATACCCACTTTATCTTGGCCCATCGCAACCAGTCAGGCTGATAAAAGGCAGCACAAGGGCTGATGAGAGTGTTTTTTGAATGCAATGGACCTGTGTGCAATATTATAAGCTAGGCCTCCTTCAACAAGACCATGCTCCCCCACTCTATGCTATTGACGCAAAAGCACTACTGGGGCTTAACAGCTTCTATACAGAAGAGCCCATGACTCGATGCAAACCATCTGTGTCCAGGCTTGGTCAGAGGTGACAATTGCATTTATCCACTTGTGTGTGCAGTTACATGTGATCATCTCCAGCCATTGATTTGCACCCAATAAACACCTGTACCCCTAGACCTCAAGCCTGTAGACTACACACTATCACTTGGTTTCACTAGGTTTTTATATAAACCTTTTATAATTTGGAACAGTTTGTGGGCACTAGTGAGGAAAAACCTGGCTCATGCATCTACTGGCACTCGCCAGACATATGTACATGCCAACTTCAGAGGGTGGATGCAGTGCGGGCATATACAAATCTCTTTTGAGCTACAGCCACAAGTGACAGGCATTGCCAGTGGCATAGCCTGGGTTGTCAGCGCCCGGGGCAAGGCAAATAATTTGTGCCCCCTAACCATGGGCTTTTAGATACCCCCGCCCGGATTACACCCCAGATACCCCCACTCTGATCACACACCCCCAGACACCTCCACCCTGATCACACCCCCAGATACCCCCGACCCTGATCACAACCCCAGATACCCCCCCACTCCGATCACACCCCCCAGACACCTCCACCCTTATCACAACCCCCAGAAACCCCTCCCCAATTTGATAACACCCCCCAGATGCCCCCATCCTGATCACACCCTCTAGATTCCTCCAGTCTCTGATCATACCCCCAGATTCCCTCCATTCTGATCACACCCCCAGATCCCCCCCCATCCTTCCCTCCAGTCTGATTACACCTCCAGATCTCCCCCATCCCTCCACTCTGTTCACACCCCAGACCCCTCCACTCTGATCACACTCCCAGATTCCCTCCATTCTAATCACACCCCCAGATCCCCCCCCCGCATCCTTCCCTCCACTCTGATTACACCTCCAGATCTCCCCCATCCCTCCACTCTGATCACACAACCAGATCCCCCCCCCCCCGCATCCTTCCACTCTCCGTTGAGATTCTTCTTGTCAAGCGTCTAACCAAACCATATTAACTTTTTTCACCCCAGAGTAAACCATAAAATAATATTCAGGTCTCAGGGAACCCCAGCTAAAATAAACTCATTAGGGTTCGGTGGAAAGAATGCCCTTTTATTAGGGTGCCGTAAGAAGAATGTCGCCCTTACAGTTAGCTAAAAATATTATTGGTGTCTTGCTTCACCAAGTGGTGTTTGCACAGGCATCATCAGATGGGAGGTCAATCAAGGAACCTCTAGCAACCTCTGGAGGAGCTGTAGGGTTCCACAGATCCTCTTTGAGAATGGTTGCTCTAACATATAGATATAAGGAAAAGAAGAGCGGACTGCTAAGATATCATGATCACACAACTCTTTCATTCAAACACCCTGGTAAGTGAAACAGAGTCAGCCATTTTGTTCTTGAAAAGCAGCCTACAGGCTCACTTTAATGTCCAGCTCCCCTCCCACACATACTCACCTTCACTTCACTCCCCCATTGATTTATTCAGTGCCAGGAGACAGAGAAACACCTGATGCTTGTTGATTGGCCAGTCTGGCACCCAGGGCCATCACATATGGTGGGGAAGGAGTCTCTCTACCTTCATGTTGCAGTAACACACATTAACACGTTACATGTATTGCAGTGCCATTCATTTGCACCCCAATGCACCTGCGTTGCAACAAGGGTTATGCCTATTTTTCGTCATATCGTTGTCAGCCTATTGATTTCAATAGGCTATCTTAATGCTCTGCAAACATGTAACTGTGCCCTCAGGCTTATACAAAGCTTTTTCTTCTCACCCCCAGCCTAGGGCAGCAAGGCAAAAATAAGTATAAGATGCTGAAGGTCTGGTTTTAAAGTGAACCTGTTGTAGCTCTCCATGGCCAAAGCACAGGTACAGGTTCACCTCAAAGTCTGTATTTCAAGAGACCCTGTCAGGATTATAAAGGCCATTGCTAACCTCCTTCTAAAAGTGCAAGCTCCCCTGCTGTCATCCTCACCCCACCTGCGCTGCTATCTGTCGCCAACCCGAAACAAATGCAGATCCAGAGTTCTGATTTTACTGCCTACATGCTGAACTTGTTCTTTGTCCATTTTCAGCATGGTATGAAGAGTTGATGTCATGGCTATGCAGCCTATCTGGTCACTGGTAATGGCTCATATCACATGCACATTGAATACCTGTTACTAGAAACAGTTGATCACCTTCCCATTAATTTTAACATAATGGCTGCTAACTAAAGTTATTATACAACTTGTATTAATCTTATGGACCATGATAGAACGTCATAATACAGTTGTAGGAATAAGTATAGAGGCCAATGATGATAAACTCAATGCAGCCACCCATAGCATCAAATTTCAGTTTACAGGTCAGCAATTGGTGAATTCTGATTGGTTGCTTTGAGTTACTGCACTTTGCTTATTGGTCTTGTAATTCAATATACCCACTGAGTATAAAAATAATATGATCAACACAAACCAGCATTAAGGTTGACCTGAATGGTTGCTCCAGCTTTATCTTACTTGCAGCTAATTCTTCTCTTAGAACAGGTGCAGGTTGACCTTGATGAGCATCAGAAGTCATAGTTCACAAAGGTTTCTGTTTTAGAGTATTAAAAGAATGGAGGCGCCACAATGATTGGATAAGTCCAGTATGGGTTTTTATTAAATGCAATATAAAAGTATAAAGCCAATGCCTTGTATGGCTGTCACGCTGGTGGCCAACTGCTACCAACCTTGTTCTCTTTGTACAAGTCCAGTACACATTTGTATTCATTGTCACCATACAGTACAAGCCCTGATGAAGGGAGATACGTGAACCCTTGAAACGCTTTGGATTTTTTATAGTTACATTGCATTGTTACCGTTATATTGTATCCAAATTAAAAACCCAAACTTGATCCAATTGTTGTGGCGCTCTAATTTTTCCAAGACTCTACAAATTTTTTTGGGGACTCCCTGGGATACAACTGTAGAAATAGAGCTGCCTTCAAAAAGTTTAGGAAATGGTCTACCTGTCCTCATCCACTCAGGGGGTCCTGCACTCCTATAATACAAATCTACTTTTAAACCAAGATTTTTTTGTTATTGATGATCTCAAGTGACGAAAACCAGAGGAACAAGGCAACAGGGAGCACTGACACCGTTCTTAGAGAACAACTTGTATCTGTTTTTAGAGACAACTTCGTTGTAGGTAATATGTGCAGATAACTGAAGAACCCTTTTAGTCTTGGGATGAAGAGGCCCTGCTTGCCAACTGGGGAACTGCAGTGCAGCTCTCTTCCGTTGGCAAACAGGTTAAAGAGATTGTACGTGTTTATTTTTCTATTAAAGTACTTCGGAATTTGTTCATTTGGGACACAGGTGAAGTACACAATTCTGCCCCTCAGAAAAGAACAACATGACACTGCAACTACAGCAAGTATACTTTTTTTTTTTTTAATTAATTTTTCCGGAAAACTGTTTAAATCCTCCAAATAAGTCAGATTCAATCCAACCATCGAACTTCGAGTAATATCCACCCGTCCAGAGTCTGAAGTGTTTTTCTGCCACCCGGTGGATGAGATCTCCAACTGCAGCTCATAAATGATTCACGTTGACCTCCCATCAATGTTTGAGTGAACACCCCCTGGTCATGATAATGTACACTCGTGAATTATAAATATTGGTTATTTTTTCTGTTGCATTATGGTGTAAAACAATATTGGGTCATGTTTTAGCATTTTTCCCCATAGTTATCACATGGTACAGTACTAGTCAATGAAAAATCCCCATGTAGCAGTAGTAGACAGTTATCTTGGAGTGTGGTGCAAGATTACAATGGAGAGGCCCTAACAGCAATGCAGTGTTGACCTTTGTGAATCCATATCTGTATTAAGAGCTAAATATTTCACATAATAATAATGATGTTTCCAATACCATTGGAGGTCTATGTAGCTTCTTAGCGGACATCCATATAAAATGCCAAGGTCATCCCGACTACTTGCCTTTCATGACCCCTTTGAGGAGATCTCACCTCAAGAAAGAACGGAAGAGTTGTCACTAGGACAGAGAAACACAGAGAGTTATAATAACATTGGAGATAATCTAACCCCCTGGTGTCCAACCTGCAGCCTTTCGACAATTTTTGTGTGGCTTACAGGGCTACTGCAGATACTAATCTGTGTTTCCTATTGCCCTGTTTTAGCATTGATTTCTAGCAGTCTCATGCAATATGTCTCTAGTCTATGGTTGTCTCCTGAAGCATGTCCCCAGTCTTCAACTACTATACCATATTCATAGCCTCTAAAAGTCTCCTGCGGCATATCTGCAGTATGTGATCATCTCCTGTACCATATCTGTAGTCTATGACCATCCCTTGTATCATGCCTGCAATCTCTGACCATAGTCTGTAATATGTCCACAGTTTCTGACCATCTCCTGTACCATGTCAGTAGTTTCTGACCATCTCCTGTACCATGTCAGTAGTTTCTGACCATCTCCCATATTATGTCGACAACCTCTGAATATCTCTTGCATCATGCCCATAGTTTTGACCATATCATTTTGTGTGTCTGAATTTTGTGTGTGGCCCTTTGTTGATGTCAGGGGCTGCATTTGAAGCCCCCTATATCAAAAAAAATTGACTACCACTGTTTGAACCTTTCCCAATTTTTGGACCCTTTGTCTGTTATTTTATGTATGGAGGCTTGCTGCAATAAGGCAGTCTATTTATGAATGGACTAGCAGCGCAACACAATACAAAAAAAAAAAAAAGTGGCACCTGCACAATTTTTTCAAGGTGCTGAACCACAAGACATAGATGCTTCACATTGGTCCGTTGGGGTGCATTAAAATGCTGTAGGCTAAGGCAGGCCATAGATGATGCAACCACCATGGGTTGATGGAAAGGAAATCGCTTGGTTCCCCTTAAACACTGTCAATGGAATCCCTCCCGTGGAGCTATTGTGTTCTCCCAGCGGGGGGGATGGTGCAGGGAATCATCCATGCTGGGAGAACATAGTAATTATTGCTAGCCGCTGACAATAATCGCATGTAAAAATCTGACATGCTGTCTGTACCCAAGGCAATTGATAGATCAACTTGGGTACAATCAGCCTGCCCATAAATGATTTGAATCTTGTCCGGTCGCTGCTGAACCAGCCGAGATTTGGACCATCTATGGCTGGCTATACCAATGGAGCAACAGACAGTAAATAAAAACCCAGAGGTTTGGGGTGGAGTTGGGCTTTAATTTTGGCCTCTTGAAGCCATGATCTCATTCTAATGCTTACCATAAAAATAACAATTTTGAATTGACCTAATTACTTGCAGCCAGCTATCACAAAAATGAGCCATCAGATCACGTCAACCTACCAGCAGTACATTTTAGTCATAACAGTTCTGATAGGAGCTGTTCAATATTGATAACCTCAATTGGTTCCATTGATTTTATGATGGAAAGTTGATTGAGTTTGTTCGAGATGCATGGCCACTCTGTGTTGCAATCTGGTTGTACAATCTTCTCTTAACATAATTTTTGGTGAATATAAAGCTAGTTTTACAGTCAGATGCGTGTACAACCAGTTTAAAATGTATCTAAAGCCAAATATATATATATATGTTAGTTTTGGATAGCGTGAGAAAAGATGAAACCCCAGTCAGGTTTTTATTGTTGACCGTTTCCCTACTTTGGAGATGTACTCCCAGCAAAAAAAACATCTCTTCGATTAAATCAATTGTTAAGGGAAATGCATCGCTAGAGGGGTTCCCAGGTGGGGCTTATTAGCTTGTGCTGTATGGGACAATAAAGCTTTATTGAAATGGTGGGTTATAGGCACGTGGCTGGTTCTTTTGTTGGGTGGATGAGCTCCATCTGATGCCAGTACCAGAGCTTCCAGACACCAATAAATACTGTGCGCTGGCAAGCGGCAACCCTCTTTTCTCTGTTTTATGGAGACTTACTGCTGGTTTGTCTTGGTGATTGTGAGGAAAAATACAAAAACTGGAGGTTGTCACCAGAACAGAAATAAATGGAAAATCTTCCAAAAGTATGTATTGCCAAAATTAGTATTAGATTTGGAGTAGGGACCAGTTAAAACATTTTTTTTCCTTGCTGTACCATAGGGGAAATTTCCCTTTGCCTTCAGAGACACAACCGGATGTTAGAGGAAATCTCCCAAAGTGAAGAAAATTCCCTTCTTAAATAGTCGTTCCCAGAAGAAGTGAACCTATTGGAAGATTTCACCTTACCTCTCTGGGGACAAGTCTAAAATTTTGGATTTCCCCTCAATTTCTGTCTCGGTGGCAAAGGTTACTAGGCCAAATAGAGGGGGGAATCTCCCCAACAAGGACTGTAATAATAACTTGAGAGTCTAACCCTTTCCCACTCTATACAAAATTTAAGACAAAAAGTTTTGCTTAGAGATACACCCTTAAGTGGGCATATCACCGTCTTTGGAGATATTTTCTATCACTTCCTGTTGTGTCTCTAATGCCGCGTACACACAAGCGGACTTTATGGCAGACTTGGTCCGACGGACTGGACTCCGCCGGATCATTCGATCGTGTGTGACCTCCAGCGGACTTTTTTTTACCCAAAAGTTCGACGGACCTAGAAATGAAACATGTTTCAAATCTTTCCGACGGACTCGAGTCCGGTCGAAAAATCTGCTCATCTGTATGCTAGTCCGACAGACTAAAACCGACGCTAGGGCAGCTATTGGGTACTGGCTATCAACTTCCTTATTTTAGTCCAGTCGTACGCCATCACGTACGAATCCGTCGGACTTGGGTGTGATCGTGTGTGTCCAAGTCCGTCTGTTTGTAAGTCCGGCGCACCTACGCTACAAAGATCGTCGGACCAAGTCTGCCGTAAAGTCCGCTCGTGTGTACGCGGCATCAGACAGATGGTAAAGCATATTTTTCCCAACAGGATGCAGATGGCAAACCTGTAAGGCAGATATAATTAATGTAGCTCTGTAATCATTATTACATCATTTAAATAATTTTTTTTAACGCTGGAGTCCCCCGATTTTTAAGAGATATCGGATGCCGGGATTCTGATCATTTGACCACCGTGATTGGCTGTCGCATCGATCACATGATTGGAAGGCTCCCCATCGCAATCAGAGATCGGGAGCTTTCCGTTCACCACCGGTAACTGTGGCGGGAGAGCTCTGTGTACATTCTGGCACGTATACTTGCGCTTGCTCGGCATTAAGGCTCACCCGCCGAGAGGCAGCATATATGCATACTGCCGGCACGAAGAGGTAAACTTCAAGCAGTGTAAGTACCTGAATCTGACACACTCTTGTATTCCCTGTACAGTGGAGTGTGAAAGTCAGAAGCAGCACAATTGTCCAATCAGTTTGTGTCCTGACAAGAAGCTTGCTCATAGAGGATATGGCAGAGTGACAGAGAGATCAGTTCAGCCCTTTGCTGCTTCTCATTTCACTGACCAGTCACTGGATGGAGCGGGTACAGGATGACCTAGGCTCAGAGGAAGTGGGTTGAACGATGCTTGCCATCAGACTTAGGACATCTAGTGGCAAAAAAAGTATAACGGGGGGCATCTCTATCTTATCTTGTATTTATATCCTGGGGTATACATTTTTCCCTTGTATGACTAGATATTTACTTATACCTATTCTCTAACCTTTTCCACCTTTATTTAAAATAGAAAAACAAGTTTGGCTTTAGATATACTTTAAAAAGTCCCTTGCGTTATTACTTGTAATAATGGCATCAGTGGTAATGTGGATTCTCAAAAATCACTTTCATTCATCTCTATCAAAAATACCCAACCAATTATCAGACGCTGGTGTATGACAACTGTAAGGTAATATGGATGGAGTCAATACAGCGACACCTCTCAACCATTAAGCAACAGAAATATTATTTACTCATTTCTTATAATATCATCCTAGTGTTGTGAATCAAAAATGAATCATTCCGTTTGTTCCAGACAGCTCATGCCTCAAGTAAATAATCAATTGCTCAAAAATGTTTTCTTTTTGAAGAAAAAAAAAATTAACGACAGCACTTTAGTTCAAATCCATACAGAGCAAACCTTTCTAGAACACTTCCATGACCATTATATGCGATATCGATGTGTTCTCCTTATTGCAACACAAAGAACCTTCTTTTACCAACACGTCGCAAGATGGTATGAAGTGCCCAGCAATCACAGGGAGTGCAAGTGACCATGTTGGCTTCCATCTTCAAAGGTGCTAGAAAAATGGCAAACGCTGATTGGCTGCTGATTGTCAAAATGGATTTGTGCACTTTGTTAGGACAACTTTGGTTGCTTCAGTCTGTGGACAGTTCTAAGCAGAACCCCCACTTCCCGTCCCGTCCCAAAGGTTTCTTGTGCTTCACCTGTGTACCCAGTCTAGTATATTGTGCAGTATGTGCGTGTTTGAGGCCCCGACCTCCCTCTCCTCATCCAGTGTTCTGTCCAGATGTCTGTGCTAATTTTTTGGAATGGGAGGGAGACCAAGGAGGAAAAGGAAATGGGAAAAACCCACAGGTGCTTTCTGTGAATCTGTGAGTGAAAAGACTGGGTTGGAGCATTCCCAGAGCAAAGCAATAAAGAAATACACAACAATCAACTGTCTTGGCATGTGCTTTAAAGGGGACTTGTCCATTGGGCGGTACACTACATGACCAAAGTTTTGTGGACAATGATCATCACAAAAGTACGTAGACACCGCACCAAAATGATTGAGCCTAGGTGTTTTCATTAAAGAGTACTATTAATGCTATGGCAGCCTTTCTCAACCTTTTTACAAAAGAGGCATAAAGGTCTGCTAAAAAAAATTAATTGTAGGTCGGTTGGAAGAATGCCCCCTATATTGGCAGCCAATACAGAAAAATGTCCCCCTTACATTGATAGTCAGTGGAAAGGGTGTTCCCTATATTGGTTGTCAACTAGGATATCACCAAGAATCCCTGACGTAACCTGTAGAACATGGGTGCTCAACCTGTGGCCCTCATTCCGCAACAGCTGGAGGGCCAAAGGTTGAGCACCCATGCTGGAGAATATTGGAAGGATGGGTTGATGATCTGTGTAAGTAATCTGCATAGAGCCAAAAACAAAAAGGCTACTTCACAGGTCTCTGAGTCCAAGAAGGTTCTGATCCTAGAAGATGCCTGAATATTGATAGGGCTGTCCTTCTAAAGAGAATAAAGGCACCGTCAGGAGGAGTACTCTAAACTATACGAGAGGTAATAAATAATGGGGCAAGGGTGCTTCAGGTGCTTATAAGTTGTTGGTTGCCTCTACCAGTTGATCACTGGTGATGTGGACTAGGGATGAGCTTGGGCGTGTTCAGATGTTCTTCAGAACCCATCTGGGGAAACCTGCTGGGAAGCCATCACTTGTATTGGTCCAATCATGTGTGGCTGGGGCATACCCAACCCCGCAGCTGCACATATACAGTGGGCATGTATTAGGTGTGACTGCCGAGCAGAAAATGCCTTGGCCACAAATGCCCATTAAAGGTGACAGTTTCCTGGCAGCTTGATCACATGGGTTTGGAGGAGCATCCAACCCACACACCCCAGCAGGTCTCCAGTGTGGAAAAATTAGAAGACCAAGAATTATCAGAGCCAGCGAAAGCAAAAAAACGAAATACATAATTCCCGATCAGAGGTATCTAAAGCCAACCAGATCAATTTGAGCAGTCTTCCTATGAGACAGTTTTATTAACAATAGGTTTTTCACTACTCAACATACAAAACTGATATTTATATTGTTTTGTCAGGACACTAAGCATTTTATTATTTGGTAGAAAAAGAATATTTAAAATCAAAGTTCATCCAGTTTAATGCCTAACATTTTTGGAAACTAGGGGTTTGTGTTGGAGGGCTTTTCCTAGCATCAAGACCTGTTTTGCATCCCCATACAAAACCTGAAAGTGGTTGTAAATCCCTACACATACCCAGTGAAGTGACTGGCCTCGGGTGATATACAGAGATGAAACAAATCATCCTACATAAGCTGCACCTGTTAATCTGCAGTCTTCTCTTCTCTACAGCTTGTTTAAGCTGTTGGAAAAAAGGGGGATGAGAGCTGAAGTCACATTCTGCAAAGCTCAGTGAGAAGATCTCTGAGAGCTGATTGGAGAGAAGGGACACCCCCCCCTTCACACAGCACAGAGGAACAGAGCTGAGGCTGTCAATCAGCTGTAGCTCCCTCCGCTGTCACCATTTTTCTCTTGGTGTCAGGAAAATTTGTCAGAAGTGATCAATGCAGATAGCAGAGGAATGCGGCAGCAGACAGAAATGACACTTAGTGCTCTTAATTGGGACAAGTACATGCTATTGAGGGATATGCTTTGTTCATATTTCAGGTCTGAGATTTAGGACCACTTTAAAGCAGGTCAGAAGAAGGACAGATGCACCTGCCAATGAATTCTGAATGATCTCCAAAGTGTGTCAAACTGATGCCATCAAAACAAAGCCCAAAGCTCATCTACCCAGGCCTTAAATATTATCAGAAAATATTTTCTCCCATTTAGCCCCAATACAGATATCCCAAAAGTTCATAGTATTTGCTGCATAAAGTATGATATTTGTATATGGTTAAAAACATGTTTTAGATCTCAAGAGGTTTGTTTTTTTCTCATACAATGCTCAGAGTTCAATAGAAGAGTAAAATAGCCTTATAAAATTGCTCTATCCATAAAACTAGACCCCAGTGTATTCGGGGTTTGGTGTGCTGTAAAACTGACAATTAGTTGTTTTTTTTTTTTTATATCAATTGTACTGCAAGATGGCAAAAAAAGAGAAAAATATGTCACCACTACGATAGTGGCCAACCATTTGTTTGTTATTTTTGGAAGATGCTTGGGCATCTTGTAGATCCTAGAGTTAAAGTGTTACTAAACCCAGAACCTGCATTCACTATATCTGATCTCCCACAGTACACAGAACATGGAAATGCAATTATTTTAGTAAATATAAACTGCTAAATACCTTTTCTCTTCAGCAGTATATAGCAGTTTTGGTACTTCTATCAGTTCCTAGTAAAGCTTGTAGGAGGGTTTTTTTCCCATTCTCCCCTGATCCTCTGTCTGGACAGTGCGGATTGGCTCTGTGCTGATCACATGCACCCTCACAAGAAAAAAAAACCCAACTCTCTAGCACTATACACCAAACTGAGCATGTGCAGCCTGACTCCTAATGCTCTGTTATATCAGGAGATGGGTTGTAGTCAGTTAAAGAAGAGAAGGATCAGAGAGACAGGATCACACAGCCTTTATACACAATGCAGAGGATTAACCCCTTGAATAAACTATTGGGCTTACAAAATTCATTGATGCATGATTAACCAAAAATTAGTCTTTCTCCAGAGACCCAGTTATATCCCCATCTTACATCTTCAACAGAGTAGACGGAACCAGTATGTCAATCACAGGTTTACTCCAGACAACTCTGTCCTTCCTGGGACTGTCTTGCCACTACTTGTACATCAGAAGCTTGCACATCACATCCTGTCCCACAGGAACATTTAGTCGTACTTTATAATAAAACCGAAGAGACATAAAATGGAGAAAAAAAATCTTTATTTTTTGTGACATTTCTAAAAGTTACAACTTTTGCGAAAAATGGTCTTTGGCATATATTGAGAAAACTTCTCTAAAGGAACAGTCTTCCCTCCCCACACAGATACCTGCAAGCCAAACGCTCCCCAAATATAAAACAAAAAAGAAATACAAAAAAAAAAAAAGCATCATATATATAAATATATAGGAATGATGTTTAAATAACCAAACGGAATAGGAAGCCGCACTGGGCTAAAAAAATACAAATATATATATAATTCCCCTCATTGTGCAAACCTAAACATGGCGATTCCTCAGATTCGTCATCATAGATTGGCAATGGAGGGCCTTGGAGTCTTTGGCGCAAGTCTAGAAGGCTGAAAAGGGCCCGTGAGAAAACTTACTTCCACCACAACTGCAAGTTGCCCCAGTCTACTATATCATTCCACCCAAAGCATCTATTTGGCAAAAAAATATAACACTGGCTATAAAAAAAAAAAAAAAATTCCAAAGATTCTAGATCTCCATCACGTTGCAGATTTTGGCGTCATTGGACTCTTGAAACATTTAAGATCCGTCCCTTGAAAGCTATTTCCATGATGAAACTGCTACAACATTTCTTGCCTCTTCCGTTTTGTAACTGGTTGCCTTCTGCTCAGATAACGATGAAGAGGTGGGAGCTTTTTCTTTATTCATGCACATGATTATTAAAGGATCAGCTTGCCCAAAACTCTTATCAGTTTTGCATAGATTAAAGTAGGGCTAATCTCCCACTGGCTTCTTAAGGACCGCAAAGTTAGGTCCATACCCAAATTTCCAACTAGGCCCATCTACAGCAACCATTATTAATGGGTCCTGCTCTCACTGTTGGATTTGGCATTTATTTTACATTACATGGGATAGAGCAGGCAGAAGACTTATATCCTTGGCCTAGAACAGCCACAGAAAGGGGCAGATTAGGCAACTCCAAGTGAGATGCCTCTGCTACAGCCCCCTAAGCAATTTTAGAAGCAAGCGTGTGAGTCAACCCATCAGAATCCAGCAACAAGTGAAATATAAGTTCTGGGTGGACTTAAACTTTAACGCACAACTGTTCCAAGTGACAACTCTACCATGAGCAAAAGACATCTATGGCTTCTTCTAAAACCATTGACAGAACACTTCTTTACACCGTTTGTTTAATACACATACATAACAATCCATGTTAACATGATATAACCTTGGCACAACCACTGTCTTGCACAGAGTACATGGGTGATAACTGTCATATTACCAGTCCTCAGTTACCAGGTAACTCATCACAGCAGACCCAGCATTGCTCTTACTAAGTAGCAAGATGAGAATTTTACCTTGGCTATCTCAAGGATACAGAATGTGCATCCTAAGCTTTTATAGCCATAGGTATAGTCTTAAGATGCTTCCCGATGGGTGTGTCTGTAAAGTCAGAGCAAGGTTGAGCTGAAATGACAGTAACTCCTAGCAACCAAACGGTTTTTACCTATAACTCAGATAAAAGTGAAACCTGGTCGGTTACTATAAGAGACAGTACTTATTAAATATGGAAATTAATGTACAAATACTCCTTAGCAGATGTTGATACAAAACAATTCTGAAATTCGGCTAATGGAAGGATAGGATTTGCTGGCCAAGGGGAACCAATAAAATGCTCCCTTTCATGCTTCCAGTGCAGTATGGCCAAATGAGAGGGAGAATCTGATTAGCGGCCAGGAGCAACAGGAACTGAACTGCTGGTCCTTCCAACAAGCTTATGCATTAGGCCCTTGCACGCTTTAATATGAGTATTACCACAGCAACAGCAGAATAAATCTCAAGGACAGCAAATCCACATTAGACCAGCATTAGCCAGTAAGGACACAGTGCTCAGTTCCTTTGACCTGAGAATACTAATGAGGACTGATAATGACAAAGAGTATAGGCATACTAGTCAACACCGTCATTTTAATAAACGCAACCCATTGACCCCCAGGAAACTAGCAACACTGCTGTTCCCAGAGGCACAAAACAGCTCACGTCTCAAGAATATTACTAGTTCCTAGCACTCTGATAATTGGTTCAGCCACAATCCACCATACCCATTTTGTATGCCCTCTGACTGTCTTATTTAAAGAGCAGGCAAGCTGAATCTCAGTTGACTTCTTACATGTCTAAGGGACAAGGGAGATAGAACAACCTAGCATTCCCAGCTCCACCCCCTACTCTCTCACATCCATTGGGGGACTCTCTCAGAATTCTCAAATATGAATGAGATGAAAGGTATATCAGAGAATATATATCCTGGAGATCTTTTTCCGGAGCCCCTCAGAGATATATGAAACTAGCAGAAGATTCAACCTGCCGACACCTACTCAAAATGGAAATACCAATTATGGGTAGAGTGGCCCTTTAAGTTTTCACACCATCCCATTCTGTTATCTGCTACTAAACGTACCGCATTACTTTCGCTTCCAAAACCTTGTCCTCTTAAGCCATTCGTCTCAAAACTCATTTGTTTCCCTGAAATGTTAGATTATGGTTTCATGGTCCCGTTTGCTGCGGATTGGAAACCAGTAGAATTTGGTATCCCTTGTGTAGCTTTATAATATTTAGGGAGGAGACACTGAAAGACCAGTCTTTTCTCTAATAAGCAAACAAGATAATTTTACTGTACAGCTACAATAACAATCTCTATATCTAATATATATACTTAAAGAAAAAAAAAAAAAGAGAATACATCATATATATATATAAATATATATATATATTCATAAAGAGAGAGATGTTGGATCTCCCCACCCTGCTACAGTCCCTGAAAAATTACATATAAAAACAAAAAGGCACTTGTGTCTTGACCAATAGAAATAAAACAGGAGCCTCCTTTAAAAAGGTTGCCCACCCACATCCTATGACTGGCAGTCTTGTTTAGTCCCACCCACATGATTATCCATCCCAAAGGAAACACCAAGATGGAGGTTTTGGCATTGAGTTGCTGTCATTCTTGGTGTATGTGGAAGTGATGAAAATAAAATTTGAGGCATGATCTTCCCTGTGGATATAAAAATGAAAATTACTCACAATAGATTTAAACGCGATGACTAAAACTTTAAAAAAGTAAATTTTAATATCTGCAGCATTCAGTAAAATAATAGCTGGTGATGTTGCCATGGAAGTCCTTGTTTGGGAAACTAAAGTTATAGGGTGGGAACGCTCTGTCCCTGTCTCCCAATTGTGCCCTACGTTATCACCCCATTAAATGGGCTTCCGATGGAGACCAGTGGTCAATTAAACACACATTATGCAGGTACGGTCCACTGTTGTCACCATCAGGAAACTCGCCCTAAGAAATGCCATGCAGCCATTGTTGGACTGCATAGACACAGAAAGAGGCTGCAGAGTATTAGCAGCACAGAGATGTACCAAAGGATGAGAAAAAGGACCCCTCTCTGATCCAGCATGACCGTGCTCCTGTGCACAAGGCATAAAGATCTGGTTTGTGGCGTATGGTGAGGAGGAACTCAAGTGGCCGGCACAGCCAACTGCATACAAGGTCTTCTCGTCCCACATCAGTACCTGACCTCACAAATGCGCTTTTAATTTAATGGGCACAAATATCTAGACACCCCATAAAATCTTGTGGAAAACCTTTCCAGGAGAAAGGAGATAGTTCTAGACGAAAAATGTCCAACAAACTCAAATAAATGCGATGTTCGGGTGTCCAATTGTTTTATCAAATAGTGAATTACTAAATAGCTTGAATAGAAATACTGTATGTCATACTATAAAATCCCTCATGTGCCCTCTGCCTTGTTTCATGTGTACATATTTCCCCAAGACTCTGCTCACTCACCTGTTTCATGTAAAACTACTTTGTGATACTGAAAATTTGGTGACTGTCCCCTGCAGGTGTAGGTAATCCTCTTCTATCAACTGTGAATCAAAGAACAAGAGGTATAGAGTGAGGGGATTCCCAAGCATTTCCAGTTTAGCCGAATAAAAACCAATTACAAAACAAAATGGTCATTATGACCCTGCAAGAGGTGGAAATAAACTACTACAGGAAATCTCACTAGTGACATATTTGATGAGAAGTCAGCAGAGAATTTAGTCAATCATTAAACTAAAACAGTGGCTTTGGGTGGAGTTGACTTTTACATTACCGGCAAAAAGTAGGAACGGGCAAAGTAATATTGAAAAATTTGATTTTGGTGGGTAAGATATGAAGGGGAGTGCAAAGTGAATGACAATGACCACTGTGTGTTGGAGAAGTGCACACAGAGTATGGTGGGGGGTGGTTATTGTAGGAGAGCAGTGCAGAGGATATGGCGGCAGATGGTATATGCAAGAGAGGAGTGCAGAAAGTCAAAAAAAAGGAGGGGGGGTGATGAGAACAGAGGAGGAGCTCAGAGAGTATAGTGACAAATGGTATGTGGCTGAGGGAGTATCGCAAGAGAGGAGTGCAGAGGGTTTGGCAGTGGGTGGTATGTGCTGGAGGATATGGTTGAAGGCAGTATATGCCAGAGAGGAGTGCAGAGGGTATGGTGGCAGGTGGTATTTACAGGAGAGAAGTACAAAGGGTATGGTGGCAATTGGTATGCGTAGGAGAGGGGTACAGAGGGTATGGTGGCAGGCAGTATGTACAGAGGAGGGATACAGAAGGTATGGTGGCAAATGGCAAGTGCAGGAGCGCAGTGCCGAGGGAATGGCGGCAGGTGGTATATACAGAAGAGGAGTAGTACAGAGGGTATGGTGGCAAATGGTAATTGTAAGAGAGGAGTGCAGAAGGTATGGTGGCAGGCAATATGTACAGGACAGGAGTGCAGAGGGCACAGTGGGGATGGAGGGAAGTTGGTAAGTACAGGAGAGGAGTGCAGAGAGTAAAGTGTGTGTGTGTGGGGGGGGGGTTATAAGCACAGAAAAGGAGCTCAGAGTATAGGGACAAGTGGTATGTGCCAGGTGGTATGTGGCAGAAAGGAGTGTAGAGGGTATGGCAGTGGGTGGGATGTGCTGGAAAGGAATTCAGAGAGTATGTAGGTGGGTATTAGGTACTGGAGAGGAGTATGGAGGCTATGGCTGAAGGTGTATTGCAAGAGAGGAGTGCAGAGGGTTTGGCAGCAGGTGGTGTGTGCTGTAAAGAAGATGGAGGATATGGCTGAAGATGGTATGTGCAGGAGTGGAGTGCAGAGGGTATGATGGTGGGTGATAACTGTAGGAGAGGGGATGGAGGATCTGGCTGAAGGTTGTACGTGAGGGAAAGGAGTGCAGTGTATCACAGATCATTGAGGGCTGTGGGTGCTTGCCTTCCCTACCAAAAACTGCTGATAGGGGCAGAGGTACAGAAGGCTCTAAACAAGGCACACAGGCTGCACAGGGCAGCTATTCTATTCCCGGAGTTCACAGCTTGAAAGACATCTCTTAAGGCACAGTTAGTGCACAAACCCGATTAATTTTGTTTCAATAATATTTATTCCTAATACTTTTTATCATAGTCTACTGGTGTGCACAGTACAGGCCATGAACACTTACCTTAAGTTGGTGGACCTTCTCCTCCAGTAGTAGGATATGCCGTCTAACCTCTTCTGATTGCTCCTGAGATAGTACGATGGGAGCACATAGAGACTCTCCAACATCTCTGGAGGCCAGGTCTTGACCTGTAGAGAGGAGAAGATATGAGATCACAACTACAGCTAAACTCCAGGCACAGATAACGCAGCTCTTGTAAAATAAACATGGTGCCACTGTGTTGCATACCTTGCTCTTTTCCCACTTTGTTAATATATTTGTATCATTTTTGTCAGGTCCATATATATTTTAACCCCTTCCCACCCAGCCCAAGCATTCTTTTAACTGGGTCTGTATGCATGCAAGAGGATCGGGAAGGCTCAGACGATCGCACGACCACTGTGATTGGCTGTCAAAGTGGTCACATGGTCAGGAGCTGGTCCTGGCGACTCCTGATCATTAGTACAGACTGAGAGCGGTCTTTGACTGTCAATTACTGTGCTGGGAGCGCGCTCTCATTGACGCATATGTGCAGCATATGGGCATTAAAGTTGGACCCCAACTACATGACACGTGCATTTGCACCAAACCTTACAAGCTCCTTCTCTCCTCCTTGCCTTTATGTCAGTCTCTTCCATTGTTCTTGCCCACCACATGGACAGGAAGCGACACAGAGCACAGGGTTTGCAGTCAGGTGAAGGCACATAAACTTAGAGTGATTTTTAAACAAATTAATAAAGAAAGTGACAACACAGTGTTAGAAGTGCCATGGGGCCATTGGTTGTCATGATTCTTTCCATCGACTTTACGTGCATTGTGTTGTCAGCTTACTACAACAGGAAGTTGGGATTTCTGGTAGGATCAATGTGTATTTATTTACAGTTACCAAACAGATATAACAAAAATGTCAAGGTTTTTTTTACAAGCCCAAAAGGGAGAAAATAAGAGAAGTTCATTGGGTTTACGAACTCAAGACTAACTTCTGCAAGCTACACCGCAACATGACAGGATCCCAACCCTTTCATAGGGGGTGAATATTTTAGTTGTCTGGAAAAAGACCAATTGCATGAATATAAAAACGTTTCCAATATTGACATATAAAAAAAAAGTTATAAAACAGAGCATAATTGCCACCCAAAGCAAACTGTACAACTTGTAAACCTATCAAGTAGCCAGACGGTGGACTCATACATCTGGATCGCTCACCGTTCTCTCCTGGGTCTCTGCCTTCTCGCTCGGACTCTGGAACAGAATTATCTCCTTCCTGGTCTCCATTGGCGGCCTTTTCATCCTGAACATTTTGAGAGGCTCCGGTTTCTTCACGGGAAAATTCAGACCAACTCTCCAAGTTGGGGAACGACTCCACATCTAGGCTAAGGCGAATGTTACGTACTAACAACCTCTTCAGCACCGTCACTGGGAGGAGGGAAAGAAGAGGATGGGTAAGGCTACACAACTTTCCAAACTAAAATTACAGTTATTCTAAACAACCATATACTATCCACAATATAATATTAGACAATCTGCAATCTTTTTGGGACTATGGTTTCTGCTTAAACTCAATCCCACATAGAGATAAAAAGCACAGATTATTGCTGCTCCTTAACACATTATTAAATGTATATTTTTGGTCCAAAAAATCAATAAAAAAAATATACATGTGTAAGCATTGAATGAAGAGGTAATATTAGTATCAGGAGGTCCCATTGCATTATGTAGTAAAACAAGCATATATTAGTCCATCAAGCAAAGCAGAAGGCCCAGAGGCAGCTCAGACTCACATAAGCAATTGGTATTATATAGTGAGGAATACAATAGTGACTAACTCGATTAAAACGGAGTTCCGCCCGCCCCATTAAAAATTAAAAGTCAGCAGCTATACATACTGTAGTTGCTGACTTTTAACATTAATACATATACCTGTCCTGGAATCCAGCGATGTCGGCACCACAGCCAATGTGTACATCGGCTGATCAGGTGCTGCCGCTGCCACTGCCACTGCGGGTAGGGGAGCCCAGCAGCTTTTGGCTTCACAGTGGGGTCCCTACTGTGCATGTATACGCTCTCTCACTGGCCCGGCAGAAGGGCCGAGCTGCTGACGTAATTTACTGCGGTCCAGTCTCCTGGAAGTGGGGACAGGGTACCTGTAAAAAACAGGTATCCCCTCCCCCTGAAAGGTGCCAAATGTGGCACCGGAGGGGGGGGTTATGAGATAAGCAGAAGTTCCACTTTTGGGCTTTAGAAAAATTTCTTTAAATTAAGGCAGTGCAAGTATCTGAATTTGACTTTGTTAACCCTTTTGAATTTTCCTGTACAGTCCATACAGAAGCGCCTAAAGAGGGGTAGGAAAATTAGCACAAGAAGCCAGCCTAGTAGGCTGCAGTGTAAGAGGCACGCTCATAGCAGGTGAGAATAGAGTGACAGAGAGATGAGCTCATCAGTGCGCCACTTCTCCTTTCACTGTCCAGTCACAGGGTGGGGATGGGGAGGATGCGCTAAGTAAAGTGAAAATGCAGCAGGGAAAGATCAGGCTTACCCCCTGCCAGACAGGACTGCTATGTGGCAGAGCTGAGTAAATCCTTGGGAAGGAAAAATTGTGTGTGCATATATATTTAAATAAATACTAAATATTTTATACATGTATAAGAATGAATATATATATATATATTAATGTATAATAAATATATACACAGTACACTGGCGGAACAGAGGGAGGCAGAGAGCAGTGAAGGTTTGTATAAGGGGTCGAGTGTACTTTGACCTGTACAGAACTACCATTGTGCAATGAAGCGAGAATATGGCAATATGGTGAAATGTTATTTTCTTTTACATGTGCTGCTCTCCCATTGTGAGGCTGTAATAACTGGTCAGGTTTAGTGATTTCTCAGCTCTTTATAATCCCCAGCAAGTTTTACGGTTAAAGTCATATGCCGGGACCCAACTTACCCTCTTCCAGAGCTGCACTGGCTACATTCCCTCCCAAGCTGTGGGTCAGATGTTCCATAAGCGTTGGGTCCCCAAGACTCTCCTCCTGTCCTAAGCCAGCTTCCTCCAAAGACTCTTTTTCTGTAAAGACAAGGAAAATGCGCAATAAAGGCGACCTATAAAACAAATGTTATACAACTGTATACAGCATTACCATGTACTTGAAGTAAAAAAAAAAAAAGATACAAAATGGCATTTATTTAAAAAAAATACAGCTTACAGGCAGATGCTCTTAATACACCAGATATGTTTTATATATATATATATATATATATATATATATATATATATATATATATACACATACATACATACACACACATAAATACATACATACATACAGTATCTCACAAAAGTGAGTGCACCCTTCACATTTTTGTAAATATTTTATTGCATCTTTTCATGAAGAAATGACACTTTGCTACAATGTAAAGTAGTGAGTGTACAGCTTGTATAACAGTGTAAATTTGCTTTCCCCTCAAAATAACTCAACACACAGCCATTAATGTCTAAACCGCTGGCAACAAAAGTGAGTACATCCCTAAGTGAAAATGTCCAAATTGTGCCCAAAGTGTCAATATTTTGTGTGGCCACCATTATTTTCCAGCACTGCCTTAACCCTCTTGGGCACGGAGTTCGCCAGAGCTTCATGGGTTGTCAGTGCTCAGATCATAGACCGCACACTGCATCAAATTGGTCTGCATGGCTGTCGTCCCAGAAGGAAGCCTCTTCTAAAGATGATGCACAAGAAAGCCCGCAAACAGTTTGCAGAAGACAAGCAGACTAAGGACGTAGGTTACTGGAACCATGTCCTGTGGTCTGATCAGACCAAGATAAACTTATTTGGTTCAGATGGTGTCAAGCGTGTGTGGCGGCAACCAGGTAAGGAGTACAAAGACAAGTGTGTCTTGTGTACAGTTAAGCATGGTGGTGGGAGTGTCATGGTCTGGGGCTGTAATATAATGAGAGAAAATTGCTACTACGTGGTTCATGTAAAGTCCCACCCTCTTGCCCCCCTTTTTTTCCTCTCGTCATTATCATTATGATGATCAGAGCACAGCAGGTGCTCTATGGCTCTGTTAGTGTCACATAGCGGTTGGGTGCTGACTTTCTTAATATATGGCTGTACTGGGGGTTACAGACTAACACAGTACAGCCATAACAAACTCAGCACCCAACAGCCATGTGACACCGATAGAGCCATAGAGCACCTGCTGTGCTCTGATCATCATAATGATAATGACCACACGCACACAGCGAGATGCTACTTTACATGTGTGTTGGGGGGAAGGGACAGTAAAAACACACAGCCAAGCTGCATTTTTACCGCCCCAAAACCACTCCCCTGTGAGAATTTTTCACCCAAGCTTTGTAATTAGGTTCGCCTGTCAGTTTTTCATGCGGACCCGATTGAAAGCTCCATGTAGGTCTACAGGAGACCTGATATGAATTGACTTGTGTCCATTTAGATCCGCCTATGTCCGTGTCCATTCAGGTAAAAAAAAAATCCTTTTCTATTTTTCCAGACCTAAATGTGACAGATCAGAGGTAACGTAATGGAAATGGACACAAGTCTGTGGCGTATACGGACACAAACGGAACGGGCACGGATGTCAAAACATTAAACATCTCTCCAATTCAGCTCCAGTAATGATTGGTGGGGTGCTGTAAAGCTTCCTGGTGGTTTAGCTAAGGTGGGTTCAGACTACGGTCCGAACACGCCTAAGCTCATCCCTGGTAATTAGTTGTTGTCAAAAAAGTTTTAAAATAAAACATCTCTGCTGCTTTAAAATAGTGTAAAAAGTTTAGAATAATAATGGTTATTAAAGGTTCACCTTTTGGAACATTGAAGATGAGCCGCATCAGGTAGGCTGTATGGGGCCCCATGATTTCCAACAGTGGCCCTGTATGTGTGTGTGTATATATATATATATATATATATATATATATATATATATATATATATATATATATATATATATATATATATATATATATATATATATATATATATATATATATATATCTGAAATGAATTAAATCCACCTAGGTTTTATACTTAACCCCGACACCCCCACCAGGTGCTTATATAAATCTTCGTAATATAAGTGGCCTCTTCCAGTGTTAACATTACGAAGCCCAAAAACGTCTTCATCTCTGGCCATGCCTACACAATATTCCCCCAACAGACTTGATTGAGGCCTTACTCCAAATGTCTCTACCGTAGAGTCACTTCTATAGGGAGTTACTATAATGCTGGAGAAGATTTTGGGACACAGGATAGAAACAATACTCACCTTCAACCTGGAGCTGTCACTACGCAGTACTTCTTTTCTGCCACTAGATGTTCTCAGTCTTAAGGGTTGAATGATGATCAGCATCATTCAATCCCCTTCTGCCATGAACCTGGTGGAAGGTGGGTGTCAGACTAGTACTGCATGGTATCGCAGCCTACTGATGCAGGAGAAGAACAAAGACCTGTGATGTCAATGGACTGACCAGACAACCCTTTGAAAAAAAAAGTATATATGTATATATTTGTGCAGAGGAAACAAAAAGGAGCGGGGTTGAATACTACAAAAAAAAGTATATAGAATACTACAAGAGTAAACTGTAAAAAAATTTGGGGGGCTGCCACTGAGGACATCCTTCTGCAAATGCTAGTTGCTTGGCTGTAATTGTAACCAATTGGCTTCAATACGTCACTAAAACACATCGCTTCTTCTGTTCGTGGGGCAATGAATGGCAAGCTCCTTTAATTGAAATAATGGTAATAGATGACAAAATGAAATGGGTAAGTAAAGAGTATTTGGTTATAAATTTGTATCTCTTACCCTCTTTGGTAACAGATTCTTTCAGGGAAGCACCATTCTCACTAAATCTGCAAAACAAGATATAGAGGATTAATACAGAATGAACAAGACCACTAACATGACATCTTTAGGGAAGTGATAGATCTTTGTAAAGTGCACTCCCTGTAGCTTACATTTCTATGAACAGAACCATTCTGATCTAAATCTTTGATTCTGTCCAGCCCGTCCTGTGATTCACACACCTGCATCACACTGCAGAGCCAGGAAGACCACCCCAATGTTTCCTGAGCTTCACAGCTACCTGTGTTACCTGTCTGCCCACTGGACAATGAATAAGCAGTGTGATCATACTGATTTACTTCAAAATAGGTAGGTTGGAGATATAGAAGCAACAAAGTATCTGCCCATAGAGTTTGATATGCCCTATGTATATCTAAACAGAATTACAGGTAAAAGAGTACACATAGTTGTATTGTAAAGTGCTTATACCCACAATTTAGTGGTAAGCTCCTCCCCTCTTTATTCTAGACCCTCCCAGTTCTGCATTAAACCCACCTACTTTTACAAGGTGTGGATCTCTGCATCAAGGTCTGTTATAGATTGATGAATTAGGGCAAGGGTCTCCAATCTTTCTAAACAAAGGGCCAGTTTAAAGTCATTCTGACTTTAGGGGGGTCGGACTGTGCCCATTGGGAGCAAAAATTGTCCTGGCATCAGTGGCAGTAAACAATGCAGCTTTGGTGTCCCTGGGAGGAATACTGCCCATCACTGGTGTCAATGGAAGGAATAGAGTCCCATCATTGGTGTCAGTGAGAGGAAGAGTGCTCATCATTGGTATCAGTGGAAAGAACATTGCCCTATCACTGGTGTCAGTGGGAGGAAGAGTGTCCCACCATTGGTGTCAGTGGGAGGAAAAGTGCTCCATCATTGGTGTCAGTGGGTGGAATAGTGCCTCATCGTTGGTGTCAAGGGGAGGAATAGTGCTCCATCATTGGTGTCAGTGTGAGGAATAGTGCTCTGTCATTGGTATTAATGGGTGGAATAGTGCCCCATCATTGGTGTCAGAGGTGAGAATAGTGACCATTGTTGATGACAGTTGGAGGAATAGTGTCCCATCATTGGTATTAATGGGTGGAATAGTGCTCCATCATTGGTGTCTGTGGGAGGAATAGTGCTCCATCATTGGTGTCAGTGGGAGGAATAGTGCTCCATCATTGGTGTCAGTGGGAGGAATAGAGCTCCATCATTGGTATCAATGGGTGGAATAGTGCCCTATCATTGGTGTCAGTGGGGAGAATAGTGACCGTTGTTGATGACAGTGGGAGGAATAGTGTTTTGTATCAGTGGGAAGAAAAGTGCTCCAAGGGCCGGAAAAAGGTGAGCAAAGGGTCATGCACATAGCCCCCAGACCGCAGTTTGGAGACCGCTGAATTAGGGTATTGAAAAAATTCTAATGGGGGGGCCAGACCAAGGAAATCAGTCTAAATTCTTTAATACTGGTGTTATTTCATACAGGAAGACAACAAAACAGCCAATGTGTTTTAAGGCTCAAAGGTCTCCCCCTTTTTCTCAGGGCCTGAATATTATGTGTAGTTGTAACATCTCAAACATAGCACAGTCATCAGAAATAATTATTTGAAGAATGGATTGTGAAGAGCCCTGAAAAAAGGAAATCTTTGAGCCCCCAAAACTTGTTGGACTTTTAATGTCTTTCTGTATGAATTAACACCATTTTTCAGGACTTTTTAGTTGTTGGTGTCAGTTGGAGGAATAGTGTCCCATCATTGGTATTGGTGGGAGGAATAGTGCCCCACCATTGGTGTCAGTGGGGAGAATAGCGTTCCATTGTGGGTGTCAGTGGGAGGAATAGTGTTTTGTATCAGTGGGAGGAAAGGTGCTCCAAGGGCCGGATAAAGGTGAGCAAAGGGCCATGCACATAGCCCCCAGGCCGCAGTTTGGAGACCGCTAAATTAGGGTATAAAGTCTAATGGGAGCACCAGACCAAGGAAATCAGAGTCCAAAATCTTAAATACTGGTGTTAATTCATACAGGAAGATAACAAAACAGCCAACATGTTTTGGGGCTCAAAGGTCTCCCCCTTGCTCAGGGCTTAAATATTATATGTAGTTGTAAGTTCCCAAACATAGCACAGTCATCAGAAATAATTATTAGAAGAACGGACGTTGAAGAAGGAGGAGATTTTTGAGCCCCCGAAATGTGTTGGAATTTTAATGTCTTCTTGTATGAATTAACACCCGTATTTAGGACTTTTCTAATACCTGAATTTCTAACTCAGGGTCCCCCAGCTAAGGAGTATTGTATATGTGCTGAGAGTAGCCTTATTGGAGTTACTGTGCCCCCAATGAATGTGAGCGATCTTCTTTGACCATGAATCATTGAGTCAAATCCAGCACCTCAGTCATATGTCCTACTGTGTTCCATAAAATGTTAACCCTATGCCCACTAGGGCCAGATATCCATCATTAGTCTCAACAAGATACTATTTATTGTACAGATCTTCATTGCCAAAACTTTTTCAGGGGGAATGCGGAGGATTGCAGTTCCAGCACCTCCAGAAATGAATGTATGTAATGGCAAGGAGTGTTGGGGTGTGCTGAGGGCCATTTGATGCTGGCTTCTGGGGGATCTATTGTCACTGGTGGGGAACTATTTTTGCATGGGGGTCAATTGTTGCTGGGTAGGTCTATTATTGCTGGTAGGGGGTCTTATGTTTCTGGGGAAGGGGGTCAATTGTTGCTGGGGGGGGATCTATTGCTGCTGGCTACTGGAGGGTCTATTGCTGCTGGCTACTGGAGGGTCTATTGCTGCTGGCTACTGGAGGGTCTATTGCTGCTGGCTACTGGAGGGTCTATTGCTGCTAGCTACTGGAGGGTCTATTGCTGCTGGCTACTGGAGGGTCTATTGCTGCTGGCTACTGGAGGGTCTATTGCTGCTGGCTACTGGAGGGTCTAATGCTGCTGGCTACTGGAGGGTCTAATGCTGCTGGCTACTGGAGGGTCTATTGCTGCTGGCTACTGGAGGGTCTATTGCTGCTGGCTACTGGAGGGACTATTGCTGCTGGCTACTGGAGGGACTATTGCTGCTGGCTACTGGAGGGACTATTGCTGCTGGCTACTGGAGGGACTATTGCTGCTGGCTACTGGAGGGACTATTGCTGCTGGCTACTGGAGGGACTATTGCTGCTGGCTACTGGAGGGACTATTGCTGCTGGCTACTGGAGGGACTATTGCTGCTGGCGGGTCTATTGCTGCTGGCGGGTCTATTGCTGCTGGCTGCTGGCGGGGGGGGGGGTCTATTGCTGCTGGGGGGTCTATTGATTCTGGCTGCTGGGGGGGTTGATTGTTGCTGGGGTGCTATTTTGTTGTGGGAAGTCCATTGTTGCTGGGGTAGGTCCATTGTTGTGGGGGGTCTATTGGAATCTTTCTTATTGTCTTTCCGGTTATGAACAAATTCAATACAAATTACTTAGTAGCGCTAAATGATACTTGGTTAAGTATTCTCTAAAAGGGGCAGTGCTAGGAGGTGGGTAGTGGGTAGAACCAAGGGACGGTGCTCAGAGGTGGGTAGGGAGCAGAGATGAAAGGGTGACTCAGTAGGGGGGGGCGTGGAATTCCTGTGGCTATTCTCTAAGGAAAAAAAGCCCTGAAAGTAAATATATGCTTGTGAAGTTTGGGGAATTAGACATCTGTTGCTTTGCTCTGATTAAATTTAGAATATTAAGATTCACCCAAATAGGTGACCTTTGGGGGCCTAGTAACACAACTGAGCTGCGATATCTCACGTTGTCGTACTGTGGGGCCATTCCAGTGCACCTTCACAACGCACCTGCATCGTAACACTCTACCATGCATTATGGTGCACTAGCAAAAATGCTGCAGGTCTGATTTTTGGTGCCTTGCGGTGCTACTACCCATTTAAATAAATTAAAGCCCCACAATGGTACATGAATTAGCCCCTTCTCCGGCCTGTGGATATGTACATTTATATAGTCACTATGCTAAAAATATCTTAACCACTTGTTGTAATGTGATGTGTTGTTTACAAGTTAAAAACAGTTTTTTTTTCTAGAAAATTACTTAGAACCCCCAAACATTATACATTTCTTTTTTTTCTAACACCCTAGAGAATAAAATAGTGGTCGTTGCAATAGCGGTTTTACAAGCGCACTTTTTTTTTTTTTTAAATGCACTTTTTTGAATTAAAAATAAGACAACAGTAAAGTTAGTCTAATTTTTTTATATTGTGAAATATAATGTTACGCCAAGTAAATTGATACCCAACATGTCACGCTTCAAAATTGCGCCCGCTCGTGGAATGGCGACAAACTTTTACCCTTAAAAATCTCCATAGGCAACATTTAAAAAATTCTACAGGTTGCATGTTTTGCGTTCCAGAGAAGGTCAAGGGCTAGAATTATTGCTCTCACTCTACCGATCGTGGCGATATCTCACATGTGTGGTTTGAACACTGTTTTCATATGCAAACGCTACTCACGTATGCCTTCGCTTCTGCACGCGAGCTCGGCGGGACGGGGCGCGTTTAAAAAAAAAAAATTGCTTTCTTATTTATTTTACCTTTTATTTTTTATTTTTACACTGTTATAAAAAAAAATGGCCCTTTAAGAGCTATGGGCGAAGTGACGTTATGACGTCGCTTCCGCCCTGCAGTGTCATGGAGATGGGTGGGTCACTCATCTCCATGCACAGCCACGGGAAGGATCCGATTGCCTCTGCTGACGGCTCCGGTAAGCGGCAGAGGGCACCGGATCACGGTGGGAGGGGGGCCCCTCTCCCGCCGCCGATAAAAGTGATCTCACGGCGAATAACTTTTATCTTGTAGCAGACCGCCGGCTGAACACGGCGATACTGGGGTTATGGCAGCTAGCTGCTGCCATAACAACGATATCCGTCCTCAAAGTGAGGACATATATCGGCCTGCGGTGATCTGGAAGCGGTTAATGTCCTTAAATGACAGCAGAGAGCATATGTTCCATATATCATGTTCGTCATGAATAGTTGATGCATAAAACGTACAGGACAGGTTTATCGGCCTGACAATGGACTTACTCTGAGGGGCTCTGTGGGATCATGCGTTGACTGTGGTAGGATAATCTTGGCTTGCTTGAAGATGATTCAAAATGGCCAGTACTCTGCTTGACCAGAGAAAACCACCTGTAAAAAGAGGAACATTACTGTCATTTTACTGCAATGACGGCACAAATTTCTGTACTGTTTGCCTGCCCATTGGCCTATGGACGAACACCATCACCTCAACCTGTATTTCCCTGTACTTCCTGTATTCTGCCTACTGCACATGGGACACGTTCGATTGACGGCACTGTGCAATGCAACAAAATCTAATCGGCACACAGAACAGAACGTCTCGCTATTATGCTCCACTTGGGGCCGACAAGGGGTTAACAATAAAAGAATGAAAAAACACTAATGGTATAACATTGTCTGTAAATTATTTGTGCTCTGCAAGAAAGAAAGAAAGAAAGGAAAAAAAAAAAAAGAATGCATATGGCACCACCAACAGGCGTAAAGTGGGACTAATAAAGAACAGGCAAAAACTTACCTTCCACTATGAACTTACATGTTTTTCTCAGATGTGGTGGGGGCCACCAGTTCATAAATCTGCGGTCTGTCCTCCCATTTGAATATAACAAAGAAGGCCTTGTTATCTGCAAAGAGATCAGGTTTTAGAGTGTAAGCTGTCGGTAACTGTATACATGATAGGTGTGAAGCTATTGTATGGTGGGTGGAGCCATCATGTGGGCTCAACTGGTAAATGTGCGAAGTGTGATATTCTCACCACTACAAATCAAGAGTAGGAAACGGAAAATCGCCTTTTTCCCTACTGTAACTGTCTTGTACAATTCTTAGTATTAGGTTGGCCAATCTCAAAACCCTACAAGACAACTAGGTAATCAGAATTGCTAATTACCGTTCATGAAGGTTTTCAACACTTGTTAAAAATTCTCTGTGCAAACTCTTGGGATCTTCCAAAAAGGACAGGAGGTCCTTTAGCTGTCCTTTAGCTGTGAGTGCACCAGTTTCAGCCCATCAGGAAAGTCATAATATGAAAAGTGGTGTTGGGTTCTTGTGCTACAGCATCCCGCTCCCATACACTAGGATGTGGATGCCAGAGGAGCAGGCTAAGCAGTTACAGTGATTTATATGTGTCAGGTACACTTTAAAGGAAACCTGTATTGGAAGAAATACATGGGCCATCACTGCTAAGATCCAGAAAGTTCTCACTGCTTAGCTGTCTCTGACTTCAATACTTGCCCGAGTCTCTGAACTAGAAGAAGTGTGCAGATCAGAAAAGGAACAGTGAAGTCAGAAGTCCTGATCTACATACTCATTCTGAGTTGGTGGCATATAACATAATGAAGCCCCTGGATCTCTACGACAGCCATAAAAATATTTTTTTTTTTCTATAAATATGGGAGGCTTCCATATTTTCTCCTTTCAAGTTTCCTTAACTTGAGCCATTATTGAACTCTTTAACTGCTTAACATGGCTTCCCAACAGCTCTTTAGGTGGGCTTCAATGCCCAGGAAGCAACGCAGCTCTCTTAGTGGTTGCATGATTGGGAGCCCATACCTGCATAAATGCAAGAGGATAAGTGAAACGTTTGTTTTTTTGAGTTTAGAACAGCACACTGCCGATTCAAAAGCACTTGGGTAAGTGAATGTAGAATAATTCACTTTTTTTTCTTGAGCCCCATCTTTTGGAGAGATAGGATAATTGTTAGAACCTCCCTCTGTTGTATGTATAGTTGTGTATCCCCATTGGGTTGATTTCCCATCACTTATTATCTCTGTGTTAAAGCGTTACAGGAGCTGGAAGTAATAAGAATTCCCTCCAATGGGAACAGAAAGAGCAACGCAGATTAGAAAATTTCCAAATAGGGACCAGTGGTCTCCAAACGGCAGCCCTCTGCTTGCCTTTATCTGGTCCTTGGGGCACTATTCTGCCAACTGACATCAACAATGGAACACCATTTTTCCCATTGACGTCAACAATGGGGCACTATTCTTCCCAATGATACCAACAAATGGGCACTATTTCTCCCAATGTTACCAATGATGAGGTACTATTCCTCCCCTAATATCAAATACCAAGTCTGAAGGACAATAAACTGGCCCTTTATTTAGAAGGTTTGGAGACTCCTGGTCTAGACAGTAGGTCGGCATGCTGTGCCGTAAGGCCCATATTGTCTTCACTATATGCTTTTTTTTGGTGACCCTCCATCACGGTTACTCCACCTCTCGGAATTCTGGGTATCTGAAGAGGGGGATCACTCTGCGTCAAAAGGCCCAGACGTCAGAATCATCTCCTCAAAGCAAACCATCATCGGGAAGAGAGTGCAAGGTCGTGTTCTGGGTGCAATGACTTGGCGCTGCATGTTAATCATGACCCACACTGTGGTGTCACTAAAAATTCTTTAATTTTGTAAAGGAGACAAGAAAGCCAAACTCGTCTGCTAGTCTGACAGCTCATATGTTGGAATCCTCCTAGCAACTGATGATGTCCTCAAACTCACAGGCTTATGGAAGTGGCTGTAGGAAAGGAGCGTGTAAATGAGGTGAACTTTTATGATTGCAGTGACATATATACTATATTTTCATTTTTTTTAAAGTGTGCTGTACCCTCATGACCTTTGATCTCTTTAATTTTTGTCTCCACCTCACCAGGAATGTCCACCCCTGGTGTAGACACTCAGCTAGATTTTGATCACTGTCTATAATTTCCCAGTGACACCTGATTTCTTGTCCTGGTGTCACAGGAGTAGGAAGCAATAAATAAATTCACCCAATGTGGTGATAACATCACTAAGGTTCTATAGTATTTCGGCTGGAGTTGGACTTTTGGATACTCACCAGTAGCCACTTCTCGAGCCATTGCTGTATTAAGCTTAATGATTGGACTCAGCATCAGCTTCCCATCAGGCGTTGGGGTCAGTGTCCGACTTTGGCACTTCAAGACTAATCGCTCATCCTGCTTCTGAAGTAGCATCATGATGTCATCCAACAGCAGGACATGAACATCTGATGAAAAAGAATTTAAGGGTGATGAAAAGGTAAAGAAAAGAGGTAAGTGCACTATATGGGCCTGATCAGTATGACAGATCATGGGCAACGCTTAAAAGGACAAAATGTTACAGACGTGGTTTCCCTGTAATCCCTGTTAGCGTGAACTTGTTTGAGGACTGATGTCTTCTTCTTAAGTGCATACCTGCCAAGTAATATGTATATGACACTTTTCCCATTGGCAATGCCTTCATCTCTGAGTTTGCCTCTTCAGAAGAAATAAACATCATCCAAGGCCATCATCTCCGGGAGTGAGATGCTGGATCAGAAATGACCCAATCATGTAAATCTTGGTTCCTGTGTAGTTCTGGTCTATGTTTACAAAAGCCTGCCACAGATCAACCCCTACTGTAGCCTTGTGACTTTAAACTAGCATTATTGCAGCATGATCACTGGGGGAAAGGAGAGTAAGGAAATGATCTTCCTGCCTGCAGCAGACTGATGGCATCAACTCAGCCTAGGCAAAGCCACTGGGATTGAATTTAAAAATGACTTTTAATAATTAAAACATGTATGCTTGACTTTAACTTGGTCCTCACCAGCAGTATATTTGTATCTCCCTCCCGCTCCCCTGCCTCTCCATTTAGCTGTTGGGAGCAAAATGAAAGTCCTGTGTAGCCTAGTCTTACATATTGGGAAGCACCAAGTATTTCCTCACTGCACAAAGCGGTAACAGAGAAAAGGAAAGGTAAGGAAGACTTTTTCAGCGGGAGCATGGAGGAACGCAGTTCCAGCAATGAATGTATGTAAAGGCAAGGAGCAAGGCAGCTGGGGGATCTATTGTCACTGGTGGGGAACTATTTTTGTGTGGGGGTCTATTATTGCTGGTAGGGGGTCTTATATTTCTGGGGGGGTCTAGTGCTGTTGGAGGGCCTATTGCTGCTGGCTGCTGGGGCGTCTATTGCTGCTGGCTGCTGGGGCGTCTATTGCTGCTGGCTGCTGGGGCGTCTATTGCTGCTGGAGCGTCTATTGCTGCTGGCTGTTGGAGCGTCTATTGCTGCTGGCTGCTGGAGCGTCTATTGCTGCTGGAGCGTCTATTGCTGCTGGAGCGTCTATTGCTGCTGGAGCGTCTATTGCTGCTGGAGCGTCTATTGCTGCTGGAGCGTCTATTGCTGCTGGAGCGTCTATTGCTGCTGGAGAGTCTATTGCTGCTGGAGAGTCTATTGCTGCTGGAGCGTCTATTGCTGCTGGAGCGTCTATTGCTGCTGGAGCGTCTATTGCTGCTGGAGAGTCTATTGCTGCTGGAGAGTCTATTGCTGCTGGAGAGTCTATTGCTGCTGGAGAGTCTATTGCTGCTGGAGAGTCTATTGCTGCTGGAGAGTCTATTGCTGCTGGAGAGTCTATTGCTGCTGGAGAGTCTATTGCTGCTGGAGAGTCTATTGCTGCTGGAGAGTCTATTGCTGCTGGAGAGTCTATTGCTGCTGGAGAGTCTATTGCTGCTGGAGAGTCTATTGCTGCTGGAGAGTCTATTGCGGATGGAGAGTCTATTGCGGATGGCGGGTCTATTGCGGATGGCGGGTCTATTGCGGATGGCGGGTCTATTGCGGATGGCGGGTCTATTGCGGATGGCGTGGTATTTTGTTGTGGGGTGTCCATTGGAATCTATTTTATTGTCTTTCCTGTTGTCATAAACAAGCTTGATACAAATTACTTAGTAGAACAAAATGATAGTTGGTTATGTATTCTCTAAAAGGGGGCAGTGCTGGGAGGTGGGTAGAACCTAGGGACTGTGCTCAGAGGTGGGTAGGGAGCAGAGATGAAGGGTGACTCAGTAGGGGTGGGGGATTCCTGCGGCTATTCTCTAAGGAAAAAAAAGCCCCGAAGGTATGTATATGCTTGTGAAATTTGGGGAAATTGGATAACATCTGTTGCTTTGCTCTGAAAATTGTTTGCACTCTAAATTGTGACAGGTTGGCAGACTTGGTGTCAGTGAAGGTACTTTATCCATAATTTAGAATCCAAAGGCATACCATTCTGAAGGTTCGTTCACACAAGGAGGTGCGTCCTAGCCGAAACGCTTTTTTCTGTTTTTTATTAGGCTGCTCTATGCTTGTGAAACACGCAAAAAGGGTGCTGGCATGATATTTAGGTTGAGCACCCAACAAAATACATGGTACAGCGATACCATGCGTTTAAGTGGGCGCAAACAAACATGCAATTCGCAGATTTTTGCGGACAAAATACAGATAACAGCATGGAGGGGGAAAGAGCCCGGAGGAGGAACGGGGTGTCCTCTCCCTCTTCTCTGTACCCAGAACTTAACTCAGTAACCTTTTCATGGTTGGACTGTACAGGGCTTTGTGTCATTTTGCCGTGGCACCCCTGGGGACTCTTTGCGGCACCCCGGTTAAAAAACCCTGGTCTAAACCCTTATCCTCTTCTAGTACCTGACACAGAAGACATTTATGGACAACAGAAAACAACTAGAGACATACAGTATAACAATGATACACGTTCTCACCTACTGACTTGTCCTTGCTGACCCTCCAAGTAAGTGCTCCCTCATAGATGAGATTTTTCCTGCTAATATCAATGTTCTGAAAACAAAAACAGAGGAGAGAATTTAATGGGGTGACAAAAATCAATCCAGCATAAAAAAAAACATCTGAACATCAGACTCTATTTATTAGCCCATTGACAAGCCGCTTATAAAATAATTCATAGAGGTAGTGATATACAGTGGGGACGGAAAGTATTCAGACCCCCTTAAATGTTTCACTCTGTTATATTGCAGCCATTTGCTAAAATCATTTAAGTTCATTTTTTTTCCTCATTAATGTACACACAGCACCCCATATTGACAGAAAAACACAGAATTATTGACATGTGATATTTCAGTTTTTCTTTTTAATAAATCTGCAAAAATGTCAACAATTCTGTGTTTTTTTTGTCATTATAGGGTGCTGTGTGTACATTAATGAGGAAAAAAAATGAACTTAAATGATTTTAGCAAATGGCTGCAATATAACAAAGAGTGCAAAATTTAAGAGGGTCTGAATACTTTCCGTCCCCACTGCATACCATCCCTAAAGCTACATTTGCCTTGAAGGATATCATAAAAATGCAGCAAGCTCCCAGGGGTATGTAATTTACAACAGACCTGCCTCTTGTTCTTGGTAAAGAGATATTGTATGTCTTTTATATTAACCCCTTTAGGGGAACCAGTTAGACATAGGCATTTGTAAGGATTTGAATCCTTTCAGGGGTTGCTGTTTTTTTTCTAATTTACTTGTATTCTCTCCTTGTCAGATTAGGATTGTTAGGCTGTAAAGCGGTCTGTCTTGTCTCCTGCCTAAACTCAGTTCTGGTTAACAAAGAATCAAAAACAGAGAGAGAACACAGGTATATAACAATACACAAATATCCCCAAGCGGTATGACTGCACTATTATATTAATAAATTAAAGCATACCTAAACCCAAAAAATAAAAATGGAATATATTGCAGCTTAACATCCCTTAGATGAGGTGGCTGCATTGTTTTATTCCCAGGCTTATTGCCTTTATTTTCACCTGGTAACCCTGCAAATCCTTCCTGTCCCTTCATATCTACACTCATTTCTCCATTGTATCTATGGAGGGAGCCATGGTTATGGCCATCTATGGAGGGAGCCATGGTTATGGCAAAGACTGGACTTCAAACATGCCTGCCTTTGTTTATCTCCATTGCATGGTGGATTGAAGGAGCTATTAGTTTAAAAAATAAATATAAGGTTCTTTGTGTTTTCTTTAAATCTCTGAAGGGACAAGGACACTGCATTTCTGGCAAAATCAACATGTATTTTCTGTACTAGATTAAAATGTTCTTAGCCTGAAAAAGTTAAAATGAATACAGCCACCACATCCAAGGACTGGAAAGCTACAATGTACATTTTGTTTTTGGGTTTAGTTCAGTGGTGGTCAACTTTCTTCATATGGGGGGCTGCACATAAAATTCAGTGAATATATATTATCGGGGACAGGAGACACACAACAGACTATGGGCATGATACAAGAGATGGTCAGAGACTGAAGACATGATCCAAGAGATGGTCAAAGACTGAAGACATCATACAAGAGATGATCAGAGGCTGTGGTCGTGATGGAAGAGATGGTCAGAGACTGAAGACATGGTCCAAGAGATGATCAGAGACTGAAAACATCATCCAGGAGATGGTCAAAGACTGAAGACATGATACAAGAGATGGTCAGAGATTGAACACATGATCCAACAGATGATCAGAGATTTCAGACCTGATACAAGAGGTGGTCAGAGACTGAAGACATGATCCAAGAGGTGGTCAGAGACTGAAGACATGATCCAAGAGGTGGTAAGAGACTGAAGACATGATCCAAGAGGTGGTCAGAGACTGAAGACATGATCCAAGAGGTGGTCAGAGACTGAAGACATGATCCAAGAGGTGGTCAGAGACTGAAGACATGATCCAAGAGGTGGTCAGAGACTGAAGACATGATCCAAGAGGTGGTCAGAGACTCTGGGCATGCTGCAGGAGACTGTTAGAGACTGTGACCATGACCATGCTATAGGAGTTGTTGGAGACTGGGGACATGCTTCAGTAAACAGCCATAGACTGGAGACTTATTACATGAGGCTGTTAGAAAACACTACTATAATAGGGTAATGGGGGAACACAGATTAGTGTCTGCGGGGACCCCAAGGGATGCACTAAAAGTGCCAAAGGGCCGCAGGTTGGGCACCAGGGGTTTAGATACACTTTAGGTTTTTAAAATGGTGCAGCCATACTCTTTGGGGATATGTGTGCACTGCTAGTCACTTGTGTTCTTTCCCCGTAGGGCATAAAAGTCAGAACAGTGTCAGGCTGTAAAGCCTCCTCAGAGATTGACCTGCCTTCTGCCTGAGCTCACAACTGATAATAGAAGCAGTTTCCAGGATTCTGGACTGTGATAAAAACAGTCAGTTGTCAAAACCTTTAGTTTTATTTTATGTAATCTGGTAGCAACTTCAACAAATTTTTTTAAATTTCTTTTTCTGTCATCAGAATTGAGTTTGGCCAGGAGACACGAGAGCTCTACTCTGGATATGACAAGGAGAGAATACAAGTACATTTTAAAAATCAAGCAACCCTTGGTAGTTAAGGCTGCACTAGGATAACAGTTCAAGAGAGGAAATTCATATGACTATGATTGCTCATTGACGACTGGTTCTTCTACAGAAGAGAAGTCGTTATGTGGCTCTTCTTACCTTGAACTCATTAAACAGCGGGTCACTGCTCTGCTTCAAGTTTGACATATCAAGACGTCTTTGGTAATCAGTAAGTTTCTGTTAAAGACAAAAAAACAGATAGACATTATACACACACATATTAGAGCTGCCTAAACACAAGTAAAAGGCCAGCCGACACTTCTCCAAGTGTAAAAACAGCTCATACTCGCTGATCACCGGCTGGCTGCAGCAATCTGCTCTCCTCACTGACAACTTCCGTGTGAGGAGAGGAGAGCCGATCCCCTAGTAACCAGCTCCCTGTTTACATCCCATGACGGCTCTGATTGAACACAGCCATCATGTGATCAGGAGGGCCAATCACAGAGCCCTCCTGCCAATCGGCGATGCGCCGTGTCAGGGTGACACGAGTGCATCGGGATCGCGCCGATGCGAGGGCACGTGCGCGAGCAATCCCCCTCCTTCTGAGGGACGTTTCTGAACGTTCACTCAGAAGGAGGAAGCGCCCACCTGGCCGTATATGTGCAGTGGCCGGGTGGGAAGTGGTTAAAGAAAGAGAGGCTAATCATCACCGGGCTGCTAATAGGCACCACGAGGCTCAATTTACATCTATGCAAGTTGCTTTTCAGCATTTCTGCAGTGCTTTTTGTGGTGTTTTCTGTGTATTTTATAGCGATATTGCCGTGATTTGCTTTTTACGCTTTTTTTTTTTTTGTGAAAAATTTGTTGTTGGGCAGATTTAAAAATGCAATATGCAAATCACTGCAAAATCGTGATAAAAACGTATTTAAACAAAAACAAAACACACTACATGCTTTTCTGCAGCTTCTCCATTGAAGTCTATTGAACCAAAAAAGCTAAAAAAAAAAAAAAACACCGTTTAGCATTTAAAAAAGTCCCTGACCCTTCCAAAAATGCAGAGGCACAAAAATGCATTGCTGTGAACGTGTTACGTGGAAACCCATGTTTAAAAAAAAAAAAGTCCTGCGTTTCTGCAAAAAGCATGAAAAAAACACATTGGTGTGAATGGAGCCTAAGAAGTCATAGCAACACATATACATTGGTTAATCCAAATAATTGACCTAATAAATCTACCAAATCCATAACAGTTGCTCACTGGGGATCTATACCACCTAATTAATTGCTTCTTGTAAAACTTAAAGCCCAACTCCAGGAAACCTGAAAATGATCCCTTGCAGTGGGGGCTGGGCTCACATTGCAATGGTTAATTGCACATTTAGGTCTAGGGGACTTGTTAAATTAGATTTACTTGCCTGATCCTAGAACGGTCCCCACAGCATAATCTCCCCCATTTTTCAGTGTTGTAAGGTCCTGGCGCCATCAAGACCAGTGCATTGGATGTGATGACACTGAGGGACAGTCCACTGCCAGAATGTGGGGGGGGGGGAGTGCTGCCAGCCAGGGGAGCGGAGGATCGAATAAGTAAAAGGGCTTTTAACCACTTCAGCCCCGGAAGATTTTAGTTGCTCAATGACCAGGCCATATATTCCGATACATATTCCGATACGGCACTGTGTCGCTTTAACTGACAATTACGCGATCATGCGACGCTGCACCCAAACAAAATTTATGTCCTTTTTTCCCCACAAATAAAGCTTTCTTTTGGTGGAATTTGATCACCTCTGCAGTTTTTATTTTTTGCGCTATAAACAAAAAAAACAAAAAAAAAAAAAAAAAAAAAAACACGACAATTTTGAAAAAAAAACCCCCACAAAATTTTGTACTTTTTGCTATAATAAATATTCCCAATTTTTTTTTTAAAAAAGCAAATTTTTTCCTCAGTTTAGGCCGATCTGTATTCTTCTACATATTTTTGGTAATAAAAATTGCAATAAGCGTATATTGATTGGTTTGCACAAAAGTTATAGTGTCTACAAAATAGGCAAAAGATTTATAGCATTTTTATTATTATTCTTTTTTTTTTACCAGTAATGGCAGTGATCAGCGATTTTTAATCGGGACTGCGACATTATGGCTGACACATCGGACAAGTTTGACACTATTTTGGGACCATTGTCATTTATGCAGCGATCAGTGCTATGAAAATGCACTGATTACTGTGTAAATGTCACCGGCAGGGAAGGGGTTAACACTAGGGGGCGATCAAGGGGTTAACTGTGTTCCCGAGTGTGTGTTCTAACTGTAGGGGGAGGGGACTGACTAGAGGAGATAACAGATCGTTGTTCCTATCTAGTAGGAACACACAATCTCTCTCCTCCTCACAGAACAGGGATTTTTGTGTTTACACACACACACACACACACACACACACACACACACACACACACACACACACACACACACACACACACACACACACACACGTCCCAGTTGTGGCTCTCGTGGCCACGATCGTGCATGGCCAGCGGTCATCGCGACCACCGGCCACGCGCATCTGAACCCCCCCAGTGTAAAGGGCCAATGTACAGCTACGACGGTTCGCGGGAACGTGCCGACCTGCCACAGTATAATGACGGCGACTGGTCGGCAGGCGGTTAAAGTGATAATAAAGTCAAACTTATTTTTTTTTTTTGAAACAACAACCATGTTATACTTACCTGCTCTGTGCAGTTGGTTTTGCACAGAGCAGCCTCGATCCTCCTCTTCTCCGGTTCCTCGCTGCTGCTACTGGCCCCTCCTTCCTGCCGGATGCCCCCAGAGCAGGCAGCTTGCAATGGGGGCACTCTAGCAGGCTCGCTTTTGAGCCAAGGCTCTACGTTTCCATTCACTCACAGAGCTATGGCTTGGCCCCACCCCCTCCCCTTATTAGCTCACGGTCTTTGATTGACAGCAACAGGAGCCAATGGGGAGGGAGAGTCCCCGCAGAGATGAGGCTTTCGTGCACATTGCTGGATTGAGATGGGGCTCAGGTAATTTTTGGGGGGTAAAAAACCTTTAGCCTTTACAACTACTTTAAAAAGAGTAACTCCACTTTTGTTGAGATAAAAACATTTCTGAAAAAATATGTGCATTTATTATTTTTTTTTCCAAAAAGGTGAACTTAGCCTTTAAATCTCTGACCTGGAACAAGTAAGCAGAAAGCATGTGACTTTTCTCTGACCTTACTGATCTTGTTTTAGGTATGATCATATTAAAATCAGAGGCTCAACATGGCAGCCAATCAGCTAGCATTTTCAAATAGAGCTCAGCAACAGATGCCCCGATGTTTCTCTTATTTTTAATTCAAAGCAACCCCCTCCCTCAAAGCAACCCCAATGCATATACATTTCTTTTGCTCCCCCCCCACTGCTCCATTCAGTGCTGGAGGCCAAAAGGAAATGTACAATACTTTGGGGTATGGAGAAATATGTCACTTACTTATGCAACATCATATTTTTACTTTCTTTTATATCACATGCATGTATTATACTACTTTGGCTCTCAGTTCAGTATTTTTTATTATGTCATTCTCATTGTTGCCAGGATGAATGGTTCTGCCGTTTTGCGATCCTTGTGAGCGACTATCCTCGCCATTCGATCATTATCCACCCGGGCAGCTCTCTTCCCTCTCCATCGGTTCAGGGAATGTTACCATCATTCCCCGCTTGCTGACCGGGTGGCCTCTCAGTGGCTTTTGATGTGTGTATGTGGGACATGCATCCACATGGGTCATGTTGTTACAATAAAGTGGAGTTCCACCCACATTTTTCACTCCTCACCATGCAGCACTGATGTGCATCCTTAACATGAATTGGCAATTTATTTATTTTATTTTTTCTGTTCACTTACTTGATTTATGCCTATATCTAATCTCACTTCGTCCTCTAGGGGGGCCATGGCCACAGACGTCATTTCCAGTTTTGCATTGGCTCCTGGGAGATCAGGGTCAGCTTGGCATTGCGTCTACGGAAATTATTGCCCAGCGTGGCATTGCACGGCTCCAGTAACATTTAACATTGACGTCTATGGAAAATCTAGGTCAGCTTGGCGTGGCTGTGCACCGCACATGCGCAAGATCGGCAGGTGCCTGCTGGGTAGCCAGCATGCACGGAATCCAGGAAGGAGGACACCGTAGCTTCAGATGTCCACACTGGAGATAGCCGTGCGGTGCAGAAACTTTACAAAGTAAGAAAACAATGCACAGATAGAAAACTGGGCATAGTTTACAGCATACCTTTGTTACATTGCACGAGGCATGAGTATTCTATGGGGTATTTTTATCTTAAAAGTCATATTTCGGTCGGAACTCCACTGTAAACAACCATATATAGTGAGTTTTCCAATGATTTCCATGCTATGCATGATATACAGTGGAACCTTGGATTACGAGCATAATTCGTTCCAGAAGAACGCTTGTAATCCAAAGCACTTGTATATCAAAGCGAGTTTCCCCATAGAAGTCAATAAAAACTCAGATAATTCGGTCCACAGTGACTTCTTCGGTATGCAGTACCGTATTTGGCCAGAGGTGGGGAGGCTCTGGAGATACTTGGAAACCGCTCGGATGCACTCGGAAATGGAGTGTTTCCGAGTGCATCTGAGCGGCCCCGAATGTCACCAGCGCCCCCGCCGCACCTCTGGCCAAATGCGGTACTGCACACCGCAGAGGCTTGAATCCTGCTCGTTTTGCGAGACAACGCTCGCAAGCAGAGTGAGGATCTAAAAAAAATAATAACTGGTATTGTTAAACGCTCATTAACCATGTTACTCGCAATCTGAGGTATTACTGTATATATAGAGATTTAGTTTTGGGATTCTGATCAATTACTATATATATATATATATATATATATATATATATATATATATATATATAAATAGATATATAGATATCTATCCTTCTATCTATCTATATGTGATTCTGCACACAACTGCCACCCTGTAGCAGTTCATTTGCTATGGGGCGGTCGGCAAGTGGTTAAAGTGAACCTGTTGCATTGGCCTGCATGGGCAAAAAAAAAAGATTCATTTCAAAGGGTTAGTTCACTTTTTCAGAAAATAATGAAAAGGGAACTATCACCCTACACCTCCACCCTCCAGGTTCCCCCTGTACACACCTCTGTGGGTGGTGAGCTGTCAGGACAAATCTGAGCAATTCCAATTGGTCAAGGTGGCCACATGCCAGCACTGACCAATCAGAATAGATGTGACCAATCCCGGAAGCCCTACAGAAAGTAGGGGACGAAGAGTGGGGCTTTCAAAGCCCCTGACTACTACACTGGCCATGGACACTGACAGCTACTCACCACCTGTAGGTGAAAACTGGTATTGCAGTTGATCCATTGATGAGTGTTACCATGCTAGGAAATCAGTTATGCCCAAATTGGGAGAATTTAGTCTACCGAGAGAAATACAAACAACCAAATGATTACCTACAAAAGGCAAATTAATCTGGCAGAATCTCTGAACCCCTGCCACTATCTCCATGATCACAGCAGAAATGACCCCTCATTCACAGACATCTATAGCCTACCATCTTATTCTCCATCTCTCGGACTTCTGTATTGACGTGGTTCAGGATCTGCCGACAACTCTCAGCCGCCTTCTGTACTTTTTGCTTCTCCTCGTCTTCCTCTAAAAGACACAAAGATAAAAGTGAGGAACTGCAACTTCCCAAAAGTCTTTCTTTCATTTTTTTTAAATGACGTCACATTCCAGACAAGACTGACCAATATAGAAACTGCTGATCACAAATCCACACAGAATGGTTTAGCACTTCTGTAAATGCAGCCCTGTAACTCATATTAAAATAATACTGTATAATTCAATGTTGAATCAGGAGATATCTGGGGTAACGTGACATTCGATCGTCTTCTCACAATAGAGCACTCACGAGTCTGAGCAGCCAATCACAAGGCACATGACGGCGGGGGAGAGCGCACCTTGTCCTCTGTAAGTTTCTACTTCTCAGAGACTAAAGTTACACAGAAGTATATGGTAGCTCTGCCAGATGACTGGGGCTGGGAAGGAGCGGGGGATGCAGGGAAGGCAAATTTGTTAAAGGAGTTGTAAAGGCAGAAGGTTTTTATTTTTTTATCTTAATGCATTCTATGCATTAACCACTTGCTGACCAGCTCACGTACATTTACTGCAGCAGATTGGCAGCGCTGTGCGAATTGCCGTACCTGTACGTCGGTCCATGCATTGCAGGAGTGCGTCCGCGGGTCCGGCAGACGCCGCCGGCAATCACTGTATACAGAGGCAGAATGGGGATCTGCCATTATAAACAAGGCGGATCCCCGTTCTGAAAGGGGACATCTCAAAGATCTGCTGTTCCCAGTGATCTCCGTCATGTCCCTGGGAGCCCATCCCCCCTACAGTTAGAACACGCTAAGGGAACACACTCCAAAGACATGCTGGCAGGTTAATTAGATCCTGTCTTAATTGTCCCTACTATGTATGAATGTGAGTTAGGGACCTTAGATTGTAAGCTCCTTGAGGGTAGGGACTGATGTGAATGTACAATGTATATGTAAAGCGCTGCGTAAATTGACGGCGCTATATAAGTACCTGAAATAAATAAATAAAATAAATAAAAATTAACCCCTTGGTCGCCCCCTAGTATTAACCCCTTTCCTGCTAGTGTCATTTATACATTGATCAGTGCATTTTTATAGCACTGATCAACGTAATAATGTCACTGGCTCCCAAAAAATGTAATTTGGGGTCAGGTTTGTTCGCCACAATGTCGCAGTCCTGCTAAAAATCGCATATCGCCGCCATAACCAGTAAAAGCAATAAAAAATAAAGAGCTGCGCAAACGGTTGGTGCTATATAAATCCTGTATAATAATAATGTATAACAATAATAAAAAAAATAAAAAAAGTCCCTAAATCTATCCCGTAGTGTGTAGACACAATAACGTTTGCGCAAACCAATCAATATACGTCTATTGCGATTTTTTTTTTACCAAAAATATGTAGAATATATATTGGCTCTAAACTGATAAATTAGATTTTTTATATATTTTTTTGGATATGTATTATAGCAGAAATTAAAACAAATAGTTTTTTTTTTTTTCAAAATTGTCTGTCTTTTTTGTTTATAGTGCAAAAAAATTAAAACCGCACAGGTGATCAAATATCATCAAAAGAAAGCTCTATTTGTGGGATAAAAAGGACAAAAGTGTGTACAAAATCTGGATCATCACAAAAAAAAAAAAATTAAAAAAAAAAAAAAGATCATTCAAAGTGACTTTTGCCAAGTTTGCCCATATGGGAACCCAATCCAGTCGCCAGCATTTACCAAACAGAAAGGCCCTTCTACATAGTTGCAAAGTTAAAATTTGGGTGGAAAGCTCTGTCCCTCCAGAGCTCCGTCTTTATGTAGAAAATGAAGCATGGCGTCTTCAATTCGCCGGGAACAAAACTAAAGTAACAGGTACCTTTCCAGCAGCCTGCTCTTGTAATTGGCTGTCAGTAATGATTAGTGGTTTTGAAGTGATAATGTAACAGTGGGGACCAATCTCTGCGGCAGCTCACTTATTGTTCACGTTTTTGTAGAATTAAAACTTTTTTTAATCACATCCTCTTTAGCTTAGGTAGAACAGAACTTCACTGATCCCATTTTCAAAAGTCAGGCTCATGGTAAAATTGACCATTTGCTTACTGGGCACTTATACCCCCTTCCCACCCAGGGCAATTTTCAGCTTTCAGCGCTGTCACACTTTGAATGACAATTGCGCGGTCATGCAACAAACACTGTACCCATGTGACAATTTTATAATTTTTTTCACACAGAGATTTTATTTGGTGGTTTTTAATCACCACTGGGATCTTTATTCTTTGCTAAAGAAACAAAGACAGACTGAAAACTTTGAAAACAAAAACATTTTTATATTTTGTTATAAAATTTTGCAAACAAGTCATTTTTCTCTTTCACTGATGAGGCTGCACTGATGGGCATTGATAGGCGGCACTGGTGGGCACTAATAGGCGGCACTGGTGGGCACTAATCAGGAGGCACTGATGAGGGGACACTGATAGGTGGCACTGATGGGCACTGATGAGGCAGCACTGATGGGTGGCAAGGAGAGGCGACACAGAGAGGCGGCATAGAGAGGCAGCACAGAGAGGCAGCACTGATGGCCATTGATAGGCAGCACTGGTGGACACTAATAGGCAGCACTGATGGGTACTGATAGGAGGAACAGAGAGGTGGCACTGATAGGCGGCACAGAGAGGTGTTATGGATGGGCAGCACTGAACAGGAGGCACTGATTGGCAGAACTCATGGGAACTGATAGATGGCACTGATTAGAAGCACTGGTGGGCACTTAGGGGACCGATGTCCCTCTAACAGAAGCCATTTAACAGCTTTCTTCTTTTCTTCACTCTGACAGCTTTGGTTTATTTCCGTGATCAGCTGTCATTGGCTGACAGCTGATCACGTTGTAAAGGGCCCGCTGTGATTGGCCTTTTACCCTGCTCTGTGATCAGGTGAGTCCCAAGGACCCGCTATTACAGGGCACGTAGGCAGCGCGAGAGCAGGAGGACGTCCATGTACGTCCTCCAGGCATTTGAAGCCTGCGCTGTAGCAGTCTTTCGGATATAGCGTGGGCGCCAAGTGGTTAATAGTTCAAAAATGTTGACATGAAAGGGACACTCCACCCATTATAGAAGCTGAAGAGTTAAAGTGGTTGTTAACCCACTTAGCGTTGTTGCTCCCATCCCCTCTGTTATAATAAATTCTGTGCCCCACTGTATGTGTTTTGTAAAAAATCTGCCGATAAATACCTTATTTTATAGCGCCGCTCATGTGATCGGCCATCTCTCTTCTCCAGGTCTGACAGCAAAGTGGGTGGAGCTGAGAAACCCCCGCTGACATCAGCCGGGAGGAGGAGAGGAGGAGAGGAGGAGAGAGACAGACGGTCACGTGACCGCTGAGCAGCGCAGTAAAAGAAGGTTTTTATCGGCTGATATTTTACAAAACACATACACTGGTGCACAACATTTATTATAACAAGGGTATGGTAACCACAAGAATATCTTATGATACCAGCAAGGGGGGGGGGGCACTGGTACAAGATGACAGGCAGGGAAGGGCGGGGGGAGGGCACTGGTACGAGATGACAGGCAGGGAGGGGAGGGGGGAGGGCACTGGTATGAGATGACAGGCAGGGAGGGGAGGATGGAAGGAAGGGGGGAGAGGATGGAAGGGAGGGGGGAGAGGATGGAAGGGATGGAAGGGAGGGCAGGGAGGGCAGAAGCAGGCAGGATCAGCCAGGTATTTCAGGTGTTACAGGGGGGCAAATTACACAGCACAAGCACTGTGCTGTATAACATTCTTTAAGGGAACAGGATTCATTTTTTTTTCTTTTTAGGTTAACAAACACTTTAAAGCGAACAAAATGAACAAAAATGTAAATCTATTTCAGCTTAAACGTCCTCTTAGATGCAGTGTCTGCATTAGGTTTAATTTTCGGGTTTTTGAACTTTTACTTTCACCTGGTAATCCAGCCAGTAACACATTTCCTGTCCTGGGATGAGAATGCTCACCCCATTTATTATAGGTTGTCACCCTAGTCTGTTTGCTCCTGATTTGGACTAAACCTCTCCCCCTCTCAGTTCCCTAGCAAAATGGAAAAGGTTGTTCTGTAGTCAACAGAGGAGAACCAGGCAGGTTTGTAGTCTGAATAAGGAGAACAGTCTCAGGGGACAACCCTGCTCCTCAATACATAGAGCATGGTGAGTGTTGTCACCCCAGGACAGGAAGTGTGGTACTGGTAGGATCACCAATTAAAAAATGGAACAAAAACAAAAGAAGAAAAAGAATGCTACCACCACGTCTGGGATTGGCAAGCTGCACTTCATTCAATTTTTGTTTTTGAGTTGAAATAAGCTTTAAAGGGTACAAATTAAAATATTAACCCAAAATATGTGCTCAGTGGAAATAAAATTTGCTTTCCCCTTAAACTACTAATTAGCTGCCTGTGGCACAGGTACAATTCTAAGGCTTGTCATGGTGATTACATATACAGGCTTGGCTTCCTACAAATAACAATTGCTGTGCCTTTCTGATCCTTTCCCTCTAGATCAGTGGTCTCCAAACTGTGGCCCTCTGCCAATGACACCAATGATGGAGCACTATTCCTCCCACTGGCACCAAGGATGGGACACTATTCCTCCCACTGACACCAACGATGGGATGCTATTCCTCCTACTGACAGCAACGATGGGACACTATTCCTTCAATAACACCAACGATGGGACACTATTACTCCCACTGACACCAATGGTGGGGCACTACTCCTCCAATTGACACCAATGAAAGGACACTATTCCTTCCACTGACACCAAAGATGGGGCCCTATTCCTCCCACTGACACCAATGATGGGGCATGGTTTACTCCCACTGACGCCAGGACATTTTCTTCTACCACTGGCCACAGTCCAGCCCCCCTAAAATTTGAAGGACGCTAAACTGGCCCTTTTTTTTTTTAAGTTCGGAGACCCCTGGTCTAGACACAGTCTGCCTGTCTGAAAACAGATTCTCTTCAGCTGCCAATAACATGACACCCACAATGCCACTCAGTGACCTCTGCCTAGGTTTTAGCTCACATTATGAAGTTGGGAAGCTACTATTAGCAGTGGTAAATGCCACTGAGAGTGTCCATTTTAATGACAGGTCCACGAAGACATGGTAGACCAGTGGTGTCCAGCAGGCAATTTCTTAAAACTTTAGTACATTTCTTATGTAGATGGGGTAGGAGAGAGGCACTTACCGGTGAGGTTTGCGATATTCTGCAGTAGTAGGGGGTATTTGGTTAGTCTCTGCATCTCAAAGGGGATAATATCCTTTAACTGTAACCGGCGACATTGAGGATGGCTCTCTGCCTCCTGGAGATGAGGAAAAGAACAAGTTAAAGAATAATTAGATTGTAAGCTCTCATGACCAGGACCCTCTTGTATTTAATTATATTGTAACTTTGCAGTCTCCCTTTATTTTGTAAAGCACTGTGTAAATTGTTGACACTATAAAAATCATGTATATTAATAATTTATTAAATGGAAAGAACATTACATTTACATTTAAAGGCACACTTCCTATTATAATTCTGGAGATGTTCCCAATGGACTATGTTACCTGTCCCTGAGAATAATGGTATTTGGCTGACACAGGTGAAGATGACCTTTAGCGGGTTGGTATTGCTGTCCGTGACCCCATCATTGACCTTTTATTTCACCTCCTCTCCCAGAGACACAACAGGAAGTAAATGGCAAAGTCCCAAAGTGAGGGGAAACCATACTTTGGGCAACTATCACTGAGGTGTTCTCATTGCCTCTATTGCTTTCCTGGTGGCAGCTGTAAAATAGTAGATTTCCTCACACCATGTAAAAAATGTTCACTGTGCAGGTATGACAAATCCACACAATGAGGAAGAAAACTGCAGTATTTGCTCTAACGTGTGTAGTTCCTAGATCATAAGTGCCCCCAAGTAGCCATAATGTGTTTTATTTTTGCTCAGAAATGCACTGGTGCGCAGCCATGTTGAAACAGGAAGGGGCCATCCCCAAACTGTTCCCACAAAGTTGGGAGCATGAAATTGTCCAAAATGTCTTGGTATGCTGACGCCTTATGAGTTCCCTTCGCTGGAACTAAGGGTCCAAACCCAACCCCTAAAAAACAACCCCACACCATAATCCCCCCTCCGCCAAATGATTTGGACCAGTGGACAAAGCAAGGTCCATAAAGACATGGATGAGCAAGTTTGACTGGCCTGCAGAGTCCTGACCTCACCAGATGGAACACCTTTGGGATGAATTAGAACGGAAACTGCGAGCCAGGCCTTCTTGTCCAACATCAGTGCCTGACCTTACAAATGCGCTTGTGGAAGAATGATCAAACATTCCCATAGACACACTCCTAAACCTTGTGAACTCAGTATTGAACCCTACGGACTAAGACTGGGATGCCATCAACCCTAATGGGCATGTAAAGGAAGGTGTCCCAATACTTTTGGTAATCTAGTGCATCTCAATCAGGAAACAAAAACATATTGTAGACACTAGGTGGCGGTGACATTGATTTGTATTGTAAGTGTACTGTCTGCTCTCATGTTGTAAAGTGCTGCGCAAACTGTTGGCGCTATATAAATCCTGTATAATAATAATAATAATAATAATTGAGGAACTACAGCAACTTTTGCCCTGATTGTGTGGACAATCATCATTTCTGCACAACAAATGTGTTATATTGTACTTAAACCCCTAATGCTGAAATAGTGAATCTCTATCACTTTAATCGCCTTTCTCAACCTTTTTTCTGGTTTTAGAGAACCCCTACCAAAATTAATTTATCGGGGGTCAATGTGAAGAAGGCCCCTACAGTGGTAGTCAAAATGCCACCCTTATAGACAGCCCTTTGGTGTCATGCCGTTGGCTTTGCCAAGTGCCATTGCACTTAGAACCAAGGAGGGACCAACAGATAGGAAATGAATTCGCTGCAACTCAAGGAACCTCTAATGAAAGCCTTGTTGAGAATGATTATTCTAACCCTTCCCCAGCACATATCATTTGCTAACTGCAGTGCTTACCTGATTTCCCAGCAACAATATCAGGCCTAAACCCTTACACATACCCAATTAAGGACTGGCCTCAGGTGATACACAGCGATTAAATAAACCTTCCTACATACGTTGTACATGTTTATCTTCTGTCTTCCCTTGTCTACATCAGTTCAAAGTCCTACATTTTTAAACCTTGTCCGAGCTTTCAGAAAACAAGGGGTGGAGAGCTGAAGTTACACTCTGCAGAGCTCAGTGAGGAGAGCTCTGAGAGCTGATTGGAGGGAATAGACACCTTCACACAGCAAACAGGAAACAGTGCTGATGATGTCAATCACAGGCTGTGTGCTGGAGATCCCTCTCGTCACCTTTTTTCTCTTGGTGTCAGGTAAACTTGTCAGTGATTCATGCTGATAGCGGAGGAGCAGTGCATGACAGACAGAAATTACACCTAATACTCTGGATTCAGACAAGTAAACACTGTGGAGGGATATTCTTTGCTCATATTTCATGTCTGAGGTTTACATCCACTTTAGGAGTGGCCATCTACAGCTAAATAAGCAATAAGGGGCTTACCTGAATAAACTGTGTGAATCTGGGGTCTTTCTTCTGCTTCTGTTTGAGCTGTTCCAGGGCAAATGGCTGTCGGCTACAGAACCTTGAAGATATCTTCTGAAACCATTGTCCCTCTGTGCCATCAAACTGGTAGAGAAGAAAAATGACGGGTCACGGATAAGTAAATGAAGCTTACGTCACCTGCTTTTGCATTCCCCAGACGCGGAGAACCATGTAGTGTATCTATTCATATAAACAGGTTGTCTTGGAATCTTCCCCAGACAATTAAAACTGCTCTCGGTTTCCGCTCTTCGAGAGGGGTGGTGTGGACAATTGAGGGTTGCCAGGTTTCCTAAACCTCACTAAGCAACAATCTGTAGCCTTGCAGCTGTTAAAGCTGAAGGCTCAACTATGGGCAAATAAATACTCCCTTGCAGTGAGGATACAGTTCCCCAGCTAAGAAATCGTATCTATACGTATCTATTAATGTTTCTTTAGGACCTGAACATAAAAAAAAAATATATGAAGATTTGCTATTTATATGGAACATCCATAAATGTAAATTGTACCCAAGCAGCACCCTGAAAAATCTAACTTTTGTCCTAAATTCATCCTGAAAATCAGCAGGGCATTTCCTGGTATGTGAGTGTGCCTAGGCACTCCTGTACTGTAGCCTTATAGTTGTATAGCTGCAGTCTGAGATCTAAGGCACTGCTGCCTCTGACTCCCATCCCCATCAGTTTTAGGAGATATGGAGTGAGATTTGGTGGTGCCACTGCTGTGCTGCTCACTGTTCTCCTTGCTGGAGGTTCTGACACGAGGAAGCAACGCCCTGCCTCTACCAAGATGTCTGCCTCCACACAGTGACACAGTGCACAAGGCATGGTAAGTCAGTAATAAGAAAAGATCACCTGAAGGGAGATCACAGGTAATAAGGAGTACTAGTTGTCCTCTGCCTGCCTTTTTTGGCACCTCTTCTAATAATTGGGGTGCCCTTTAATTTCAGTCTGAATATAAATTTGTCCGAATTTCTGGTTATTCGGATGACGAGTGAGGGCCTTTCCTTCTGAACCCTACCCCATACTCATTCACATGGGGGGGATCTGGGGGCATGTGGTCTGGTATGGTTCAGGAGAGGGGGGCCACGCGCGCTCAAAACTCCCCCCCCCTTCCTGGCCTGCAGGCTTGCATAAGAGCCTGGTATTAATTTTGGGGGGGGGGGGGGGACTCCATTTTTTTTTTTATAACTTTGGTGTGAAGTTCCCCTTAAAATTCATACCAGACCCAAAGGCCCTGGTAAGGATTTGGGGGAGGCACGCTGACAGCTCCTGAGTCATTGGTTGTTAAGAATGCGGGAGCTGGCTTACCGGCCCGCTCCTTAACAACCAGCTATTCTTCACACAGAGTTCCAATCGGTCGATTATTTTTCGACCGATCAGAGTTCTATCGTTCCAAAAATTTGGAGTTCATTAGAAGGTTAAAGTGGTTGTAAAGGCAGAAGGTTTTTAATCTTAATGCATTCTATGCATTAAGATAAAAAGTCTTTGTGGTGCAGCAGCCCCCCCCCCCTTACCTATCTGTCCAGGACTGTCTCAGCTGTCCGCGATTCTCCCTCCTGATTGGCTGAGACACAGCAGCGGTGCCATTGGCTGCTGTCAATCAGAGTCAGCTAGCCAATCAGGGGAGAGAGGGGGTGGGGCCGGGTCGTTGCTCCGTGTCTGAATGGACACAGGGAGCTGTGACTCGGCTCGGGTGCCCCAATAGCAAGCTGCTTGCTGTGGGGGCACTGAACAGGAGGGAGGGGCCAGGAGAGCCAAAGAGGGACCCGAGAAGAGGAGGATCCGGGCTGCTCTGTGTAAATCCACTGCAACAGAGTAGGTAAGTATAACATGTTTATTATTTTTATGGGGGTGGGGGGGGGACAAGACTTTACAATCACTTTAAAAAACTAAACGAAACTAAACGAATTCCGAGACAAATCAATGAAAAAAAGTGTATTAACATAACAAATCTATCCAAAACTAAACACATTTTTCTGTTCTGCACATGTCTACTGCCCTTACACATCATGCGTTCGTAAACACACTGCAACACACAATATACATTACAACTTCAGCTGATATGCAAAGCCAGACATGTAGAATAAATTGTTGATCATACCAGCCCTGCTTTAAAGCCCAACTGAATTTTTTTTCTCATAGTGAAAATGTTGCCTCCAGCTCTCACACTGCAGTGCCTTGTGTTGGCAGAGCTGAGTAACAGCCACACCCCTCATCACAAGTGTCCTTACACAAATCTGTATTTCAGGGAAAGGGAGAGGTGTGTCTAGTCAGCTGTGTTACTTGGTGCTGATTACTGTGTCCATTGGACCTAACTCGGGTGTCTATCTGACTGCATGTTTACTGTATTTCTGTTCTAACATCAAACACATGTGATGCAGGGACTGCCACTCTTATGAAAAGTGGCTCAAGCTATGATAATGTTTTAGCAGCGTTTGACAAGGAGGCGAGACACCGATATGGCACTTCCTCACAGCCTGATTTAACCATTTAATTGCTGTACTACCACTCTGCAAATCGCCCACATTTCATTTGGTTGCATAGAACTGCATTAGCTGCATTCAGCACTACCTGCTGAAAGCGACATGAATTTTAACATTTTGCTCCGGCCATGAAGCACAGCATCTTGGCTGCGGCATATGGACAGCGGTGAGCAGCTGTATGTTAATGTTCAGGTGGGTGGGCAGGGGGGCGGTGAAACCACAATTCAACCGCCTGGTTTTACTACCTGTGAACAAAGTATTGAAGTGATACTAAATTCTTGTTTTTTTTTAGTTGAAAATAACAAACATGTTATACTTGCCTGCTCTGTGCAGTGGTTTTGCACAGAGCAGCCTGGAACCTCCTTATCTTGAGTCCGTCTTCGGCTCTCCTGGCCCCTCCCTCCTGCCAAGTGCCTCCACAGCAAGCAGCTTGCTATGGGGGCACCTGAGCCGAGGCTCCTTGTGTCCATTCAGACACGGGGCCATAGCCCGGCCCCCTTTCTCTCTTCATTGGCTGACTGACTTTGATTGACAGCCAATGAGGAGGGGAGTCCCGGCAGCCAAGACATTCCTACAACATTGCTGGATCTAGATGAGCTCAGGTAAGTTTTAGAGGGGACTGCTGCACACAGAAGAATAGAATGCATAAAAGATAAAACAAATCTCCTGCCTTTACAACCACTTTAAGCCGGCCATACAGGATTGGAAATTCAGCCAGTTCAGCGGGGACCGACCAAATTTTTATACATGTATGGGCAGGTTGATTGTAGCCAAGTCGATCCATCGATCAACTTGGGTATGACCAGCCTGTCGGATTTTTGGCATGTGATTACTCCCAGAAGCTATAGCCGTCAGCAGTAATCATTGTGTTCTGCCAGCCAGGAAGGCTCCCAGTTCCCCCCACCGGTAGAATCAGAAAGATCAAATGGTCTATGCGCTGTCTATACTAAATGGGTGCTAAGCTCATCACCAGTGGGAGTCATGCTTATGTTTTCAATGACAGCGACAACATAATGATGTGGAGGAGCAGGTATGCAGAGGAAGGCTCTTTACTCACCCGCTGTAGCAACGTGTTCCCAATCTCCTGGATTATGGAGTTGTTCTCCTGACGCAGCTTTTTCAAGTTATCCAGGAAGAAGGCTAGTGTGACGGATACAGATCACAATGAGTAAAAGGAATGGGAGAGATACATAAAAGGATGTAGGGGTGGACAGTATTACCATGAGCATCTATGAGGTCATCCAGACTGGGGAAGATATTTTCCAGCTCCATGTTGGGTATCCAGGAATTCTGCATGGGAAGGTAGAAGATGTCATGGAGGACACGCAGCATCCTAACATGAGCGTGCTCTGTGAACAGCAGTTCTGCAGAAGACAAGGGAAAAGAAGATCAGAAGGGTGACACAAAAGCATCCAGTACATTTACAGCCAAATTCTAAGAGCTTTAGCTAGAACCTATACTGCATATGTAAAGACTCATTTATCTAGCTCATGGTATAGCTAGCTTGCCCCTTATATAACAGTACTGGTAACTTAATAGGCATTTTAATCAATTCTATTTTGTGCATAAAATCTTGATGCTAAAATTTGTAAAATACGCTAATGGTTGCTCCAATTATTCTGTAAAACACCATCTATTTCTAAATGGAGTTCCAGAGACATCCTAAAGATATCTCCCTGGCATTGAATGACTAACCAATTCTGATGAAATGTATGGGTACCCATTATGGTAGGAGCATGTAGGGCTATGTACCAATCTACCCACGCCATTAACCAGCGAGGAAAAATAAAAAGTTTGTGGCGTATCGTACCATTGATGACCTCTTGCCGCTTGATTTCGCTTTTCGTCAGCCTGAGGAGTGTTTCAGGGGGGACGAGTTCCCTCCAGTTTGGGGGGTCATTCTCGATCTCCAAAACGCGCGGCTCAGTCTCCTCAGACTGGGGAAGCAGAAAGGACGGCGGACCATCCACACTCCCTCCAGGCTCAGGACTGGAATAGAAATATTTTATTGTTACAAAAGTGGGACCAGTGCAGACAAACACAGCAAAGAATTTATTCCATCCACTTAATCCGTCTCTCCTTTTTATCTTATTAGTTTATGGCATCTGTGTCCATCCAGCACACAAGTCTGTGTCCCCGTTCATCAAATATACGTCTGCTTGATCATCTCTTATGTCTTTCCATCCCCATATTACATGTCTTTCCATCCCCATATTACATGTCTTTCCATCCCCATATTATATGTCTTTCCATCCCCATATTACATGTCTTTCCATCCCCATATTACATGTCTTTCCATCCCCATATTACATGTCTTTCCATCCCCATATTACATGTCTTTCCATCCCCATATTACATGTCTTTCCATCCCCATATTACATGTCTTTCCATCCCCATATTACATGTCTTTCCATCCCCATATTACATGTCTTTCCATCCCCATATTATATGTCTGTCTGTCGACCCAACCCATACGTCCAGGCGTCGACCCAACCCATTCGTCCAGGCGTCGACCCAACCCATACGTCCAGGCGTCGACCCAACCCATACGTCCAGGCGTCGACCCAACCCATACGTCCAGGCGTCGACCCAACCCATACGTCCAGGCGTCGACCCAACCCATACGTCCAGGCGTCGACCCAACCCATACGTCCAGGCGTCGACCCAACCCATACGTCCAGGCGTCGACCCAACCCATACGTCCAGGCGTCGACCCAACCCATACGTCCAGGCGTCGACCCAACCCATACGTCCAGGCGTCGACCCAACCCATACGTCCAGGCGTCGACCCAACCCATACGTCCAGGCGTCGACCCAACCCATACGTCCAGGCGTCGACCCAACCCATACGTCCAGGCGTCGACCCAACCCATACGTCCAGGCGTCGACCCAACCCATACGTCCAGGCGTCGACCCAACCCATACGTCCAGGCGTCGACCCAACCCATACGTCCAGGCGTCGACCCAACCCATACGTCCAGGCGTCGACCCAACCCATACGTCCAGGCGTCGACCCAACCCATACGTCCAGGCGTCGACCCAACCCATACGTCCAGGCGTCGACCCAACCCATACGTCCAGGCGTCGACCCAACCCATACGTCCAGGCGTCGACCCAACCCATACGTCCAGGCGTCGACCCAACCAATACGTCCAGGCGTCGACCCAACCAATACGTCCAGGCGTCGACCCAACCAATACGTCCAGGCGTCGACCCAACCCATACGTCCAGGCGTCGACCCAACCCATACGTCCAGGCGTCGACCCAACCCATACGTCCAGGCGTCGACCCAACCCATACGTCCAGGCGTCGACCCAACCCATACGTCCAGGCGTCGACCCAACCCATACGTCCAGGCGTCGACCCAACCCATACGTCCAGGCGTCGACCCAACCCATACGTCCAGGCGTCGACCCAACCCATACGTCCAGGCGTCGACCCAACCCATACGTCCAGGCGTCGACCCAACCCATACGTCCAGGCGTCGACCCAACCCATACGTCCAGGCGTCGACCCAACCCATACGTCCAGGCGTCGACCCAACCCATACGTCCAGGCGTCGACCCAACCCATACGTCCAGTTGTTGACCCAAACCATATGTCCATCCGTTGACCCAAACCATATGTCCATCCGTTGACCCAAACCATATGTCCATCCGTTGACCCAGCCTATACGTCTGTCTACACATCTCATTTGTCCATCTGTCAACCCAACTCATATGTCCATCTGTCAACCCAACTCATATGTCCATCTGTCTACCCAACTCATATGCCCATCTGTCTACCCAACTCATATGCCCATCTGTCTACCCAACTCATATGCCCATCTGTCTACCCAACTCATATGTCTGTTTGTATATCGGTCTATCAATGTCAAATATTGCTTTGTCTATCCATCTCACATATCTGACTACTTGCCCATCTCATGTCTGTGCCTGTCTGCCCATCTCATGTTGTCTGTCTGCCCACCCATCTCATATGACTGTCTGTCGACCCAGCTCATGTCTAGCCAGAATAGCCATTCGGAATCCATATTTGACCGGTTGGACACAACTAATTTGTAGTCTGATTGGTTACTGCAGGTTACTAACATTACTAGAATTACCTTATTAAACACATCTGTGTTTTGCAGCATCCAATCATCTTGGTAAAGCATAGTGAGCAAACGTTGAATTTATTTGCAGGTGCTGTATAAATTCAGATAGCTCATGCACAACATAGAAAGTGAAAAAGCACAGACCTACCTGACATTATTGCTGGTTGCAAGAGGGAAAAGAAAATAGTCTAGACCAGAGGGCACCATTTGTGCATTAGGACCACAGAATTATGAGATGTCCATATGGTTAGAACTTTCATTCTTTTCAGATTGTAAAATAATATCAAAAGGAGAACTTGAGTCCCAAGAAGATGGCCATCTGACAACTGGGGTGAAACCACAAATAAGGAAAAGCATCTCTGGTCAAGTTACCTCCTAGAAGAGTACCTGTCACTCATACAACTTGCAGGCAGCGATTTTGGAGCTTACATCAACATTATCATGAACTTGTGATAACAACACTGCATGAAAGAGCTTTCAAAGCTTGCTACTAGTGTATATAAGCAACAAGTACACTAGAAACCAAAACAAACATTATTGTTGGAATTGAACACTATTAGAAATAACCATGAAAGTCATTCCATATGTCGAGGTACATTGTCCTCTAAACCTACGTGAAGTTGCCTGATTTAGAGCTGGATTTGCTTGAAGAGAGCTGCATGTCGTTTGCTCGGGCTGCAGCCTCCAGATCCACATCACTGCGAGAGCGCGCCTGCTTGCCTTTAGCTGAGCCTCGCTGGGAACGCTTGCGCTCGTAAACTCGCAGGCTCTCTGAGCGGCCCAGTTTACTAGAGTTCCTGTCCAAGTCACACCAATGATTTGTAGCGAAATGCCGTGTCCCATACCAATGAGGAAGATGAGAAGATGTGGTGGTGAGAGCAGACATGCAATGGTGGGGTAGACAGATGCAGCTATACATAGTACAGAATGGAAGGGGGGTGCTATGTACAGATGAGAAAAATAAAAAAGGGTGGCTGCAAAAGGGATGCGCGAATGGGGAATAAGAAAGAAAGGAAGCAGGAACTTAAAATGAAGCAGAATGCCACTGCAATAAGACAGTCTAAGGCAACTATTGATAGCTTCCTAAAAGGTGAAGCTTCGAAGGTGTCAACAAGGATAAAGATAATTCAAATATATACTTTTTTTGCTTTTTTTAATGTCATACTGCAACAATAAGTTAAAACTGAACTCCAAGTATTCATAAAAAACAAAACAAAAAAAAAACAAAAAAAAAACAAAAAAAAAAACACAATGTATTGTTTTAAATAATCTAATGCAGGCTTTCTCAGCTTTAACCACAGAGGAGCCCTTGAAATAACTTCCTGGTCTCAGGGAACCCCTACAAATAAATTCTATATCTATATCTCATGGTACATTAGTGTAATGGTCACTGGGGTGAATGCTCCTTACACTTACAGTCATTGAGAAGATTCCCCCATTACAGATAGCTTAAAAGATTATTGTTCCCAGAGGTTACTTATCTGAGAGGAAGAAGTTGCTCATTGCGCAAGGATCCCCTAGCAACCTCTGGAGGAACCCAAAGGTTCCACAGAACCCTGGTTGAGAAAAGCTGATCTGTTGTAAGCACCTAAATTTGACTTGATATGAGCCTTCTGTTATACCATGTAGAGAAGCATTCAGCCTGAGAGAGCTTAATGAAGAGCTCTTCTACTTCTCCTTTACTGTTCAACCACAACCAGGGGGCTGGAGGTGGCACTACTGTCTGGCAGAGCTATGTAAATCTCAAGACTGCTTCAACAAAATTTCAAACCTATTGGCAGGTAAAACAGCAATGTCAAATGTCGTTTGCCTAAAGTTCAACTTTAAATAAGAATATTCACATTTAATCTGTGCTACATAATCTACATCAGGGGTCTCAAAACTTTTCAACCAAAGGGCCAGTTTTCAGACCTTAGGGGGGCCGGACTATGGTCATTGGGAGTAGAAAATGTCCCAGCATCAGTGGGAGTAAACAACCCCCCATCATTGGTGTAATTGGAAGGAATTGTGCCCCATCATTGGTATCAATGGGAGGAATTGTGCCCATTGTTGGTTTCATTGGGAGGAATTATGTTCCATCATTGGCGTCATTGGGACCCAAAGTTGGAGCCATTGGAAGGAACTGTGCCCCATCATTGGTGGCATTGGGAGGAAATGTGCCCTTCATTGGTGTCAGTGAATAAAATAGTGCCCCAAGGGCCGGAAAAAAGCAAGAAAAGGGCCACATCCAGCCCCCAGTCCGCAGTTCGGAGACTACATCATTACAGTTTCAACAGGCATTTCATACAGCATTTTGCTTGGCCAACATAAAAAAGCTGTTCTATGCTGCTAGACTCCAAAGTACTAGCAACCATCCAATTACGATGGGGTTGATTTATTAAGACTGGAGAATGTAACATATGGTGCAGCTCTACATAGTAACCAATCAGCTTCTAGGTTTTTTTTTTTTTTTTTTTGTCAAAGCTTAATTGAACAAGCTGAAGTTAGAAGCGGATTGGCTACAATGCACAGCTGCACCAAATTTTGCATTCTCCAGTTTTTAGCAAATCCACCCCATTATGCCCATCTATGATTACAGAAAGATGAGCTGACCTATGGCATTATCCCAAATGTATTTTTTTTAAACATTAAATATTGGACGTACAGTACATGAAACCACAGGTAAGTAGCACAACACAACGGCCATGCAACAGAAACATTCTTTAGTGCTAGATGGCACGATGGCCAGGGGTGAGCCTCCAAATGGATCATCAGGATGTTGGCAAAGGTCAGTCCCAGACAGGTTTCAATGATGCCACCATCCAAAGCCACAATGTAGTCCTCTCTTCTCCTTTTCAAGGTGGTGTGCTGAAGCAGCTGGAAGGTGCCTGCCTAATTCCTGTTGGGGTAAGTTACTAGCCTCCCTTTTGTTAAGCCTGTTATTTGACAGTAGCATCCTCATTTGATGCTACAAATTCAAATACAAGCTAATACTTTAAGAACATCCTGCAGATAAATTTGGAGCCATAACACTGGCTGTCTAGCTCTGAGAATGGTTCCTGTTGCATGGCTATTATATTGCAGTGCTTACAGGTGAGTCCATGTTAGTGCAACATTTTACTTTTAGTTTTTAATAAATATATTTAGAATAATACCTTAGATTGCTGCATATTCTTGTAGCTTCCTATGTTTCTTTCTTGGCCTACAGATGCACATTTTTACACTTTATTTAGTCCTGGTCTCCGATACCCTCAGGGGAAAATTCTACCCTGATCTTCCTTTTCACGGGATCAAACTACAGCTCAACAATTTCAACCACACAACAAGTAAGGAAGATCAGGAGCCTCTGTGAAGATGTTATTTCTATCTGTGTCCATGAAGAAGTGAAGGAAAACCTCCAGTGGGGACACAGAAAGCCGAATACCTGATAGGAATGGGTCACCCCGTTGAGGTGCGACCTTTTGTTTTGCCACCTTTTTTCTGTATTTTTGAAAAATGTTCAATAAATCTACTATGGAATTAAAAAAAAAAAAAAAAGATACCTACGCTATGCAAAACTACAAAAAAGGTTTGAACTGCAAAAAGATGAATCCAAAAGACTTTTGAGACGTCAATACTTGATTTAAAAAAAGTGATCATTCAAGGAGCTGACCCGGTCTGGTATGGCTGCTCACATAAAAAATGGCTCCCCAGAATGGTACTCAAAGCAAATCTATACAATGGAAGCACCAAACTGTGAAAAAGTCAAAAAAGCGGAGTTAAACTTACCGGTAACTGCTTTTCTGAGAGTCTTCCAGGACAGCCCATGAGACCTAGGGCTCCTCCTACCAGGACAGGAAACACGTTACCCCCTCCAGATAAAAGGCCCCATGTCAGTCTACTCAAGAACCATATGACGTCTCTGCAAAACATGCATAATACACAAAACTTTAGACAAAACCGGGTGGGAATCTGGCTGTCCTGGAAGACTCTCAGAAAAGGAGTTACCGGTAAGTCCAACTCAGCTTTTCTCAAAGCGTCTTCCAGGACAGCCCATGAAACAATGAGCCAGAACTTACCAGTCTAGGGAGGGACAACTGCCTGAAGGACCTTACGACCAAACGCCTGTTCCTGAGCTGATAGGAGATCCAGGCGATAATGCTTAATGAAGGTCGAGTAACTGGACCATGTGGCAACCCTGCAAATTTGTTCCGGTGAGGCACCAAGCCCTCTCAGTCGTAGACAAGGCTCTAGTTGAGTGCGCAGTAACAAAGGGTGGAGGAATTTCCCTAATTTTGTAAGTTTCAGAGATAGCTTGCTTTATCCACCTAGCCAGAGTGGCTTTAGATGCACTATTTCCCTTGTGAACTCCAGAAAAGAGGACAAACAAGGCATCAGTTTTTCTAAAGGTCTTGGTGACCTCAAGATAGACTAGGAGAACCCTTCTCACGTCTAAAAAAGTAAACTTTCTTTCTAGGTCGCCTTGTGGCGAACTACAAAAGGTTGGCAGTACAATGTCCTGAGATCGGTGGAATGTACTGGCACCTTGGGCAAAAAAACCTGGATCGGTTCTTAAAACAACTCGATCCTCAAAAATCGTTAGGAAAGGCTCCCTCACTGATGGGACCTGCAACTCACTTACCCTACGTGCTGAGGTAACAGCTACAAAAAAAACAGTTTTTAATGTGAGTAACCTAACTGAGATATCTTCAAGAGGCTCAAAAGGAAATTCAACCAGAGTTTGAAGTACTAGGGACAGGTCCCAAGTTGGACAACTTCTCACCACTATTTGTCTGGCCCTAGAGATTGATTTGAAAAATCTGGCTATAGTGGGATTTTCCAGGAGAGAAAACTGGAGGAACACACTGATAGCTGCCACCTGTACCTTTAAGGTACTAACCGAAAGACCTTTGCCGACACCCTCCGGAAAAAAATCCAAAATTGAAGGAATATCATGAGTTAATCTTTGATTTTCAGATATCCATGAGTTAAATCTTTTCCAAACCTTGGAATATATGGCTCTAGTGACTGGTTTTCTGCAATTTACTAGAGTCTTAACTACCTTTTCAGAGAACCCCTGAGAGCTCGGTATCTTTTTTTCAGATACCAAGCCGTCAAGATTAAGAAAACCACCTGTGGGTGTGACACTGGACCCTGCGATAGTAAGTCTTCTCTCTTCGGAAGACTCAGTGTAGGCTCCGAGACCAGAGTCTGTAGCAGGGAAAACCATGGCCTCTTGGGCCAGAAAGGGGTGATTAGGATGAGATCCATTTCTTCTAGAAGAAACTTCCGGAGGACTTCTGGAATAAGTCTGATTAGCGGGAAGGCAGAGCATAGGCCGAATGGCCACGGGTTCGCCAGGGCATCGCTCCCCAAGGATTGGTCTGCTGGGTTCATGGAAAAGAATATTTCCGTCTTGCGGTTGTTCTGGTTTGCGAACAGATCCGCTTCGGGATATCCCCATCTGCTGGTGAGATCTCTAAAGACTTCGGGATGAAGGGACCAGTTGTCTCGATCTACCCGGTAGCGGCTGAGATAATCTGCTAGACAATTGTGTGTCCCCTTCAGGTGCACAGCTGAAATTGAAGCTAGATTCCCTTCTGCCCATGAAAGGATCTCCTGGGCAATTGATTGAAGCATCCGGCTTCTCGTGCCCCCCTGCTTGTTGAGGTACGCGACTGTCGTAATATTGTCTGACAGAATTTGGAGATTGTGACCCAGATTTCCATCTGAAAAGACTGCAGGGCTCTCTGAACTGCTAGCAGCTCTCTTTGGTTGGATAAAGCCTTTGCCTCCCTCGAGGACCACTCTCCCTGTGTCACTGCATTGCCGAGGTGGGCCCCCCATCCCCAGGAACTCGCATCCGTAGTAATCCTTCAGGATATGGGAGTGGACTATGCTGGCCTGTTCTCCACCACCACCACAGGCTTCTTTTTACCCTGGCGGGAAGCCAGACCCTTGACTCCAGGGACTTTGCATCCCTGTCCCAGTTTCTTAATAGAAACAGTTGTAATGGACATTGATGAAGTCTCGCCCATGGTACTGCGGGAAAGCATGAGGTCATCAGACCCACTGCCCTCGAAACCCGTTTTAGAGAGACCGACTGGTTGGTCTGCAATGCTGACATAGTTTGGATCATTTTTGTAATCTCTCCTGAGAAAGAAAAACTCTTTGATCTACTGAGCAAAAGTCGTAACCCAGGAATGTTACTTTCTGGGCTGGAATTAAGGACGACTTTTCTATATTTATCAACCAGCCTAGGGATTGTAGGAAGTCTTGTACAACCTGGAGGTCCTCCAACAGCTTCTGGTATTACTTTGCCACCACCAGGAGGTCGTCCAAGTAAGGGATAACAGTTATCGCCTTTAACCTCAGCGGAGCCAGTGCTTCCCCCAACACCTTTGTAAAAATGCGGAGGGCTGAGGAAAGACCGAAGGGGAGGGCTTGAAATTGAAAGTATTGAGTCCCTGTATCCATCTTCACTGCTAATCTCAAAAGTTTTTGGAAGGCTGAATGGATAGGGATGTGAAGATAGGCATCCCTTAAGTCCAGCGTGGCAATGAAACAGTTTGGGTAGAGCAGGTTTTTGATAGTGAAAACCGTCTCCATACAGAAATGTTTGTATCTGATTGAATTGTTTAAAGCCCGGAGAATCAGGTTAAGTCAAAACTTTCCTCACGGCTTTTTGACAACAAATACATGGGAGTAGAACCCCTTGCCCTGATCTGACTGGGGAACAGGAATCAGGACTTTTTTGATCCAATAAGTCTCCGATCTGGAGACCCAGAGCCTTCGCTTTATCTCGGTCTTGGGGAGGAAAGGTGACCAATAACCGCTCTGGTGGTTGGCGGGCAAATTCCAGCCTGTACCCATTGGTCACTAGGTCCATGATGAAGGGGCTCGAAGTGACTGCTGCCCACTGTGGGAAGAAGGCCCTCAATCTTCCTCCCACCGGGGGAACACAAGCCACTGTGGCTTGGTGGGCTGTTGAGGAGGGTTAAACAGGACCCCCCCCCCTTTGCCCCTGCCTTTGTGCCCTGTCCAATGTTTTTTGGCCTGCTGTCCTTTTCTCTAGGACCCTGTTGCCTGCCTTGGCCACGAAAAAAACTTTCTGGCTGTCGGGATTCTCTTTTTCTCTGGAAACGCCTTTTTCCTATCGGCTGTGTGTTCTAGTGCCTCCTGCAGTCCTGGGCCAAATAGATGATCGCCTGATAAGAGAAGCCCACAAAGGCGCAACTTGGAGGTTGAGTCCCCTGACCATGTTTTCAGCCAAAGGCTTCTCCTGGCCAAGTTCACTAAAGCCGAAGTCCTGGCCAACATTCTTACCGACTCTGCGGAAGAATCCACCAAAAATCCTACTGCCTGAAAGGAGAGAGGAAAAGAGTTCAAAATCTGCTCTCTGGAGGTACCTGCTGACAGATGTGTCTGAATTTGGTTCAACCAAACCTCCAGATTTCTGGCCACACAAGTGGAGGCCAGAGCTGGTTTGAGGTTCCCAACCGCTGAGTCCCAGGCTCTGTGGAGAAGGATGTCCCCTCTCTTGTCTATCGGATCCTTAAGCGTGCCCATATCATCGAACGCTAGGTCCGAATTTTTTGAAACCTTTGAAAGAGGTGCGTCCAGCTTGGGATTCTTATTCCAAGGCTGCACAGTGTCCTCATCAAAAGGAAACCTTCTTTATAGGTTACTAGAGAAGAATGGTTTTCTCTCAGGATTATCCCATTTCAGTTTGATAGTATCAATCAATTATGAACTGGAAAAACTCTAGATTTTTTTCTTATGCAATCCTTTATACATAAGATCATGTTTGGATAACTGAACCTCCTCCTCTTTCAATTCAAGAGTAGTATAGATGCAATCCTTTATACATAAGATTGTGTTTGGATAACTGAACCTCCTCCTCTTTCAATTCAAGAGTAGTATAGATAGCCTTTAATAAGTCATCCACATCCTCTACAGATAACTTAAATCTCAAGCCCCGAGTGGATTCTCTATTCCTGGGCTCTATATCTGACCCTGATTCTACTGGTGAAGAACGGGTAGATCTGACCTCAGCCTCAGAGTCTTCACTCTCTGCCTGCTGCAGAGTGCTGACCGAAGTCTTCTGTGAAGACAGACTCTCAGCTGGAGTCTGGAGCTTGTCAATAAGTGTTCTAAAGGAACTGAAGGTGGACGCAAGCTCATCTCTAACAGAAGTAAGCATCTTTTGTCAAGAGGCAACCGGGTCATCTTTTACAAGGCCTTCTATACAGCTGCGACAAACCGCTTTGCTCCAAGAGTCGCTCAATTTGTTTGCACACACCGCACATTTCCTTTTAGGTGGCTGCGCCTGAGCCTTGTCCTGGGTCTTGGTCTGTAAGACAAAAATAAATGACTCATAATGAGACTCTCAGCCACCCTGACACTCCGAAACACCACGTGCAGGAGGGAGGAAATGTGTCCCCATAACCCACTACTACAGAGAGGGGAGGGGGGGGACACTCACAGGGATAGCAAGAGAGTGACAACACTTCAGGCTTACCTGTGAGGTGCTGGGCATCACATCTACTGCCTGTGCAGGAACTGCAGACTGATCCATCCTGCCCCTTTTTGGCTTTCCACAGCCTGGCTGCTTCACACAAAAAGACACCAGCGGCCAGCGCCTCCTGTTCGCGCCATTTAAGGAGACTGGAACTGGCATCTCTGGTGCCCGACGATGACATCATATGCCGCGGAAGTGACCTACCCTCGGCACTTCCTGTGGGCCAGCTTGGAGCGCAGAAGCTCCGCCCCCACCCCCTGCCCTTTTATCTGGTGGGGGTAATGTGTTTCCTGTCCTGGTAGGTGGAGCCCTAGGTCTCATGGGCTGTCCTGGAAGACGCTTTGAGAAACTTTTTTACTTGTTCATACAATGATCATGTTAAATAGCCAATGAGCGTTGAGGCCAAACACACTCTGTCCTCATCAGAGTAACTTTAATTGGGCTTATATGGACTCAGTAAAGTAGAATACCATATAGATCTGCAGCTTATTCCAGATTACAACATTGCAAAAGGCAACAGCAAAGAGGGTGTATGTTTGGCTTCCAAAATGCGTTGGGATTGTTTATGTGATAAATTTATGAACAATTAAAGTGGTTTTGGCACCTTCGGCATTTGGTTTGATGCTCCTTGTGTATATGCTTAAAAAAGTTTTGGTCAGCTATAAACCTTAAAGCCCTACTCCGGACACAATAAAAAAAAAAAAAAAAAAAAAATACCCTTTATATCTGATAGAGGATGTTAAATCTAACCAGCAGGAATAACCACACTTACCTCTGGGCAAGTAATGCTGAATTGGGTAATAATGTTCATTAAACTGCGCAAGTAGCCTGACTGCTGGTTCAAAATAACGGTGCCTTCTAAAAATGAATGGGTTAAAAAAAAAAAGAAAAAAAAAAGAAAAAAAAAAAAAAAGAAATAACACACAAAAAAAAAAAAAAAAAAAAAAAAGCTAGATTGGCTCTTGGGTCTAGATTAGCCAAGGCATTTACCGGGAAGGCCTAATAGCTGAATTTTTGCAGACTGACAGAGCAAGCAAGTAGGAAAAACCAGCATAAGGGTTTTAATACTTAGCCATGCTCTATACAGAGCCATTAGGAAAACAATGAAATCTCCCCCGGTGTAAAAGTCCCAACATGCACTGACCTTTTCTTCCGTCTGTGAACAGAGCAGGCAAATGTTAAATATTTCCAACAAACAGCCCAAACATTGGGCCAAACATTTAGCAGAAAAAAAGGCACCATAACCCTGAGGATTATCCCTGTGTTAAAGCCAGTACATTGAGCTACGAAACACAGAACATTGCAGAGTTTACCATGAAACCCGCCTATAAACGTAAAGCAAAACCCCAAGCAGGTGGTCCAAGACAACAAATAACACCTAGAACCATGTTAGGACAAGACACTGAGACCAGTACAGGACAAGACCAGCTGCATGGCACAAAGGTAACACAGGCAGCACAGGATCCACATGTAAAAAGTATAAAAAAAAACTTAAAGCGGGTTGGAAAAAATAATCCATTATGTTAAACAATGTTAGCCATCTTGTTTCATTATGCTTGTACAGGCTCCTGAAGTATTTTATGTACGGATTAATATCATGCCAGTTTACTCTGCAGCAAAAAATCAAAATCAGTCTCCACCCCCGAGGAGCATAAAATGTACTGTTTGTCACAGCCACCGATACACTGTCTCTTTCAGGTCAATTTCAGAGGAAATCAATTAACCTACCAGAACTTGTTTGAGTTGTGAAAGAAAACTGGAGGAAACTCATGTAAAAAGGTAACAAACTCCCAGTAAACTGTGAGTATGGTGGGAATGTACCCCAGGCACACAGACCTGCAAGGCAAGAATGCTAAAGACAGACACTTTGCAAGCATTCACTGCACCCAAAGAGAAAGGCACATATGAAGTTGTTAAATAGCAACTTCACCGCAGTGATAATGTAGTCCTGTCCCGCTCCTTCTTCTGTACCACCACCTCATTATGGTCTCTGCCAGGTCCATAGCACATATGCTAATGTAAGGGCAATTCCTGCCACGTGCACATGCGCCACTAGTTTCTGGTACTTTGTAGAGACCTGTGCCATGCATGTGACTAGGTGCGCAAGGATAAGCTACTGGGTCTCTGCTAGATCCTAACTACCTGGCACAGTGGCACCATGCATTTGTGGTGAACATGCACCCTGCAGCAAAACAATGCCTCCTGGGATGTGTGAGGTGGACATCCCAGGCGGCAGCAGGAAGAGGGGAGCCTTAAGTCATTCTTGCTTAGGCTGCAAAGGTTATACTTCTTTCCAAAATGGAAGAAACGTTCTGCAATTGCATAAGAGGGAGGGTGGGGAAGAAAAACTGGCACTCCAGTAAGTATACGCAAATATAATTTATTATAATAGACAGCTCAAATCCAGCCCAACAGGGACATAACGAATGTTAGCCAGTAATGGCTGAAACACGTTACCGTCCATGTCGGGGCTGGATTTTAGCCATCTATTATATTAAATTTTAGAACCTTGGATTTGGAATAGCTTGCGGAAGGCCGAGACTGCGCACCGGTGTCCCCTTTGAAGTACTTTAAGTGAGGTGGTTGAGTTCAGCTTCCTCCTCCTTCGAGGGGGGGAAAGAATCGGGAACAAAAAGGGTGAAGGTCCACTATAATTTGTAAAACAGAATTCAGAATTACATCTCAGCATTTACAAAATCCTCCATGCTCTATGCACAGAGATAGATTTGATTTTCTAGGCCCAGAGTTATTTACTCAAGGCACGTGCAATGAGTTTTAACATTACAAATGAATTCTCTAAAGTCGATAGAAATATTTTTTATTGTACATCCCTGCCTAATTATACCAAATTGTCCAGTAAGATTATATTAGAATTTAAAGACATAAAAGACATGTAAGGAAAAAAATAGGAAAAATACAAAATGGTATAGGAAAAAGAAAGGTAACGTGCAAGGGGATGACAGTAAGATTCAGGACCCAACAAAAACAAAAACAAAAAAAAAGCCAACAAAATACATCAGCTACAACACAAGACCCTGCAAAGCGCGCAGGGTAGGTGCACAGTGGACAGGAGTAGGAGGCTGCTGCACGGGCGCACAAAACAAACATCAATTCATCAGGGGATAACATTTGCCTGGGCCATTTCCACAAAGGAGCAGAATGGAAGTAGAACTAGGCGAGAGTGCTGGGCAGGGGTTTGTTAGATCTGAAGCGCTATGAAAGCTGCAGCAGATTCTTCAGATAAGCAAGGCGAAGAATGGAGATTGAACCTCTCTGGGGAATCAGCACGGTGCAAATAAGGTAAGAAGCAGGACCATTCCATACTCAAAAGTGAAATGGAATCCAATGTATGCTAGAGGGCAAGGAAGAAAAATCCAGAAAGGAATACAACTGGATTCAAAGCAGCAAGGCAAGGCAAAATGGGTCTACATAGGAATGGTGAGGTCTCCATCAACTGTGTTCAGCCAAGTGGAGAGCCCAAGTCCAGACAAAACTTATTACTTTGGATTTGAGGAAGGGTTAGAGTCTCTACCCTAAATTGAGACAGAAACATTGCCAAACAAATGTTTCTTGGGTCCAAAATGATTTATTTGATTCCACAAATGACCAAAAGAAAAAAAGGCAGCCAACGTGTTTCGAGGGCCAAAGTGATACCAATTCATCAAGACTGCTAAGCACTTACATGGGAATGTACACACTGAATATTGTCCCGGCTTTGATTGATGTGTCCAGGATTTCAGAGTCCAAGACACAGTTTTAAGCACTAAACATCCGATGAAGTAGGATTGATCTGGCCCCCAAAACGCACTGGCTGCCTTTTCCTTTTTGACCAGCCAAGTGTAGAGCCCAACTCCAGACAAAACTTGTGGGGAAAGGTTATAGTCTCTACCCTAAATTGAGCCAGAAAGATTACCAAACAAACGTTTCTTTGGGACCTAAAGTTTTTATTTGATTCCACAAATGGCAAAAAGGAAAAAAGGTAGCCAATGTGTTTCAGGGGCCAAAACAACCCCCCGTTATAACGACAGCTGCTCTGCACTTACATGGAAATTTACACACTAAATATTTTCCCAGTTTTGATTGATATGTCCAGAATCTTTACTCTATCTTTAAAATAGACACAGTTTTAAGCACAAAAACCCCTGTGAAGTAGGCTTGTTCTAGCCCTCAAACGCATTAGCTGCCTTTTCCTTATTGATCATTTTTTTTTCTTTTTTTTTTTAATAAGTGCGAAAGCAGTCCCCCTCTACCACAAATTATGCAGTCGAGTTTCCCGCATTTGGGGAAATTGCAGGGATCAGCACACCCAGACTGCAATGGATGAGCCTTGTCCTGGTAGAACCACCTTCGTGATCATGGTATCTCCCCTGCCAGGCAAGTATCATTTGTTGGTATAACTTTTTTTTATAACTTTTGGACTCTAAGAAACATTTTTTTGGAGTTCTTTCTGGCTTAGTTATACATAGATTACTCAATTTGGGTGAACTTCCATTTGGGAGGGAACCCCATTTTGTGGCGCATAGCCACAAAATGGAGCCTCCTCCAGCTCAGTGCCTCACCCCTACCTCTTATTATTACTATATAGGATTTATATAGCGCCAACAGTTTGCGCAGTGCTTTATTAGAGTTGTACTGCTGTCTGTGTCTAATGGAGACACAGGGCAGGAAGTGATAGGGAATCTCTCTAATGTGGACACAGACAAAAAACATTTGTTGCAGAGTAAGGGAAGGTTAGGATTTCTGACAATGTTTTTATAACTGTATGTTCCTTTTTGTCCTGGTGACAACTGCACTCCCACAAATTTTTAGTCTGGGTGTCAAATGAACAGGAAGTTAGGGAAAACATCTGCAATGGGAGCACAGGAGCACAGACAGAAAGAAGATTCATGTCCATGAGCATTTAAATCATACAGTATACTACATTCAAATGGAAAATGCTGTGGTTGACAAGAAAAGACTTTGAGGTTGATTTACTAAAACTGGAGAGTGCAAAATCTGGTGTAGCTCTGCAAAGAAAGAAATAAGCTTCCATGTTCTTTTGTAATTGAACAAGCTGAAGTTAGAAGCCGATTGCCTACCATGCACAGCTGCACCAGATTTTTGCACTCTCTAGCCTCAGTAAATTAACCACTTTGTCTGTGTAGTTTCTCATCTATCCAGGTCATGGCATAGCGTTTTTTTATTTAATCACATATAATTGGATATGTTCTTTAATTAACATTACAGAACAAATCTAATCGAATGTGATTTAATACAACGAGCTAAGAAAAGACTGATTTGCTTTGCCTGCAGTTCAAACATACTTTAATAGGAACTGCCCAGTCTAGAGAAATGCGGCGCAACGCAAAGCAGGACAAAAGCAGTCTTTGAAATGCCATGTGTACTGCTCCAATTAGGTCTATGGGTTTCTGCTGGCCCACGCTCGAAGTGTGTTTCAAACACAAATCAAATGCAAGGAAAGCAGCAACTGTTGAAATGAGTTCATAAGGATCTGAAAAAAATTGTAACTATATCCTACTCTGTGCAAATTTTTTTTTTTTTAAAAAGTGTCTGCAGGCAGGCTTTAAGCAGGAAGTTATAGCAAGGTTGTGGACTTTGGACAGGTCCAGTCAGCAGCCAGAGGACGGTAATGGCACGATCAAAAGAGACATTGCCATAGAATTTTTTCTGCAAATATCATTGTTACCTGTCATTCTCAGCACTGTCCTCTTGCTGGTCTGTTGGGCACAGCTCTGTGGTTGGAGACCCTTTGGAGATATCTGTGACATCCAAGGATGAGGTTCCATCAGACACTGTAAAAAGACAAGACAGGGTTTTTTGTTTTTTGTTTTTAATTAGCCACTTGCATTACAAGCTGGGATGACTGTTCATAGTCTGATTTACAAAACTTGTAATCCACATTGCAGGTTTAAAGAGATCCTGTTGCCAGATCATCCATTTCAATAATGTATACATCCAAAAAGCTCTGAGACAGCTGCTGAGTACCGCCATCTTGGATGTGATGTAAGAAGGGTTGAAATTTAAGTGCCACATCACCGCTAAGAGGTGCAGCTAAAACTTTATTCCAGTAAAAGATCAGGGGGTACAGATTAAAATATTATTATTATACAGGAATTTTATAGCGCCAACAGTTTGCGCAGCGCTTTACAATGCAGGGAGACACTACACCAACAGTATTATTCAAAACAAGAGGGTTAGAGAAGCCCTGTTTCAGCAAGCTTACAATCTAAGAGGTAGGAGCTGGTGAAAAAAAAGGTAGGGACTGTAAGGGATGAGTTGATGAGGGGAGTAGAAGATTGTTAGCTGGAGTCAGGATAGGCCACCCTGAAGAGATGAATTTTCAGGGATCGCCTAAAAGTGGACAGAGTAGGAGATAGCCGGACAGAGTAGGGTAGGGAGATCCAGAGGATGGGAGAGGCTCTGGAGAGGTCCTGGAGACGAGCATGGGAGGAGGAGACAAGGGAGCTAGAGAGCAGATGGTTTGGGAGGAGTGGAGAGGACGGTTTGGGTGATATTTGGAGACAAGATTGGTGATGTAGCTAGCGGCAGAATTGTAAATGGCTTTGTATGTTATTGTTAGTGTTTTGAATTTTATTCATTGGGCAATTGGAAGCCAGTGGATGGATTGGCAGAGAGGAGTGGCGGACCCTGAACAGTTGGTAAGGTGGATGAGTCTGGCAGCGGCATTCATGATAGACTGAAGAAGGGATAGCTTGCCGAGAGGTAGGCCAATGAGGTGGGAGAATTAACTAACGCGTTTCAGGGGTCTAAGTGCCCCCCTTCATCAGGGCTTTACTGGCAATCAAGTGAACAAATCAGTAGTGAACTGAACCTACAATGGTATTTATTCCAATGTGAGTTAAAAGCACAGGCCTAAACAGCATCTTGTCTTAGCAGTGATGTGGCGCTTAAATTTCAACCCTTCTTACATTAAACTCCAAGCCAAGGAGACTGGAGATCCTCAGGGGTGTAGAAGATGCCTGCCCAGGAACTAGATCATTTACACCAACAGTAATAACAAAAACAATAACAGTAAAATACAGTAAACAATAACAGTAAACCAGGAAAAACACTTTCCTCAACCAATCTTGGGTGTGATGTCAGCAGACCCAAGACTGTAACTTAGTGAGACTCTGCAGCTGCCTTCCTTACTTCAGAGGAACCCTTGAAATAATTTTCAGGTTTTGGAGAACACCAGCTAAAATTAAATAATTGCCCCAACAATGGTGGTCAGTGAGAAGAATGCTTCCCTTACAGTGGTGAACAAAATGCCCTCCTTATGCTGCGTACACACGAGTGGACTTCTCTTTGGACTGAACTCTGACGTTTTTTTTTCGCTGGATTTCTGATGGAGCTCTGCTGAAACGGACTTGCCTACACATGATCACACCAAAGTCCATTCGTTTAGAACGTGACGACGTACGACGGGACTAGAAAAAGGAAGCTCAATAGCCAGTAGCCAATAGCTGCCCTTGCGTTGTTTTTGGTCCGTCGGAATAGCATACAGACAAACGGTTTTCTCTATAGGAGTTGAGTCCGTCGGAAAAATTTAGAACTTGTTTTATTTCTAGGTCCATCAGAATTTGACAGAAAAAGTCCGATGAAGCCCACACATGATCGGAATGTCCGACGGGATGATTCCGTCTGACTTTTTGTGCCGGAAAGTCCGCTCGTGTGTACGCGGCATTACAGGCAGCTAAAAAAGATTGTTAGTGCCATGCTGCTGGCTCGGCCAAGTGGTGTTGGCAATGAACAATGCGGGCAGCATCAAATGGAATTTCAATCAACTCCAGCTCAAGGAACCCCTAGCAACCTCTGAAAGAATTCCATGGAACCCTGGTTGAAAGTGACTGCTCTACAACATTCCCCTTTACGCACCTCTGGCCGCTCCATAAAAGGTTATGTAGGGCCATAAAGAGGCTGGTCCAGCACGGAGGGTAATTAGACGCTCCCAATAGAGGATAGAGTTATGGGGGAGGGGGCTGTGCTAGGGAACTGACTCTTGAAGTAGTCACATTTTTTTTTTTGCAAGTTTAAAGGGACATTGCAAGTGAATAAAAGCAAAAATATCAGATTTTTGATGCTTTAATTTGACATTTTAAATTGGTTACAGGGTCTCCTTAAAAGGTGTAGATGAGGGGTCTCCAAACTATGGCCCTCCAGTTGTTCAGGAACCACAATTCCATCATGCCTAGTCATGTCTGTGAATGTCAGAATTTTACAATGCTTCATGGGATGTGTAGTTCCACAACAGCTGGAAGGCCGTAGTTTGGAGATCCCTGGTCTAGATTATAAAAACACTATCACTAACGTATATTGCTCTTCTACTGCAATCCAAAGATTTGGAAATGCTGTTCCAAACCGTTTTGGCAATGGAGGCTGGCAACAGAGTTCTATGCACAGGACACCCTACAGTTAGATCTCAGCAATGAAGCCATTTTGTAGGCAATAAATGTATCCTTTACTAACCTTGCATCTTCTCACCTTATATTCAATGAGCAAATAATAACTGGACAAGTAACACAACTGAAACGTTTTAACTAGTTTGCATGCCATAAAGTGGTTCTAAAGGCTCAAGGTTTTTTACCTTGAATGCAATTTTCGCATTAAGGTAAAAAAAAAAAAGTTTCTGGGTGCAGCTCCTACCCCCAGCCCCCCCTTCAGGGACGGCCCATCCATCCAAGCCAACACTTATATAGTTAATGGATAGATTCATGCATAGCATGATCCACACCACAAAAGGAGGAAAAAAGCTGCCGGACACGCTGCCCACCCGCTTCCTAGATGGGGTAAGTGCGTGGCTTTGATGCCCCAGCTGTCCTCCTGGGGGGGCTGGTTGCCGCACCCCCCAAAAGAAAAAACCACCAGCAGCCACTGCCCCCCTTATACTTACCTGAACCCCATCTCGATCCAGTGATGTGCATCAGAGGAGCGGCTCTCCCGGGTCTCTTTCCTCATTGGCTCACACAGCAGTGGAAGCCATTGGCTCCTGCTGTTGTCAATCACAGCCAGTAAGCCAATGAAGAGAGAGCGGGGGGCGGGGCCGAGCTCCATGTGTAAATGGACACACGAAGCACAGCGAGCAAGCTTGAGTGCTCCCATAGCAAGAGGCTTGCTATTGGGGGCAACCAGTAGAGGGAAGGAACCAGGACTGCCAGCTGGGGATCCAAAAAGAAGAGGATAGGGGCTGCTTTGTGCAAAACCATTGCACAGAGCAGATAAGTATATTATGTTTGTTATTTTTTTTTCAATTCTTTCCTTTAGAATCACTTTAAGAATAATACAGAGGATGCGAAGTGATTTATCCAAAACCATCAATATGTCTTTCGAAAAGGACTGGTTTGTTGATAAACATGCACCAGGGCTAAAAAAAAAAAAAAATCAAGTGTGGTCATTCGTTAACTGAGAGCTTTCACGGTAGTCATTCATCACCAATACAACTTTTACTGACCTGGGTCACTGTCGCTGGGATCACTGGGTGGAGGGTGTATGGTGACAGATACACCAATCTCCGGGCCCTCATTGGTGGCTTTGGATTTCGCAAGACCGCTGTCACTCCTGTCAAAGGTCCTCTGCCCATGGCTGAATTTTCTCTCCGGGGGCACTTGTTTGGCAGCTGAGGAATCAGAAATGTAATAAAGTCAGAGTCCCCTTTTACATCAGCTTTTGAACAGAACTCCAATCATCGGTCATTCAGATGAAATGATATACTATATAACTGCTCTCAATCCCCAACTTCTTCCATAAACATTGATAGCAGTTAACACATAAACACATAAAGGAAGAACAAAATGGTTAGTAGGTGACAAGGGAACACCGCCACCCACCCCAACCATTGGAAAATGTTCTACAATAAGATTTGGAAAGCCTCAGTTCCACTACATTGTATCTAAGATTAAGCAGCAAGCAGGACACCAATAAATTACATTATGAAATCCTACCATTATATTTCCTTATTTTTGCACACATAGTTATCTAAAATGGGAATGTGTTGTTTTTTTTGCGGTTTCAGTAAACCGTAAGAATAATCAAAGGTTTGCCCGTGCTTTACTTAACCACTTCAATACTGGGCACTTTCTACCCCTTCCTGCCCAGGCCAATTTTCAGCTATCAGTGCTGTCGCAATTTGAATGACAATTGTGCGCTCATGCTACACTGTACCCATATGACATTTTTATAATTTTTTGAGACAGGTAGAGCTTTCATTTGGTTGTATTTAATCACCATTGGGTTTTTTATTTTTTGCTAAACAAAAAAGAATGAAAATTTTGAAAAAAAATGTTTTTCTCGGGTTTTGTTATAACATTTTGCAAATAAGCAGTTTTTCTTCTTTGCTGATGTGCCCTGATAAGGCTGCACCGGGGGGAACTGATGAGGCTGCACCGGGGGGAACTGATGAGGCTGCACCGGGGGGAACTGATGAGGCTGCAACGCTGGTAACTGATGAGGCTGCAAAGCTGGTAACTGATGAGGCTGCAACGCTGGTAACTGATGAGGCTGCAACGCTGGTAACTGATGAGGCTGCAACGCTGGTAACTGATGAGGCTGCAACGCTGGTAACTGATGAGGCTGCAACGCTGGTAACTGATGAGGATGCAACGCTGGTAACTGATGAGGATGCAACGCTGGTAACTGATGAGGATGCAACGCTGGTAACTGATGAGGCCGCAACGCTGGTAACTGATGAGGCCGCAACGCTGGTAACTGATGAGGCCGCAACGCTGGTAACTGATGAGGCCGCAACGCTGGTAACTGATGAGGCCGCAACGCTGGTAACTGATGAGGCCGCAACGCTGGTAACTGATGAGGCCGCAACGCTGGTAACTGATGAGGCCGCAACGCTGGTAACTGATGAGGCCGCAACGCTGGTAACTGATGAGGCCGCCCCCATCTGAACTGATGAGGCCGCCCCCATCTGAACTGATGAGGCCGCCCCCATCTGAACTGATGAGGCCGCCCCCATCTGAACTGATGAGGCCGCCCCCATCTGAACTGATGAGGCCGCCCCCATCTGAACTGATGAGGCCGCCCCCATCTGAACTGATGAGGCCGCCCCCATCTGAACTGATGAGGCCGCCCCCATCTGAACTGATGAGGCCGCCCCCATCTGAACTGATGAGGCCGTCCCCATCTGAACTGATGAGGCCGTCCCCATCTGAACTGATGGGGCTGCACTAATGGGCACTGATAAAGCTGCACCAGTGGGCACTGATGATGTGGTTAAATCAACCACACTGTGGGAACCACCAAAGGTCAGGGTTCTTTAAGCCGAGTTGTGGTTTTAACATCTCAGAATACAAAAAGTTTCTCAACATTTCACTTGTCTTGTGTTCAATTTATGTTGTAGTGGCCTGTTTATGTGAACCATGCTTGTCAGCATAAGCACCCATTTTTGTTTTGATTGGTTCCTGTTTAATTGGGACTGCAGCATCAATGACAGCCAGGATTGAGAGCAACCAGCCATTCAACATGTCGGCTGGTAGCTTTGAAAAAAGGGAAGATATCTATTAGAGAGACCTTATTGCCAACTTAAAAATTTCAAGTAGAAGCACAGAAAAATAAAGCATTTTAAAAGCTTATTTGTAGTGTTACATATATATTATATTATATATTTTTTTTTACTTTCAATGTGCCTTTGAACTTGCTAGAAAATGTGACTACTTCAGGAAGAGTCAATTTCCTAGCACACCCCCTCCCCTCCCTCCTTGCACATCATAGCACTCTTCTCTTACATAGGTTGATCTACTAAATCTGGAGAGTGAAAAATCTGGTGCAGCTGTGTATGGTAGCCAATCAGTTTCTAACTTCAGCTTGTTCAATTCAGAATTGACAAAAAAAATGGAGAGCTTAGGAGAGGTTATTCAGGGGTTATGCACCAGATTTTACACCCATTAGTTTTAGTAAATCAACCCTATAGTGTCCAATTGCTGTTGAGTATCTAGTTATTCTCAGTGCTGGCCCGGCTCCTCCGCCTCTCCAATTGCCTCCTTACTAGACATGTGCACGCCGTAAGTTTATGTAAAACTGATTTGTGTTCGGAATTTGTTTGTTTCTTATATTCATTGGTCTGGGTGAATGCGAAAAGTTTGGCTTATTTTTTTTTGGAAGATTGCAATATATATTTCAATAGATTATCGAATCGGTAGGATTCAATATTTTTGGACGCTAGTCCAACCCACCAAGAGAGATGGCATGAGCTGATTGGACAATATCAACTGGCCTAGTGTGCATTTGCATTAAGGAATGGAACGAAATTTGGATCCATTCGTTAGCCGAATCTGAATTATCAAACAAATTTGAAAATTAGATTCATTTTCTGATGGGCCCGAACTACTAACTCATCATGTGACATCATTTGAATGAAACAAATGCATTCCTTAATTTTTCGTTCCTTTAGATTCGTTGACATTCATTATTATGTCCATTCAGAGATTCGTATATATTTGAATCTCTGAAAATGACATTTTCATCCGAAAAAAAGGAATTGTAATGAACCGAAATGCACATGTCCATTCATTACATAACCTTTTTTGTAGCTACTGGGGGAGGACTAATGGGAAGTAATTGTGTAATAGGTCTGAATCTGTTGGCTGTACCAACAGTAGTGCCAGGGCTTTCGAATGTCTTCATAAGGCCTTTACAGGTAAAGACAATGCATAAAATATGCTACATGTACATATAATCTTATAGGAATATTTTTGTTTAAATGAATGGTTTGGCAATAGGGTCTCTTTAACCTATCCCCTCCATGGGGCATCATGCTGGGGAATGTTAAAATACAGATTGTAGGCAGAAGGAAGTTATGAACTATACACAAAACCCTACAACACTGAACTGTGGCCATCAATGGGCAGATGTGTCTCTAAGAAAAAAATGGGAACCTCAAAAGCAACAGGTCCTGCTGAATCTCAGCTTAAAGCTCAACCGATGTGGATAAGGATACTTCCTTGAAGGATCAATTTTTGTGCATACACATTTTCCAAGAAGTTGTATATGTGTAAAAAAAAGGTATTTTCGTATTTTGGATAAAGGTGTCCATTTAACTTGAAGTAACTTAAAGAAAATTTACAGGTATCAATATCAATATTTTTCCATTCATTGGTCCAGCTTGGGCCAATGTAACTATGCGTATACCATACCTATAGGATCCCTCCAGAAGCTGGAAATCACTGTAATGGATACCCCTACCCGAGTGATCTCCACTAGCTTCCGGCTCCCATGCCAAGTTGAGAAAATGCTAAGCAAACTGAATGGCGTCTCTGAAGAGTGGTTAATCTTTTGTGTTTAGAATGCAGCAGGGCAGCAGCTCGGCATGGGACCTGGAAGCTAGTGGAGATCACTGCAGTAGTGGTGTCTGCTACAGTGGTTTCCAGCTTCTAGAGGGATCCTACAAATACGGAATTATGCATCTTTACATTGGTCAAAGCTGGATGCCATACCTGGAATTCTTTAACTGGCCAATTCTTAACTTTCTAAATCCCCTCTATTGTGAAAGAACAGAGCAATTTCTGTGGGACTGAGGCTTGTAGACTGTAAGACACAAGGGTCTGAATATAACATATTTTATCAATAAGTGAATTAGTAAAACGTGCCCCCCATGCTTCAAACCTCCCCCTCCAGTGGTGAATTTATGGTACATTCCGTCATGCATTTGGCTGAATGGAGGGAGTGGAAAGGGTGAAATGTCAAGTTGTTTGGGGGGGGATATAAATGGGTCTAATATTGGAAGATACCTTCGGGCTCAAGCTTCGGCCTGGGATCAACATCTGTGAAAGATACGGGAGGAGCAGAAAGAGGAAAAACAAAACATGGCATGAAGGCAAGCTAAAGGCACAGCAAAACCACCCACACCCCTTACACATCACTGAACATCAACATGGAGTCATTGCCACACAAAAGTGACGCCCATCTTGGGAGTGAACCAATATTCAGCCTTAGACATCACTAAGGCCTATATGGCTGCATCCACGGTGAACAGATGATAGTTTTGCTTAAGCAAGAAACAACAAGACCTCAGCAAAGAGGGACAGTCATGCATCACAAGTATGGAGAAGGATGAGAGAAGGGACTGAAAAGCAGAGAGACAACAAAACAGTCTTTCTCATCTTTTCTACCCCAGAGGAACCCTTGACATAATGCTCAGATTTTTGAGGAACCTCTGTTAAACCAATTCATTGGTGGTCATTAGAAAAATGCCCCTTACATTGGTGCCAGTAACACAGATGTTCCCCTTACAGTGGTAGTCAGAATGTCACCCTTACAGACAACTAAAAGATCATTGGTCTCATGAAGCTGGCTCTGCCAAGTAGTATTGGCCCTGAAACTATGTAGGCACCATCAGATGGATGGTCAATCAGCCACAGTTCACAGAACCTCTAGCAACCTCGGGAGGAACCCTGGTCGAGAATGGCTGCAACAAAAGGAAATAAAACATACTGCAAACACTGGCAAAGTATACTATATATTTCCCAAACCTTTGTCAGTTGCATCACATGCTCTGGAGCGCTGTGATTTCAGTACTATTAGTTACATTGAAAAACATTTTTTACCTCCTTAATGCCACCTCCTGGAAGCCCTTTAGGTGGGCTTTAATGCCCGGGACGTGACTTGACTTCGGAATCATGTGACTGCTGTGATTGGCTCTCACAGTGGTCATTTGATTGGGGGCCTGTCCAACTGGCTTACAATCAGTGAGCGTGCTCTCAGCACACTACTTTAGGCTGTACATGTGTGGCGACTGGGCATTTAAAGGCAACTTTTCTTGCTGACGCAAATATGCATTGCATGGTCAGCAAGAGGTTAACAAAGTATATGTAAATTCTAAAGTGAGATTTGTTGGGTTTCAGTAAAGCTTTACATATTGTAATGGTTGCCTTTTTTCAATAAAATATATGTTTTCACTTTTTTCCTTCCCTTGTTGCATCTCAGTGCTGTCGATCTACTGAAGCCTCTTTGCGGCCTATTTGGTCCAGCAATGCTGCATGGCATTTCACAAGGTGAGTTTCCTGAAGGTGACTACACTGGACTGTGTGAGACAGGGACGACATGTTGCCACTCTATAACAGGAAGTTCTTGGGACATCACCTATGTACAGTATATAATAGGGTTTTGACCAGCCAGCCAAGCCATAGTGATAGTGCGCTTTGTATTGATGGTGTTAAATATCTAATAACTGCTACATTGTATTGACGAAGTTTAACATTTAATAGCATTTACTGTATACCACAGTTATAGATCTTGGATGGAGAAGTACCAATATTTGGACTATTGGCATAGTGTGATTGTTGGGTCATTATGGTTACCACGAATTGAACACTTCCCTTAATTTAGGAAAAACTGCATTATAGCAAGCAGCAAAGGCAAATAGAGAGACAGGACAAAAAAAGAAAGCAACAAAGCAGGAGCAAGATAGAATAGTATCATATATATGAAGGTTTTTTGTTAGATTAAATATTGTAAGATACTTAAGGGTTGATTAATAGAAACAGGGCCATCCATAGGGGGTACCACCGGTCCTCCTGTGGAGGGTACACAGGGGGCCTCGGGCAGCAGAGGGATCATTGAGACGGGGCGGCAATTACAGAACAATGCCCTGTGCGGCTCTCTGCAGCCGTTGAAAGTCTGTTTCTCCCCCTCTCTCCCCGCCGGCTTTTAGCAGCTGGAGGGAGAGACACAGACACAGGGTATCTTTCTGTAATAGTCCCCCCACCGCACCAATCCCCCTCCTTGTGCTACCCACATCTAATCCCCCCCCCCCCGTGGGTGCCCGCGCCCTCCCCCCCCTCATCCCCCCCACAGCGCTGCCAGCTTCCCTCTCCCGCTGGCTGTTATGGGTACACAGGGGGATGGAGAGTGGGGGAAGGATCCAGTAAATATGTAATTTACTGACCCCCCCCCTTTTCTGAATTGGACACAGTGAGTGATCCGTACTGATTGCTCCTGTGTTCATTCATAACTGAGGCACTTACTGTACTTCAGTTTATGAATGAACTGGAGACTCTGCCTCCTGTTCATCTTCATCTTTAGTGCATTCCTCAATTCCTCTCTGTCTCAAAGGTGAGATGTAACAACCCCCACCCTCCAACAGCATTATTTTTTAAAAAATTGAAAAAATTATTTTAAAATTTGAACAATAACTAATTTAAAAAAAACTGTAAAAAATAAATTTAGCAAAAAATATTTGTAAAAAAATTGTAAAAAGAATAATAAAAACTAAAGGCTTATTTGCACGGGTTCTCTGTCCCATACAGCCTATGAACACAGCCGCAGGTCCTAATTTGAGAAGTGTGCAGATGTGGATGAGTGGCCCTGAATGCACACTGTCTGTGCTTGGCACTGTACACCTGCACCCATTCTCCTGTCAAATTAGGACCTGCAGCTGTGTTTGTACAGCCTCTGCGTCCCCATAGTGTAACATAATCTGCCTGCACACAGCAATAACCACATAAAAAAGAAAAAAAAAACCCCCACTGTACATGCCATAATAACTATGTGAATGAGCCCCAAGATCTCATTTACACACAGAACTATTAACTTATGTTTGTGTCCGCTAATAATGATTTCCATGTATTTTTTGTGAAAATATTGTTTTGACATTTAGTTTTTTTGGGGGGGGGGAGGGGGGAGAGCTGTCAGGTAGGCAGTAACGGGCCCTGTAATTTCTAACACCAGCCCTGAACAGAAACTGCATACAGTGGAAATGACTATTACCCACAGCAACCAATCAGCAGCATGCATTCATTTGTTTAACTTGAACAATGCAGCTGGAATCCAATTGGTTGCGGTCAGCCACACCTGCCAATTTTATACATCAGGTACACGAACACTGGAATGCTCACGCTTGCTTTCACCCAGTACTCACTGTGGGGGGTTTCATTGCGGTTCCAGATGGTGAACGGTTTCTTGCTCTTTGGAGGTTCATCTGGCTTCTTAGCAGACACCTGAAGGGAAGGCGAGAGTTATGTAATACAGAGGGAAAAAAAACGACATAACTAGAATAGAAGAATTTAAATATGCCATCTTAAAAAGACCAGTACAACAAATATACAAGCAAGTTTATATTAAAAGTGCCATTACAGACATCTAAAGTCACGTACATAACACCTAGCGGTCTAGTCATAAGAAATTTGAAAAGTCAGAAGCATTCATGCAAGCTGAACCAAATGTCACAGTATTTTATTTTATTTTTTTTAAAGGAATAAATTGTTACTGAACCCACAACAGTAAAATTAGTCTGTATATGCAGTTAAGCATGCTTCTTATACTCACTGTGGAACCTAAGGGGTTAACCTTCTGCATTGTGTAAAAAGGCGGTTTATACCGCTCTTCTCTGATTCTCCCCTTCCTCCACTATCCCCAATATATTTCCTGGTAATACAGAGCCAGGGGACAGGCTGCACATGCTCAGTTTGGTGTGTATTGCTAGAGAGTTTTTTTTTTTTTTCTTGGGAAGGTGCATGTGATCAACACAGGGCCAATCAGCACTGCACTGTCCAGATAGAGCCGGGGTCCTGCATCCTGATAGGCCAGTGAGTGCAGAATGAAAACTCCACCTAAAAGCTTTAAACAGTAACTGATAGAAGTCACAAGACTGCTATTTACTGCTGATCAGAAATTGTATTTATAAGTTTATATTTACTAAAATAATGGCATTTCCATGCGCTGTGTACTGTGGGAGACCAGATATAGTAAATGCAGGGTCCTGGGTTTAGTAACACTTTAATGCCTGCATTGTCAGCTATGTCTAGTGGCCATAAATCAGTACAATTTTCTGAAATACCTTAAAAGCTTTTCTTAAATAAAATAATGTATCCGCGCTTAGGCCCAAAAGGGAAATTAGGTGTGCAGCCTACCCTGCTAGGTCTCCAATAGGGCACTAGAATGATAAGAAGTCCAATATAAGGGTAAATTGCGCTACCTATATAATGAAAGGCGAAAGACCCTGATCATTTGTTAGGTGCTATGTGCCTCTATTGTGACTAATAAATGTGCATATATCAGTGGTGCAATACCTAATAAATAAACAATATGCATATACCAGTGGTGCAAAACCTCACTAATTTGCCAAGTAATTATGAACTGTGATAATGCAAAATATTTAAAGAATGTGATTCTCCAATAACATAGATGCAGATATAAAATAGAAATAAAAATGAATAATAAAAATAAAAAAATATTTTACAAATGTATAAAACAAACCCAAAAAAATTAAGTCCAAAAAAATACATAAAAAAAATTACATCAAGAAATCAATCCAAACAAAGTCTTTTGTGATATTTAAGTGCTTAGTGACGATAAACACAGGAACAGATCCAGGTGACTTTTAGGTGCTCCCCCTCTTGGGTCCCTACTCACCAGCTCCAATAACCCCTACAGGGGTGTCTCGCATAGCAGATAGGCTTGACGTACCGATACGGTTTCCAAAGATAGATCATGCTTATGGGAGCCTGGCTGCATGATCTATCTTTTTATTTTTATCTTATTATTATCTATCTTATTATTATCTTTTTATATATTAATATTTTTAGTATTGAATTCATATTTAATTCACTTGCATTTTAGTGCGGTGCTGTTCTCTATCATATGAATCGCAACTTACCATTTTCCGGAAAAAGCCACTTTTAGGCTTTTTGCTATCCGCCGCCTTGGTCTTCACCCCGATGTGCTTCATGTAGATGGCGATGGCATGAACAATAGCAGAGCTGCGGAGGGTAGAGAATAGGTGATGAATTTCTAGAAAAATCAACACGTCACACATAGTAAGTGAGTCATACATGTATTAACTAGAAACTAGGGATGGGCAAACAGTTCGGCCCGAGAAAAAGTTCGGGCCGAACTTTAGTTGTTCGGACGTTTAGCGAAAAACGAACATTATGCGGTGTTCGCGGCAAATTCGAAAGCCGCGAAACCCTGTTAAAGTCTATGGGACACGAACATGAAAAATCAAAAGTGCTCATTTTAAAGGCTTATATGCAAGTTATTGTCATAAAAAGTGTTTAGGGGCCCGGGTCCTGCCCCAGGGGACATGTATCAATGCAAAAAAGTTTTAAAAACAAGTTTTTTTCGGGAGCAGTGATTTTTTTAATGCTTAAAGTGAAACAATAAAAGTGAAATATTCCTTTAAATATTGTGCCTGGGGGGTGTCTATAGTATGCCTGTAAAGTGGCGCCACGTGACGTCAGAGAAAAGCAGGGTCGCCCGTTTACATCACAGAGTGGCCCTGCCCTCAGCTATATAACAGATGTCATCGAGAAGAAGCGGTCCCCTCCTGAACCGTACCAGGCCACATGCCCTCAACATGGGGGGGGTGCATTGGAGTAGCCCTCCAAAGCACCTTGTCCCCATGTTGATGGGGACAAGGGCCTCATCCCCACAACCCTTGCCCAGAGGTTGTGAGGATCTGCGGGCAGGGGGGCTTATTGGAATCTGGAAGTCCCCTTTAACAAGGAGACCCCCAGATCCCTCCCTATGTGAATTGGTAACGGGTACCCCTACCATTTCACAAAAAAAAGTGTCAGAAATAGTAAAAAAGACAGGAGACACTTTAGGACAAGTGCTTTATTAAAAAATCCTACGCCGCCCGACGAGCCTAAAAAAAAAAAAAAAAAAAAAAAAAAAGCTGCAACAGCTCCACCTCCATGGGAAGCTCCCGTGGAATGATGCTTCTTCTCGATGACAGATGACAGTGGGGCCACTCGGTGATGTAAATGGGCGACCCCGCCTTCCTCTGACATCACATGGCGTTACTTTACAGGCATACTATAGACACCCCCCCAGGCATGATATTTAAAGGAATATTTCATTTTTATTGTTTCACTTTAAGCATTATTAAAATCACTGCTCCAAAAAAACGGTCGTTTTTAAAACTATTGATACATGTCCCCTGGTGCAGGACCTGGGCCCCTAAACACTTTTTATGATAATAACTTGCATATAAGCCTTTAAAATGAGCACTTTTGATTTTTCATGTTCGTGTCCCATAGACTTTAACGGTGTTCGTCCAAATTTTTTGCCTGTTTGCAAGTTCTGGTGCGAACCGAACTGGGGGGAGGGGTTGTTTGACTCATCCTTACTAGGATTGCCGCCAAGAACTGCTCCTATAAAAACTGGCCACAGCATAGCTTGTATAGAACTGAAACACTTTAATGCATAAGGCATGGTGAGCTTTTTTTTTTTCCTGATTCATTTCTGACACGCTGAAGAGAAGTGACCACAAACAGGAAGAAAAAATGTAATTCTATTTCTGATAAATAAACGGGGCACCATAAGATCTACATTTCAGGGCTGTGATATCTTTTAATGCTAAACTCCAGGAATCAGACAAAATTTGCAGTGCCCCTTTCCCATGCTCATTTAGTCTAAGGGTGCAGGTATAAAGGTGCAGTACTTTCCTTATTCCTGGTTCTGGCAGGCTTCCTCCATTTTTGTATTACTCCAGCACTGCCACCTCTTTAAGGTGAACCTGTCTGAGGTTGCATACACACCTCCTCCATGTGTTGAAAGCAGATGAAAATGGGCAAGCGTATGGTCCTGGAGCAACTTTGACAAAGGCCAAATAGTAATGGATAGACGACTGGTTCAGAGCAACTCCAAAACTGCAGCTCTTGTGGGATATTTCTGGTCTGCAATGGTAAGGACCGACCAAAAGGGGTCCAAGAATGGAAAACCAGTGAACTGACGACAGGGTTGTGGACAGCCAAGGCTCATTGATGCACGTTGGGAGCAAAGGCTGGCCCATTTAGTCAGACCCAGTAGAAGAGCTGTAGCTCAAATTGCTGAAAGTTAATGTTGGTGACACCCTGAGACGAAACGCGTTGGAACATGGCTACATGGCAACGCTAAGACGGTGACTCCATGTGTACGAAAAAAGGTATGAGGAGATCGCAACATTGAGTCACGTGGCATGTTTGGAATTTTAACAAGATGATTTTGAGTCTTTTATGATGTAAGTGCATTACTTTTAACAAACTGATTACCTTAAGGTGTTTTTACACTATCTGAGGCTCTGTCTCCATTTCTATCCCCACATGTGCAGAGTGTCTTTATTAATCTGGATTGAGATTGGCGTGTAAAAGCAGCTCTTCAATAACATCTAATAAGGCGATATTTGCCAGACACGAGAGTGAATGGCAACAGCATCTGGTGAGCTTAAGGGAGTGGAATTGGCACACATCACTTTGGTAAAGGATTTTGGTGGATCAACGAGATTTTGTTTTACTATTTTTTCATCACTTTAAATTGGACTGTATTACCATATTTATTTGCATATGTTGAAGCATATATTTTTTTAGATATGCCATATGGACACTTTTCATTATGTATAGGTGTTTTATGTTGATAATTTCACAATGTTAATATTTAGGAGTTTTATAGATTAATTTAGTGTGCTACTGTGAAAAGTTTTAGTCCATAGGATTCAATTATGAGTTGGCCCACCCTTTGCAGCTATAACAGCTTCAACTCTTCTGGGAAGGCTGTCCACAAGGTTTAGGAGTGTGTCTATGGGAATGTTTGACCATTCTTCCAGAAGTGTATTTGTGAGATCAGACACTGATGTGGACGAGAAGGCCTGGCTCACAGTCTCTGCTCTAATCCATCCCAAAGGTGTTCTATCGGGTTGAGGTCAGGACTCTGTACAGGCCAGTCAAGTTCCCCCACCCCAAACTCGCTCATCCATGTCTTTATGGACCTTGCTTTGTGCACTGGTGCTCAGTCATGTTGGAACAGGAAGGGGCCATCCCAAAACTGTTCCCACAAAGTTGGGAGCATGAAATTGTCCAAAATGTCTTGATATGCTCACGCCTTAAGAGTTCCCTTCACTGAAACTAAAGGGCCAAGCCCAACCCCTGAAAAACAACCCCACACCATAATCCCCCCTGCACCAAATGATTTGGACAAGTGCACAAAGCAAGGTCCATAAAGACACGAATGAGCTTGGGGTAGAGGAACTTGACTGGCTTGTACAGAGTTCTGGCCTCAACCCACTAGAATATCTTTGCAACGAATTAGAGAGAGCGGAGACTGCGAGCCAGGCCTTTTTGCCCATCAGTGCCTTAGACCTCAAAAATACGCTTTTTGGAAGAATGGTCAAACACTCCTAAACCTTGTGGACAGCCTTCCCAGAAGAGTTGAAGCTGTTCTAGCTGCAAAGGGTGGGCCAACTCCATATTGAACCCTACTGACTAAGACTGGAATGCCATTAGAGTTCATGTGTGTGTAAAGGCAGGTGTCCCAATACTTTTTTGAATATAGTGTGTGTGTGTGTATAATATCTAATATACATACATATACACACACATACATACATATACACATACACACACAGATAGATAGATCTTCTTCAACGTGTGATGATGCTGAGAGACCACCCACAGTTTCAAGCAGAAGAGAGCAGTGCTAAATCTTAGCTCTGCATCCCCAGGCTAAATGAGCATTGCAGAGAAAGGGGGGCTACTGCAACGGTAGATTTTGTCTAATTCCTGGAGTTCAGCTTTAAATCAGTTTAGAACTTGTAATAAGAAGGAAAGGAATTGGTTGTGGATCTATTGTATTAAAATGATGGCAACTATACTGGTGAGGCAGTTGGCGTTACCTTTTCTCCTCGTCCGGAGAGATGCTTGGGCTGTTAGGAAAACAAATAGATACAATTAGAAAAAGGGATGGTGGAATGGACAGTCATCAGAAGTATATTAAGCTTCCAACTGACAAAGCAAAATCAAAGAGAACATATATTTGGTTTTGGCAATACGCATTGGTTTATGACTCAATACTGACCTCTCGTGTTAGGAAAGAAGTATGACTGGAACAAATCGGTTGGCTAGAACTTTTTATGGCATTATAATTGCATGAACCCTTACAGCTCCAACAAATAATAAGACACTACACTATACAATCATAGCTTCATTTACATCAATTAATCAGAATTCAATTAAAGTATATGTAAACCCCAACAATGACTCTTATTTGCTTCCTTCAGAAAAGGAAGGGTTCCCCCTTACGGGACTTTAAAGGCCCTGGTGATTGTAAGTACATTCACCACAACTACTACATAGTCATAGTAAAGGGTATAAGATTAGAAAAAGTATGAAAAAATATATAATTTTATTTTACAAGGATAACATTTTTTAGCAAAATACATGTAAACATAATGCGTGGCTGTATAGACGCACATCAATTGACACAGCAAGGCTGTATACTACTGCAGGGTTCCGGACCATGGTGATGGAGAAACTGAGTCCTTGAACCACACCCTAAGTGTTGTCTGTTAAATATTGAATTAATTTTATTATTTCCGTTTGAAAAATACCAGTTGAGCCTACTAAAAATCTAGTGAGCTGATAGCGTCCTAAACTGCACCTTTATAGCATTGTTACCAAGTCCCAAGATTGTTTACAACCATGCATCATTCTCTATATTATAAAATAGAAAAAAAAAAAAAAAAAATCAACAAGGAGAGCAGAACCCCAACAGATGTGCAGACCTTGGAACCCAAACTCTAAGATCTCAACAACAAAGCCCCAAAGACACCAAGGGGTTGATTTAGCAAAACTGGAGAGTGCAAAATCTGGTGCAGCTCTGCATAGAAACCAATCAGTTGTCAAAGCTTAATAGAACAAGCTGAAGGTAGAAGCTGATTGGCTACCATGCAAAGCTGCACCAGATTTTGCACTCTCCCGTTTTAGTAAATCAACCCCCGAGAAAGTTTACTCTCAAACATCTATGAAAACCATAACCAGAATGATTTTCACTGCCTTCTACATTGTATCCCTGCATAAGCCATTAGTTCTTTTACAACTTCAGCATACACCATCTATAGTTTATTAAAGAATAAAGCTACGGCTGGAAAAAACACCCAACACATTGGAAAAATTATTCACGAACACTGCGTGCAAAAGAAACCATTATCAGCTGAAAAAAAATATATATATATATATTCTGGCTTAATCCACGTAGACTGGGAAATGCTGCTTTTCAACAGCAAGATAAAAACTAAACTCTGACTCTTTCATGTGCCAGGTCATATTATCCAGAACATATATCTCCCTTCCTGCAAACGTTTTTCATCATCTATTCAAAACTTGGAGGAAAAGTACATATGTAATACACATAGTGGCTCTATTTGCTCTACCCGGAGATACACATTTGATGTATGCTCCAGGAGGAAGAAGCTATATCAATTTTAAAGAGAGCAATGCAATTATCCATGTCAACCAATCAGAACGCAACTTTCAGCAGCTCAGTGAAAGCCAACTGATGACTGGTAACTATAGATAAATGCACTGTAAATGCACTGTACGGGTTTTGCACTGTTAAAGGAAAAGGTCCAGAAATATTTCAGGCACAGTTAAATGCAGACTAACCAAACTGTCCACTGGATTCTTATATCGATTAGATACTCTAGCACAGTCTTTCTGAACCCTTTTCACATGGCGTATCCCTTGAAATAACTTCTCAGGGGTCTCAGGGAACCCCTAATAATAATTACTATATCCTCAGCTCACGGTACATTAGCATAGCGGTCAAGAGGGATGGCGAAGAATGGGAAAGTATGCCCCTTCCATTGGTGCTCATTGGGAAGAATGCCCCTTCCATTGGTGCTCATTGGGAAGAATGCCCCTTCCATTGGTGCTCATTGGGAAGAATGCCCCTTACATTGGTGCTCATTGGGAAGAGTGTACCTTACATTGGTGGCCATTGGGAAGAATGCCCCTTACATTGGTGCTCATTGGGAAGAATGCCCCTTACATTGGTGGCCATTGGGAAGAATGCCCCTTACATTGGTGGCCATTGGGAAGAATGCCCCTTACATTGGTGGCCATTGGGAAGAATGCCCCTTACATTGGTGGCCATTGGGAAGAATGCCCCTTACATTGGTGGCCATTGGGAAGAATGGCCCTTACATTGGTGGCCATTGGGAAGAATGACCCTTACATTGGTGGCTATTGGGAAGAATGACCCTTACATTGGTGGCCATTGGGAAGAATGACCCTTACATTGGTGGCCATTGGGAAGAATGACTCTTACATTGGTGGCCATTGGGCAGAACGACCCTTACATTTGTGGCAATTGGGCAGAATGACCCTTACATTGGTGGCCATTGACAAGAATGTCCCTTACATTGGTGGCCATTGGGAAGAATACCAACCTTACTGATAGCTAAAAAGATCTTTATTGCCATTGGTAACTTACCTGATGGGCAGAAATTGCTTAAGGAACCTCTACCAAAATCTGGTGGAACCCTGGTTGAGAAAGGTAGCTCTAGCAGGTAGATGTGCCCACTGGAATCCATCCCCTCCTCTAAAACAAGCCTTCAGAAGGTCTGTGCAGATAGGTGGAGCAGGGAGCTTAGTGCACAAGCAAAGTTCCTGATAGAACACAGTGAATAATTTGACATGCCACCCTTCACCCTAAACATTTTCAGCTGGACAGAACTTTAAAAGGAGCTTTTGCAAAGAGAAAACACAAAAGCTGCCATTGCTTGTTATAAAAAATGTTAGTTGCTGTTGACCATCATTGCTTCAAAACTTCAAGTTACTAACCCAGAACAAGCATGCCAACAAGAATTGTGGACTTGACTGCATACGTGTTTAAGGTTGTAGACTCAAAGCCAGCATTTCTGAAGTAGGTCAGAAATGGCAGACCCCCTATTTCCCTATGAAAAGCTTGACTTTTTTAAACAAGACCATTGTGCAGGATTTTAACCCTAAGCTGCTTGCTACCAAACACTCACCCACAGAAGATCATGTCTAGCATGTGTGAGATTGGTAAAGAATGTCCCGTTGACCATCGTACAAGAGGCTGCGCAAGTATCTCCAAGTCCACAGACTGTAAGTGGAGACAATAGCTGGAGACTGGGCTTATATACCCCGCCACGCTGCAGCATGATGCAATGTACAGAAAGACTTACAGACAGATGTTTTATGTTAAAGGCAGGGAACTGGGATTGTGGACACTTCCCAAGACCGCTTCCTGAGTGTTAACTCTTTGGCAGATGGAAGACCTGGAAGTTCTGTACAGTGCAGTTACTAGTGGGGAGCCAAGGCAGTGAAAGTGTCAAGGATGGAGGTTTGGTGTGACAAGCGCAGTCCTATTCATGGAGTGGATTCCCAGAGGGGGGATGGGTTAATGTGAGGTTCTAATATTCCCAGCCAGGGATGGTAGACTGGCTGACCGGAGCTAAAAATAGCAGCACATCTGGAGCAGGGAACATGGGATAAGGCAGTATAGATGGTTGCAGAGCACAGAACAAAGAAAGCAATGTAGAGAAAGAGTGATACAGGAGATAAAATAAAAGGTCCATGCATAGTGCAGGAAGTATGCTAGGAGCATAACACAAAGACCGTAAGTGGATTTTGCAGGAGAAATATATTGCAAAACAGAGAACAGAAAAAAGTTTGGGTGAGAGGTTTTTGTTGTCTTCTGTCTACTGACCTATGCATTATGCTCTTCTGACCCCTGCCTTCTGAGTGATATGTACCCATGACCCTTGCACTATGTGCATTATGCTCTCCGCGGTACTCTGTGCAATACACACGTCTGACCCCTGCACTCTGGGTATTAAGTTCTCATGACCCCTGCACTCTGTGCAGTATGTACATTTGAAGCCTGTACTTTGTGCATTACACATTCATGACTGATGCACTCTGTGAGCTACAGACCCCTACACTCTGTAGTACACTCTCCTGACCCCTGCACATTATGCTCTCCTGACCCCTGCACACTGTGTATTATGCTCTGCTGACCCCTGCCCACTGTGCAATATGCTCTCCTGACCCAATGAACACTGTGCATTATGCTCTCCTGACCCCTGCACACTGTGCATTATGCTCTCCTGACCCCTGCACACTGTGCATTATGCTCTCCTGACCCCTGCACTAGATACCAATAAACTCTGAACTCTGCAAAACACACTCCTGACCCCTGCATTCTAGGCGTTATGCTCTCCACTATACTCTGTGCAATACACACTTCTGACTCCTGAACTCTAGCTGTTATGTTCTCTTGACCCCTGTACTCTGTGTATTATGTACATTTAATGCCTACACTCCATGAATTACACATTCATGGCCAATGCACCCTGTGAGCTAAATTCCTCTACACTCTGTACGATACATTCTCCTGACCCCTGCACACTGTGCATTATGCTCTCCTGACCCCTGCACTCTATACCCATAAACTCTGCACTCTGTGTATTACACATTCATGACTGATGCACCCTGTAAGCTAAATACCCCTACACTCTGTGCGATACACTCTCCTGACCCCTGCACTCTGTGCAATATATACCCATGAACTCTGCACTCTGTGCAATACACGCTCCTGACCCCTGCACTCTAGGTGTTATGCTCTCCAGACCCCTGCACTCTGTGCCTTATGTAGCTTTGACTCCTGCACTCTGTGCGTTACACACTCAAGACTGCTGCATTATGTGAGTTACATACCCCTGCACTCTGTGAGATACTTTCTTCTGAACCCTGTACTCTATGCAGTACATACCACTGCATTTTGTATAGTACACACTCCTGGCCACTGCATCCTGTGAGTTACATACCTCTGAACTTTGTATGTTATTCTCCAGACCTTTGCACTCTGTGCGGTACACACTCCTGGCCCCTGCATCCTGTGAGTTATGTACCCCTGAACCCTGTACCTAATTCTCCAGGCCCTTGCACCCTGTGCATTATGCTCTCCTAACCACTGCACCACCTCGTTGTTCTCCTCCAGGTACCCAAGGCTGAACCCCCTCCAAAAAAAATATCTACTGTCATGTTCAGCATTTTAAAAAAGAACTATGTTCTACACGTATAAAAAATGTAAAAACTGCGCTATAAACCATCTATCCCTAAAAAAAATAAACAAACAGTAAGCAGCAATTCTTTTGTGTAACACAATCCCAAAACAGTAAATAAATAAGAATTGCGCTAATTAATAAATGTGAAGTCCATAGGTGAATCCATATGGATTGTATTCATCTGTCCAAAAATGTCCACAAACAATGTGATAATGAATCAATCTCTTTGATGGTAGTGTCCATCATCCATCACCAAAAACCGCAGTGAATCCACCACCAGCTATGGAAAATACTTACCAGCTCCTGTAGACCCCTTATTATAGGGGGTCGGTGTACGTCTATGGCTTAAAACCCAGCCGGGGCCTTTCTCCACATCTCAGGGCTTCACCACACTTCCGATGTCACTCAGTGATTCGGATAGGAGTTGGGCACCAAAAAAAGACCAAAGGCTCCACATAGCATAAAATCCTTGGTGGGTTTATTATGTAATAGAATTATAACACTGATAGCAGTAAATAACTGTAGGGTGCTTTTACTTACTTACTGCTGTGAGTGTTATAATTTTATTAATTAATAAACCCACCAAGGATTTTATGCTATGTGGAGCCTTTGGTCTCTGTTTGGTGCCCAACTCCTATCCAACTCACTGAGTGACATCGGAAGTGTGGAGAAGCCCTGAGATGTGGAGAAAGGCCCAGGATGGGTTTTAAGCCATAAACGTACACCGACCCCCTATAATAAGGTGTCTTCAGGAGCTGGTAAGTCGTTTCTACAGCAGATGTTGGATTCACTGTGGTTTTTGGTGATGGATGATGGACACTACCATCAAAGAGATTGATTCATTATCACATTGTTTGTGGACATTTTTGAACAGGATGAATACAATCCATATGGATTCACCTATGGACTTCACATTTATTAATTAGCGCGATTCTTATTTATTTTCTATGTTCTACACATAGCAGAGAACAAACATCAGCAGTACAAGCTCTGTACAGCAGAAGAGGCAAACAAATGCACTGCAGAAATTAAAAGGACACAGAAAACCTTGCACAGCAAAAGAGACATAATTTTGAACTTCTACTCAGTAAAGTCCTGTATGATATCTTGGTGCTTTACAAAAACACAGGAACTATATAACTGAGACAATGATTTATGAACCACAGAGTATACGAGGAGGACCGTACAGAACTTCTAAGCATTAAGGTCAGGATACTGAACGTGGCAGAGGGCCCAACAGTGCCTCATCCTGATTGGCTGCTAACCATGTGATCACTAGAACAGCCAGTCAGAGTAATCACAAAGGTTTGTATTCAAAACAAACCCGCCGACTTAAGAATCATTGTGCTTTGCACAGAGAGATACATTTGAAGGCACTTTGTACAAATTAGGAAAAATAAATTAAATATTTTAGAGTATAAAAATTATTAAAAGCTATATTACTCACAAACAGCATTTTTTTACTTTTTTTTTTTTACATTTAACATTTTATGTTTACATTTAAATGAGAAAAAAAAAAAACCCTACACACTCAACTAGATGGTTTGCAGAATCGATCAGGATGAGGCCGCCCCTCTGCTGGCTCTGCACTATGAATTGAGCGATTAAAGACCACTGATTGCTCAGTTCTCAGTCTTTAGTGAGCTGGTGATTGTCAGTCACTCTGTGTGTTGCCCCTCCAGCGCTCACTGTGGTGGGGGTGGGAGAGGCTGGTGCACTGAGAGGCTGAGCCTGCTGCCAGTCAGGCATCTGGGGCTGATCCAGACATAATTGTTGGGATCCCTGCAGAACCTGGAATGGCTCTGTGAGGTCATCCGACAGCGGGCTTTAGCTTGCGGTCAGCTGAACCTGGGACATGGGAGTGCAGAACTGTGATCCCCAGGAGAAGTTTGGGCAAAAAAATTTTAAAAAAAATGAAGCCATACATCCGCTTTAAAGCTTATAATATTATATTAACAGCTAATAATAAACCTAAGAAGGGGTTTTGTTTTACAACATTTTACCAAATAAATGTCGTATTTTTTTTCGTTTTGGATAGAGTAAGGGAGGGTTAACCCCCCTCCCCCGCCCCTATCAGTTTTTTGTTGCCATCTGTGTCCCATTGGGGAGATTTCCCTTAACCTCTTGCCCCATAGCCAAAACAGGAAGCGAGGGAAAATCCCTCCAAAGTTAGGGAATTCCAGGGTGTCACCAGGGTCCAGGGTCACGGGAACTAGTGTCCCCATTGGAAGATTTCCCTCTAGTGTTCTGATGTCAATCCAAAATTTAGGGTTTTCTTTTACATTCACTTTCAATAACGGTAAACAGGACAAATAAAAAGGTAGAAATGGGAAATGTAACAGGGGTACAGACAGCAATAAAAACAGGAGAGGTGTTCTAATTTCTCTACACTCTACCCAGAACTAAGGCCTCATGCACACTTGAGCTCAAAAATGGCTGTTTTTAAGGCCTTTGACTTTTTTTCTGCCTCTAAAACGCCCCCCATGTTAACCTAAGTGTGCACAGGGTCATGGGTAAGGGGGTACCACCGATCCTCCTGTATGGGGCCCAGGCCAGCAGGGGGGGTCCATGCAGCAGTGTGAATTAGATATGATCAGGGAGGGTGCTCGGCACGGAAAGGGGGGGGGGGCTGGGGTAAGTTACTGGAACTGGTCGCCTTTATGACTCTTTGCAAAGCTGGCTTCTTCTCCTCTCCCTCTAGCCAGCTTTCCGCTGCTGCAGAGAGAGAGCCATACAGTTGATCGGTTCTAGTAATTGCCCCCTCTGTCACAATGATGACCCTCCCTGTGAACCATACGTTCCCCACTGCTGTCCAGGCTCCCTGTGCACACACACCCCACCTCTATGGACCTGCCCGCTTCCCTCCTCTCCTTTCTGCCGGTACCTGAATGAACACAATGAGTGATCAGTACCCACCACTCTGTGTTCATTCGTAACTGAAATATAGAAAACTGTGTATATTTGGGGGGGACCTGTCAGGTTGGCTGTATGGGGTCCCATGGTTTCTAACAGAAGCCCTGTGTGTCCATGCACATCAGCAGGGGAGCTCAGGGGCAGAAAAAAAAAAAAGAACATCAATTGTGCATTCCAGACGGGGGGCTTTTTGGCAGTAAAAAACGGCAAAACGTGCATAAATACGCCTAAACGATGGGCGTTTAGCACTTGAGCATTTTAGCTCATTGGCCAGAATCAATTAATATTCTGGCCAATGAAATAAACATCCAAGCGTTTGACGCACCTAAAAGCATTTGCAAAAATGCGGTTTAGGCGCTTTTTGAAGGTGATTTTCTCCCGCTATGAGAATAGTGTTTAAAAAAAGTCTCAGTGTATATGAAGCCTAAAAAAGTTTTGCCTTTAGTTACACCTTAACCATCGCATACTGAGACTTTTAAACTTGGCATCAGAGACCTCCGATCAGGAAGGAGGTAAGTACAATTGAAAAGAATTAGCTGCCTTCTTTTTTTTTTCCATTTTTTCCATTGGAAAGGGTTATTTTATCCATTTTTTCCATTTTATCATTCATCAAAAAGACATCAATGGGGATGGTGAAAGCAGAAATACTTTTTTTCAGTAGAGAGGGGAAAGCCTAGAACCTCAATGAGGGGTAATCACAGTAATAAATATCTACACAGGTTTTCTAATTCTTCCCAACTTCTAAAGAAAAACAAAAGTTTTGTCTGGCTTGAATTTCTTTTCTCACGTAAGTATCCTCTTTAATCACTGATCCGATGTATTTAAAGCTCCGAAAGCGTTCATAATTGGCTTCATTGAAGTGAGCAGTTGTGTCTTTCCCGTCATTTCGCTTTCCAGATGAAAAGTTTTATTTGGTTTTGGCACCGTTCATCTATTCAGTCCATCCCTCCCTCGTTCCTAGTCTTATATGGCTTTCCTCGAGCTCGGGGGAGCAGATCAGTGCTATCGGCATTAGGAAGGTTCTTTGTTGTCTGATTAACAAACGTTCCAGAGAATACATCTCACCAATTTAATGTGAAGGTGTAGAGGTGTGTGTATAAAAAGACATGCATAGCTGTTCCTCCCATGTAAACTCATTCTGTGCAAATGGGGCTATATTGTCTGCAATTCAAATGTGTATGGTGCTGAGGAGCATATTTAATCCCTATAATTAGTCCTATATTTCCCTACGGTAATAAGTGCCATCTAGTGGCCATATCACATTATGGCCACTAGATGGTGCAGACTACCGTAGGAAATAAGTATGCTCCTCAGTATCATCTAATGGTCGTAATTAGGGACGCACCGATATATTGGCTGCCGAAATCTATTGGCTGAAAATAGGGTTATCTGCATTTTGCCGATAGGAAAAAAAGGTTCTGCTGCGATTTTGCTGAGATTTTTATAGGCCATATGACTCAAAGACACAACACGGGTGCATGGTTGATGTTTTTTTTGCCATGTTTCTAATGCATTTCAATAGGGAGGTGTGTTACACTGCAATGGAAGCGCAACGGACAAGTGTGAAGACATACATAGATTTTAAAGAAGTTGTAAAGGCAGAAGGTTTTTTATCTTACAGATATGTAAAGGTTTGTTTGCTGAGGAGCATATGCAATCCCTATAATTAGTCCTATATTTCCCTACATTAGTAAGTGCCAGCTAGTGACCATATCACATTATGGCCACTAGATGGTGCTGACTACCGTAGGAAATAAGTGTGCTCCTCAGTATCATCTAGTGGTCGTTATTTGGGACGCACCGATATATCGGCTGCCAAAATCTATTGGCTGAAAATAGGGTTATCTGCATTTTGCCGATAGGAAAAAAAGGTTCTGCTGCGATTTTTATAGGCCATATGACTCAAAAACACAACACGGGTGCATGGTTGATGTTTTTTTTAACATGTTTCTAATGCATTTTAATAGGGAGGTGTGTTACACTGCAATGGAAGCGCAACGGACAAGTGTGAAGACATACATAGATTTTAAAGAAGTTGTAAAGGCAGAAGGTTTTTTATCTTAAAGGATATGTAAAGGTTTGTTTAAAAAAAAAAACAACAAACATGTTATACTTACCCCCTCTGTGCAAGGTTTTTGCACAAAGTGGCCCAGATCCTCCTCTTCTGGGGTCCCTCAGCGGCGCTCCTGGCTCCTCCTCTTCTCGAGTGCCCCGTTGGAGAGCCACTCTTCCTCGAGGCACTCATGTGGGAGCGCTCCCGAGTCCTGCTGCTGCGTCCATTGACACAGATAGCAGGACTCAGCCCCACCCCCCGGGCCATTGGATTTGATTGACAGCAGCAGGAAGCAATGGTTCCTGCTGCTGTCAATCTATCCAATGAGGACCCGAGACACAGGCTGGAGCTGCTGTGCTCGTTCTCATCGCTGGAAAGACCAGGCTCAGGTAAGTAAAAGGGGGGCTGCTGCACTACAGAATGCTTTAAGGTGAAAAACATTGAGGGTTTATAACCTCTTTAATGCATTCTATGCATTAAGATAAAACACCTTCTGTGTGTAGCAGCCTCCCCAGCACCCCCTAATTACTTACCTGAGCCCCATCTCACTCCAGCCTTGTCCATGAGTGGCTCCCACAGCTGTAAATCAAAATCAGTAAGCCGATCAGGGAGATAGGGGGCAGGGCAGGGTCGAGGCTCTGACTCCGCTCGGGTGCCCCCATAGCAAGCTGCTGACTGTGGGGGCACTTGACAGGAGGGAGGGGCTAGGAGCAGCGAAGAGGAACCCAAGAAGAGGAGGATGAATGCTGCTCTGCAAAACCAACTGCACAGAGGAGGTAAGTATAACATGTTGTCTTGTTTTTTTTTTTTTTTTAAAAAGACTTTACAATCACTTTAAAAGGGGTGAATTTTTCTTGAGCTTTTCTAGTGTTTTGTTAACGCAAAAGCGCTTCAAAAACGATGAATTAAAAGTCAAGTATGATACCATTATATATAAAAAAAATAGGATTTTTAAAACAGCTTACCTGTAAAATCCTTTTCTTTGAGGTATATCACGGGACACAGAGCCATAGTACTTACTATGTGGGTTTAATAGGCCACCTTCAGGTGCTGGACACTGGCACGCCCTAAATTAAAAAGTGCCCTCCCTATATAACTTCTCCCACTGGTGGGAGTACCTCAGTTTTGTAGCAAAACAATACACGTGTATACCAAAGAAACGAGGGACCTCTGTGTCCCGTGATGTACCTCAAAGAAAAGGATTTTACAGGTAAGCTGTTTTAAAAATCCTATTTTCGTACATCACGGGACACAGAGCCATAGTAGTTACTTTGTGGGTTGTCCCATAGCAATGCCAACTGAAGGGAGGGAGACACAACAAAGTAGGGCACCAAGAGACCAGAGAACTCATACTGCAGCCTGCAGTATAGGGCTGCTGAAATTAATCGCAGCATCGATGCATCGCAAATCGGGTGTCCCCGATGCGGCATCGATGCATGCGACCCGAAAAATCGATGTCTGGCCCCGCCCCCTCCCGGGAGAGCACTCCGTGCATAAAGCTGTTTTTAGTGTGTGTATAATCCGGTCATGTGATTCTCAGCCGCGCCTCCCTCCTCTCAGTCTCTCCTGGTGTCAGCTCCGCCCACTGACTGGAGCTATCAGGTCAGAAGAGAGGCGGGCGGGGCTGACATCAGGAGAGACGTGAGAGGAGGGAGGCACGGCTGAGAGTCACATGACCGGAATATACACACACTAAAAACAACTTTATGCACCGAGCGCTCTCCCGGGAGAATTCACTGCTGGAGATGCTGACCTGAGAACCTGACCTGACCGGGAACACCGGCCGCACGAATGGAGAGATCGGGGGGGAGATGGTGAGCAGGCAGATCGCCCACCGGCAGAGCAGCATGTAAGTGGGGAGGGGGAGGGGGAGGGGGGGCGCTGTGACACAAGTCCATATCATAGAATTGTCATCTCCTGTGCCATGTCCAAAGTGTCTGACCATCTCCTGTGCCATGTCCAAAGTGTCTGACCATCTCCTGTGCCATGTCCCCATTGTCTGACCATCTCCTGTGCCATGTCCCCAGTGTCTGACCATCTCCTGTGCCATGTCCCCAGTGTCTGACCATCTCCTGTGCCATGTCCCCAGTCTGTGACCATCTCCTGTGCCATGTCCCCAGTCTGTGACCATCTCCTGTGCCATGTCCCCAGTCTGTGACCATCTCCTGTGCCATGTCCCCAGTCTGTGACCATCTCCTGTAGCATGTCCCCAGTCTGTGACCATCTCCTGTAGCATGTCCGCAGTCTCTGATCATCTCCTGTAGCATGTCTGCAGTCTCTTATCATCTCCTGTAGTCATTTGGGGGCAGTCTGGAGCTCCTCTTTAAGTTGTCTGCACTGTTTACACTTTGCTACATGCAAGGAGTGTTGTCTTTTTTTTAAGAACAGATAAAATTTAAAAAATGGAGTTCTTCTGACTACTTAAATTTTTTGGATGAAAACCGCGCGCAGTAATCGTGATGCATCGTTAATCGTGGACCTGATAATCGTAATCGAATCGAATCGTGAGGCCAGTGAAGATGCGCACCCCTACTGCAGTACACTGCACCCAAAGGTGCTATCCTCATGACCTCTCACATCTACTTGACAGAATTTGGTAAATGTGTGGACTGAAGACCAGGTTGTGGCCTTGCAGATTTGAGCCATAGAGGCTTGGTGATGCACTGCCCAAGAAGCACTAACAGCTGGTGGAGTACGCTTTAATATGAAAAGGAGGAATTTTCCTCTTTAAACCATAAGCTTGAACAATCACTTGACAAATCCATTTAGTAATAGTAGATTTCGACGCTGCCTGTCCTCTTTTAGGACCGTCTGGCAACACAAACAAAACATCTTAGACACTGGCGAAAAAACTGAGGTACTCCTACTAGTGGAAGGGGGTTATATAGGGAGGGTACTTTTTAATTTAGGGCGTGCCAGTGTCCAGCACTTGAAGGTGGCCTATTAAACCCACATAGTAAGTACTATGGCTCTGTGTCCCGTGATGTACGCTAAGAAATATATATATTTTCAGAGGTGCGGGGCTGTGTAATATAAAGGGGTCCAGAGCTGTTTAATGTAAAGGGGTCCAGAGGTGTAGGGCTGTGTAATGTAAAGGGGTCCAAAGGTGCAGGGGGCTGTGTAATGTAAAGGGGTCCAGAGGTGTGGGGCTGTGTAATGTAAAGGGGTCCAAAAGGTGCAGGGGGCTGTGTAATGTAAAGGGGTCCAGAGGTGTGGGGCTGTGTAATGTAAAGGGAATCAGAGGTGCATGGCTGTTTAACGTAAAGGGAACCAGAGGTGCGGGGCTGTGTAATGTAAAGGGGTCCAGAGGTGCAGGGGGCTGTGTAATGTAATGGGAATCAGAGGTGCAGGGCTGTGTAATGTAAAGGGGTCCAGAGGTGTGGGGCTGTGTAATGTAAAGGGGTCCAAAAGGTGCAGGGGGCTGTGTAATGTAAAGGGGTCCAGAGGTGTGGGGCTGTGTAATGTAAAGGGAATCAGAGGTGCAGGGCTGTTTAATGTAAAGGGAACCAGAGGTGCGGGGCTGTGTAATGTAAAGGGGTCCAGAGGTGCAGGGGGCTGTGTAATGTAAAGGGAACCAGAGGTGCTGGGATGTGTAATGTAAAAGGGAACTAGAAGTGCGGGGCTGTGTAATGTAAGGGGGTCCAGAGGTGCAGGGGGCTGTGTAATGTAAAGGGAACCAGAGGTGCGGGGCTGTGTAATGTAAAGGGGCAAAGACACCTACAGCAATGCCAGAGCCTCGAGGGAGTGAACCTGCAGGCTCCCTCAGGGTGAACTGGCTTTGTATTAGTGAAGTACCTTAAAGTGCGGTAAACCTGTACTGTTATTATTACTATGTTAGGATTATTATTACCTTCATTTATTAGCAGGTGAATGTGGCCCTCCATGCTTTTAGATACATTGAATGCGGCCCTTAAGTGGAAAATGATTCGGCCTACGATGATATTGAGTTTGATACCCATGCCCTAGACGGACAATGCTGCTGTCTGCTGTGCTTCCTGTGCACATTTCTCCAGAGTTGAGTCTTACAGGAGGCGCGTTACTGGCCAGATCACCAGGTGAATACAGAGGGGAAAAAAGTGAAAGAAAAGAAAACGAATGCAGCCACCACATCTAATGATTGGGTAAGCTGCAGTATATTACAGTTTTAGTTTTGGGTTTAATACCACTTTTAACCCTCTGAAATATAACATCCCCCCATAGCACTCCAGTTTTAGGTATACTCACTGCATATCATCCAGCTTGAACAGTAGGCGCTCTGCCAGCTGTTTCTCTTTGGATTGTAGGATGTATTTATCATTGGTCCGATAAGACTCCAGTTCTTTAAGTTCAGTCTCCCCGGGAGTCATACCCAATACCCGCTTAGCCCTAAGGAAAACAGACAAATAGGGGAATTCAATAAATTCCTATACATCACAATAAATAATACAGGAACACAAAAGACCATCCAATATTGAACCTCTACGTGTCCTTATGTATTGAATGCCAGTATTATATCTATGCAGCCACCACATTTCATACCTTGCTTGGAAAATAACAGATGAAATCTTGAAGTCTGAATATAGTTGTGAATGTAGTTGTGTGGGAGAAAAACAAAAATCCAAATCTTAATGGCTGAGAGAAAAAGAAAGATGGAAAGGGATACCCATCAAGACAATCGGACACCTCTATAATGGGGACGTCACCATGCTCACCTTTCCTTTATATTTAAAAAAAAATAAAAATATATGCAACCTATTTGTTTTTATTGTTCTTTTACCAGCTTCCGACTTCCACTGTGCTTTAAGCACAGGGAGAGGAGTCCTCCACCAACACATTTCACCCACCATCTGGGCTTCATTGTATAGGCTCGACCTAGACCAGGAACATCTAGAATGAAGGATTTATTATAGCAGGTCCAGCATACTCTGGACGGATTATACACTATATTACCAAATGTATTGGGGCGCCTGCCTTTACACGCACATAAACTTTAATTGCATCCCAGTCTTAGTCTGTAGAGTTCAATAATAAGTTGGCCCACCCTTTGCAGCTATAACAGCTTCAATTTTTCTGGGAAGGCTGTCCACCCTATGGGAATGTTTGACCATTCTTCCAGAAAGAAGCTCATTTGTGAGGTCAGGCACTGATGTGAATGAGAAGGCCTGGCTGGCACTCTCCGACCTAATTCATCCCAAAGGTGTTCTATTGGGTTGAGGTCAAGACTGTGCAGGCCAGTCACGTTCCTCCACCCCAAACTCGCTCATCCATGTCTTTATGGACCTTTGCTTTGTGCACTGGTCCAAATCATTTGGTGGAGGGGAGATTATGGTGTGGAGTTGTTTTTCAGGGGTTGGGCTTGGCCTCTTAGTTCCAGTGAAAGGAACTCTTAAGGTGTCAGCATACCAAGACATTTTGGACAATTTCATGCTCCCAACTTTGTGGGAACAGTTTGGGGATGGTCCCTTCCTATTTTAACATGACTGTGCACCAGTGCACAAACAAGGTCCATAAAGACATGGATGTGCGAGTTTAGGGTGGAGAAACTTGACTGGCCTGCACAGAGTCCTGACCTCAACCCAATAGAACACCTTTGGAATGAATTTGAGTGGAGACTGCGAGCCAAGCCTTTTTGTCCAACATCAGTGCCTGACTTCACAAATGCGCTTGTGGAAGAATGGTCAAACATTCCCATAGACAAACTGCTAAACCTTGTGGACAGCCTTCCCAAAAGAGTTGAAGCTGTTATAAAACGCAAAGGGTGGGCCAACTCAATATTAAACCCAACGGACTTAGGCTCTAAATACTTTTGGTAATATAGTGCATCTCTAAATTGATACCAAAGAAAATGAATAAGCTATTGTGCTGACTAGAACCTAACCGTCATTTAACAGGGCACATAAGAGGGCCAAGAATGGATGTGAAAACCAGGTAAAATGGATGCAGCTCCTCTCAGATTAGGTCTTGAGATCCTAGTGCACATATAAAAAATGAACACAAGAGAGCGCCTCCATCTAGGTGTAGTAAATTAATAAAAAGAATGAAAGACAATAACAATACACTCACTAGTTAAGTGGATCAAGGCTTGTCATAAACCCATATAGACCTCCATAGTAACACTGTGAGACTGCAGAGTTCTGCAGGCAAGTGGCTAACTTAAGCAGAGTTCTTGAAGGAAGTACAGATGTCAAGCTTCAGGCTGGAACATAAGCAATAGCAGCTCCCAGAAGTAGCAAGATGGCTGCAGCTACAAAAAACACCCTCACTGGGCGATGACAGGAAGTGGAGGGGTGTGGCTACACATTTCTGGGCAGGCATGACAAGCCTTGATCCACTTTTAACTAGTGAGTGCATTTTTATTCTTCCCCTAGATGGAGGAGATGGAGGAGCCCTCTTGTGTTAGTTTTTTATATCTCTGAGTTGGCCTGAAAAACTCTACAGCCAGAAAAAAAACCTCTAAATTTGTTGAACCAATTTTCCCACAACTGTGGTAGGTCACACAATCAGGGTCTACTCTGGGTTTTTTTTTTTCTTCTGCTATTCAGAGGTCTCCAAAGCCAGTGACGTGCTAAGCATTCCACCCTTACTATCAAAAATAAATAATTACACATGCTTGAGTGAATAAAGGATAGCAAAATATAAGGGATTTTAAAGACACCATAAAAAAATCAGACAGACAAAATAAAAAAAAAAAACAATATTTATTAGGATTTAAAAAAAAACAACAAAAAAACCACTGTGCATATAAAAGCATAATATAGACTGGTTCAGACAGAGGCATATATATGAAAACCACAGTGCAACACATGAGCACAATAATGCATTTGGAAACCCGAACGCATTTTAAATCCTTGACATGAATCTTCATCAGGGGGATGTATCACAGTGGTTAAATAGGACCATAATCACATTTCCTGAAAGTGGACCCCCCCCCCCAGAGAAAGAGGTTCAGGCTATTAGAGCACAAAGGTCACCATGGAGTTTCCCATTAACGTTACATCCAAAAAAGTAGAAGGCTTCCGGGTTCGCTCAAAATGAACTACAGAAATGCTTGGTAGTATGTATATTCAGCCACTGATAAGAAAAACGAAATAGTTAGTGGCTACCAAGATGCAAAAAAGAAAAAAAAAAAAAACAGTCCCTACCAAAAAGGGAACAAACATATGGGCACACCAAATCAAGTGGTCATTCTGTCCAAAAGCTATGTATGTATTACACATACCTACTAGTCCATGGAGTCCAGCATTGTCTCGCTTTGCAGGGAATGTTCTTCCTACACTACTCTTCTCCTGCACCAACCATCTTGAATGGAGATCCAGCACATGTGCAGTCACGCCGTAGGGATCTTTGCCAAGTTTATCGGACCTGGCAGACACCTTGTGGCGATTCTGCATATGTGTGAAATCCTGCAAACTGACTCCCGGAAATGTGCAATGTGGAAATCTCAGGAGGCCATTAGCAGGATCTCATGCATGTGCAAAAAGGCTGCAAGGGCTCCCAAAGTAACCCACGGCATGTTTGTGCATGTGAAGGTGCGGGTACATCATCCCCACCTAGGCGAGGATTAAGGACGTATTTTAGAAAAAAAAAAAGGAGGGTAGTTACTCTTAAAAAATAAACCTTTTTGCAATTGCGTGATAGGGAGAAGGGAGGAGGCAGGCAAGAAGACCGAAACAAAGGGGGTGAAGGTCCCCGATATCTTCCCTGCTCTCCAAAGCAATTAACCAAGCATTCATGCAATGCATGAATCTATTCATTCTACACAAAGGGGGCGTCGCCTGGGCGCCCCTAATGGACGGGCCACCACTGCAGGAAACGGATGTTCCTCCATTTCCTCTGTGGGAAAATGTCCTGACTGTCTGTCGTGATCCTGGGAACCATCACAAGTGGCGAAAGGAGGGTGGGGGGTGGCTTTCACTTTGTATTGCTGCAAAAGTGATTGGGCGGCTGGGAAAAAGGGCCCTGCAAGGCCCCAAAAAATCCTCTTCTAATGTCTTATGTGACACGATCTTCACATTAAAACTGTCCCACTGTCCCTTCTGTATTGAACTGTGCTGTCCCCCCTCTATAAAGATCTGAACAAATTAATGGGCTGGGCAACTACATGGTAAATGAGGTTCAATGTAGAAAAATGTAAAATAATGCATTTGGGTGGCAAAAATATGAATGCAATCTATACACTGGGGGGAGAACCTCTGGGGGAATCTAGGATGGAAAAGGACCTGGGGGTCCTAGTAGATGACAGGCTCAGCAATGGCAAGAAAATAGTGGAAAAAATGTAGCGCATAGTGGACAAACCAAAATAATGAAATAATGATGATAAAATATGATAAAGTCCCAAAAAAACACAAGTCCTTCAACAAGATGTAGTGGACTAAACCAGTGATAAACGAAAGTCAATTAGCCAAAGGGCAAATGCATAAAGGGTATAATATCCAACTGTGTGTAAACATGGAAAATGGCATGCAATGCCAAGCTGCTGCTAACAAAGTAAACAGAATATTGGCATTAAAAAGGGGATCAACTCCAGAGATAAAACGATAATTCTCCTGCTCTACAAGACTCTGGTCCGGTCGCACCTGGAGTATGCTGTCCAGTTCTGGGCACCAGTCCTCCGGAAGGATGTACTGAAAATGGAGCGAGTACAAAGAAGGGCAACAAAGCTAATAAAGGGTCTGGAGGACCTTAGTTATGAGGAAAGGTTGTGAGCACTGAACTTATTCTCTCTGGAGAAGAGACACTTGAGAGGGGATATGATTTCAATTTACAAATACCGTACTGGTGACCCCACAATAGGGATAAATCTTTTTTGCAGAAGAGAGTTTAACAAGACACGTGGCCACTCATTAAAATTAGAAGAAAAGAGGTTTAACCTTAAACTACGTAGAGGGTTCTTTACTGTAAGAGCGGCAAGGATGTGGAATTCCCTTCCACAGGCGGTGGTCTCAACGGGGAGCATCGATTAGTTTCAAGAAAACTATTAGATAAGCACCTGAACAACCGCAACCTACAGATATATTCAATGTAATACTGACATATATGCCTCATTTCCACTGAGCGGATCAGTTTGGGTCGGTACAGTTTGGAAGGCCTAGAATGGTCCGGCCTATTCAGGTGAGCGTTTCCACTGCGAGTCGGACCGCCAGGGGCCATACATGGGTTTAGAAAAAAATGCCTAGCATGGCATCATATGTCCGCCAATCAGTGGAATGTATCGCAGCTCCGCCCTAACCAAAACGTATCATTTTCTATGGCCCCACATCCGAAGCAGGACCCAGAATGGTGCGGTTCGGTTCGGTTGTATGGGCCGCTTTCATAATGGAAACACTCAAAATAGCGTACCGAACCGATCCGCTCAGTGGAAACTAGGCATTAATCAAACACATAGGTTGGACTTGATGGACTTGTGTCTTTTTCCAACCTCACCAACTATGTAACTATGTACATTGTACAGCGCTGTGTAAACTGTTGGCGCTATATAAATCGTGAATAATAATAATTAATACACAAGAAACCAATTATTTGGGAGTGCTGATGACTTTGCTCATGGTATAGGTATATATCTAGCTGGTTGCCCATCATAAAGAAGCTTCCAATAAGAATCCCTCATAAGTTACAAAAGCTGCACAAGAGATACAAAAGGAAACCAACCTCCACATCTGTCATATAAAGAGAGTACCTGAAATCTTCCAGCTGTCTGCAAATCTCTGGAAACTGGTACGCCTGAATTTCCTGGAGATGCTTCTTCAGCGTGTCGTCTGGGATGAGGTCTGGCCTTGTCCGATCTGTGACAATAGAGCAGACATGTTTGTCAAGTCATGTTTTCTATATGTAATCCAAAGCCAATTCTGCCATTACGCTAAAAAGGACAGGTTAGGAAAGATGAAGCAAAAACTGTCAGTGTTGCAACCACATCTAATGTTATTCCAATTCACAATGTTCCTGCGCAGGGTTTGAAATAATCAAAAAGGGGAGTGGTTGTCAGCACTGACCCTTCCGGGCTTTTTGAAGGGTTAGATCTCATTTTCAGAAAAAAAAAATATAAAATTAGGTCAACTAACATTATTAGACAGATTTTAAGTGCTCGGGGGGACTGTGGGAAGCTAATATAAAAACAGATTTCAGGTCATTGCAGAAAAACTTTACAAGCAGACCAGGTCTTTCCAAATATACATCACCTGTTGTACCGCAATGATTTCTAATTATAAATGGTTGTTATTGAGCACACAGAGTGGGGCAAACTTGCTAAAACTAGTGCAGGCAGAATCTGGGGCAGCTGTGCATAATAACCAATCAGCTTCCAGCTTTTATTGTCAAAGCTTAAACAAAAAGTTAGAAGCTGATTGGTTACTATGCAGAGCTGCACCAGATTGTGTGCACAAGTTTTAATAAATCTTCCCCAATATGTTACTTGGAATTTAACCACTTAAGGACCGGAAGATTTTCCCCTTTAATGACCAGGCCATGTTTTGCGATACGGCACTGCGCCGCTTTAACCACTTGCCGACCGCTGCACGCCGATATACGTCGGCACGATGGCAGCGGTGGGCAAATGGGCGTACCTGTACGTCCACTTTAAATGGTGGGGCTAGCGGGCGTGCGGCCGGCGCGTACAGCGTGACTGCGGGGCCCGCGCACTCGATGTCCGCCGGTGTCCCGCGATCGTGTCATGGAGCCGCAGAACGGGGAAGTGCCTATGTATACAAGGCGTTTCCCGTTCTGCCTAGTGACATGACAGAGATCACTGCTCCCTGTCATCGGGAGCGGTGATCGCTGTCATGTGAGTGGTAGCCCATCCCCCCACAGTTAGAATCACTCCCTAGGACACACTTAACCCCTTTATCGCCCCCTAGTGTTAACCCCTTCCCTGCCAGTGTCATTTACACACTAATCAATGCATTTTTATAGCACTGATCGCTGTGTAAATGACAATGGTCCCAAAATAGTGTCAAAAGTGTCCGATGTGTCCGTCATAATGTCGCAGTCAGGATAAAAAACGCAGATCGCCACCATTACTAATAAAAAAAATAATAAAAATGCCATAAAACTATTCCCTGTTTTGTAGACGCTATAACTATAGCGCAAACCAAGCAATATACGCTTATTGCGATTTTTTTTTTCTACCAAAAATATGTAGAATACGTATCGGCCTAAACTGAGGAAAAAAATAGTTTTTTTATATATTTTTTGGGGATATTTATTATAGCAAAAAGTAAAAAATATTGCTTCTATTTAAAATTGTTGGTCTTTTTTTGTTTATAGCGCAAAAATTAAAAACCGCAGAGGTGATCAAATACCACCAAAAGAAAGCTCTATTTATGGGGAAAAAAGAACGTAAATTTTGTTTGGGTGCCGCGTCGCACGACCGCGCAATTGTCAGTTAAAGCGACGCAGTGCCCAATCGCAAAAAGTGCTCTGGTCAGGAAGGGGGTAAAATCTTCCAGGGCTGAAGCGGTTAACTGACAATTGCGCGGTTGTGCGACATTGTACCCAAACAAAATTGACGTCCTTTTTCCCCCACAAATCAAGCTTTCTTTCGGTGGTATTTGATCTGCGATTCTTTTTTTTTTGCGCCATAAACAAAAAAAGACCAACAATTTTGAAAAAAATATATATTTTTTTTACTTTTTGCTATAATATCCCCAAAAAATAAAAAAAAAATAAAAATTTCTTTATCAGTTTAGGCCAATATGTATTCTTGTAGATCTTTTTGGTAAAAAAATTGAAAAAAGAACGACAAAAACACGCAATAAGCGTATATTGATTGGTTTGCGCAAAATCGCGTCTACAAAATAGGGGATAGATTTATGGCATTTTTTATTATAATTTTTTTTCTTTTACTAATAATGGCGGTTATCAGCGAATTTTAGCAGGACTGTGACATTGCGGCGGATAGATTGGACACTTTTTGGGAACCAGTGACATTTATACAGCAATCAGTGCTATAAAAATGCACTGATTACTGTATAAATGACACTGGCAGGGAAGGGGTTAACACCAGTGGTGATCGAGGGGTTAAATTTGTTCCCTGGGAGGTGTTTCTAACTGTGGGGGGAGGGGACTGATTGGGAGTACAGAGAGATCAATGTTCCTAATCACTGGGAACAGCAGATCTCTTTCTACTCTCCTGACAAAACAGGGATCGGTTTGTTTACAATGACAGATCCCCGTTCTGGCTCTCTGTGGAGCGATCGTGGGTGAACAGCGGAAATCGCAGCCGCCAGCCACGTGCATAAGCTCCCCCGCTGTGCAGCGGACGCGCGTGTGCCTGCTATAGCTGTAAAATGTACAGCTACAGTGATTCATGGGAACGAGCCGACCTGCCGCAGTATAATAATGGCGTCTGGTCAGCAAGTGGTTAAAGAGAAACAAGATTTGAAATGTCCAGTGTTAACTCAAATGAAGTTTAAAGTGGAACTTTATTCAGAAAATGAAGTCCTGCTAGATGACTTCAGTCTGGCCCCTTTTGCAGGTATAGCTATGGAAAATATTAAAAATAAGTGCCTATATGGTTTTAAATCCAGTAATACGCTGTCTCACCCTGCTCAGAGATTGCCTGATTAGGAAGCACGCAAGCTCTGAACGCGCACGCCGCCCGCTCCACCCAGATGTGACGTCAGCGGGCAGTTCTGTGTGTACCTGAGTGTCCAGGAACCGCGGGGAGCCACCGGCACTGCCGAAACCAACGGCTGCCTACACCCGCACATGGAGCGGATGAACTTTTCCTGTACTACATGCGTTGATACACCTGTAACACGGTGAGTTGCTTCATTTATATTTGTTAATAAATGTTTTTACATTGCTGCACTTAGATGGCGCTGCTCTTTTCTTTTGTTTTTATGAACTTGCAGAGTTCCTTCTAGCTCTTTCAAGAGCCAGCAGCCATAAAGTACCAGATAGCTCATCACCAGTGGCGGCTGGTGGGGTTTTTTTTTCTGGGGGGGTGGCGGCAAACAACCACCCCCCCTCCCCCTGGGTGGCCAGTGGCACTTAACCACCCACTCGCAGTCTGCCGGTCGGTCCGGCACTTACCCCATCTAGGTGGCGTGTGGAGGGCTGCGGCTCCTGCTCTACCTTCTCCACCATCATGGCGGCTTCCGCGAGTCTTCTCCTTCTAGGCGCTAGGCCTCCAATAGGATCGCCTGGCACTTAACCACCTGCCCGTTGCCTGCCGGTCGATCCGGCACTTACCCCATCTAGGTGGCGTGTGGAGGGCTGCGGCTCCTGCTCTGACTTAGCCACATTCACAGCGTCTTCCGTGAGTCTTCTCCTTCTAGGCCTCCAATAGGATCGCCTGGCACTTAACCACCCACCCGCCGTCTGCCGGTCGGTCTGGAACTTACCCCATCTAGGTGGCATGTGGAGGGCTGCGGCTCCTGCTCTACCTTCTCCACCATCATGGCGGCTTCCGTGAGTCTTCTCCTTCTAGGCGCTAGGCCTCCAATAGGATCGCTTGTCCTTTCAGCCAATCAGGTGAAGGGTCTCAGACCCACTTCCTGATTGGCCGGGAGGAGGATCAGTGTTAGAATAGTGAATATTCACCTGGGTGTGCTGTGAGCACACTCTTTGCGCCCCAAGCCAACCATATTTTGAAGACTATTAGAGCCCCCCTGTTGGAATTCATGCGCCCGGCGTCCTGCAAGAGGCCAGATGCATGGATATGGGGGGGCAACTGCATGAATAGAGGAGGTGGCGGCCGTGCGCCCTCAATGAATGGGCCGCAACTGCTCATCACCAGAGACTTTTACCACCATTGACGGACTTTATTGCTTTCTTTGGCTAAGCCTTTTGTTATGCCCCTTTCATCCAGCGTCCTCATCGCCAATATTTCTGTTCCTTTATGTTTCTAACCCTGCTCTGCACATGCTCAGTTACTCTCTAATTTTAGGTACTGTGCCGAATTTGCAGAGGCCAATCTGCTGACCGTCTTAAAGCGGAATGAAGCCCTCTTAAGCTTTACAGCCAAGGAAACTGCTTCTGTTTGATCTGCAACTGCCATGGTTTGACAGTTTGGTTGCGACAATTAGCAATCCCGGCATTCAGGGAATGTAACTTTTTTTGAAACCATTAAAATCGATGGGTTTAGTTCTGCAATTTACAGCACACACTAATTTTTCTAGCATAATGTGGAATGTATTGTTCTTTGCTAAAGAAAATAATTTTTTATCAACTTGTTATGGGTAAAGTTCCTTTTTTAAAGCAGAACTTTACCCATAACAACTTGATAAAAGAATGTTCTTTAGCAAGGATCGGCCTCTACAAATTCAGTAAAAATAGAGAGCAACTGAGCATGTGCAGAGCAGGGTGAGACAATGTATTATTGGATTTTAAACAGTATAGGCAGCTATTTTTAATGTTTTATAAAGCTATACCTGCAAAAGGGGCCCAGCAGGAAGTGAGCTGGCAGGATTGAATTTTCTGACTAAAGTTCCACTTTAATCTACTGACTGCTAATACATTTATGTGTGCATTACCCTTTGTGGCCAGGAGAGGGTGACAGAGCAGCAGAGAAAATTGTGGTCACCTCCACCGGCGGGAGGGGACAGGAAAACCATGCGCTCACTTTTATCAGCTTCACAACATCTCTGCAGGAAGTGATTTGCCTTTGTGCAGCAACAAGAACACTACACACAGTTTGTTCTCACCGCAGGGACGCAGCGGCTTCTGCTGCAGGCGCATTGATACTTGAAAGAGCTGACTTTCTGCTGAACTGGTTACAAATGGCACAAAAGATCAAAGCGGAAGAGACCAAAGTGACATAAGAGGAGGAAATATGAGTAGCAGGGAACTTCCTACTAAATTACCCTGAATTGTTTACAATAAGAAAGGCTCAATAGCAAAATCTTAAAAGCTAGCTCCCCCCTAAAAATATAAAAAAAAGTTTTCCCAAGGACTGAGTTAAATTGTGCTTTTAGTACTTGGAGGTGGTGGCAAAGTAAATGGTAACTTACACTGGTATTTAATACATGGACAGGCTGTACACTCACTGATGTCACTGCTCCCTAGTCAATGGCTGGGCTTCAAGCCGGGTGATGTCACTGGTTTCTTATTAATAGACCAGTTGCATAGTGAGTGATGTCACTGGATGGATAGGGTATATACACTAAGTAATGTTGCTAGTTTATAAAGGATGGATAGGCTCAATAGTGAGTGATGTCATTATCCTCTATTGCAGGGGTCTCAAAACTTTCTAAACAAAAAGACTTTAGGGGAGCTGGACTGCGGCCGGTGGGAGTAGACAATGTCTAAGGCTTAGTGGTTAGTGAGAGAAAATGAATTACATAGCGCCTGTGGATAAATAGGAGGAGGAATAGTGCCCTGCTGTTGGCGTCAGTGGAAGGACTAGCAACCCCCCGCTGTTGGCGTCAGTGGAAGGACTAGCACCCCCCCCCCCCCCCCGCTGTTGGCATCAGTGGAAGGACTAGCACCCCCCCCCGCTGTTGGTTGGCGTCAGTGGAAGGACTAGCACCCCTCCGCTGTTGGCGTCAGTGGAAGGACTAGCACCCCTCCGCTGTTGGCGTCAGTGGAAGGACTAGCACCCCCCCGCTGTTGGCGTCAGTGGAAGGACTAGCACCCCCCCGCTGTTGGCGTCAGTGGAAGGACTAGCACCCCCCCGCTGTTGGCGTCAGTGGAAGGACTAGCACCCCCCCGCTGTTGGCGTCAGTGGAAAGACTAGCACCCCCCCGCTGTTGGCGTCAGTGGAAAGACTAGCACCCCCCCGCTGTTGGCGTCAGTGGAAGGACTAGGAAGCACTAGCACCCCCCCGCTTTTGGCGTCAGTGGAAAGACTAGCACCCCCCCGCTGTTGGTGTCAGTGGAAGGACTAGCACCCCCCCCCCCCCCGCTGTTGGCATCAGTGGAAGGACTAGCACCCCCCCCCCGCTGTTGGTTGGCGTCAGTGGAAGGACTAGCACCCCTCCGCTGTTGGCGTCAGTGGAAGGACTAGCACCCCACCGCTGTTGGCGTCAGTGGAAGGACTAGCACCCCCCCGCTGTTGGCGTCAGTGGAAGGACTAGCACCCCCCCGCTGTTGGCGTCAGTGGAAGGACTAGCACCCCCCCGCTGTTGGCGTCAGTGGAAGGACTAGCATCCCCCGCTGTTGGCGTCAGTGGAAGGACTAGCACCCCCCGCTGTTGGCGTCAGTGGAAGGACTAGCACCCCCCCGCTGTTGGCGTCAGTGGAAGGACTAGCACCCCCCGCTGTTGGCGTCAGTGGAAGGACTAGCATCCCCCGCTGTTGGCGTCAGTGGAAGGACTAGCACCCCCCGCTGTTGGCGTCAGTGGAAGGACTAGCACCCCCCCGCTGTTAGAGTCAGTGGAAGGACTAGTACCCACCTGTTGGCGTCAGTGGAAAGACTAGCATCCCAATGATGGTGTCAGTGGAAGGAATAGCACCCCCGTTGGTGTAAGTGGAAAGAATGGTGCCTAATCGTTGGTGTCAGTAAAAGGAATAGTGCTTAATATCAGTGTTAGGAACAATGCCCCCCAGGGCCAGATAAATGCAAGAAAAGGCCCATCTGGCCATCGGGCCACAGTTTGGAGACTACCACTTTACTGAATGCATATGCTGAATACTAATGAATGAATAGGATGAATACTGAGTAGTACCACTGGTTTCACGTGAACAGACTAAACAGGCTAAATACCAAGTAGTGTCACTGGTCACTAATGAATGGCCAGCATACTAAGTGATGCTACAGGTTTTTGATAAATGGATAATCCGCTGCCTACCCTTTGATGTCACCGGTCTCTAATGAATGGATAGGCTGAACACAGAGAGATGTCAATAGCCTCCAATGAATACATACACTGCATACTAAAGGATCACACTGGTCTCTAGGTGATACACAGGTGGTGGCATACCGAGTGATGTCACTAGTCTCATGTTATTGGATAGGTGGCATACCGAGTGATGTCACTAGTCTCATGTGATTGGATAGGTGGCATACCGAGTGATGTCACTAGTCTCATGTGATTGGATAGGTGGCATACCGAGTGATGTCACTAGTCTCATGTGATTGGATAGGTGGCATACCGAGTGATGTCACTAGTCTCATGTGATTGGATAGGTGGCATACCGAGTGATGTCACTAGTCTCTAGTGCAGTGTTTCTCAACTCCAATCCTCAAGGCACCCCAACAGGTGTTTTCAGGCTCTCCATTATTTTGCACAGATGATTTGATCAGTTTCACTGCCTTAGTAATTGCCATTTCATCTGTAGGAAATCCTGAAAACACGACCTGTTGGCCTTGAGAACTGGAGTTGAGAAACACTGCTCTAGTGAGTAATGAGTGATGCCATTTATCTCTAGCGAATACATACGTTGCATACTGAGGGGTATCACTGGTCTCTATGTGATAGATAGGTGGCATACCAAGTGATGTCACTTGTCTCAAGTAAATGGATAGCCTGCATACTGAGTGATGTCATCAATCTCTAGTGAATGGGATAGGCATAGGCTGCACACTGAGGGATGTCTTTGGTCTCTAGTGAATGGATAGGCTGCAGACTGAGGGATGTCATTAAGCTCTAGTGAATGGATAGGCTGCCTACTGAGTGATGTCATTAAGCTCTAGTGAATGGATAGGCATAGGCTGCATACTGAGGGATGTCATTGGTCTCTAGTGAATGGATAGGCTGCAGACTGAGGGATGTCATTGGTCTCTAGTGAATGGATAGGCTGCAGACTGAGGGATGTCATTGGTCTCTAGTGAATGGATAGGCTACATACTGAGGGATGTCATTGGTCTCCAGTGAATGGATAGGCTACACACTGAGGGATGTCTTTGGTCTCTAGTGAATGGATAGGCATAGGCTGCACACTGAGGGATGTCATTGGTCTCCAGTGAATGGATAGGCTACATACTGAGGGATGTCATTGGTCTCCAGTGAATGGATAGGCTACATACTGAGGGATGTCATTGGTCTCCAGTGAATGGATAGGCTACATACGGAGGGATGTCATTGGTTTCTAGTGAATGGATAGGCTGCACTCTCAGCAATGTCATGGCCCTATAGATTGGTGTTGCATTCACAGTGAAGGATAGGCTTAATTTTTACAAGCCTTTGAAGTAACCTTTATCACTGGAATAATACTCTAGTTTCCTAATAAAAAGGTGCACACCGCTCATTACATCAAAGGACAAGCACAAATTAGTTGAATGAAAAGCATTTTTACGGATTTAGCTTCCCACTGACTGATCAAAGCAAGGAGCTGCCAGTTCCTGGGATCTTCAGCACTCTGCAGCTGCCATTAGCACAGGCCTCAGAACTTCCATATACATTCATAAAGTTCACAATCAGAATTATTTTCTACAATTTATATGGATTTCATGGAACCACTGGACTGGAAGTATAGAGCAACAGAACTCACCCAAATCAAAGGAGACACTGTTTGGCATTTGGACACGCATGACCTAAGTGGAGGAAAAAAAAATAGAAATATTCATTGTCATCACAGGAGCTCATAGCAATTCCTGTTCAGCTGAGAGCTGCAGACATTCAGGAATGTTGAGTCACTCATCAACAATGCTGTAAGAGATTTACTCTGTGGCTGCCGTTTGCCCTCAGACATTCTACGGGACGTACAGGAAAAAGCGCACCCAGTTGGACAGAACAAACAGCAACCATGCCCATTAACAGCAACCACTGAACAGCTTTCCTCCATTTCTTTGCCCAGTTGGTATAAACTCCATGGGCCAAAATGCACATGCAGCAAACTTCAGCACATGCCTTCTACATTAATGTAAGAAGGACACTACTCCAGGCAGCTCTCACCCGAGTCCTCTAAATAGGGTCCATCCTCTCCATGGAATGATGAGTGTGTAGGCCAAGCAACCCATTTCCCATATCCAGCACAATTTATGGCTCCTGCCAGACTCTGCACCTCTCTCAATGTGTTTTACCCTCCCAAAGGGCATAGGCAAAGGAGGGTGAAACACAGGAGCAGTGGTGTTAAATGAGAGGTGTGATGAACTTCGAGCAATAAAGTTTGAGTATGGAAAATTCGGGTTGCATGCCTACACTTTGAACCTGTCATTCATGCTGGTTCCTAGGCTGTGAAGCAGATTGTATTCTGATTACCTGTCAATGATGCTGCCAATGTGGGACCAGTACATACAACTCTTTCTGGATCTGCATAGCAAGGATATCGCTACACCAAGTTTCACGTATATGAGGGCTAGTATATCACACTTTCCCTCCTTAGCCAAGGAGAACAAGACGGTGAGTAAGAGTACACAGCACACAAGATGGATAATCTAACACTGAAGTGATACAGTATATATACCGTATATACTCGAGTATAAGTCAACCCGAATATAAGCCGAGGCACCTAATTTTACCACAAAAAACTGGGAAAACTTATTGACTCGAGTATAAGCCTAGGGTGAGAAATGCGCAGCTACTGTAAGTGGAAAAGAGGGTCAACAATGCCCATTTGCATGCCTCACTGTGCCCATTTGCAGCCTCACTGTGCCCATTTGCAGCCATAGGTCCCCCGAACTTCAAACTCGGTAGTAAAGGGTTCCTAGATGCCCCCTAGCTGCAGCCAAAATTTGGGGTCTCTGAACCCAAAGTGTCCTGAAATGACATTGCTGCAGATGGACACAGTTGACCGACTTTGGGGGCCCCGTATCTCGGGGCCACTTGGTACTAGGAACCCCAAATTTGGTGTGCAAACCCAGTGGAAATAGCACTACAACATATCCAAAGCGGTTGTAACCAGAACCAAGTGGCCCCGAGATACAGGGCCCCAAATTTGGTTCGGGAAATGTCAAGCACTTCTGCAGCAGAGAATGACATTTTCCCAACTGAATTGGGGGCCCCGTATCATGGGGCCATTTGGTGCTAGGAACCCCAGCTTTGGATATGTTATAGTTCCCCTGGGTTTGCACACCAAATTTGGGGTTCCAAGAACCAAGTGGCCCCAAGATACAGGGCCCCAAAGTCGGTTCGGAAAATGTCATTTTCTGCTGCAGAAAAGTACTTGACTCGAGTATAAACCGAGGGGGGCACTTTCAGCACAAAAAAATGTGCTTAAAAACTCGGCTTATACTCGAGTATATACGGTACATGGGGGTTCTTCAAAAAGTTTCTGCAAAACTAAGTTATATATACCCACTGGCCACTTTATTAGGTACACCTTGCTAGTACCGGGTTGGACCCCCTTTTGCCTTCAGAACTGCCTTAATTCTTCGTGGCATAGATTCAACAAGGTGTTTAAACATTTCTCAGATTTTGGTCCATAGTGACAGGATAGCATCTCACAGTTGCTGCAGATTTGTCGGCTGCACATCCATGTTGAGAATCTCCCATTCCATCACATCCCAAAGGTGCTCTATTGGATGAGATCTGGTGACTGTGGAGGCCATTGGAGTACAGTGATCTCATTGTCATGTTCAAGAAACCAGTGGGGAGATGATTTGATCTTTGTGACATGGTTCATTATCCTGTTGAAAGGAGCCATCAGAAGATGGGGACAATGTAGTCATAAAGGGATGGACATGGTCAGCAACAATACTCAGGTAGGCCGTGGTGTTTAAATGATGCTCAGTTGGTACTAAGGGGCCCAAAGTGTGCCAAGAAAATACACCCCCCCCCCCCCCCCCCACTATTTACACCACCACCAGCCTGAACTGTTGATACAAGGCAGGATGGATCCATGCTTTCATGTTGTTTACGCAAAATTCTGACCCTACCATCTGAATGTTGCAGCTGAAATCGAGACTCATCAGACCAGGCAACGTTTTTCCAATCTTCTACTGTCCAATTTTGGTAAGCCTATGCGAATTCTAGTCTCAGTTTCCTGTTCTTAGCCGACAGGAGTGGCACCCGGGTGTGGTCTCCTGCTGCTGTAGCCCATCTGCTTGAATGTTCGATGTGCTGTGCATTCAGAAATGGTATTCTGCATACCTTGGTTTTAACGAGTGATTATTTGAGTTACTGTTGCCTTTCTTTCATCTTAAACCAGTCTGTCCATTCTCCTCTGACATCAACAAGGCATTTTTGTCCACAAAACTGCAGCTCACTGGATATTTTCTATTTTTTGGACCATTCTCTGTAAACCCGAGAGATGGTTGTGCATGAAAATCCCAGTAGATGGGCAGTTTTTGAACTACTTAGACCAGCCTGTCTGGCACCAACAACCATGCCATGTTCCTTAAGTCACTTAAATCCCCCTTCTTCCCCATTCCAAAGCTCTCTTTAACAGACACCTACTATTTAAACATTTTAGGTGCTCATAGGGCCACTGTAACCATTTCTAAATTTATCCAAAAACAGTTAAAAAATGTGGCCTTCAATATAATTGAAACCATCTTTAATCATGCACCCCACAACTTGATACTCACCGCTCCTTTCATGAGGAACGTACTGTAGAAATCCGAGAAAAGCTTTTTTCCCTCTTTGGCATTGAGGTTTCTCAGGATCTCCACGTGCAGGTAGCAGAGCTACAGGTGAAAAGAAGGAACAGGTATTAAGAAGAGAGCAGGAAGAAGTTCAAGTCAGTTCTTTAGCCAAGCATTCATTTGTGGTCCCACAGATGATGTCAAGACACCTAGAAAAGGTACGTACTACATTGCGATTCACAACATCAGCACCACAGCCTGTGCACTTCCCAGAGACTTTACAGTCAGAGATGTATTCAGATGATGAGATGCTATCGATTGGCACACAGCTGATGTGATCAGTTATAGGATCCATTTTAGGAGAAATAAAACCAGACCGAGGTACTGGAAGCATTGAAGAAGACCTTCAGTCTAGAGTAGACACAAGTCTTTCTATAGATTCTAACAGCAGTATTGTTTGAAGCTCTAAAGCAGTGGTCTCCAAACTGTGGCCTGTGGGCCGGAGACGGCCATTTGCCTGTTTTTATTCGGCTCGTAGGGCGCTACACCTATCATTGATACAAGACTTTATTCCTTCTACTGAAATCAAAAATGAGGCACCATTCTTTCCATTGACATCAACAGTGAGACATATTTCCTCCCACTGACCTCAACAGTGGGGCCCTTTTCCTTCCACTGACACCAATGATAGGGCATACTGCCTTCCACTGATATAAACGTTAGAACACTATTGCTCCTACGGACACCAATGATGGTGCACATGTTTTGAGATCTCTGCTCTAAAGTAAATATCATTTCTGTTGCTGTTTATGTAACCATTATTATACAGGATTTATATAGCGCCTACAGTTTACGCAGCGCTTTACAACATTAGGGCAAATAGTACAATTACAATACAATTCGATACAGGGGGGAATCAAAGAGCCTTGCTCGTTAGAGCTTACAATCTAGGAGGGAGGGTCAAGTTATACAAAAGGGTAATAGCTGTGGGGGATGAGCTAATGGAGAAAATAGTGCAATTGTTAGATGGAGGCAGGATAGGCTTCTGTGAAGAGGAAAGTTTTCAGGGATCGCCAGGGATCGTGGATACATTTGGAGACAGTCTGACAGATTGGGGTAGCAAATTCCAGAGGATGGGCGAGGCTCAGGAGAAGTCCTGGAGGCAAATATGGTAGGAGGTGATGAGGAAGCTAGAGAGCAGGAGGTCTTGGGAGGAACCACGAGGGCGATTAGGTTGGTATTTTGAGACTAGGCTAGTGATGTAACTGGGGGCAGAGTTGTGGATGGCTTTGTAACTTATTGTTAGTATTTTGAATTTAATTTGTTGGGCGAGTGGCAGCCAATGGGGGGATTGGCAGAGAGGGGTAGCAGACACTGAGCGGTTTGTAAGGTGGACGAGTCTGGCAGCAGCATTCATGATGGACTGAAGGGGGGGATAGTCTATTTAAAGGTAAGCCAATGAGGAGGGAGTTGCAGTAGTCAAGGTGGGAGATAACCCAAGGGAGTGAATCAGGAGCTTTGTGGTTTCATTGGTTAGAAAGGGACGTAGTTTAGAGATGTTGCGGAGGTTACTATCCAATAGTATTCCACTTTTTCTATATTGCATTTAAGATAGAGTCAGAACCTTGAGTTTATGACAGCTGGGCGAAGCTGGTAGCTCAAGTGCAGGGATCTTACCCATGGAGTCTGTGAGCGATATAGGATAACCCAACCAACTGGCAGCCTATCAATATGTATATATATCTTTAAGGCTTGCTCCTTCTCTTTAGTATTGGATTAAGTGGAGAAAGGGTTAGAACACCAATCAAGTTTAAAATACTTTCTGTGTCCCCAATGAAATCCCCCCTTGTTCTGTTTGAAAGCCGTCACATGAACAGGAAGTGAGGGTGAATCTCCCTAGTGGAGACACAGATAGCTAAAACCCTGACAGAGGTTCTCTATCCAAAGCTACAAAGATTTTTGCCTTGACCATTGACTGGATAACATAAAACAAAAATATTCCCTAAGCCTCTTCACTTTTACAGTCTAGGTACTAATTTTGTCCAAAGCAGGCCATACGGTATGCAATTTTCTTTACTTCAACCACGGTTGACTGACTGTGTTGAAGAAGGAATCCCTCCAGTAGTTCTATTGTGTTTTGCTCTAGGGAGCCCTCCCCACTGGCACAATACAATGATCGCTGCCGGCAGTGATTGGGCGAAAACACCCAACAGGCTGGTTGTATTGAAGTTGATCAATGGAAAGATTCAGTACAACCAGCCTACCCATAGACAAATTGAAATTTGCCCGGTTCCTGCTGAACCGGCTGAATTTTGTTCAGTCTATGGCCAGCTTAACTCTGGGCCACATTTATCAAACACAAGGCCTGTGGGCTCAATCTGGCCTGTCAGGCCATTTCATGTGGCCCTCGCACCTCTCCTGCAGCTGCGGAATCCCCCTCTCGTCTCCACTTTCACCTGGTCTCCGCAGTTGGCAGCAGAGAGGAAGACATAATTCCCCCACCAGATCCTGCACTTCTCCATGCAGCCACAGCACCCACTTGTCTCCATCTCCCCTGGTATCACCATTCAGCAGACTCCAGCGGCTGACTCCAGCCCTCCTCTGGTGTTAATCCAGACCGGGCACTTTCTGCTTCCCAGCTCCGCCTCAGCTTCTTCCAGGCAGTAGCACAAGGTAAGGAGGGTACACTGTGATGTAGGGGAGGGTGGAGGACCTTCTGATGTTGGCAGGGGCTCTTGACATCTGATGTAAGGGGTTGGATGTGGGGTGCTAGTCACCTAGTGTTACAGATACAACCAGTTCTTTGATGGCAACCCTAATGTGAAATTGAGTTTGACACCTCTGCTCTAGACAGACACCAGACTCGTATACAACAAACATTAAAAAAAACACAGTATTAAAGTTTCAACTGCTGCTTTTCCCCACAATAGATTTGACTAAATTCTCTAGTAAAAGAAGCCCCAAATCCAAAGTACTGCCATGTACAAACTGAATGATCAAAACTACAAAAATGTCCAAAAACAAGCAGGACAGCTCCATCTGTGAAATTCAAGTAGGATGTAATAGGAAAAGCTGTATAAAATAAAGTCCAACCAGGGTTCATACTATTGGGCAAATCCAAACACCTCTGACAGTTTCTAGTTGTTGACTGTGTTACCAATGGGAACATCTAGCCTCACTCTCTTTTCTGGGGTCCACAGTCACCATTTAAGAAAGTGAGGGGAAACGCAAAATTATTCACTATAACTGAAATAGGGGAAATCTCCCAATGGTGCCATTTGTTCTGGTAACAACTGTTTGAGGGGATTTCCCCTCATTGTGGGGAGATGTCTGATTACTTTGTGTTGTATCTCTGGAGAGTGAAGTGCTGGGAAATCTCCTTGATGGGGACAAGAACAGCAAATATGGTCTTTGTCGTACCCGTTAACATTGGCATAACCTGTCTTTTGAGCAAAAAAAAAAAAGGAAATTAGATCGGGTATCTGCTTATTTGAGTCCACTTAATGTGTAAGTAAACCCCCCTATCGTTTTCAGCCAAGGAAGCTGCCATCTTTGCCTCTAATGTACAACTGTCATGATGCTGCACATGTGATCAGTTATGACACCAGCCATTATTGGATGGTTTGATAGTTTGGTTGAGAGCACAACCAATGGGAGTGTTACATTTCCAGAACGTGCCACAAATTAAACGGTTGTATGGATGGGTTTACTTACGCTTTTCCTGAGACTAGATGAAGGGCAATTTAGCACCAAAAATGTGTCAGATTTTTTTTTTTTTTTTTTTGCTATGAACCAGTTTTATCATTAAAAAGTTTGGACTGTTGAAATTTCCCAATCTATCTAGTCATTCATATTCGCCATGGACTACCTATGGTTCTTTAAACACTGTTGTATTGTATTGTATTGAGAGATGCCAGAATGGAATGTGATTTTGGAACTGTAATTATTCAAAAAATAAATATTCGACTAAAAATAAAAAAAACTCTTTGAACTTATGGACATTTGACACTCTCAATGTGTGGATTCTCAACTCTGGTTTTCCACATTTTAGGGGTATTGTCAAACCGAAGCTAGTGTGCCCAATGGTAATTGTATTGACCCATTGACCATCTGTTTACAGTGCCTCATTTTTACTTTAGCTTAGCAATAGAAACCTAATAGGTGTGCTAACCTTCCCAAATCCATCCTAACATAGAAAAAAAAAAGTTTGTGGAATCAGACATAAAAGATATCATCCTCCTATACGTTTGTTATTTTGACGAAAAGTACGATTGTTGTGATGGTTGGAAAGAGACAGACAAAAGACATTAAGAAGCCATCAGACACACCTTGTATAATGGGGCTGACCCTCTGAGAGCAGCAAGAAAGGAAGAAAGACAAGTAAACACACAATTCACAGACATGAAATACAAGACTCTGGTGTTTAGTACCTTTCCTGTCCTGGTCTGCCTGGGAAACTAAATAGAATTCCCATATTTTAAGACAACAAAAAAGGGGGAGACATGATGTGCGCTAATATTTTAACTTCTTAGAGAAGAAAATGTTATACACTTAAAATAGCATGAGTTATATAGCAACTATGAAACAAAAAGAAAACAATTTACACTATTTACACTATTAAAAGCATTCATAACAAAATAATTGTACCCAATGTGTGCCCATTGGGGGCCCAGGACAAATCAGAGCAGAGTTGTACAGAAAGAGGAACAACAGTAGGGGACATGCTGCAAAAGTGGACCATTTGCAATATAAAGAAAAAAATAATTCTACCTGGTAAATGAAAAAACGAAAAGGTTACTATATGGAGCATCCATTCTCAACCAGGGCTCCTCCAGAGGTTGCTAGGGGTTCCTTGACCTGAGGCTCATTGACCTCATTTGAAGGCACCTCTGTAATTCTGGGGCCGAGGCCACTTGGCAGAGTCAGCAGTATTACACCAATGATCTTTTTTGCTGTCTGTTAGGACGGCATTCTGACCACCACTGTAAGGGGGCATTCTTCCCACTGGTCACCACTGTAAGGGACTTTTTTCCACTGATTGGTTTTAGCAGGGGTTCCCAGAGACCTTGTAATTCGGGGGGAATGGTGGTATTCGGACCACCCCCTTAAGGGGGAATTCTTCCCACTGGCCACCACTGTAAGGGGGCATTCTGCCCACTGGAAACGATTGTAAGGGACATTCTTCCCGCCGGCCAAATGTAAGGGAGCATTCTTCCCACTGGTCACCAATGTAAGGGAGCATTCTTCCCACAAATCACCAATGTAAGGGGGCATTCTTCCCACAAATCACCAATGTAAGGGGGCATTCTTCCCACAAATCACCAATGTAAGGGGGCATTCTTCCCACAAATCACCAATGTAAGGGGGCATCCTTTCTACAGGTCACCAATGTAAGGGGCATTCTTCCCACTGGTCACCAACGTAAAGGGCATTCTTCCCACTAGCCACCAACGTAAAGGGCATTCTTCCCACTAGCCACCAATGTAGGGGGGCATTCTTCCCACTGGTCACCAATGTAAGGGGGCATTCTTCCCACTGGTCACCAATATAAGGGAGCATTCTTCTCACTGGTCACCAATGTAAGGAACATTCTTCCTACTGGCCACCATTGTAAGGGGACACTCCTCCCACTGGCCACCAATGTAAGGGGGCATTCTTCCCACTGATTGGTTTTAGCAGGGGTTCCACAAGACCTGGTAATTATTTCAGGGGTTCCTCTGGGGTGATAAGGTTGAGAAAGGTTGCTCCAGAGGTTGCTAGGGCTGTGGCTAATAGGGCCAACACCACTTGGCAGAGCCATCAGCACAACACCAATTCTCTGTTTTCTGTCTGTAAAGCTGCCCATAGATGAGTGACATTTCTATTAAAAATTCTTAGGAAAAGAATGTTCTAAGAAAGCTTTTTTATTTCTCTAATCATTAGTGAGACAAATCGATGTTCGTTTTCGACCGCAGTCAAGAGAAAACGCAAAGGAAGAAGGATGGAAATTTTTTCTCGAACAAATGAATTTCTAACAGTTTATGTGGTTTTTGTTCAGTAAAGTCCATTAATTTCAAAATCTAATGATAAAAGCAAATTAAATCTTTCAAACTGCATTTGAATGTTCTAAGAATTAATGTACAAAATTTTCCTAAGAATTTTTGTTCGAAATTCTAACCATCTTTGGCCAGCTTAAAGTTGGTGTTTTGACCACTACATTCTTCTCACTGACTTTCCATTTTCACAGGTATGGTACAGGTAAGTAGCTGTTATCGTCTTACCACTGGGCTTGGGTCAAACTGTAGTACAACATGATGCAGAAACACCATAATATAAGCAGGGTGCTCTTTTACTAGTTCAATGCTCTGGAAATAGCTGCTTTGGTCATCAACATTCTGTAAAGACAATGAGGGGAAAACATTAAATGCAATCTGAAATCTACCATGTTTCATTATCGCAGCCACTTTATGCCAACCTCCTGGCTTTATACTCCCCCCCCCCCCCCAATCCAGCAAGATAGATTGCACATCTGTTTGTCAAATTATCCCCAGCCAAGTGAGCGTATGGGTTCTGAACTCTTCATTCACTCCTATGGAGCTTCCAAATAGGAGCTTGTATTCAGAAGTTTCGTAGGAACGAATGGAAAAGCAGAGCACATGTGCACAAAATTATACTGACGTGGCTACAAAGCACAATATGAAAGTGGCAATGTGATTTAAGGTAGATATTAAGGCAGAAAAAATATTTCTCTTTTTTTTTTTTCAATAAAGTAAGTAGCTCAGGACTCAGGAGGGCAAGAAATTAGAATGAGTGGGCACACACATGAAATGGACTCTCACAGTGACAGCAGCGTGCAGCAGCACAGACGATGAGGACACTTCACCGACATGACACGTCCCCTCCTGAGTCACAGTGACAGTCTCTCTCCATGCCAGGTGGTCCCTTCAGTCCAATCCAGTCCAGACAGCACTGACAGTCCCGCTCCAGGCTTGCCTTGCTCCCATCCCGTAGACCCTCATGCTCGGCACCGGCCGCTCTACTCGGCTTGCTTGCACTATGACATCACATGACACACACTCAAGCACTGCCTCCACCAGACCAGCCCCTCGCTGGTCCTGCCCGAACACTCTGTAGCAGGATGGTCTTGGCCGGCTCTGGACCGGAACTGTGCATGTGCAGTCCTGAGCTAAGCCTCACAGCCATATTTTTAACTGGCAATAATAAAAAGTGCAGCGCTTCACAAACAAATAAAGCAACACCACCAGTGAGCAGTCTATTAGTGTCCAGATGGCAAAACTGGGATCTTGAATAAAGTGCAACTCAAATATATTAAAAGTGCAGATAGAAAGTTTGAGATCTTAATGAAAAGTCCAATGTGATAAAAAAGTGCAAAAAAAATTTAATACAAATGTCGATAAACACAATTCTTCAGTGATCTCCCACCACCACCGAAGGGAGTAGCTGCCATTAAAGCAGCATAAACGCCTGTAAGAGCATGTAACTTAAACAGGATCCACATAGGGACTCTCCGGACTTCTCCTTTAGAAGCCTCCAGCCCTAAATAAATAAAGCTCACCAGGAGCCAGAAGAGGACCTGATAGTATAGTACATTAAATATGTATGCATATATTAATATTATGCATACAGCCAAACAAGGACAGTAAAAGGATGAACTTACATCTAAAAGCAGCTGTCGACCTGGACTCGAGCAACAGCATGACGTCAGCACCAAATGCTTCGCTCCGACGCGTTTCGTCCAATAGGACATTTCCTTTCACTGGCAGGAGAAAAGTGCCTGTTTTCTACAGGCTGCCAGTACAAATACTGATGGTTGGCAACATTGTCCCACACTCACCGGTACAATGACTCTCAGGCTCCTGAAGACGCCTAACAGATGGGTGAAACGCATAGGCCGGATGTTCTGGTGACATTACATCCGGCCTGTAACGCTCACGGCGACGCTTCTGGGTTTTGTATTGCTATACATGCTTGTTATTCTATTAACCAAGAGAGTGTGTGCTTTTATATTGGAGTTTTGAATAAAAGTATTTCTGCACTATGATGGAATCCCATTTCTTTTCCCTTATATGTGCAGAGCCATGAGTCCCATACAGTACCTTGAAAAAGTATTCATACCCCTAAAATTTTCCACATTTTGTCCTGTTACAGCCAAAAACATAAATGTATTTTATTGTTTTTTTTGTGATAGACCAACACAAAGTGGCACATAATTGTGAATTGGAAGGAAAATGATAAATGGTTTTCAATTTTTTTATATATAAATATCTAAAATGTGTGGCGTGCATTTGTATTCAGCCCCCTTTACTCTGATACCCCTAACTAAAATCTAGTGGAACCAATTGCCTTCAGAAGTCACTTAATTAGTAAATCTCAGTATAATTTCAGTTGTTCTGTGAAGCCCTCAGAGGTTAGTTAGAGAACCTTAGTGAACAAACAGCATCATGAAGGCCAAGGAACACACCAGACAGGTCAGGGATAAAGTTGTGGAGAAGTTTAAAGCAGGGTTAGATTATGAAAGAATATCCCAAGCTTTAAACAACTCATGGAGCACTGTTCAATCCATCATCCGAAAATGTAAAGAGTATGCCACAACTGCAAACCTCTTAAGACATGACTGTCCACCTAAACTGACAGGCCAGGCAAGGAGAACATTAATCAGAGAAGCAGCCAAGAGGCCCATGGTAACTCTGGAGGAGCTGCAGAGATCCACAGCTCAGGTGGGAGAATCTGTCCACAGGACAACTATTAGTCGTGCACTTAACAAATCTGGCCTTTATGGAGGAGTGACAAGAAGAAAGCCATTGATGAAAGAAAGCCATAAGAAGTCCCGTTTGCAGTTTGCGAGAAGCCATGTGGGGGACACAGCAAACATGTGGAAGAAGGTGATCTGGTCAGATGAGACCAAAATTGAACTTTTTTGCCCTAAAAGCAAAACGCTATGTGTGGCGGAAAACTAACACTGCACATCACCCTGAACACACCATCACCCCATGAAACATGGTGGTGGCAATATTATGTTGTGGGGATGCTTTTCTTCAGCAGGGACAGGGAAGCTGATCAGAGTTGATGGGAAGATGGATGGAGCCAAATACAGGCAATCTTAGAAGAAAACCTGTTAAGAGTCTTCAAAAGACTTGAGACTGGACCAGAGGTTCACCTTCTAGCAGGATAAGGACCCTAAACATACAGCCAGAGCTGCAATGGAATGGTTTAGATCAAAGCATATTCATGTGTTAGAATGGCAGAGTCAACGTCCAGACATAAATCCAATTGAGACTCTGTGGCAAGACTTGAAAATTGCTTTTCACAGACGCTCTCCATCCAATCTGACAGAGCTTGAGCTATTTTGCAAAGAAGAATGAGCAAAAATTTTACTCTCTAGATGTACAAAGCTGGTAGAGACATCCCCAAAAAGTCTTGCAGCTGTAATTGCAGTGAAAGGCGGTTCTACAAAGTATTGACTCCGGGGGGCTGAATACAAATGTACACCACACTTTCGGATACTTATTTTGTAGAAAAGGTTGAAAACCATTTATCATTTTCCTTCCACTTCACAATTATGTGCCACCTTGTATTGGTCTATCACATAAAATCCCAATAAAATACATTTACGTTTTTGGTTGTAACATGACAAAATGTGGATAATTTTAAGGGGTATGAATACTTTAAGGCACTGTATGGACAGACAGACAAGAGGTGGCTAACATTGGAGGAAAGCTTGAGGAGGAAAATATCTGTGGAGAGCCTAAAGGAGGGACACCCTTCCCAGCCCATAAAGGTGGCGCACAAATAGACGATTCGAGCTGGAAACATTTGGGGGGGGGGGGGTGCACAAATTTTCACTTCCGAAGGTGTAAAGAGGAAGCAGTGGATCTGCATAAACTAGACACATTGGAGCACGGAGAACTTTAAAATAAAGAAGACTGGGATATGTATTGGACATAATATTGAACACTAATTTGTCGGATGCAAATTATTTCTCCTTTATTTTTTTCATGTATTTTGTATTGTGATATAGATAGCACTGAGATTTCTTTACAATATTATGGGATCAATGTATTTTTTAAGGGGGGAAGGGGCAGTAAAACCCTGCTTGTGATCCACGTTTTTACCGCCCCTCAACTGCATCCCCTTTTGCTGCACAGACACCGACCAAGGGTGTACACATGCCACGGCTGCAAATTTACCACGGTCATGCTCCACGGGTGGTACTGTCTGCCATTCATGATCCATTTAAGTGAATGGGGCCGCCATTCAACTGCACATGTGTGCGGCTGCAGCATGATTGTCCGGTATTTAGGGGGTTAAAGCATGCACAAGGGTGGTGATAGGCCTCCTCACTGCCTTTCCAATGCTGTCTGAAGAATGCAGATTGCTCTTCAGAGATCAAAGCAGGTGCAAACGAGGCCTAATGGCAAGTCCAAGCTTACTGGTGTCAAATGCAGGCGTTTCATTTGAGTTTTTGAAGTCTTACATTTGCCTTTCAATGCTCTGTGTCAGTTATGTGCATTGCAGCAGGCAGTGTTGTTCACATGGTCATTTATGCCACTTTAAACCACACCACAATTTATCCAACAAGTAGCGTTCAGCTGGCTTTACTGCTCCCCAAATGCCTCTAATCATGTCCATGTAAGTGGGCTGAAAACGCACCAATGTGCCAATTGTGAGGCCAAAATGCACCAATTGTGAGGCCAAACAGGCCCTTACAATCCCCCATGGCATTTACAGCTCGTTTGAGATGCGTTTAGAAAGTGTTACTAGCCAAGATGATAGTACAAGAACCCATACAATAGAAAACCAATGCAGAGGAGGCGTCTTGAAAACGTTATTTACAATGTGACGCAAATGGGTCAAAAGGCACGCAAAACACATCAATGACAGCCTAATGTGCTACCCTGTTTCCCTGAAAATAAGACCTAGCGTGATTGTCAGTGATGGCTGCAATATAAGCCCTACCCCCCTAATAAGCCCTAGTTAAAGTCCTTGTAGGTCTTATTTTCAGGGTAGGGCTTTTTTTCGGGGAAACAGGGTAGGGCTTATTTGGGGGGGTAGGGCTTATATTGCAGCCATCACCGACAATCACGCTAGGTCTTTTTTTCGGGCGGAAACAGGGTAGGTGCATTATTGGGCATCCAAGGTATCTAAAATTTCATAGAAGGTCTAAACGAGCCCTTAGGGCTCTCGCTCACAATGGCGGTTGAGCAGCATTTTCATCTTTGTAATTAGATGTTTGCCTGGGGTTCAGCCTTAATCTACAAATCTCTAGGTTTAATACATTACTACTACTGTAATATGAAAGAGCAAGTGTATAATCAAAATTTTTCACGTAAACTACCAAAATAACTTCTAATTAAAGTGGATGTAAAATCAATTTTTTTTGATGTCATAATGTAGAGTATAAGATTTCCTATCATTTTATCCCAGGCTTGCCACAAAGAGTTAATCCATCTCTGAGCAATCCTCTTTTATTGTTCAGTGAGATAAAACTTGACAAACAGAGAAAAACTTTGTCAAATCCTCCCCCTTGCTGTGAGTGACAGGTGATTTACATATCTCGTGCACTAGCCTAAGACGCGTGCATTATTTTTTAATTCCCACCCCCACTCCTTTCTTCAGCAGCTCTGCAAGGATTGGCTGTTCCACACCTCACCATGATTTGGCATGCTGAAGTCATGTGGTTTCTTTCCTGTCTTTTCACTGGATGTTAGAGATCATAGCAGAAGTTCAGTGTAAGAAATACACAGGAGAAAATGCATATTGACAAGGGGAGTGTAGAGGTGGGTGGGGAGTCTACTGACATCACAGCTCCACCCACCGAACTCCAGACAACAGACCCGCCCACAGAATCGGCAGTTTTTTGGGTCTAATAACAGACAGAGGGGAGACATTTGACAGGTAAGGATACATGCAGGAGGCATGTATATTCTTATAGATAACCCCTATGGCAGTAGTTTGGAAAGAATGACATTGGGTTTACATCCACTTTAAGGCGTAAAGGCAAATTTTGAAGGCTTAGCAAATACTGACCGGCTCAATATCATTCTCAAAGTCTTCATCCTCTGCTCCTATGATGGAGTGGGAACCCTGGAATGAAAAGAAGACGTTTTTCTTTAAAATAAGATACACTAGTCAAGCACAGCCAAAATAACGGTGTTTATAAGTGGACCATAATTCAGATGTTAACAGCCAACGCAGTTTTGCTATGATGGATAAATACACACTGAAAGGCCTAAAATGCGAACTTTCCCTGACTTCTTCCCCAGGCTCCATTCTTCGGTTAAATAATCTTGTGACCTTCTTCAGTAGGGATCACATGACCAGATACGAGAAACACAAGCAGCATTTATCAAATCAGATCTGGCCTAAAAATCACTTAAAATGGAACTTTACCCGGAACAACTTAATAAAAAATAATGTTCTGCCCTCGAGGTCTCTCTGGTTTTCTAAAATCAACAAACTTAGGGACATGGAAGACCTTACGGCTACCCTCTGTAGACAGGGGAGAGTCCTCTTATGACAAATGGAGACCATGGCAATATTTTGTTTCCACGGATGCCCATCTACAGGTGGTCTTACAAGCTGGTTGGTTTCTCTGGGACTTCTTATTATGAGGATCCAAGTGAGGGAATTTACTAGTCTGGTTCTAACTGTCCTCGTTCCCTTCATTCTCCCTCCTGTTTAAGGCCTGTGTCCTAGTCCATTCTATTTACACTTGCTACCCTCCTCTTTCCTGTGTCTATCCCCTCCCTCCTCCTTTGTTCCCCATGTACCCCCCCCCCCCCCCCAATTTAGTTTGGAAACTCCTCATTTGCAGTTTCTCTGCAGGTATTATGTAACTAATCTTGTAATTTAGTCCATGCTCCCTTTTTGGGTTATACTGGCCACCAAGGTACCTCTCCTGGCCCCGGGAATTTTTACTTTATATTCAACACGGTTGCGTTACTCAGGCCTATTCTGAATGGGTTGGGAACTATGGAGATGCTCATCACTGCGCCCTCTCAGTTCCGCCTATCATTGAACTTATTGAAACTCGGATTTTGTATTTTCCAACTGGTAGAGCTGCCTTCGGATTTCTGATGAACTAAATGATATCAACCTGCTTATGTACCGGTATCATGCAATATCTTTGACTTGGTTTGTACAATGCACCTTTTGACTAAACAAAGAAAATTACAAAATAAAGAATAAATGTTCTTTAGCAAGGAACATACATTCCACATTAATATTTATGCTATCCAGGGTGGATAAAAATCAATGATAAAAAAACAAAAAAAATCAGATTTTTTTTATTTAAATGGTTTGTTTTGTTTTTTATCAATTTTATTTTAATAAAATGCTTTTGGAGTAAAGATCCAAGCTCTGCAAGCTGATATAACATGCATGATGATGATGCATTCACACAATTTCACAGTAACCATGGAGAAAAAAAAAAACGTTAAGGAATATTCCTTTATCCTATTGTTTTTCAAATCTATGTACACTACAAACTGTATGATTTAATCGGTTCTGATATCGCTGTTTTACTAACCGGACAGCTTATTATTCTAAATAGGAAACTTTCATTTTGTTTGCAAATAATAAATATTTTAACTGCCAGCAAGAATAAGTCCTTACATTTAAAGAGCACCTGTCATTTCAGATCCATCATGGCAGCGCCTGTTAGCGGCATCCACTCACCTGCTGCCACCACGTCCCTCACATTGTTGTGTCACCGCTGCATCACCAGCCGTCCCATTAAAGTGAATGGGACTGTCGGTGAGTAAACAGCGGGTCAGAGTAGGAGCCGCTGCGGGACAGAGATGACAGTTGCTCTTTCAAAATGATGATTTAAATCAAGCCTTTTTACTAGTGATTTAAATCCACCCCGATGCTACCAAAATTAGTGTGTGCTGTACAGGCAGTCCCCGAGTTACGAACCTCCGACTTGCGAACGACTCCTACTTACGAACGGGAGGCAGTGTGACATTCTGCGCATATGCGCAACCACCTCTGAAAACATCAGAAAACATTGGAAAACGACGTCTGCGCATGCGCAGCCACTTGACAGAACATCAGAAGACATCGGGAAACAATGTCTCTGCTGTTCTGCGCATGCGCTTCCGACTTACGAACATATCCGACTTAAGAACAAAGCGGCAGTCCCTAACCTGTTTGTAACTCGGGGACTGCCTCCAGCATTGTTCCTGTTTCTTCTTGCTGGAGGCGGCTATTTTGCTGAAGCCCGGAGCACCTGAGCAGTAGTAAATCATAAAGTGGAACTATTATTATTATACTAAACCCATCGATTTAATGGTTTTAAAAAACAGTTACATTCCTGAAATGCCGGGATTGCTAACTTTTACATTTGCTTGTGTCCTCAACCAAACTGTCAAACCATCAAATGTCTGGTGTCATAAGAGACCACATGTGCAGCATCATGGCAGCTGCAGATCAAATAGAAGCAGCTTCATTGGCTGTAAAGGATAGGAGGGTTTAATTCCACTTTAAGGCTGTCAGCAGATTGGCCTCTACAAATTCAGTAGTGCCTAAAAATAGAGAGCAACTGAGCATGTGCAGAGCAGGGTGAGGCAGGGTATTCCCTTTACTTTTACTTCTTCACTATTTTTTGCTCCTCAGCAGCTGGCACTGTTTCAGCAACCTGGGAGATTGGCGACTACACCTCCCTGGACACTGTCGCAGGGTAGGTCACATGCCTCCCCTGTTGTGGCACAAATTTTTGGCAGGTGCAGAGGATCTTGTAGGGAAGTGCCGTTAAGGTGGTTACAAAAGGAATGGGGGTGCCCTATGCAAAGACACTGTCACTTTGTCATGTATGTGGCAAGGCAACAGTGTTTCTCTATAGCAGTGATTCCCAACCTCCATCCTCAAAGTACCCCCAACGGGACACGTTTTTAGGGTTTTCCGCACCTTGCACAAATGCTTTAAGTCAATGTCAATGGCTTGGTATTTATGACAGTTATTTGATCTAAGGAAAATTCCCAGAGCATGGCCTGTTGGAGGTACTTAAGCACAGAGGTTGAGAACCACTGTTCTAGAGCAAGGGTCTCTAAACCTTCTAAACAAAGGGTCAGTTTACCGTCCTTCTGGGAGACAGGGGGGGGGGGGGCAGTGGGAAAAATAGTGCCCCATCATTGGGGTCAATGAGAGAAATAGTGCCCCACCATTGGGGTCAATGGGGAGAATAGTGCCCCATCATTGGGGTCAATGGGGAGAATAGTGCCCCATCATTGGGGTCAATGGGAAGAATAGTGCCCCATCATTGGGGTCAATGGGGAGAAAAGTGCCCCATTATTGGGGTCAATGGGGAGAATAGTGCCCCATCATTGCGGTCAAAGGGGAGAATAGTACCCCATCATTGGGTTCAATGGGAAGAATAGTACCTCATAGTACTAAAAAGCAGGCAACCTGTGGTTTCCCTAAAGTGCCTGTGTTGTCTGTAAATTAATCCCTATTAAGCTCCTTACATCCTAGTGTAATGAAGCATAGTAAGTTAAGTACAAGTCACAAGTTAAGCCAGTGCACCCAAAGCTGATTTGGTAAGGAGGGAGGACCTACTTCATGGAATATATTATGGACTGTTAGGATAGGCACACCTACACAGCAAAACGGAAAGTCTAAAGAAAACTGTACAGTCATTGAACAATGAGATAGAAATGTGTGAAGACAGCCTTACTGTTGAGAGAACGGGGCATAATCTAAAGAATCCCTGTGTAAAGCCTTGGCCTAACTAGATTGCTGTAAGGAATTCACATAATCAGGATGTTGTAGGATACAGGTCTTGTTTTCTACGACATGTCAAAATCACTCTAGATGATGAAAGAGGCTCTGTTAACTGGTCCCATTCAGGGGAAAGTAACCTAGTTCCCTAAAAGCCAAACCCAACACCATTCATCTGCCGAAGCCACCACAAAGTGTCTAGGACTTACAATTATAGGAGAATATAGTCATCTATGAGGCAGTGCTCAGGCTTGAGTTTCCTATGGAATATCTAGCTGTTCAGATCATTTTCAGGTAGGATGAAAGAAACCATCATTCAAGTGTAGCACCATATATGTTTTGGCTCATGCTTAGCTTGTGAGTCTTATTTGGGTCATGGGTTTACTTTAGGTCAGGCTGGATAACTCATACAGGCAGGTCTCTGGTGCCTCCCCATGGTTCTGGGAGTTTGAAGAAACTTCTAGAAGCTGGAGGGTGGAGGTCAGGAGGGTTGATCTGCATACATAGGGGAGCTCAGCCAATCCCCAGGCAGTGGGCCTGGCATGGTGTCTGAGCCAGCTCTTAAATATGGATGAGTCATGCTGGCTGTGAGTCGGTTGGAAGATGGAGATGTCGTGTTGAGGAGACTGTTGGTGACCCTTGAGGGGACCCCCCTGGGGGAGCTCTACCTCGGGCTAGCTTGGGAGGATCCTGACAGTATTGTAGTTTGAAAGGAATCTTTTCCTAAGCGGCAGCAGGCGCAAGGAAGACAGTTTGAGTAAATCAGGATTAAGTATGGGCTCAGGCGTGTTTTCAGCTCCACATCGCTAACCACAGGCAGTGAGACATTTCCCTCACGGGCAGCGAGACATTTCCCGATATGTGCAGACGTGGATCAGGAAATGTCTTACTGACTGTAATTAGCGCTCCACAGTGTAAGCTTCCTAGTGGGCTCGGGCATGTGGAGCTGCGAACACGCCTGAGCCCATCCTTAATCAGGACAGTCAGAGACTGACAAGGGGAAAGACTGCCACATGTAGCAGGTCCTTCTGAAACACAACATTGTGCTTAAATCTTTCATTAACCATGCCCTGGGAGATCTCTGGAGCAGTCAGGCAGACTAGTAGAGAGGTAGCCGGGTGGGACTGGTGAACAGGCAGCCGGGTGGGACTGGTGAACAGGCAGCCGGGTGGGACTGGTGAACAGGCAGCCGGGTGGGACTGGTAAAGAGGCAGCCGAGTGGGACTGGTAAAGAGGCAGCCGGGTGGGACTGGTAAAGAGGCAGCCGAGTGGGACTGGTAAAGAGGCAGCCGGGTGGGACTGGTAAAGAGGCAGCCGGGTGGGACTGGTAAAGGGGCAGCAGGGTGGGACTGGTAAAGAGGCAACAGGGTGGGACTGGTAAAGAGGCAGCCGAGTGGGACTGGTGAAGAGGCAGCCGGGTGGGACTGGTGAAGAGGCAGCCGGGTGGGCTAGTGAAGATGCACCCGTATGGGCTGGAATTTTCTGCAGTTGGTAGAGCTGGGACCAGTGTCAACAAGAGAATTGGAGGTACTGCAGGATGCAGTCTACAACACTTTGTGCTACTTTCTAAAGGACTGAGAGTTCCTAGTCCTTAAGGGGCTTTTGCATCTTTTCAATAAGACTGTCAGCAGTCAGGAGTGAGATCAATCTGGAGTTGTACACAGAGAAGAAGAGACGACAAATCTGGAATTGTACATAGGGAGGAAGTTGCCCCGGGTTTTGTTGCTATCAAGATCATCCCAAGATTCCTATTCCCCATTCAAGTTATTACCCCCAATAAAGCATAAAAATCAAGATCAAAGACTGTTGCTTGTGTCTAGAGAAAGTGTGGAAAATACTTGCTGCCTGGCTGTGCACGAGTGAGGAACCCAGTCATCTGCAACCCCTGAGGGAGTAGTGCTACACAAGAGATGTACAGGTCTGGAGCAAATGCTACGGTTGTCCTCTGCTCAGTACAGGTGGACAGTATAAATATGTAAATTAATGAGCTTGTAAATCCCAGACAAAATTTAGGACTGATGAAGAAGCCACCCGGCTATGAAACGCCTAATGTGTCTACATCGCATATGTCTTCAGTGACGTCTTGGATTCTAGTCCCGGGCTGAATATTGATTGCAGTTGCAGTGACAGCAGCTTCCTCCATCTTCATTATGCTTCAATGCCCAGCCGGTGGCCAAGGCTGGTGGTTCTGCTGCCTCTCAAACATTTCTGGCTCCCAAGTCACCTTTATGCCATGTCTAACACATGCATATTTTTGTGAGTGCATTTCTATTTTTTAATAAATAGTCATTTACTCTTTTAATGCTATCTTAGGGGTTGTGCTGTTGTTTCTTTTGTTTTCTCCCAAGTGCACAGTACCTGCCTGGTCAATCAACATCTCTCAGATATGACCAACATAGCAGATGACTAATCCTGCAGATTAGGCATTCATCATTGGATCTCTTATCTGTGTAACCAAATGAGTAACGGTCCAAAATTGCTCGTTTGGCCATAACAATCAGTCAGCTCATCTAATTTATTCTTCTATGCACAAAGAGGGGAAAAAAAATGAATAAATCCGATTGGCTGTTATGGTCAACCTTGACAAAGAATTCTTCTCTGACACATTCTGATAAATAGGGCCCAGTTTAGCTTCAGCATGCCTAACGCCTAATCCTACTAATATTAGGCTTGCGTGCCAAATACCAGTGGATAGAAAATCTATAGATCTTGCTGTTAACACTGATAAAACAAGAGACTGAATAGAAAAATACAGTCAGAGAGAATTCTGTACTGCTAACCACATTCTCACTGGATAAGGAAGATACACAAACAACATTATTTCTGTGAAATATACACATAAAACATGACAAAACTCACCCCATAATGACCGTCTTCTTGATCCATTCTAATGGTCTAGGTGTTCAGGGAGCCACAGAGGGACCTAGAAAACAGAAAAGAGGAGACCTAATGCTTCTAGTTCATAAAATAACTAACTCTGCTATTTTCTATCTTCAACTGCAAGTGAGATCAGTGTTCTAGTCTAAATCAGCCATTCTCAACCAGGGTTCTTCCAGAGGTTGCTAGAGGTTCCTTGAGCTGTGACGGATTGACCTCCCATTTAATGGTCCCTGAATATTTCTGGGGGCCAATGCCCCTTGGTAAAGCCAGAAGCATGACACCAAGTATCTTTTTAGCTGTCTGTCAGAGTGGCATTCGGATCGCCACTGTAAAGCCTGGTACACACTTAGTTTATTTTAGTTCAACCCAGCAGGCTGATTGAAACTGACAGCTCAGGTCGAAGTCACTGTACTAACAATCCAACTTTAGTACAGCAACCTCATCTCCCCTGCTGTGCTATTGTGTTCTGACAGGGGGCCAGCCGGCCAGTCAACCATTGGGAGCCGGACACGGGCTAAATGTCGGCCAGTTTCTACTGAACCGGCCGATGTCGCCCAACATTCGTTCCATGTGTACTAGGCTTAAGGGTTGCATTCTTTCTACTGACCACCAATGTAGAGGGCATTTTCCCCATTGACCCCAAATAAATTTGTTTTAGTAAGGGTTTCCCAAGACCTGTAAATTATTTCAGGGGTTCCTCCGGGGTAAAAAGGTTGAGAAAGGCTGGTCTAAATTATTTAAAAAAAAACCTTTGGCCCCATTTACACTTGTGCGTTTAGGTGCAGTGCATTAAAAAATCCTGCTGCTTCCACATTATATAGAGTTCAATAGAAACACACTTAAAACACATGTAAATTGCATCTAAAATGCACCGCAGAGATGTGAACCGGCTCTTAGTAGGCAACATGTAGACAAATCTTACAAGCCAGGTTCTGCACCACCTATTGGCAGTTAACTATTGGCATGCAACCTATGAAAATTACAGTACAGGCATACCCTGCTTCACGTACCCTCATTTTACGTACACTCGGGAGTATGGACATATTGATGTCTATAGGGAATCTTGGTCAGCTTGGCATGGCACTGCTCCCGGTTTTTAACATTGGCGTCTATAGGAAAGCTTGGTCAGCTTGACATGGCACTGCTGCCGAACCATAAGAGACAGAGACATCGAACTTGGGGTCCGAGAGGGGACTCAGGACTACAACATATCTGATTGGGGGTCGGCCAGTTTGCATAGGTAATCAGTTATGCCTGTAAATGACTATTGCAATGCAGTACATGCACTAAGAAGTGAAAAATGGTATTGCTTCACTTTAAGTACATTTTAGTTTTACATACATGCTCTGGTGCCATTGTGTGGGGTATGCCTGTAGTCAGCTAGCTAGAGTGTTGAATTATAATTAGTTATTGGGCCAAAGCTAACATATTAGCAAGGTATTGGCAATACTATGCCCAATAGCACGTGATGAAAAATCTTAAATGCAGTGTCCCCTTTTCCATCTTGATGAGAATATACATAGCTATAACTTTGTTCTGTAGCTATGTATAAACATATAGAAGTTGAAATAACCAATTGCACCCTCTATTTTCTTTCAGTACCTTCAAAGTATGTACATAAAGCCTTTTTTTCCAAGTTTTGAACAGAATGGGTACATTTTAGATCCTCAGTGTGGTTTTTACTGCTGTTCATATCTCCACTGATGAGAATCACCTTCACTATTGGTCCTGGTGACCTTTGCCTCTGGGTTACCAAAAGTGACGTTATATCCAGTATTTTTGAGTTGTCAAAGTAGCAAGAGGTGAGGGGAAAATTTCCAACAGGTAAACCTGATCTGCTGATAACTGCCGAAGAGGGATATCCGCTTACGTTGGAGAAATTTCCACTTCTGGTCGTGTCTCTGGGACATAAAAATGAAGGGCAATTTTCACATCAAGACACAGACAGGAAATATAAATTGAGTAGGAGTTTTTACCATTCCCTACGCTATCCAAAACCAAACTGAAATTTTTTTAAACTTATACCCATTAGGGAGGCTGCCGAGGCAACTTAAATGTGGAAAATACGTAGGCATGTGAAGATGACACAAATCCAGGGTTTGATTTTTTTTTTTTATGTTTTATAGCAGAAAGTAAAAAATATTGTTTGTTTCTCAAAATGTTTGCCCTTTTATACTTTTATAGCGCAAAAAATAAACAAACAATCCAGTGGTGATCAAATACCACCAAAAGAAAGCTCTATTTGTGGGGGAAAAAATGATATAATTTTGTTTGTGTACAGTGTTGCATGACCACGCAATAGTCAGTTAAAGTAACGCAGTTCCAAAAAGAAAAAAATGGCCTGGTCACGAAGGGGGCAAATCTCCTGGAGGTTAAGTGGATAATAAATTTATGACAGTAAGGGAGGTAGTCAGGGGGCCCCACTGAAAATTTGCTATGGCAATCCATGATCTGTAGTTATACCCCTGAAACATATACTCACCTTTCCTGGTGCCCATGTCACTGAACACCACTCCAATCCTGAGAAATCTTCTCATGTGTCTACTGAGCTCCTGGGTCTTCACGGAGGTCCATTGCATGTGGCCACTGCAGCTTAGGAACTTGAAAAGGCAAACCAACTTTCTTTTCTTCGAAGGGTATTTTATATTTATTTTTTGCAACAGGGTCTCATTAACCTAAATATTTTGGAAGGTGTCCCCATATCCTTGTACATGACATGACGTTGGTGATCCATTATCAATGACAAGTTAAAAAATAACACAGAGGTGTTAATCCAACCCCTAGTGCCCACAGTGTACCCCAAGCAGGAGAACAAACAGATTGGATAGGGATGAGAGGCGATGAGTGAACAGCATATAATGGACTGTGCTAGAGACCGGAGAAGAATTCCAGGTATGCAGGAGACAAATCTCCCCTCCCCGCCATCTCCATACACCTCCCATAGTCACAGTGCTTTCAGCAGTGGTGGCACTGACAGGGGGTGTTGCCAGGAACAGCTATTCTTCTCCTCACCCCCAAGGCACTTGCAGAATCCCAGCTGCTGTTGTCTGCAGGGAGGGAATATGGAATGTGCTGTATAATCCTTATCTCCAGTACAGGCATCCTTCCCAGTATCTGCTCATGCCGTGCCAACATCCTTTTTGTATTGTTATGATATCTCCCTCCCACCTGCACCTTCATGCTAACTATAAACTAATTAAAGTAGATCTAAACCCAAATCGCTAAAAATCTCATAAAAGCTTTACCATGTTAATAACACGCCTTCAGTCTTTTGCTTTCCGAGAGCAGGGATAAGCATACTTTGGCCCTCCAGCTGTTGCATAACTACAAGTCCCATTATGTCTGCATTAGGTAGTCATATTTCTGGTTGTCAGAGTCTTTCAATGCCCCATGGGATTTGTTGTTCCGCAAGAGCTGGGGTGCCGTAGTTTGCCTACCCCTGTCCTTGAGGGCCTACAGGAGCCGACAAGAAGGTGTTAACACATTAAAGTTAGATTTTGGAAGACTGGAAGAGTCCATTAATGTATTCCAGTAACCTCACACAATTGCACTGTGAAGCAAAAACTGATCCTTCTTCTAGGACGAGTCATACTGCTGGGGCACCCGGCACCACAGCAACATGCTGATGGCTCTCTCAAGTAGCAATGACCCCAGATTTATGCAAGCACCAAATAGAAGGTCAGTCATCCACAAATATAAGGAACCCCTAACAACTTCTGGAGGAACCCTAGAGTTCCACTGGAACCATGTTTGAGAATAGCTTATTTAGACAAACTTTAGGTTTTGTTTAAGGGTCTCCAAAATGCTCCAAAATGCAGCCCACTGGCCAGATGTGGCCCTTAATCCAGGCCTTGGGGGGACCATTCCTTCCACTGACACCAATGGTGGGACACTATTCCTTCCACTGTCACCAAAGATGGGGTATTATTCCTGCCACTAACACCAGGGATTGTAAACAAATTATCCCACTAACACCAATTATGGGGCACTATTCCTCCCACTGACACCAATTATGGGGCACTATTCCTCCCACTGACAATTATGGGGCACTATTCCTTCCACTGACACCAATTATTGGGGAAATATTTCTCCCACTGACACCAATTTTTTTTACGCCTACTGACCACCAAGCCTATGATATTGTTTACTCCCACTAATGCCAGGGCATTTTCTACTCCACTCGACTCTACTCCACAGTCCAGACTACCTAAAGTTTGACGGAGAGTAAACCTGTCCTTTGTTTGGAAAGTTTGGAAACACCTGGCTTAGATCAATGAGAGTAGAGAGGTGGTCAAGGGGCCGCAATAAAATTTTACTATGGTGTTCCATGATCTGTAATTATGTCCCTGAAGCACATATTCCTTTAACTGAGAAATCTTCTTACGAAGTCCACAGAGAAACAAAAATTTCTGAAAATGTTGATCTCCTGGGTCTCCCATGGCAGTCACACTGGTTCCTCAGCAATGTATATAAGGCTTTTTGAATTTATAGGCTTCTTTAACACTGCATCATCCCACAAAATGGCAATACACTTCATTTTAGGTCTTGGGTTTAAATCTCACTAGGACACTAGCAGCATAGAGTTTATATTATCTCCGGAGGGACAGGGATGGATATGAATGGCTATATGCACTCTGTAAAGCATTGTGTAATATGTCATCACCATATAAACAAAAGACATATATAAATTGCCTGAACCTATAGATCTACGGAGGAGGAAAAAAAATCTCACATATCTCAGAAGGAGATAAACAAACCAGTAAAAGTCATAAATTAAGGCAAGCTTTATCACATGACCGAGAAGTGGAATCCCATCCCTGTGCTCCTTCTCACCCCACTGAGAATGAGAATGTGTCTCTCAGTTATACAAGTTAACAGTCATAAAAAAAATATTTCTGCACAACGACGTTGTGTCGGCACCAAAATGGAATGTCCACCAGACAGTAGGACCTGAAGCCTACCTAACTGTAAATAAAGGATAGCCTTACCATGTAAACAGAAAACCAAGTCTCCCAAGTTTAAAATGGATAATTAAGGGGAAACTTTCTATTCCCAGAGTACAATATAGCTGTATCTTCATGATCCACAAATGCACGATTTCTAATTACGTGACCAATGTGGGTAAAACAGCACTGTTATCGATATGCAAATTTTGACTTCTTATCAAAGTCACCAGTTAAAGCTGAACTCCAGCCATAAAGATGCTCATTTAAATATACCGGTATTCCTCATTAGCCAAAGAGGGTATAAATCTACTTTTTGTGAACTAAACCTCATTGCAAACCTAGATATTATTTTGTAAAAGTAGCAGTGATATCATCCCTGTGCTGTACATAGTCTGTGCAGAGAGCAGAGCTGTGGGAGGGGCCCATCCGGCTCCACCTACTACAGGCTACCATCGGGGGGGGGGGAACAGGGCAGCCATCAGAAATTTTAGGGCCTCTTACACAGCTTTAGACCCTAGGGTTGCCACCTTTTCATCAAGCCAAACCCGAACACTTTAGCGGCATAGGGCAATTCATTTTTTTCTTAGTAAACATTATAGGATTAAAAAAACCTTTGGGTGCCTCAAGGAGGGTAGTAATGCAGCACTCATATCGCACTGCAGTGGGCGAAAACCAAATTGCTCTTGCCGACACCATCGCTCTGCCCTTCAGTAATGTGGAACCTGCCCCAGCCAGCCAGCCACAGCTCCCGTACGGCAACAGATTTTTGTGCGACTATCTCACCAGGGTCGTTCCTTCAGAGTCCTGTGCCGTAAACAGCGGGTCCAACGTGCATGCGCGGGAGAGACGTCATCGCGGCTCCGCCCAGTCACGCAGCCAGAGCCCTGAAACCCGGAAGGAAGACGGGTGAAGATGAAAGCCTTGTCAGCGGTGATAGCTCCCCGCTGGAAGGGCTTCGTTCTAAAGTAAGTTTTACATAATGTGCTAGTCTACGAGGCATACTAGCACATTATGCTTTTACTTTGCAGGGTACAAAAAAATAACTACCGCTTTAATATATGAAAATTAATCCAATCCGGCAAAGAGAGATCCCCATATATTCAGGAAAGAGACATATAGCAAAGAGACAGCCCGGTCCAGCAAAGAGACGGTTACCATCAGCCTGTTCTTCAGACCAGTCCATAGTGATCACTAAGCAGTCCTGCAGGCTACATGCAGCGCAGCTCTTCGACACATCTGAGCTGCGACTGGCTTGGAGCCCAAACCAGCATCCGGTCTGCAGGGAGAGGCAGAGTGCAGATGATATCACTCTGCTTTCCCCCTGCAGCCGGACTAAGAGTTGCATCAGCTTACTCCGCAGCCACCCTGCTTTAGCAATTGGTAGTTAGTACAGCAGCAACAACTCGGTCTTGTTGGTTGGGGGCCTGGCCCCTTGGGACGCCCGCGCCCCCTATATGTGTATGGGCTACCATTGAGGAGGCAATATATTGCCTCTTCAACGTCTGCTTTAACCCTCAAAATGCTGACCCTTCGCTCCACAACTGTGTGCATTGCATGTGGTTGTAGGGTAGTGTAAAGATGTGCAAAGCATGGCGGACATGACATACAGTATGTACAGCACTGAGCAGCTTGTAGGCAGATGCAGACTACTTTCTCTACTACAGCTGGAGAGCAAGTCAAGAGGAACACAGTTCCTCTATGGTTTCCTGGGTCACTGGGGAAGCTACAGTGAGGGAAAAAAGTATTTGATCCCCTGCTGATTTTGTACGTTTGCCCACTGACAAAGAAATGATCAGTCTATAATTTTGTTGGTCGGGTTATTGTAACAGTGAGAGACAGAATAACAATCAAAATATCCAGAAAAATGCATTTCAAAAAAGTTATAAATTGATTTGCATTTTAATGAGTGAAATAAGTATTTTATCCCCTATCAATCAGCAAGATCTGTGGCTCATAGGTGTCTTCTATACAGGTAAAGAACTGAAATTAGGAGCACTCTCTTAAAGGGAGTTCTCCTAATCTCAGCTTGTTACCTGTATAAAAGACACATGTCCACAGAAGCAATCAATCAGATTCCAATCTCTCCACCATGACCAAGACCAAAGAGCTGTCCAAGGATGTCAGGGACAAGATTATAGACCTACACAAGGCTGGAATGGGCTGCAAGACTATCGCCAAGCAGCTTGAGAGGGTGACAACAGTTATTGCGATTATTCCCAAAAAGAACACAAAATAACTGTCAATCTCCCTCGGTCTGGGGCTCCATGTAAGATCTCACCTCGTGGAGTTTCAATGATCATGAGAACGGTGAGGAATCAGCCCAGAACTACACGGGAGAATCTTGTCATTGATCTCAAGGCAGCTGGGACCATAGTCATCAAAAAAACAATTAGTAGCACACTACGTCGTGAAGGACTGAAATCCTGCAGTGCCCGCAAGGTCCCCCAGCTCAAGAAAGCACATTGCAGACCCGTCTGAAGTTTGCTAATGAACATCTGAATGATTCAGAGGAGAACTGGGTGAAAATGTTGTGGTCAGATAAGACCAAAATCAAGCTCTTTGGCATCAACTCAACTCGCCGTGTTTGGAGGAGGAGGAGGAATGCTGCCTATAACCCCAAGAACACCATCCCTACCATCATACATGGAGGTGCAAACATTATGCTTTGGGCGTGATTTTCTGCTAAGGGGACAGGACAAATTCACCACATCAAAAGGACGATGGACAGGGCCATGTACCATCAAATCTTGGGCGAGAACGTCCTTCCCTCAACCAGGGCATTGAAAATGGGTCATGGATGGGTATTCCAGCATGACAATGACCCAAAACACACAGCCAGGGCAACAAAGGAGTGGCTCAAAAAGAAGCAAGTTAAGGTCCTGCAGTGGCTTAGCCAGTCTCCAGACCTTAATCCCATAGAAAATATGTGGAGGGAGCTAAAGGCTTGAGTTACCAAACGTCAGCCTCGAGACCTTAAAGCGGGGGTCCACCCACACCGCCAAAAAAAAAAAAAAAATATTAAAAGCCAGCAGCTACAAATACTGCAGCTGCTGACTTTTAATACATGGCCACTTACCTGTCCCAGGGTCCAGCGATGTCGGCAGGCGACGCAGAGAACCCGCTCGATACTCCGCAGTTGCCGCCGCCATCCTAGGTGAGGGAATCAGGAAGTGAAGCGTTGCGGCTCCACTTCCTGGTTCCCTACTGCGCATGTGCGAGTCGCGCTGCGCATCGTAAGTGGTCCCCGCTCTCTCCTGGGAGCTGTGTGTTTCCCAGGAGACAGCGCGGACTGACAGGAAGAGGCATAGACTCCCATGGGAGTCTATGCCGGAAGTGGGTGCAAATACCTGTCTTAGAGACAGGTATCTGCACCCCCCTCCCCCCTGAAAGGTGCCAAATGTGACACCGGAGGGAGGGAGGGTTCCGAAAAGCGGAAGTTCCATTTTTGTGTGGAACTCCACTTTAATGACTTGGAGAGGATTTGCAGAGGAGTGGGACAAAATCCCTCCTGAGATGTGTGCAAACCTGGTGGCCAACTACAAGAAACGTCTGACCTCTGTGATTGCCAACAAGGGTTTTGCCACCAAGTACTAAATCATGTTTTGCGAAGGGGTCAAATACTTATTTCACTCATTAAAATGCAAATCAATTTATAACTTTTTTGAAATGCGTTTTTCAGGATTTCTTTGTTGTTGTTCTGTCTCTCACTGTTAAAATAAACCTACCATTAAAATTATAGACTGATCATTTCTTCGTCAGTGGGGCAAACGTACAAAATCAGCAGGGGATCAAAAACTTTTTTTCCCCTCACTGTATCCTATTGGATGCTGCTGCCCCATGTGACTCTGGCAGCCATCTTGGGTCAGGCAGAGCCTTTTTAAGGCCCTGGCTCCTAGGTTTAGAGCACTTTATGTCAGTCATTAGTGTAGGGAAAGGTACCCTGCCTGTTAGGGACAGTATTAGCGGTAAGGAATGGGAGGGAAAGCGTAGGGTTACAACTCCTTTGGACCTCATCCCCTTTAGGCACGAGACAGCCAGGCTGCATTCAGCTCTCTTAACACAGATGCTGTCATTCTGGCTTATACCTGTTCTCAGCACATAAAAATGATTGTACCCGCTTAGGCAGGTGTCCCTTTGCATTGCTGTGAACGGTTATTGTATTATTTCAATAGATGTTTTCTATTGCACCTGACTATGTAAATTATTGATTCAGCACTTCACTGCCCCCACCTACAGGCTTGCATGCCTTAGTTTAGGTGGGTGGCTGGGGAGCTTAACTGCCCTCTTTTACCACCCAGCAGCTTTCTCAATGGGCCCATAGATTTGTATACTGCAGGGTATGAAATTAGAGCCTGTACGTGGCGTTTTTAGTGCCTGTGTGAAAACTCTGCAATCCTGTTTCTGGTGAGTTGTCATCAGAGAGAGGATCCCTACTGTCACATGGCCCTTACAATCACATTAAGGACAGAGTTGTCTGACAGGTGGTCTATGACTGACAGCCTCGCTTCGACTTCTCTACGCTGTGCCAGAGGCAAAAAAAGTGCACACAGTGGGGGAATAACCGGTTCCTGAAGACAGAGTTTTTACTCACGTGATAGTTGAGGGCACGGAAAGGATCGCTTGGCAGGCAAGTCCTCATTCACACCAGTGTACGCCCATGCAAGGGCTGTGCTTACTTACAGGGGGATGCATAGGCGTTCTCCAAGCAGTCCCATTGATATCAATAGGGACACAGTGGCTGCATTGACACAGCCACTGCTCCCAGATTGGCATTTGTGCAGTTGCAGGTGCATGTCCCTAAGTGCGTCCGGAGGTGTGCACCCGCACAGATGTCAAATTAGGAACAGCAGCTGTGCCCGTGCACCTGCTGTGCCCCAATTGACATCAATGGGACTGCCTACACAGGGATACACAGAACACCTGTGCGGGTAAACACGGTCCTTGCATGGGTGTACGCTGTAGTCCACCGGTGTGAATGAGGCCATAATGTACTAATGATTCCGCATACTACTACAGTATGACATAAAGTTCTTGAGGGCCATGTTAATTTTTTTTCTTTCACATAGGGTTTAGTTATGCTTAAAGGCCTACTCTCCTTTGGGGCCGCCGATCCTACTAACACCAATGAAGGCCCCTTGAACCACCTTTAGGGAAAGGGAGCCTTCGCTGCTAGAAGCATGGCATCATTGTGGGTGTGAACCTAAAAGGGAAGTTAAGTAGCTCCCTTAGGATTGGCTACAAAGACCTGAGGTGACTTGGTGGAGCCTGAACCCTAGGAGAAGGCTACGCTGAGGCACATCAAACTGCTCTGAGGAGATTCAGCTGATGTTGCTTTATGGGCTATGCCCTCAAGTTAAATTCTGGGGTCAGTCTAATGGCTGTCTGACACTGATGGCAAGGACAGGTCTCTCAGACTATGTGAGTTTATGTTTTATGGGTGCACACGGTATACTGTGGCTGGCATTGTTGTTTGGTACATTTGGCAAGTTCAATAAAAGCTGTGGCCTTGCCCGATTTCCAAACTAAGGGGCAAGGTATTGGTCATTAGTTGGTCATAAATGAGCCTATGCTTCTCAGCAGTCAAGATTTGGGGGACTATTCTTTGTCATCACATTGATTTAAATCACAGTAATTCATATTTACGATTGATTACATTTTTTTTAATAGAATTGAAATACATATTTTGCATTCCTATACTTTTACTATAGGCGTATCCACTTTTTATCTATAATGTTGGGACAGACATGGAAGGTTTTGGAAGAATTTACCGGGCCCTGGTCTGCCTGAGGACCACTGATCTAGACTGGCAGGCCCATTATAACGACTTCTACTCCCCGGGGCTCTACATAGCATGTACTGTATGTCTCCTCCATGACAAGACGTCATTGCAGGAACACCCTATGCATGCACGGACACATCCACAACACACACAAAACATTTGTGGACATGCATACACTCATTTCCTGCGCTAAGCAGAAAGTATGGTAGCTATGCAGAGAGTCAGCTGTAGATAAATCTGAAAAACCCAGGTATGTGCCCAGCCCCCGCTAGACTTTCTCTCCGTCTGCTCTGCCTGTGCCCCCCTCCCCTAACAGGCATACTGCCAGAGATATGCACACATGTTACACCACATAGTCCTGGCAACGCAACATACACAAGTGTGTCACTGCGGGGGCTCAGGGGGGTCCGGGAAGGATAAGACACACTTGTTATTCATGTAGAGAAAGGGGGAACGAGAACATAATTTCCGCCAGCGCACATAAGAAATAGTATAAAGCTCACAGTATTAGTTTAAAGTTGTTCTTTGTTTTATATAAAGCAGGGAAGGGTTAGAGCCTTGGTGACAAACCTGTGGCCCTTTGTCACTTTTTGTGCAGCCCTTGGGGCCCCATGCAGACACGAATCTGTGCTTCCATATTGCCCTGTTATAGCAATGACATCTAGCAGTCTCGTGTAATGAGTCTCCAGTCTATTATGGTCTCTTAAAGCATGTGCCCAGTCTCCAATAACTCCTGTATCATGTCCACAGTCTCTGACCATCCCTTGTATGATGTCCAGTCTCTGACCATCCCTTGTATGATGTCCACAGTCTCTGACCATCCCTTGTATGATGTCCACAGTCTCTGACCATCCCTTGTATGATGTCCACAGTCTCTGACCATCCCTTGTAAGATGTCCACAGTCTCTGACCATCCCTTGTATGATGTCCACAGTCTCTGACCATCCCTTGTATGATGTCCACAGTCTCTGACCATCCCTTGTATGATGTTCACAGTCTCTGACCATCCCTTGTATGATGTCCACAGTCTCTGACCATGCCTTGTATGATGTCCAGAGTCTCTGACCATGCCTTGTATGATGTCCACAGTCTCTGACCATGCCTTGTATGATGTCCACAGTCTCTGACCATCCCTTGTATGATGTCCACAGTCTCTGACCATCCCTTGTATGATGTCCACAGTCTCTGACCATCCCTTGTATGATGTCCACAGTCTATAGCTATATCCTCTTGTGTGTCTGAATATTTACTTCTTTTTATGTGCAGCCCTATGGTAATGTTGAGATCTGCACCTGAGGCCTACCAAGACATCACTGAGTTAGAGCCTCTGTCAGGTTAGGAACTTGGAAAAGCACTCCAATGGGAAGATCAGTAAAACCAAAAACACATTTTTAGTAATACAAGGAAGGGATAGAACTATTACACACGGTGTAACCCACAGACGGACACCGATCTCTAGATAGCCACAAACACAATACAGATCCTTATACACATAAAAACGCCCATCTGTTCTAACCACTAGTTCAACAGCACTGCATAGCTTTCCCCAGGCTTAAAGAGACCATGTCACAGTTTTTAAAATCTCAAACTCAAGCCATGCTGGGAAATAAAAGGGTGAATATCAACTCTCTCTGCCTTCTATGCCTCCCAACTCTGCTCTCCTAAAGCTGGCTATATACAAGGAAAATTTCGTTTTTAAGGACATTTGTTCAATTTAGGATTAGTGGAGTCAAATCGATGCTCATTTTTGACCAGTGACAAGAAAATTTGAAGGAGCAGGATGGAGCAGTTTTAGTTTGCACTAAAATTAGTTTATTCTTTCCTTAAAATATGCATGACAAAAGGCTGCACAAATGCCATGTGGCATAAAATATTTATTGTTACTGATTTATTCTCCAAGGTCTCTGCTTTCAGAAATTATAATTACTTGGGGGTTCTAAGTAATCTTCTAGGTGATTAAAATGGTGATTTTACGTGTGTGGGAATAACTTTAAAAAATTGCCCAGGATGCAAAGTGGTTAAACTTCCAAGACCACCAAATACTGATGACAACTTCTGTGATAAGTTTCTGCTTGCTTGACTAAGCCCCTATCTAACCTGAGCAGACATGACAGCCTTAGAAATCTCTGGGAGAATATTTTTAGGTTCAGTCTGCAAATCAGTATAAAAGAGGAACTGCTTTGCACAGGTGTTCAAAAAAGGGAAATAAAATTATTGTTTGCTATTATTTGGTAAGATTATGAAAGAAATGCACACTTATATCCATAGTTACTGTTTAGAGCAGCCTTTCTCAACCGTTTCAACACAGAGGAACCCTTGAAATAACTTTCCGGTCGCAGGGGACCCCTGTTACAAATTACCTTATTTGCAACTCAAGATACATTAGTGCAGTGGTCTCCAAACTGCAGCCCGGGGGCCGGATGTAGTCCTTTGCTTGCCTTTATCTGCCCTTGGGACTCTATTCCTCTTACTGACACCAACAATGGGGCACCATTCCCCCTCAATGACAATGAGACACTATTCCTTTCACTGACACCAATGAGGGGCATTATTCCTCCCACTGACACGACCGATAGGGCATTAGTCCTCCTACTGACACCGATTGGGCACTATTTCTCCCATTGACAATAATGTGGCACTATTCTTTCCACTGACACAAATAATGGGGCACTATTCCTCCCACTAACACCAATGATGGGGCATTATTCCTTCCACTAACAGCAATGAGGTGGCAGCAATTTTTCCCACTGACATCAATATTGGGGCACTATTCCTTCCACTGACACCAAGATTTTCTCCTCCCAAAAGGCCACAGTCTGCCCCTACTAAAGTCTAAAGGACAGGCAACTGACCCTTTATTTAGAAGGTTTGGAGACCCCTGCATTAGTGTGATGGTTGGAGAACAATGCTCCTTACACTTGTGGTCATTGGGAAGAGTTCTCCCCATACAGATAGCTAAAAAGATCATTGGTGTCAGTGGGAACTGAGGCAGAAATTGCTATTTGCTCAAGGAACCCCTAGCAACCTCTGGAGGAACCCTAGAGTTTCATGAAACCCTGGTTTAGATAGTAAAAACTCAACCCCAGCATCAATTACCAAAAATAAATACCTAAAACCAGTGAGGGAGGCAGGGGCCGCCTGCACATAGATGCAAGGAGCACCTCTGAATGCCATGCAGGCAAGCACGGCCCTTTGCATGGATGCATGCTTAAGTACGCCTGTGTAAACAAGACCTAACTTGTGGCAAGTAACCCACAGAAACTGGAGGTGAGCAGCATGAAGGCATACAGGTAGTACTGGCAAAAGCCAGGAAACATACTGTTGAGAAGAAAAAGAACAGGTAGACGGGCCAAAGTTTGGGGCAGGCAGCAGACAAGTGAACCCAAGAGGAAGAGCCAAACCAAGCCACTGGGAACCGGATGCTGTAACTAAGCTGCTTTAAATAGGTGCGGTCCCTTAAAAAGGTGCACCAGTCGAGAATCCCAGAAGCACCAGGGGTGGAGAGAGAGAGAGGCCTGCTAGCACAGGAACGTAGAAGGCAAGTGACACTAATTAACATACATACCCACCACCCAGCTACCTACTTACATCAGAATGGTAACTTTGGCTTACTCCGCTGTTCATCCCCTCTGGGCCAAAACCCTTGTTCAGCACGCACAGCTCAGTGTACATTTCAGCATGCCTTAATGCCAAGATGAACCAAGTGGAACCAACTGGGCCGGGGTTATATCATCCTAGCCTGACCAATCAAGATGTCGAACCCAGAAAAAGAAAGATGTTGGTGTTGACGAGGACACTTGAAGACTTTGCATTTCTGCAAGAGTTCAGTTCTGCTTTAACGGTGGAATATGCAGAAAAAGAAAGATGTTGGTGTTGACGAGGACACTTGAAGACTTTGCATTTCTGCAAGAGTTCAGTTCTGCTTTAACGGTGGAATATGCAACTTTGGATTAAGCCATTCATCTGCTAGTCCTGCAACCAGATCAACATATACAGTATAAGTAGTGACTGTTAAAGACGACCTGTTGCCACAGAAGGCCCGTGTATTGAAAAGCTGCTGCATCTTCGCTCCCCAGCCCCTACATGTATTCTACACTTCTAGGTGTGTGGGACACTTGCTCCCCCTCTGGCTACTGTGGTTCCACCCACCAGCTCATACATCACTACAGAACATATGAGCTGGTGGGTAGAACCAAAGCAGTTGGCAGGGGAAGCAAGTATTCAACTCAAACAGTTGAGTACTTACAGTAGCTGGGGAACAGATTTTCAATGCACGGCTGCTGGAAAGGTTGAGTATATAAACGCTTTTACAGGTAAAAGTACCCTGTGCTGACAGAGTTTCTTTTAAGGGCCCAACCACACCTATGCAAAGGTTGACGTGTGCTTTTTGGTGTATGAACAGGACAAAAAAAAGCATGTGTCATTTTTCCCAAATTACTGCAAGGAAACGCATGTTTTTTTTTTATTACATTCATCATGGTGGACTGAGGCTAGATGTGTGCGATGCGATTCCTTACGAATCAAAATTGGAACTAAATTTTCGTTATTTGGAGATTCAGATATACCCAAATATCCAATGGTAAAGAATTTCAAAAAATCTGAAATAAATTAGAACAAAAACAGATGAATTTGTTTCATTTAGATGGCATGATGCGATAGAGCTTGGGACTTTTGTTAATGTTTGAAGCATCGGAAAAACATAAAAACAGAACGAGTTATCAGAATTCGAGTCGGATCCATTTGTTTTATTTGGATAAGAGCGGCGTGATTTTTTTTTTTTTTTTGCAATAACATTTTTCATTATTATAAAAAAATGCACTACATTATGTAATGGAAATATATTGCAATAAATACAGTAAGGTATAAAGCTAGCTTCACTCCTCCTGTGCAGCCGTGCGGGCCATGGTTTGCACGGACACGAGAGCCTATTCATTTGAATGGGCTACCGCGCCTCACGACACGCAAGAAAGTAGTCCCTGCATGATTTTTGAAATCGCAGCCCGCACAGGAACCTCGGGTCCCAGTACGGTTGCGTTTTCCAGTGTCGGAAGTGTGCCATTAGAATTATTGGCACCAACCCGTGGGTTCCGCATTTCTCTGTGTGGGTGGTTGTGGCTGCCGGTATTTGTGCGGGTCACGCAGTAGCACCACCCACACAGATGTGAATCTAGCCTAAAAGTGAAAAAAAAGAGGATTTCTACTTTCATTTTGTTCCATTCGTTACTTTGGGATGCAAGCGACTCCAGACGATATAGTCCAATCAGCAGCTTCCATTTCTCTTTGTGGGTTGGGCTAGCAGGGAGGTGCAGAACTAATCTCCCAAAATAATTAATTACGTTAAAACAAAATATAGCCAATCTTCCAAAATAACTTCCAAAAATATGGATCGATTCAAAAACGACGAATGTACGAAACAAATCTGAATATATGAAACAAATTTAGAAAAGGAATCATTCTAACATAACAAATACGACGAAAGGAAATCATTTACTTAATGAATGAATACAAAATTAATTTTAATGTGGTGCACAACTGAAGCAGTAAACGTGACGTTCACCAAATATTAACTGTTGGTGAATCAATCTCTGTATTTGAAATGAAATACGCTGAAACTACCATATATACTCGAGTATAAGTCGACCCGAATATAAGCCGAGTCACCTAATTTTACCACAAAAAACTGGGAAAACTTATTGACTCGAGTATAGGCCTAGGGTGAGAAATGTGCAGCTACTGTAAGTGGAAAAGAAGGTCAACAATGCCCATTTGCAGCCTCACTGTGTCCATTTGCAGCCTCAATGTGCCCATTTTCAGCCATAGGTCCCCTGAACTTCAAAGTCGGTAGTTAAGGGTTCCTAGATGCCCCCTAGCTGCAGCCAAAATTTGGGGTCTCTGAACCCAAAGGGTCCCGAAATGACATTGCTGCAGATGGACACAGTTGACCGACTTTGGGGCCCCGTATCCCGGGGCCACTTGGTGCTAGGAACCCCAAATTTGGGTTGGGGTTCCTAGCGTCAAGTGGCCCCGAGATACGGGGCCCCAAAGTCGGTTTGGGAAATGTCATTCTTTGCACCAGAAAAGTGCTTGACTCGAGTATAAGCCGAGGGGGGAACTTTCAGCACAAAAAAATGTGCTGAAAAACTCGGCTTATACTCAAGTATATACGGTAACGCAGCTGTAGGTATCAAACCAACCATAAAAAACTTCCAATGAATCAATAGACTTATGCAAACATTACCAAATAAAAAAAATTATTGAGTAAGGGCCCATTTACACCACTGCTGTAAAATAACGTGCATTATGACAGTAATTTAGCGTTGCAACAAAGGTATGTTGGGGTAGCATAAAAAAAAAATGCAGTCACTGTTCGACCAATAATAGCCTCCGACTTTTGTAGAACCGGGTGGTGCCAGCAGGGCAGGGTAGATAATAAAAATCGATGTTCTCTTTTTTAAAAAAAAAAATCAATAAAAATCAAAATTTTTTTAAAATTTAAATCCGATTTTTTTTTTTGATTAGAGTGGAGTTCGACCCATTTTCAGTTTATTAAACGTCAGCAGCTACAAAAATTGTAGCTGCTGACTTTTAATAAACACACACTCACCTGTCCCTCGGTCCAGCGATGTGGCCGCCTGAAGCCTCAGTTCTCTCCCCCTCCTCCCCACCGGCATTACTAGTGTGGGCACCCAGCTGTGACAGCTGTGACAGCTTGCGGCTTCACAGCCGGGTGCGCACTGCGCATGTGCGCATGTGCTGTCCTGAATGTCCGAGCAATCTTCTGGGACCAGAAGATTGCAGTGGCGGAGGGGGAGAGGAGTCGCCGCCTAGGCAGAAGTGGGAGCTGGGTACCTGTCAAAACTAGGTACCCCCCCCTCTCCCTCCCCCCCACAAAAAAAAAATGACATGCCAAATGTGACATGTCAGGGGGTTAGCCACTTCAATACAGGGCACTTTCACCCCCTTCCTGCCCAGGCTAATTTTCCGTTTGAATGACAATTGCGCGGTCATGCAACACTGTGCATTTTTTCCCCACAAATAGAGCTTTCTTTTAGTGGTATTTGATCACCTCTATGGTTTTTATTTCTTGCACTATAAACAAAAGAAAAGAAGAGTGAAAATTTAGAAAAAAAAACTGAATATTTTTTTTACTTTTTGCTATAATAAATATCACAATTTAAAAAAAAAAATTTTTTTAAATTTCCTCAGTTTAGGCCGATATGTATTCTACATATTTTTGGTAAAAAAACCCCAAAAAAACGCAATAAGCGTATATTGATTGGTTTGCGCAAAATTTATAGCGTCTACAAAATAGGGGGTAGATTTATTGCATTTTAATTATTATTATTATTATTTTTTTAGTAGTAACGGCGGCGAGCTGCGATTTTTATCTTGACTGTGACATTGCGCCGGACATACCGGTCACTTTTGACACTATTTGGAGACCATTAACATTTATACAGCAAGATCCATGACGTGGGTAGCTGTATGATCATGCCCTTTTGGTCATGCCGAGGGCATGACCATACAGCTACCCTCGCCGTTGATGTTCTGTGATACCTTACCCGGGAATACCACTCTCAGCGGTAATAAGGTAAATCGGGACTCAACGATCTATGATACATGCTTATATTATTTGAATACATTGTAAGTGTACATCTATATGGGATCACTTTGTTTTTTAAATAAAAGTATTTTAAAGAGGAGGGTCCATTAAAAAAAAAAAAAAATTAAAAGTCAGCAGCTACAAATACTGCAGCTGCTGACTTTTAATTGGACACTCACCTGTCCCGGGTCCAGCGATTCGGGGGATGGAAGCCCTGCTCGTCTCCCCCTGTGTTCGGCGGCGCTGGCATTGCAACTGTGTGCGCCGGGCTGTGGCTTCACTTTATTTATTTATTTGGAATTTTCATGTATTTTTTTGGGTGGAACACCACTTTAATTTACTGGATTACGCTATGGGCACTTCTATTTCTTCGCTTGTTATGAGCTTAATTTAGATGGAAGTATGCAGAGTGCGCTGACAGCTATCCAAATATCCATTCACGGATCCAGTCCTATTTGAGTGAACTAAGTCCGTCGATATTAAACCAGTGAAAGGCACGCTGTTAACCCATCCCCTTCTGGTAAGTGAATTACCTATAGGGGATTCCCATAAAAGCAATGTGGTGAAGGATTTATCTGGGATTTTGATCAGCAGAGAGTTGGTGTTCAACATTCTTTATAAACGGATCAGCTACCACCCCACACCCTGCTGTACACAATTAAGACACAAGTGGAACTTTTCATCTTTATTTATATTTTATTTCACATATGAACTTCTTAAGCGCTGCTAATGTTTAAAAGACTGTTTTTTTTAACATATTTTTTGATACATGTAATGAGGCCTATTTGGGCTTTCGAAGTAGCCATTAGGGTTTTCTTATGTAGCGCTGGTAGATTTGCAATCTACCGCATGTTAGGTAAATTTAGTAATTTGTGCTTTAGGAAGGTTAAGTTTGCCTATGTTCCAGCTTGGCTGACGTTGTGTGCATTTCCGTGCTGATCGGTGGGTGTCGCCGTTATCACTGGTCAGTGTTGGAAAGGCAACGTGTCGAAGCGTATGGATGCTCTTCTGTCCCAGAGACAACTCGGTGGTCCTCTGAGTTGCATTCTGGGCGAGGGGGTATTTATGGGACAGACGCCATATTTTGGGGTTCGTTTTACAGCCACCTGCTGGCCCTCCTGGCCGACAGGTATGCGTTAAGGAGCTACCTCGTGGTTCTCCGTTCGGGAGGCCCACAATGCTGCGGCGTAGGGGTGGGTCCAGAGGCTTGTCTGGGGCCTACCACTGCGGCCCAGGAATGGTCCTGAGCTGTCGGTCCTGTGTGACGAAGCTGGAAAACCCAGAAGATCCCAGGGGAGGACCCATCTTGGAGAGATCACGCAGCGTGCTGGTCTATAGAGGGGCCTGGTGACTCGGTTGGAGGACGCATCCAAAAGTAACTATACAGCATAGTGTTGCCGGCTCGGCTTAAAGGTTCAGGCACTGTGACTGACTTTTACTACAGAAAATCTATACATCCTGTGGCAGAGGATCGTACGGATTTTATTCCCAAACCAGTCTGGGGCAGAGACTTTGATTCGTGCTGCGTGCTGGCTGCCATTCCGGTGAGAGAGGCCTATCCAGACGAGCAAGGAGTGTGTCCCACGAGGGGAGCGCATTCCATATAGTATTTGAATTCTACCAGGACATTTTATCAAGAGAACCCTACCAGAGAATATTTGAGTTTCTTCTGCAAGTTTCCTTTCTACCTCTTTCCTGCTACTTCCTAAGTCGTTTGTTTTAATAGAGCATTGAAAACTACTCCAGTGTTGGTGCGTGTGTTGTCCATCAGTAAACTCAACGGAACCCTAGACCCGGTGCCAGGGAAGCAGAGTGAAGGTAACAGACCCGCTTAAACTAGCAGCTCCACCGTAAGTTAGTGCTACACTTATTTGTAAGGAAAATGTCAATCCAAGAGTAGGAGGCATTGGAGTGAGAGTAGAAGGTATAGTCGTGCTCAACATTATGCATACACCTCCAGGGATTGTATAGATCTTCATTGTCAATGAATGATGAGAGAGCTGATGACCTGCGTCTGTCAGGGTTGGAAAAATCTAATGAGGGGTCCACTATATCATTAAAGTCACCACAGATGACTAATGGGGTGTTTTTGTAGGGACTCAGTTTGTTCCGAAGTTTTTTGAAAAATTTCCGTTGGGCAGTATTGGGTACATAAACGTTTATTAGGGTCAGGGGATGATTATCAATAGTGGCTGATAAAATTATAAAATCTGCCCTCGTCATCTGTGTTTGTAAAAAACAACTGCTATACTTAAGCAACAATTCAAATAATACAGCATATGAACGAGTGAGAGAAACACCCCACACGCAAAACAAGCGAGAAGAAAAAAAAAAAAAAGAAGCTAGAATATACGTATTGTGGATGGTGTTGTAGAACAATGTCCGTCTGAGTGTGCTTAGCACATATTCAGCTGGGGGTAAGGTGGAAATCTAAGAAAATCTAACAGTGTGCCCAGGCAGGATATAACTAAGCTTGAGACATATAGCTTAATGCTTTGGTTAACCTCTTTCAGCCTGTTTCGGAGGTGGTTGTGGAGGAGATGAAGAGATGGAACGTCTATGTGATGACTAAGAGGTAGCAGGGATGGGTAGCAGGCCCCAGTTGGTTAGTTTCTTGTAGCTGTCTTTAGGTGACAGGATTGGGACGATTTTTTGCTGATCGGTAACCAGAAGTTTGGTGGGGTACCCGCATCAGTATACAATTTTATGTTCTTGTAGGATCGACGTGACTGGAGCGTATGCTATGCGTAACTCCATTGTGGCGGGTGATAAATCCACAAAAGAGGGATATTTTGGAGTAAGGGGCAGGTAGAGGCTTAGTGGCTCTAGCAGTGTATACAATTTGTTCCTTTATGTGGAAAAAGTGTATTCTGGCCAGGACATCCCTGGGTGTTTCTGCAGTTAAATGGTCAGGTTTTGCAATTCTGTGCGCCCGATCTATAAGCATGTCACGAGGAGACAGATTAGGAAGTAGAGTGACAAAGAGGTGTTGCAGGTATTTTTTTCAGCACTTTAGGGGGTACCGATTCCGGGATACCTCTAAATTTTATGTTGTTCCTTCTGGACCTATCTTCTAGGTCTGCGAGCTTCAAATTAATTCTCTCTATCTCCTCAGAGTGGTGCTCATGTGCGTCAAGGAGTTCATTATGAGCTTTACTCATTTCAGTTATGTGTTCCTCCACTGCATCAATTCTCTCTTCCAGGAACTCAAGCCAATCATGAATTTGGGAGGGAGATTCAATTCTCTATGTGGGTCTTTTTGCAGCGTGAGTAGCAAAGATTTTAACATGCTCTCTGACACTGGATTGTCAGTGACTGGCATGGTAGCCAATGTAGATATGTGAGAGGGGCCCTGGGTTGTGGAGTTTGAATCAGCCCAGTGAATTTTTTTGGCCAGTGGAGTTTTGTTAGGGGAGTTTGCAGGAGATGAGGCAATCCTCTTACCTCTGTCAGAGGATGTTTCTGTAGCGTTTATGGCTGGAGGGGGGAGACTGTTTATGTCTTCTAGTTCATTCAGCCCACGGATATCTGATCTCACTTGCTGCTGCTGTGCGTTGTGCTGCTGGCCTCGTACTGCGGCTGAGGGAGACTCTTTGCCGGCGCCATTTTGATTAGATTGCGTCTCCATTGGATCGAAATACTGTGTCAGGCGGCGCGGTTGTGGCAGCAGATTCCACCTACTAGACATGCCTGTGTGTGTCCCACTGTCTTCTCCTCACACAAGGAGGGAGAGGGGAAGAGATTGTTGCGCTGTGTCGCTGAATATCACTGCCGTATAGCGGAGCTCGGTTCCGATATCGCTGTTTCACTAACCTGACAGCTTAGTTATTCTAAATAGGAAACCTTCATTTTGTTTGACCTATTCTGCAGCTTAGCCTAAAAAAAGCCAGATCAGGGCAAGTAAGGGTTACCTGGAGAGCAATACTTAGTACCTTTGAGCTGTAAAAACATCAATATTGCACAACGAGATCTTTCAACATTTCAGAAGGTCACTGACAATTCCAGAATATTAACAAATCAACCTAACTGGGGTGAAATATTAAGGACTATGCATGTTCTGATATAGGTGGACATCTATAGCAAAACCACCACTTTTGCTGTAACTTCTGGTCCATCATCAGCTTGCTGGGTATTGAATGGTAACTATTCAGTTATCATAACATGCTGGGGCTTGTAGTTCCTTGTGTGTTTAGGGATCTCTGGAAAGAGCAGGAACTGGAAAGAGAAGGGATGCAAGAGCTTCATTCATGAAAGTACAAAGCAGAAGCCACAAACACAGGGGCCAGTGTCCCAGGCATGCGGGTCCCTTCGCCCAGGGGGGATGGTGACTCAATGAGCACTGCCTGTACCTCCTCTGTTATTCCAACGTCCCGCTCCCCTCCTGCTCTGATCCTGGCCATGAATTCACAGTCTGTAGCTGCACAAAACCCTCTCAGTGACTCAGGAGGAAAGGGAAGAGAGTAATTTTAGATGCCCAAACCTGTCAGTCCTCCCAATGGCTGCTGGAAAGAGGAACACCCAGGCTTACCTCACAAGCCAGCTCACAAAACACCCATTCAATAAACCGAGAGAGCTGCATCGTTCCACAGACTGCCACTGTTCAGAGGTGAGCCATGATCACACTGTCTGGAGGAACACCAACTTCTGAAGCAAAACTGTCTGAAGAGTCAGTAACTCCTCAATGTAAAGGTGCCAAGCTGACACAAACCTGTACTCTGAGAAAGACAAGGGATGAAAACGCTAGTTGCTTGGTTGTTGGCTTGAATATTTTTGGATTTTCAGACCTGACACAAGCATGCAGATTAACAATTCAGAGTGAAGTCAAAGGTTTGAGTCTACATCAGGGGTGTCAATTTCATTGCGGGCCTCATCAGCAGTATGGTTGCCCTCAAAGGACCGGTTGTATCTGGGGTGCACTACGTACAGAGTGCAGGGTTCAGGAGTGCGTTACGTGCACAGTTCAGGATTACGCTATGTACAGAGTGCAGAGTTCAGGATTACACTTCTTTTTTTTTAACAAGAAAAGGATTACACTTCTTACAGAGTGCAGGAGTGCACTATGTACAGTGTGCAAAGTTCAGGAGTGCCTCACGTACAGACTGTAGAGTTCAGGATTACACTTCAAATAGAGCCTGCAGAGTTCAGGATTACACTTCAAATAGAGCCTGCAGAGTTCAGGATTACACTTCAAATAGAGCCTGCAGAGTTCAGGATTACACTTCAAATAGAGCCTGCAGAGTTCAGGATTACACTTCAAATAGAGCCTGCAGAGTTCAGGATTACACTTCAAATAGAGCCTGCAGAGTTCAGGATTACACTTCAAATAGAGCCTGCAGAGTTCAGAATTACACTTCGTACAGTGTGCAACATTCAGGAGTGCGCTATGCACAGAGTGCAGGGTTCAGGAGTGCGCTATGCACAGAGTGCAGGGTTCAGGAGTGCGCTATGCACAGAGTGCAGGGTTCAGGAGTGCGCTGAGTGCAGGGTTCAGGAGTGCGCTGAGTGCAGGGTTCAGGAGTGCGCTGAGTGCAGGGTTCAGGAGTGCGCTGAGTGCAGGGTTCAGGAGTGCGCTGAGTGCAGGGTTCAGGAGTGCGCTGAGTGCAGGGTTCAGGAGTGCGCTGAGTGCAGGGTTCAGGAGTGCGCTATGTACAGAGTGCAGGGTTCAGGAGTGCGCTATGTACAGAGTGCAGGGTTCAGGAGTGCGCTATGTACAGAGTGCAGGGTTCAGGAGTGCGCTATGTACTGGGATCAGGGTGTGTTACGTACAGAATGCAGAGTTCGGGGATGTGCTGTGTACACAGTGTAGGGTTTAGGGGTTTCCTAGCAGCTCTCTTTCCTTCCTTGCCCAGCTTTAGTACCTCCCTATGTAGATGGCTCTGCCTCGGAGGGAGATTGTTCTCTCTTAGATTCTGGAGATCTGTCCCCACCATGACTGTGTGCAGGGAGTGGTTAGTTTCTGGGAGCCACCGAGAGCAAAGCTGTCCCTTGTAAACACAAAAGGCTTCTTTGTTTATAAGTAATCGTGGGGAGCAGGAGCGAAGGGCAAGAGCATGGGGTAAAGGAATGGAGTTTCATCATGTTCCAGCTGCAAAACTGGGTGCGCTGCACCAGACTTTGCACTCTAAAGTTTTAGTAAATCAACCCCAATGTGTTCTTCATGCTGTCTTTTTTTATTGGGGGCATGATGGGTATTAAAAAAAAAAAAAATCCAATACCCCAGGATTTTTGATTTCTTCCATGTTGACCAGGTAGATCTCAACCTCTGAAAGGTTGCCTACCCCTGCCATAGTCCATCTCAGGGGCGAGCCATAGAGGGTGGCTACATTCCCATTCCTCTATACAATGCAACCATGGAGAGCAAACGTAGCCACCCTCCTCTATCAGGAAGTCGGGTCATAGCAGCAGAAAGAAAGAAAATTGGGATAAATGGGAGGAGGCTGACAGCAATAGAAAATACTAATACATATTTTAATAGAATATTTCTTGTAAACCAAATTGGTGTCCCTTGAAATCCTTTCTAATCCTAGCCTAATGCAGCCGACCTAAAATGCATTTTCACGGAAAAGAGAATAGTTGCCTTAAAATGAGAACGCCGTTCTATTATGCGGTCGCAGAGCTTAGCGAAATTCTCCTTTAACGTTAATGAAGACGAAGCTCGGCCGCCCTCTCACACAGTCAACTGTTGCTGCATACCATTGTCCTGACACAAGTCACAGCTGACCGGACCATCTGACATGACAAAGGACAGCGGGGGGGCGCCTGGCATCCACTACACAGCAAAGGTCACTCCTGCCAGTACAATGCCCTACCAGAGGGCGGGAGGCACTCTATATACCAGTCTAATATTGGTTTAATAAAACAGACATTTGATTTTATTTTAGCAGGGCAGTACTAAACTCCTCACAAAGATGACTAATTTCCTGTGTGACCGCAGCGTTGTATAATCGTGTCACTGCATGACAAATTCAAGATAACGGGCTGTATTTAACACCGAGCTAAACACAAAGCTGAAAGCCAAGTACATAAATGTTTTTGTGATGCTGTTCAGCCAGTCTTGTGATTCCCACAGTGTACTTTCTTTATTAGGCCTCATTTACATGTGCAGTGCTTTCTGAAGAGCAATCCACATTTAGATTGCTCTTCAGAGAGCATTTGACAGGGGGTGAGGAGGCCTCCTCGATGCCCGTTTTAACCCCCCCAAATGTTGGACTACCATACTGCAACCATGTGCGCTGCATACGGTTGTGGGCCAGTTGAAATGTGGCCCCATTCACTTTAACCACTTCCCGCCCGCTGGCCGTCATATGACGTCCTTGACTTTGAGCGGGTATATCTGAATGATTCCTGCAGCTACAGGGATCATACAGAAATTGCCTTTTTCAACCGGCGATTCCTTACATCACAAGAATGATTATAGCGGCTGTTCAGGCGCTTGATCGTTCTTACAGGAGGTGGCGAGAGGGGGCGTCCTCCCCTCCTCCCCCCGCCGCCGCCCTCCGGTGCTTCTACCGACTCACCGCTGCCGTCAGTGAGTCTGAGACAGGACCCGTCGGCCCCTGGATGTTTACCATAGAGATTTCCGGTGGACCAGATGGTGGCCGGAGTCTCTATGATCATGCGGTGGCCGGGCGCGATGTTATGACATCATGCCCTGCCTCTGCATTCAAACAACGGCGTCGCCTCGGTTGAGATCGTTTTTTTTTTTTTTTTTTTTATTTCAGCCTTCCCAACCTAGAGGTGAGATGTGGGGTCTTATTGACGTCATATCTCACTGTAAAGAGGACCTGTCATGCCATATTCCTATTTTTTGATCACTTTTATTCCTATTACAAGGAATGTAAACATCCCTTGTAATAGGAATAAAAGTGATCAAAAAAAATTTTTAATTTTTTAAAAAGTGTCAAACTAAAAAAAATAAAAAATAAAATTAACAATAATAATAAAAAAAATAAATTAAAGTGCCCCTGTCCCTGTGTGCTCGCATGCAAAAGAAAGTCCCGCCCACATATGAAAACGGTGTTCAAACCACACATGTGAGGTATCGCCGCAAACGTTAGAGCGAGAGAGAGCAATAATTCTAGCCCTAGACCTCCTCTGTAACTCAAAACATGTAACCAGTAAAACATGTTAAAGCATCGCCTGTGGGGATTTTTAAGTACGGAAGCTTGACGCCATTCCACGAGCGTGTGCATTTTCGAAGTGTGACATGTTAGGTATCCATTTACTCGGCATAACTTCATCTTTCACATTATGCAAACAAATTGGGCTATCTTTACGGTTTTGTTTTTGCGTTTGAAAAATTGCCATCATCGGCACACGTGCACTGAAGAAACGGCTCGCACGTGCGGTTTCTTCAGTAGCTGTGCCATGACCGGCCGCTCCCGCGTGCATGAGTGACGTCAACATGGCTCCGGCCAATCACAGCACCGAGGCCCGCGAACCGTGAAATTACTCTGTGAAACATGTTGCCGGTCACAGCGGTGTCCGGGGACAGCTGCAACAGCTTCGATCTAAGGTAAGTATTTCATAATGAGCTAGTAGCATACTAGCTCATTATGCCTTTGTCTTGCACTTCACAATTATGTGCCACTTTGTGTTGGTCTATCACATAAAATCCATTTACGTTTTCGGTTGTAACATAACAAAATGTGGAAAATGTCAAGAGGTATGAATACTTTTTCAAGGCACTGTATATGAATGTGAGTTAGGGACCCTAGATTGTAAGTTTCTTGAGGGCAGGGACAGATGTGAATGTTCAATATATATGGAAAGCGCTGAATAAATTAATAGCACTATATAAGTACCTGTAATAAATCAATGGAGCGCACCCCAGAACAAGACCGCATAGCATATATGTGGCAGCTGGGCATTGGGACACAACCAGTGGTGGCCCATTCATTAGGGCCGCCCCCCTAATTCATGAGTCCGGCCCCCTAATCCACATGCGGGGCACCAGATGCATGGATTTCAATGGGTTTTTTTAATTTTTTTTAATTTGAAGCACATGATTAAAACCCAAGGCTCTAATTGGATTTAAAAAAGGGTGGGCTCGGGGCACAGAGCACTGCGCCCTGAGCCCACCCAGTTGTGTGACAGTAGCGAATTGATATTTGCTATTGCCTTCCTGATTCTCCTCTCGGCCAATCGGAAAGCAGGTCTTAACTGCTTGCCGACCAGCGCCAGGTGATGTACGTCGGCACAAGGGCATGGCTGGGCAAATGGGCGTACCTGTACATCCCCTTTAAGACGTGGCTTATTGGGCACGCGCCCACCGCGTACTCAATGAGCGTGCCCGCAGGCCCCGCGGACTCGATGTCCACTGGTGTCCCGCGATCGTGACATGGAGCGGCAGAACGGGGAGATGCCTATGTAAACAAGGCATTTCCCTGTTCTGCCTAGCAACATGACAATAGATCACTGCTCCCCGTCATCGGGTGCAGTGATCTCTGTCATGTTGTAGTGAGCCCATCCCCACCACAGTTAGAATCACTCCCTAGGACACACTTAACCCCTTGATCGCCCCCTAGTGTTTAACCCCTTCCCTGCCAGAGTCATTACACAGTAATCAGTGCATTTTTATAGCACTGATCACTGAATAAATGTCATTGGTCCCAAAATAGTGTCAAAAGTGTCCGATTTGTCCGCCGCAATGTCGCAGTCAAGATAAAAATCGCAGATCGCCTATAATTTTCGTGCAAACCAATCAATATACGCTTATTGTGATTTTTTTTTTTTACCAAAAATATGTCGGCCTAAACTGAGAAAGAAATTCGTTTTTTTTATATATTTTTGGGGGATATTTATTATAGCAAAAAGTAAAAAATAATGCATTTTTTTCAAAAGTGTCGCTCTTTTTTTTTGTTTAAAAAAATTAAAACATAGGCGGCACAGTGGTGTAGTGGGTAGTACTTTCACCTAGCAGTAAGAAGGGTTGCTGGTTCAATTCCCAACCACGACACTACCTGCCTGGAGTTTGCATGTTCTCCCTGTGCCTGTGTGGGTTTCCTCCCGGGTACTCCGGTTTCCTCCCACACTCCAAAGACATGCTGGGAGGTTAATTGGATCCTGTCTAAATTGTCCCTAGTATGTATGAATGTGAGTTAGGGACCTTAGATTGTAAGCTCCTTGAGGGTAGGGACTGATGTGAATGTACAATGTATATGTAAAGCGCTGCGTAAATTGACGGCGCTATACAAGTACCTGAAATAAATAAAATAAATAAAAAATGCAGAGGTGATCAAATACCACCAAAAGAATCTCTATTTGTGGGAAAAAAGGACGTCAATTTTGTTTGGGTGCAACGCCGCACGACCGCGCATTTGTCAGTTAAAGCGACGCAGTGCCGTATCGCAAAAAGCGCTCTGGTCAGGAAGGGGGTAAATTCTTCTGGGGCTGATGTGGTTAAGACCCGATCGACAGAGGAGGAGCGATTATATTGGCTGCCGAGGGAAGGAGGAGGGAAGCTGGCGTGAAGCCGCCGAGGAAGCCGCCGCCATGGAGGAGGAGCGGAACCCGAACCTGCTAGATGGGGCAAGTGTGGGGCTGGTGGGGGGACGGAAGTGTGACCCACCGGGGGGGGGGGGCTTGTGGCGACGGGTGTCTTGTTTGCCGCCTCCCCCAAATTATACAGCACCAGCCGCCACTGGATCCAACCAACCTACTTCCACCATACACTCATATCGCTGTCATCTCAGGAATAGCAGGTCGGTAAATGATTTATAGTTTTATAGTTTTTTATTGTAGTTTCATCATCGGATGAAATTTGGATATCAGAGCACTTATTTGATTTATAGATAGATAAAAAGCTGGAATACTGGCTCAGGCAGGGCTCTTCCTTGTATTCTCTGGAGGGTGTCATTTGCATCCCTAATTATCGGATCACAAAATTGAATAATAGGTCAGTACTAATAGAACATTATTAATAGAATTAATGAATAGAGCCTTTCATCCATTGCCATCTGTAATATCAAGAATCTCAGCATTTAATGGTTTTCTATTTACTTGTATTCTCTCCCTGTCAGAGCAAAAAACGTGTCAGCCTGGCCCCAGGCCCTCTATAGCTGGCCATAGATGAGTAGTATTTTTTTTTTTTTTTTTTGGTTAGCCCGCTAACAGATTCCTACATCCACACAAAACAAGTGGATGGAGGAATCCCCACCACCGGGACATGGTATTTTGACAGCGGGACCCGGCGTTGAGACAAACCATTCACCACTGACAGGGGTGCTTAAAATGATCAGTTTTTTTTTTTTCATGTAAACCCTTTATCTCAAAAGCAACAAAATTGTTGCTGTAACTGCTTATAAAGTGTTAGCTGGAGTTTGGCTTCAGTGCTGGGACAAGATCATCTACAGCCCATGGCTAACATGCCAAACTGCCCCCCAACCCCCCCCCCCCCCCCCCAAGATGTATGAGCATTATGTGTTAGCAAAAATACCCCCACAAAAACATTGAGCATTAAAGCAGTTGTAAACCGCTGGACTTTTTTTTCTTCTTCTTCTTACCCTGCAAGGTAAGGTCATAATGTGCTAGTATGCATCGCATACTAGCACATTATGTGAAACTTACCTTAACCGCTTGCCGAACGCCGCATGTACTTATACGTCGCCAGAATGGCACGGCTGCGCAAATGGGCGTACCTGTACGTCCCTTTGAATTTGCCACCGTGCCATCGCGTGCGTGCCGCCGGCGGGGCGCACTCCCGCTGCGAGCTCAGCGAGTAGGATCGCGGGAGTCCGCGGGGATACCTGCGATCATCTCACGGAGAGGAAGAACAGGGAGATGTTAATGTAAACAAGCATTTCCCTGTTCTGCCTAGTGACACTGTCACTGATCATAGCTCCCTGTAATCGGGAGCGATGATCAGTGATGTGTCACACACAGCCCCTCCCCCCCACAGTTAGAATCACTCCCTAAGACACACTTAACCCCTCCCTGGCCCCCTAGTGGTTAACCCCTTCACTACCAGTGTCATTTTTAAAGTAATCAGTGCAATTTTATAGCACTGATCGCTGTAAAAATGACACTGGTTCCAAAAATGTGTCAAAATTGTCCGATGTGTCTGCTATAATGTCGCAGTCACGATAAAAAGCGCAGATCGCCGCCATTACTAGTAAAAAAAAAAAAATTATCAATAAAAATGCCATAAAACTATCCCCTATTTTGTAGACGCTATAACTTTTGCGCAAACCAATCAATAAACGCTTATTGCGATTTTTTTTTACTAAACATATGTAGAAGAATACATATCAGCCTAAACTGAGGAGAAAAAAGGTTTTTTATATATTTTTTGGGAATATTATAGCAAAAAGTAAAAAATATTGCGTTTTTTTTCAAAATTGTCGCTCTATTTTTGTTTATAGCGCAAAAAATAAAAAACGCAGAAGTGATCAAATACCACCAAAAGAAAGCTCTATTTGTGGGAAAAAAAGGACGTCAATTTTGTTTGGGAGCAATGTCGCACGACCGCGCAATTGTAAGTCTAAGCGACGCAGTGCTGAATCGCAAAAAGTGCTCTGGCCTTTGGGCAGCAAAATGGTCCGGGGCTGAAGTGGTTAAAACAAAGCTCTTCCCGCACTGAGATGTCAGCGCTGCAGGGGGCTCCCATCTCCACCCATCTCTTGCTTCTGGGTTCACTGACCCCGGCTCTATGACTGGCCTAGGCAGCAATGTCGTCACTCCCGCGCATGCGCACGGGAGCTGCTGATTACAGCACAGGGCTCTGAAGGAAGGCCGTTCCTTAAAGTGATTGTAAAGGTAAAAAATAAATAAAATAAAGATATCATACTCCACTGTGCAGCTCGTTTTGCACAGAGTAGCCCCGAACCTGCTCTTCTGCTCCTCTCCCCACACCTGATATCCCCCCTTGGAGAAGCGCTTCCCCCCCCCCCCCCGAGGGGATTACCTTGCGGGCGCGCTCCCGAGTCCAGCATTCGGCGTCCATAGAGGCCGAATGCAGGACTTGGCCCCCCCGGCACTTTCATCATTGAATCCACATGCTTACCCCCTAAGCATTAATTCCCCCTCCTCTCCATCCACCCCCCCCCCCTTGCTGAAATACCCCCTCTCAGCACAAATCTCCCCCCCCAATATAAAAAAAAAACACCCCTCCAAGCACAAATCCTCCTCTCCTAAAAATAAAATTTCCCCTCCTAGTACACATTTCCCCCCCCCCCCCACACACACACTTCAAATCCCCCCTCCCAGCACAAATTCCCCTTCAATCCCTCTTTCCAACACAAACCCCTCTAAATCACCACTCTTAGCAACCCCCCCCCCCCCCAATTTCCACTCATAGAACAATACTTTTCCCCTGCCGCCCCCCCAAATCCCCCCTTCCAAATTAAACCCTCTTCCCTCAATCTCCTTGTGCAACCCTCCACCTCACAGGATGCCATTGTGTCCAGGGTAGCCGCCCCTCCTGCCCACCCCCTTTTCCCAGCCCTGTCTGGCTTCAATTTGTTAGTGTATTTAAATCTGCTAGTACATCTAACACCCCCCTCCCCTCACACTGACAATGCTGCTGTCTAAAAGGTGTCCCCTGTGCTCCTTCATCCAGAGTGTAGGCACCAACAGGAGGTGTGTTACTGGCCAGATCACCAGGTGAAAACAAAGCATCTAAAAAAGAAAACAAATGCGGTCACCACATCTAATGATAGGTAAGCTGCAATCAATTACATTTTTCATTTTGGGTTTAATATCGCTTTAACGTATCCCGACAAAAAATAGCAATAGCACTGAAGCTGCCTCCTTCCAAAGGAATTCAGTCGATGAAACCACTACAGCAAGCGAGCCATGTGGATAGGTAAGTATTGTACTGTAGGTGGGCAGTGCACCGCTTTATGCTTTCGGACGGAAAACCTCCTTGACATGGAAAAGAATAGAGGAAAATGGTTGGGATGGACACAGGCCTTTATTGAAGGACAGGACATGGAAACCCCGTAAATATTAAGCACTGAGCATAATAACAGATTCCGCATCTGTACTGTCCCCAATCCCATTGTCTCCATGTACACAATACTGGGGAGAGGAATGGTGACTCCAGCGGAAAAGATCACTATGGAGGACAATAAAAACCTGTCACAGACTGCCCCAAGGTAGTCACTGACACATTTCCATGATAAACATCAAACAGCTGCTGGTCAGGATGTCAATCTGAAGAGCTGCATTTAGGTCTATGCTTACAAGATCGAGTGCAAGAATTCCTTATTCCTGATGGAAACCAGTATAACAGGTTCGCTTTAAGGCTGGCCCACCCAGTTGCATATATTCACCTTTGCTTTGCTTCCACCACCCCACTCAGCCAACCCGAGCGAGAAAAGACAGAACTGTTTAGAGGCTCTCACAAGGCTAAGGATACCTGGGGCAATACCGTACAGAGAAACGTTTACACTAAAACTCATTTAGTAGGATTATTTATCTGATTAAACTGACAAATACTGTGCGTATATACACTGATCAACCATAAGACTATGATGACGCAGCTAACATTGAGTTGGTCCCCATTTTTCAGCCAAAACAGCCTTGGCCCATCAAAGGCATGGACTCCACTAGACCGGGGGGTCTCCAAACTTTCTAAACAAAGGGCCAGTTTAATGTCTTTTAAACTCTAGAGGGGGCTAGGCTGTGGCCAGTGGGAGTAGAAAATGCCCCAACATCAGAAATGCCCCTTCATTGGTTTTAGTGGGAAGAATAGTGCCCCATTGTTGATATCAGTGGGGCGAATAGCACCCCAGCACCCCATCATTGGAGTCTGTGGGAGGAATGGCGCGCCATCACTGGTGCGAGTGGGAGGAATGGTGCGCCATCACTGGTGCGAGTGGGAGGAATGGTGCGCCATCACTGTTGCGAGTGGGAGGAATGGTGCGCCATCACTGTTGCGAGTGGGAGGAATGGTGCGCCATCACTGGTGCGATTGGGAGGAATGGTGCGCCATCACTGGTGCGAGTGGGAGGAATGGTGCGCCATCACTGGTGCGAGTGGGAGGAATGGTGCGCCATCACTGGTGCGAGTGGGAGGAATGGTGCGCCATCACTGGTGCGAGTGGGAGGAATGGTGCGCCATCACTGGTGCGATTGGGAGGAATGGTGCACCATCACTGGTGCGAGTGGGAGGAATGGTGCGCCATCACTGGTGCGAGTGGGAGGAATGGTGCGCCATCACTGGTGCGAGTGGGAGGAATGGTGCGCCATCACTGGTGCGAGTGGGAGGAATGGTGCTCCATCATAAGTGCGAGTGGGAGGAATGGTGCGCCATCATTGGTGCGAGTGGGAGGAATGGTCTGCCATCACTGGTGCGAGTGGGAGGAATGGTGTGCCATCACTGGTGCGAGTGGGAGGAATGGTGTGCCATCACTGGTGCGAGTGGGAGGAATGGTGTGCCATCACTGGTGCGAGTGGGAGGAATGGTGTGCCATCACTGGTGCGAGTGGGAGGAATGGTGTGCCATCACTGGTGCGAGTGGGAGGAATGGTGCGCCATCACAGGTGCGAGTGGGAGGAATGGTGTGCCATCACTGGTGCGAGTGGGAGGAATGGTGCGCCATCACTGGTGCGAGTGGGAGGAATGGTGCGCCATCACTGGTGCGAGTGGGAGGAATGGTGCTCCATCACAAGTGCGAGTGGGAGGAATGGTGCGCCATCACTGGTGCGAGTGGGAGGAATGGTGCTCCATCACAAGTGCGAGTGGGAGGAATAGTGCGCCATCACTGGTGCGAGTGGGAGGAATGGTGCGCCATCACTGGTGCGAGTGGGAGGAATGGTGCGCCATCACTGGTGCGAGTGGGAGGAATGGTGCTCCATCACAAGTGCGAGTGGGAGGAATGGTGCGCCATCATTGGTGCGAGTGGGAGGAATGGTGCGCCATCACTGGTGCGAGTGGGAGGAATGGTGTGCCATCACTGGTGCGAGTGGGAGGAATGGTGTGCCATCACTGGTGCGAGTGGGAGGAATGGGGTGCCATCACTGGTGCGAGTGGGAGGAATGGTGCTCCATCACAAGTGCGAGTGGGAGGAATGGTGCGCCATCACTGGTGCGAGTGGGAGGAATGGTGCGCCATCACTGGTGCGAGTGGGAGGAATGGTGCTCCTTCAGTAGTGTGAGTGAGAGGAATGCTGCCCTACCATTGGTGTCAGAGGCAAGCACAGGGACACATCCACTCCAGGGCCGCAGTTTGATCAAAGAAGGTGTGCTGTGGCATCTGGAACCAAGCCGTCAGTAGCAGATTCTTTAAAAGCAGAAGTTTTAGGCTATTTTTAGTTTTTTTTAAAGTCAGCAGCTACAAAAAGTATAGCTGCTGACTTTTAATAAACAGCCACTCACCTATCCCACGGTCCAGCGATTTGGCCGCACAGAGCCCCGCTCCTCTCCGCGGCGCCATCATTGGTACTGTGGGCACCCGGCCAAGACAGTTTGTGGCTTCACGGCCAGGCACGCACTGCGCATTCGCGCAAGTCGCGCTGCGCTCTCAGAGTGGACAGGCAATCACATGGGACCTGTCATGTGTCCCAGAAGATTGCCTAGAGGGAGGGGCCGCCTAGGCGGCCTGAAGACTGAACGAGGAAGTGGGACAGGAAGTCCCTCTCTAAAGTAGGTAATCCCCCCCAAAAAAAAATGACATGCCAAATTTGTCATGTAAGGGGGGGGGGATGAGTACTTAAAGAGGAAGTTCCACTTTTGGGTGGAACTCCACTTTAAGTCCTGTAAGTTGCTACGTGGGGCCTCTATGGATCAGACTTGCATTTCCAGCACATTCCACACATGTTTGATGGACTGAGATCTGGAAACTCTGGAGGTCAAGTCAATGCCTCAAACTCTGTGTGTTCCTCAAACCATTCTTGAACTAGATCTATATAAAAAAAAACTGCAGGTAAAAGCACACAAAATCAAGTATTTGACTATACTATACATATTTGACACATGCTATATACTGTATATGTGACAATAAAAGTTGACCTCTTTGGGAAGAGTTAGTTCCCTAGCACTTACACCTCCCTCCTTGCATATCATAGCCCTCTCCTCTTCACAGGGTGTCTACATATCATCTGTGCTGGCCCAGCTCCCCTTATCTTCCTACATAAACGTTTATATAGCTGCCAGGGGAATGAAGGAAAATACCATAGAAGAGCCATTTTCAACCAGATTTCCATGGAATGCTATAGTTCCTTCAGTGGTTGCTAGGGGTTCCTAGAAATGTGGCGGATGGTCTTCCCATCTATGGTGCCTTCATAGATCTAGCTCCAACACCACTTGGCAGAGCCAACAGCATTACACCAATAATATTTTTAGCGGTCTGTAAGGGCGACATTCTGACCATCAATGTAAGGGGCATTTTTGCAATTGACCACCAATAAATTGGTTTTAGCAGGGTCTCCCTAAAACCTGGAAATAATGTTAAGGGTTTGTATAGGGTAAAAAAGATTGAGAAAGGCTACTATAGAACTTCACGTATAGCTCCAAATTTGTGTGGGCTGTTGGCACTATATCAAAGATAAAAGATAGGTAAATAACCTGCAACAAATACACTTATGCACAGATCATTTCATGGGAAGATTGTTATAATGAATGGCCTATGGACAGGGTCTCTTTAATACAAGTCTAGGCCCATACTCATAAACAAGTCGAAGAAGCATGACCTAAAAAGCAAAGAAAACTCCTCAGTTTTCGAAACACATGATAACCTTCCCATTTCCACCCCTCCAACTGCTCTAACTTGATGAAATCGAAAAGCAAATACTTTGCTGTAGGCTACTGTGCTGCCTTACTGATTCAGCAAACGTTCCCTGCGACCTACTTGAGCAGAATGTGCAGATGAGCAAGGAGAGGCACCAGAAAGCGAAAGTGCCTTATCTACTGCCATTAACCACTTCCCCACCTCCTGCCTTCTCTTCCGAGCTCAGCATCTTTATCGAGATTTCAAAACACGCAGAGAGCAACATGGGCCTGCAACACGCCTTAAGGCGTGAAGATGAGATCTGCAGTAAACCCTCTATACTGGCGCTACATTGTTCAGGCAAAATTACTTTGCTGCACATAATGGGAACACAAGCAGTGTGAACATCTTGACAATAAAAATAAAACAAGCCATGACTTTTGGGACATTTTCTAAAAAGAGCATATACGAAAAACAAATTATTCTTAGATTCACAACTTAAAGGGGAACCATGATCACTTCGAAAGTGCTAAAGCAGGGGCCTTCGCACATTCACAGTGTGTCCCTTGAAACAAAAGGCGCTCTATGAATTTGAACCAGCACCAATGTTCGAGAGTTCAAGCAAGTTCCTCCCGCATCTCACTACTGGTTGGCAAGGCTTATCATAGTTATGGGTTAGTAGTGAGGAATGGAGATGAATAGAGGTGGGTCCAAGTTTTTGGAATGTCACCAGTCACCAGGCCTTAGAGCCTATTTACACTGTAGAGGTGCATAACGCATGCATGTTGCCAGCACATTATACTCTGAGTCAAAGTGTGTTGCATTAAGATAGCCCACTCAAAATGACTTACAACCTAAAATTTCAACATGCAATCACTCAGGCAAGTTCTTCCAACATCTCACTACTGGTCAGCAAGGTCACTTCTCATATTTATGGGTTAGTAGTGAAGAATGGAGATGAATAGAGGTGGGTCTAAGTTTTTTGGAATGTCACCAGTCACCAGGCCTTAGAGCCTATTTACACTGTAGAGGTGCATAACGCATGCATGTTGCCAGCACAGAGTCAAAGTGTGTTGCATTAAGATGGCCCATTACAACCTAAATTTCAACATGCAATCATTCAGGCAAGTTCTTCCAACATCTCACTACTGGTCTGGTCAGCAAGGTCACTTCTCATATCTATGGGTCAGCAGTGAGGAATGGAGATAGATGGAGTTGGGCCCAAGTTTTTGGAATGTCAACAGTACAAACTGTTGAGAAAAAGTGGGGAAAAAAGGGGTGGATCCATAGGGTTATCTCAATGCCATTACAATTGTATAGTATTGATGCTGATGTAAACGATCTGGTTCCCCGGCATGGAGGTGAATTCTACTCAGTCTCCTTGGCTTGTATACTAATGTATTGAAGTGCCACACCACTGCTAAGAGGTCCAGATACAACGTTATTGAAGAGGACAATCCAAAAGGTCACCAATGAGTTCCGGAGGTCCAAAAGTGCCCCCTTTATCAGAGTTATAAAAAAAAAAAAAAAAAAAAAAAAAAAAAGGACCTCTCCATATCAATTTGACATCAATACAATATTATGTTAGTTACTTTTTGTGTTGTCTGACTTTTATTGGCAAAAAGTTGTATCTGAGCCTCTCAGCAGTGTGGCACTTCAATTTCCGTTTTATTAACAGTACGAACTGGGCCTATTTACACTGTACAGGTAAATAATGCTGTGCAACAATGTGCATTGCATTAAGGCAGCACATTCAAAATAAATTGGTTGCAGACACACTAAAAATGGTGCCTGTATCATTTATAGCTTCCAAAGCACTGTTCCTGTAGAAATGGCTGTGCATATAAGTAGGTGCTGAAACGACCAAGGGCTGGAACCGTGTCTATTCAGAGCAAGAGAATGTCGCACACCAAGAATCTCCAGAGCGAGTCCAAAGCTTTATTCAGCGATCACATCGTTACAGTAGATTGCAATGATCACATGCCTGATAAAGGGGTCCTGAGTGGCTCGGAAATGTTACAATTTGCTGTAAGATTGCTAAATAAAGCTTTGAACTCGCTCTGGAGATTCTTGGTGTCCTGTTGACATTCTCTTGTACCATTTATAGCAGCACACAGCAATTCCGGTTAGTTAAGGTCTGTCAGCGAGGTCCATTGGGGTACCAATCAAAATGAATGGCACCACATCACACTAGTGGAGTAGCATGGGAGGGAGGACAGTTGGTGCAGTCGCCCCGGGCACAACATTTAGAGGGGCGCAGACAGGGCCGGCGCCACCATAAGGCAGCAGGAAAACGAAAATCTCCACGCTGCGCCCAGTAGGAGGGAGGGCGCAGCGTGGAGGTTTTAGTCTACATTTAGTTACTGTCACTGAGAAAGCAGGGAGAACGAATCCAAGCATGCAGAAGAGGGCAGAGCAGTGGGCAGATCCCGAGTATGTACAGGCAGTGAGCGCCATGTTGTACCGGGGGCAGGGGGAGACAGGTCGGGGGTGCCGGCGGAGGAGGTCAGGGTGGGAAGAGGCTCCCAATGGGTGCTGCCGCCACTGGAAATCTTGCTGGAGACATTCTCCTGCCTGCACAGGACACAACTTACCCTCCTGTCCCTGGTGCTACAAGACGGGTGGGGGTAATTGTGTCTGTGATAGAGGAGGGGGTGTATCTGGGGGGTGTGATCAGAGTGGAGGGATCTGGAGGTGTAATTAAAGGGGAGGGATCTGGTGGAGTATATAAAGGTGTGATCAGAGTGGGGGGATCTGGAGGTGTGATCAGAGTGGGGAGGTATCTGGGGGATTTGATCAGAGTAGGGAGGTATCTGGGGGGTGTGACCAGGGTGGAGAGGTATCTGGGGAGTGTGTTTAGATTGGGGAGGTATCTGGGGGGTGTGATCAGAGTAGGGAGGTATCTGGGGGGTGTGATCAGATTGGGGAGGTATCTGGGGGTTGTTATCAGAGTGGGGAGGTATCTGGCGGGTGTGATCAGGGTGGGGTGGTATCTGAGGGATGTGATCAGAGTTGGGAGGTGTCTGGCGGGTGTGATCAGGGTGGGGTGGTATCTGAGGGATGTGATCAGAGTTGGGAGGTATCTGGGGGGTGTGATCAGGGTGGGGAGGTATTTGGGGATTGTGATCAGAGTGGGGAGGTATTTGGGGATTGTGATCAGAGTGGGGAGGTATTTGGGGATTGTGATCAGAGTGGGGAGGTATTTGGGGATTGTGATCAGAGTGGGGAGGTATTTGGGGATTGTGATCAGAGTGGGGAGGTATTTGGGGATTGTGATAAGAGTGGGGAGGTATTTGGGGATTGTGATCAGAGTGGGGAGGTATTTGGGGATTGTGATCAGAGTGGGGAGGTATTTGGGGATTGTGATCAGAGTGGGGAGGTATCTGGGGATTGTGATCAGAGTGGGGAGGTATCTGGGGATTGTGATCAGAGTGGGGAGGTATCTGGGGATTGTGATCAGAGTGGGGAGGTATCTGGGGATTGTGATCAGAGTTGGGAGGTATCTGGGGATTGTGATCAGAGTGGGGAGGTATCTTGGGGGTGTGAATAGGGTGGGGAGGTATCTGGCGGGTGTGATCAGAGTGGGGAGGTATCTGTGGGGTGTGATCAGAGTGGGGAGGTATCTGGGGATTGTGATCAGGGTACTTGCATTGACCCAAACACCGACAACCCACACATGTAACATGCGTTGTTACCAAGGCGTGATAGTGTAAATGGACCTTTAAAATGGGGTGGGGAGTTGGAAATTCTGTCAGATCCTTACTGCTGCCCGTGCCCTCATCATTGAGGTTTTCTCAGTATGTGACGGGGACCTCACAAACAGGGCTGAGGGCAGTAAAATGGCATAGGTTCTAACCTTGTACGCTACATCCTCCAATGAAGAAAACATTTTTTGGCAGGCGTTCTACTTTAATCCAACCATAGATAGGCAGTTGAGAACAAAGGAAGACTACAATGCGAACACAACAAAAGCATTTTACTATTGAAATTCAGTTCAATGAGAAAAATATGATTTGCATATAAACAGAAGTTCTATTTGTCGGGATTTGCTACCTCAGAGAATTTACACTTCCACAGAGTCTTTATTTACAAGTCTGCAGGCAAACTTAAACACGCTGTGAGGCCTAGACGGGGAGTACGACTTGTATAATATTTATCAGGAAAATACCAGGAAACAAAGAACTTCTAACAATATCAGGAGGTGGTCAAGGCCAAACTGCTACTTTATTTTGCAGAGAACAATTGCCTTTTTCACTACACTTTGTTATTGTGAGGCCTAACGTAGAGGTCCACGTTGGTCCCCTGACTGGAACTGAACATTGATCACATTTCAGTCCGGGTACAGTCACACTATATGCGGTGGCCCACATTTTCTGATAAAAAAAAAAATGTAAATAATCACCAGAGTGCACAGAAAACAATTGTTTGCCAGTGCCCCATTCACACCACAACGCTGCTGGTGTGAGGTTTGGTGCAGACATGCTGCATTGTTCCGCAGTACACTGGATGGCACAGCGCTGCCCCGCCGAGACATAAATGAAGAGGCATTATGTGACACTTCAAATTAAGTAAAAAATAAATAAATAAAATAAAAGTAAAATTGTGTGATGCTCTAAAACATTGCACCGCCTCCCTGCCAGACACTAACCTACACAGTTATGCCCCGTACACACTACAGGATTTTCCGACAACAAAATCCATTTTTTTTTCCGACAAATGTTGGCTCAAACTTGTCTTGCATACACACGGGTCACACAAATCTTGACGGAAATTCCAAGCGTCAAGAACGCGGTGACGTACAACACGTGCGACGAGCCAGGAAAAATGAAGTTCAATAGCCACTGCGGCTCTTCTGCTTGATTCTGAGCATGCATGGAACTTTGTGTGTCGGAATTGTGTACACACCTTCGGAATTTCCAACAATGGATTTTGTTGTTGGAAGATTTCAGAACCAGATCTCAAATTTTGTCTGACGGAAATTCCGATGAAAAATGTCCGATGGAGCCTACACATGGTCGGAGTTTCCAACAACAGGCTCCCATAGAACATTTTCCGTCGGAAAATCCTATTGTGTGTACGGGGCATAAGACTTTGTTCACACTAGCTGTTGGGGGCCTGAAAACCCTACAGTTGAGTTGTGTTTTTACAGCCCCCCCACCTCCTTTAGCCGCAGAGGCCGGGGGTGTACACATGCCACGGTGCTTTTCTGCCCTGGCAGGAATAATACCCCCTTGTCGCTTTTGGCCAGTGTAGCGATTGCGACCCATTCAAATAAATTAGGCAGCTCTGCAAGTGCAATGTAAACAAGTGCAATGCTAATGCTGCAATCAAGGAGTTAAAGCAGGCGGTGAGGAGGTGATGCAATGCCTCTTCGCTGCCTGTCAAATGCTCACATACAAGCGATCCGAACACAGATCACTCTTCAGAAACCAAAGCCCATGTGAACGAGCCCTAAAAGTGGTGTTTTACCATGTGAGTGAACCTAAGGCTGCATTCACACTTGAGTATCGGCCTTTTTGGACATTTATTGTACGTTTGTAGATGTGTTTTTCACGCACTTTCAGGCTTGAGTGGTTATGTTTAGTCAAAAGTAAGCTTTGTACGTGGGAGGAGACAGTCATAAGGCATTAAATCAAATAGAAAAGTGCACATTCCGCACATTTTTCAGGCCCTCCTGTTGATGTCTGTTGTGGACAAAAAAGCTTCCTCCTGCCCCAAGGTAGCTCCCGTTCCTTCCCTGAGCATTGAGCCACAGCACATCGCTCAGATGTCAATGAGAACAGAATAGTGCGTGTTGAGTGTTGAAGCTTCAAAATCGCTAAATTGGGGCATATGCAAAATGAATGCTGTACTTTTGAGATGCGGGGAAATGGGTTATATGAAAACACGCAAGGCAAGTTTAGGTCTTATGCAACCAGGTGGTTTGAGGCTTCCACCTAAGTTGAGGGTGTACACCAACCATATACAGTAATGAATGGCTGTGTGCTAGTTTTATGTGGGTATACACCCCGCTTGCATAAATTCGTACATGGCGTAAATCCCAGAATATGTAAGAGATGTAGTACAGCAAATTCAACTGTCTTCAAACCCATCCGTAAGCCTATAAAAGCAGTGTGCTCAGTATATGCAAACACCAATTTTAGCTAAGTTGGTGCTTTCAGCCACCACGTCCCATTGACATCTCGCTATTGACCCTATAATACAATTTCAACCAACATTTAGGGGTGGTTGGGTTAAAGTGCTGATGTTCTAGCTGAAAGACACAATGGGGTTGATTTACTAAAACTGGAGAGTTAAAAATCTGGTGCAGCTGTGCATGGCAGCCAATCAGCTTCTAACTTCAGCTTGTTCAATTAAAGCGGAGTTCCACCCAAAAATGAAACTTCCGCTTTAAGTGCAGGTGACCCCCTGACATGCCACATTTGGCATGTTATTTTTTTGGGGGGGGAGCCGGTACCCTCTTTTTAGGGGGTCCCAGCTCCCACTTCATCCCGGCGCACCGCGGCACCGGAAGGGAGATCACCTCTCCCGCCTCCCTCTCGGCAATCATCTGGGACACGTCACCAGTCCCAGATGATTGCCCGGCCAGTCACGGCGCACCGCACGGCTTGCGCATGCGCAGTGGTTGCCCGGCTGTGAAGCCACAGCCCGGCGCCCACAGTTACTATGCCGGTGCCACAGAGAGGAAGGGGAGACAAGCGGAGCTGCATTCCCCCACATCACTGGACCCTGGGACAGGTAAGTGTCCGATCATTAAAAGTCAGCAGCTGCAGTATTTGTAGCTGCTGACTTTTATTTTTTTTAAGCGGAACTCCGCTTTAAGCTTTGTCACTAAAACCTGGAAGCCGATTGGTTTCTATGCAGAGCTGCACCAGATTTTGCATTCTCCAGTTTTAGTAAATGAACCCCATTGTCATCTTGCCCATGCAAGATAAAGTGACAGCATCTTTGCAATTGCGAACCCCCATATACTCACCTAACCTGTGCTCCCTTGTTCTTCTGCAGCTGGCATTAAATAAGCCGTGTCGGCAACACAGATGAGCGGTGACGTCACTACCCCGATCCGTCATATTACAGTACTCAGGCCTAGCAGTTGGCTGCTAACCCCTGCCACTGAAATAGGAGAGCAGGTTGCATGCTTCTCCATACCCAGTTTGCCAGCTGTGGAGGCACAAGGAGCTGCAATGCAGTGAAGGTGGGGTACAGCCTGGTACACACGATGAGAATACCAGAGGAATGATCATTGTTTTTCTTGCACGCTAGTCTCATATTGAAAACCTTAGGTTACTAAAGTTACGAAAATTCTCATAAGAAAGAACACAACTTCGGAAGTGATGTATTGTATCGAAATGTATTCTTTCGTTTCCGAGGTCTCGGTCACATGTTTTTTTTTTCCGTACAAATACTATACTAATTACAGGAAAATCGTTCATTCTGTTATGTTACGAGAAAAATGTTTGTGCTTGTCCCTTCGGATATTTTTGCATGGACTGTCCTCATCGTCTCTCGAAAGCTGTGTACTAACAAATAGCTTATTGGACGATCGCTCCGAATGTGTTTTTTTGCTTTTGTCTATGTTCATGGTGTGTACGGGGCATAAGTGTAATGGGATTCGGGGTTGTCCTTTACAGGGACACTGAATAAGTAACGTAACAGTCCAATCCTAGAAACCATTTATTACCCATTGCATATACCCTGGGTTTTTGGGGCTCTCCAACCTCCACATCATCAGCCTCCCACCCACTTAGGCTCAATTTTGCTGCATTTACTCATTTCTCCGTGTACATTTGTCTGTGGGAACACAGAGTCTAAACCTTGAATGGTCAACGTGACAGGATCTCTTTAGTGTAAACCTTGAAAACCTTAGTTGCTTAGTTGACCGTCATGAGGTTAAGGCTGGATTCACACCTATGCCGTTTTAGTGCTTTTTGCATTTTGCAGATTTGCACTACAGTCCATTTAAGATGGTTCCCTATGGAACACGTTCTGTAGCGCAAATCTGCAAAATGCAAAAAGCACTAAAACTGCATAGGTGTGAATCCAGCCTTAGTGTCCAACTCACAAGTATGTGCCGGTCATGCACGCCATGAGAAGACAAACCCATCTGCTGATCCTGCAACTCTGCAGCACAGACAAGGCAACGTAAGCACAATAGGCAACTATACACCACCGTGGTCGTCACTCCTCGGCTGAAACATTAAGAGTACAGTTCTTTGTGCTTATGGAAACTATGAGCAGATCGAAGTGGAACTTAGCGAGTAGGAAAGAAGTTACAGGAAAATGGTGACAGAAGTTTTACTCAGTATCGTATGTACAGCTGTGTTCAGCGAGGAGGGTGCAGGCAGACACCCACCTACCAAAAAAAACATGGATAAAAAAAAAAAAAAAATATCTGCATTTAGCAGAGATCACAGATTGGTTCACACATTGCAATGGTGTTCACCGTCTGTTCGAAAAATCTGTAATTGAAGGGGAGTTTGGAATTAATATGTCCCCTACATCCGTGTTAGCTATTTAAATCAAGCCTCACCACATCTGTGTGCATTACATACCTCCCAACATTTTGAGATGGGAATGAGGGACACCTACTAGCACAAGTATGTAGGCATAGGACACACCCCCTGCTACGCCACTTAAAGGAGAATTAACTTAAAAAAAAAAAAGAAAAAAAAAAAGAGGATTAGTTAAATCCACGGGAGGCTTTTTTTACCACTACTATTCCTTTATAATGTTTTTTACATTTTACTAAAAGCAGCAATTTAGGATTTGAATGAAAGGTTTAGCACTTGGAAACACTTTTTGAAAGATAAATAGTGCATTTTATATATATATCAGACCAAAATGAGGGACAAATGAGCAGGAAAGAGGGACAGAGGGACAATGCTCCAAATCAGGGACAGTCCCTCGAAATCAGGGACAGTTGGGAGCTATGGCATTATATGCTGTTGCAGCATGGTTGTGGCACAGCCCCATTTATTTGATGCAATCTGTTGTACAAATTTTAGGCTGCCATGACCACAAGGATGGTAAAACCACAGCTCAACCACCCCTTGATCACACATGTAAACAAGGCCTAAAGCCAAGTTCTCCCAAGCCCCACCACGCTACTATGACCACCACCACCCAGGTGTCTACTTAACGCCTTCCCAATGTGTCTTGGTACTTCCCATTGACTTCAATGGTGGTACCACTGGAGAAAGGTCCTGTTCAAGTCTAGGTTACAGTTCTAAAGAGCAAAAGCTGTAAAAAAAAAACATACAAGGCCGCTGCTTTTAGAAAGAGGCAAGCTTAGAATAGGTTACTGGGCAGCACGGTCGTGGAATGGCCCCATTCATTTAGTACTTACAGCACGGTGTCTGTAAAACCACAGTTCAGGCACCTGGTTTGTCTCCCCCCGGCCACACATGTAAACAAGGTCTTCTCCATAGCTCCACCAGCCTACCACCACTATCACCCAAGTGCTTTCTTTTCTCCTTCCCTTGGTGTCTTGTTAACTTCCCACAGACTCGAATGGTGGTATCACTGGAGTAAGATCCTATTTAAGTTCATTGTAAGTTACTACCCTGATGGGCAAAAACTGCAAACACTGTGTAAGGCAGTCGATTTGGAAGGAGGCAAGCTTAGAGAGGTTACTGGACCTAAGCATTGCATGCTGTTGCAGCACTGTTTGGTATAGCCCCATTCATTTGGGACTGCCTGACGAATGGGACCTGTATCAATTTTGGGTCGCCATGACCATGGGAGTCAGTAAACCACAGCTCAACCCCCTGTTTTTATCTCCCCTTGGCCACACGTGTAAACAAGGCCTTCTCCATAGCCTCACACCACATTATCATCCAGATGCCTTTTTTCCCACCCTTCCCTTGGTAACTTCCCACAGACTCGAATGGTGGCACCATTTGAATATAGCCCCATTCAAGTCTATGGTAAATTACTGTCATGAAGCTCAGAAGCTGTAAACACTGTGGGAAGATCCTGATTTTGGAAAGAGGCAAGTAGGGCACTTGGGTTGAGGGTGGGGGCTAGCTTAGAATAATTTACTAGGCTTAAGACGTAATCCTGTCCTTTAAACTAAAATCTGATTGTCTGGCTTCAATATTTCCTACATCACTGACCCAGAACAATCGCATAAGGAAAATGGGAACTCTTGATCTGGATACTTGTTCCAGGTGCGTAGCTCACAAAATATTGAAGCAATTGGATCAGCGTGACAGCCAAGTGAGTAGAGGGATGACCTCATCAGTCTGCTGCTGCTTTTTCACTGCCCAGTCAGTAGGCTTAGGGTGGAGAGAGAACATTTCTGTATCATTGGTGTCATTCACCTGGCTGTGTTATGTGCTATCAAGTAAGTCTGTTACTTTGCCTACTCCAAAAGTGGACCTACCATCAGAAAGATTATGTGAATACATCTCACTGAGATCGTAGCACTCCCCCGATGATGCCTTCTTCTCTTTTTTCTCCCTTTAGAAATATGGAGCCATCTCTGTTTAGGGTCCAGGGTCATCATCTACTTCCCGGACTGGGATATCAGCACAGAGATGAGACAGTCATGTAAATTTTGGTATCTGTGCACAAAACTGTATGACACAGATCAGCCCAACAGGGAATGTGGATTTGTGTGGGTTCAAAGTGTGGATTTGACTAATAAGTTTGGAGAGATCTTGAGGGGCATTTAGTCTGATGTTCACTCCAGATGCTGGAATCTTGACCAGGGCATGTTTGCAGAAGTCACAGACTGCCTACAAAATTACCTGATCTGATGGTACTTGACCAGAAAAAGGGGGACCACGACAATTCCTCCTTAAGGCCCAGTTCACACCTGAGCTATCTGAAGTGTGATTTGAAGCTTCGCTAGAAGAGCATCAAGGCTTGACACTAGGGTCCAATTTGGACCAATGTAACCTTGCATATACAGTAAACCATACCTATGGGATTTCTCTAGAGCAGCCTTTCTCAACCCCTTTAACACAGAGGAACCCTTAAGGCCTCGAGGAAACTTATGTTAAAATGAGTCCATCAAGGGTTCATAGGGAAAACGCCCCTCACATTGGTGGACAGTAGGAACATGTCCCCCTACAGTGGTGGTCAGAATGGCACTTTTGCAATCATGCTGCCTACTCTGCCAACTTGTGTTGGACCTGGAACTATGAAGGCACCATCAGATGGGAGATCAGTTAGTCACAGCTCAAGGAACCCCTAGTCACCTCTGAAGGAACCCTAGGTTTTTACAAAACCTTTGTTGAGATTGGCTGCTCTAGAAGCTGGAAATCGCTGCAGTAGACATCATTGCTCCACTGATCTTCATTAGCTTCCGGTTCTGTGCCAAGTGGCTGCCCTGGTCCATTGTGAACACAGTACTTCAGCTACTCGGTACAGATTTTCTCAATGAATGCAAAGCGTTCTCTGATTGGACGAGGTGAACGTCACATCTCCACCCTGCCTCCCCACCTCGTCCAATCAAAGAATGTTTTGTTTCCATTAGGAAGATGCAAAGTGATTTCTGAATGGTGGGCCTGCTGAGTGGCCAACCTCCTGTGTTCACAATGTAAAAAATGCCATACTTGGAATTCTTCTTTAATGGTCACAAAAGGCACACAAGCCACAAAAGACTTCAATAGGAGTGCCTGCCTGAAATACGTGTATTTTCCTGCCTAGCAACTGACTTAAAATGATATTAAAAAGGCTCAAGCCCAAAACGCCAGTACAAACAACAACTAAAGACTCTCAGCTCAAGTGTGAATAGGACCTTAGAAGAAAGCCAAGAGCTCTTCAGCTACAGTATAAAATACATTTCAACACCGGCGTCCTAACTGATTATAAACCGAAACTGTCCTATTTAGCAGACATAGCACCCCAGTGTCTTCAAACCATGTCAAGGTTATATAAATAGCCAGTGCAAATATAACAAAAACATCAATTTAACCAATCAGGCTTTTCACCTTCAACGCAGTTGCCAGATGGCCGATTTTTTTTCTTGGCAATTACCCCCCCCCCAACTACAACAAACCCCCCCTTCCCCTGTTTTGTTACAGCGATTTCCTGCTAAGAAACACATAATGATCTTCTATAGGCATGCTGGCTATATGCTACCAAATTCTAGTTTAGGGCTCATTCACACTATCTGCAGTGACCTGCGCTTTTCTTCACTGGATAAACGCATTTTTGATGTGCCCTGTTCATACCTCAACGCTGGAGTCATGTGCGGTGCAGCATGTCTGCATTTTTCTGCACTGCACTGGATTGCATCGCATAGAGGTGCAGTGACATGAATGGTGTGTCACTGCAAATAAAGTTGGGAAAAAAAAACAAACAAAAAAAACAAAAAAAAAAACAAAAACAAACAAGCAATGCACTGAAATGTAAAAACGCAGAGCTCCCTGCCTGAGCCAACATGACTCCAGCCTGCCCAGCTAAATGCTGCATTTTATCATGCAAGCTGGTGGGAACTTTGCCTTAAAAGTGTATCTAAAGCCTAAACTTTTTTTTTTTTTTTGTTTTTGCTAGTGTAGATAAGGGTCTCTATTTGGAAGATTTCCCATCATTTCCTGCTATGTAGACACAACAGGAAGGAAATCTCTCCAAAATAAGACCAAGTTCAAACAGCGGTAAAAACTGGCTCTAAACAGTGTTTTGGGTGCTCAATCTGAGGCGCTCTAACTGTTGTGGAACTACAAGTCCCATCATGCCTCTGTCATTTGAAATCATGCTTGTAACTGTCAGCGGCTTGCAATGCCTCATGGGACTTGCAGGTTTGCAACAGCCGAAGGACCACAGGTTGAGCACCAACGCATCGACGCAAGTGCGAGGTGCATAACCGCGTACAGCCACATTTTCTATTTCATCTCAATAGATGGCTTTACGCCGCAGCTGCTGGTCCCAGAACAAATGACTATGCAGTGCTCTGCGTCCTGTACGGCCATATGCATGAAGCTCAGCTGGGCGCTGAGACCCATCTTCCCTGCAGAGCTGATTTTTGCAGCATGTGCATCCAGTTCATAGAATATTGGATATTGATGCAGCGGCTGCACGGACACAGGCACAGCGTCTGCATTCAGATCTGTGCACCCACCACTGCCTGCATGTCAAATTCTAACATGCGTCTGTATCCGAGCAGCTGAGTCCAGTGCGTTTTTTTTCTGCATCAAAAACGCATGGATTGTAGGTTATATGGTTTTGAATGGCAAAGTTCAAACCAGTGCGGTCAGTTTTAGTGCGTCCCAGTTCCAAAAAAAAACAAAAAACAAAAAGTAGAACATGCTGCAATTTTTCTGCACTGAACTGTACTGGAACATGATAAAACCCATCAAAAACGCACCGGAACGCACACCAAAAATGCACTGTAACACGCAGTGTTCATTTTGACAGCAAATTTCAATTTCGTTTTAGTCTTAGGATGGCATTTTAGTTTTAGTTCCATTTTAGTCTTCTGCAATTGTTTTAGTCATATTTAGTCGACTAAAATCTCCAGTGCATTTTAGTCGACTGAAATCTCCAGTGCATTTTAGTCGACTGAAATCTCCAGTGCATTTTAGTCGACTGAAATCTCCAGTGCATTTTAGTCGACTAAAATCTCCAGTGCATGTTAGTCGACTAAAACGAATTTTAGTTGTCTAAAATCGAATTAAATTGTAATGCATTAGTTAACATTTCTCTACGATTTCCAAACTCATTATATACTGCTGGAGTGAAAAATCTAATATGCCATTTATGGTATTGGAGGTATGAACATGCACTACAGACCAATGTTAATTTTAAAGTCAAATTTAAATTTAGTCTTAGTCTTTTGACTAAAATGCCATTTTAGTTTTAGTCATATTTTAGTCATCTCAATTGTTTTCGTTTTAGTCGACTAAAATAGTATTTATTTTGTCGACTAAAATGTTTTAGTCGATTTAGTCGACGAAATTAAACACTGGTAACACGCATGTCCTTATTTACGATGGAGGAAGAAAAAAAAAAAGCACTGAAACGCATGAAAAACGTGCATGTAGAAAAGCATTGGGAACACATCTGGACTGCATTTCTATAGTGTGAACTGGTCATCAAAGTGGATGCAAATGCAGCAAAAGGCAGCTGGACATATAGAAGGGGTCTCAGTGGTCATCTGAAATGGGCCCCTGCTGCACATTAATGCAACACACAGGTTTAAAGGCAGCCTGAAAGACTGGCATCTAAACAAACATCATTTTGCCATTCTTTGCCTTTGGTGCATTTCATTACTGCGATTTTGTTTTGCACATTACCCTGTCTTGCGTTAGCATAGCACATTCACATGAAATGGTCTGGCAACACCCCCAAACGTCTTGAAAAAAAGACATGCACCATGTTTTGCCAATGCCGCGCACCACAGCAAGGGGTAGTCTGGAGTCCGCATGCGCAGTCAAGCAGCACTCAAAACGTACAGCACCGCAAAGTGCTAATACATGTAACACACACTCCTTGAATGGACTGTCAGTAAATCAAAACATCCAAAAAAGCGAGCATGCCCCATTATTGGAAACACAGGGCACCACAACATGGGGTAGTATGCCACTGTACGTTGTGGTTCCCTGAAGCCGCAATCATATTGAATAGTAATAACACATGCATTACCGCAACGCAGTGGAATAGTTTGTTTTGACCCCAAGTCTCCCAAGCTGAGAAGACTGCATATATAAAAACGATATAACCTATGTTCTGTGCCGACAATGATATTCGTCCTCTGAAGTCAGTGGACTCTGTTCCGTCCTCCATGTTCTTGCGCCATTTGCATCTGAACTTTTTTTCTTCCCTATACAGTAAAACCTTAGTTTGAGAGCGTTTTGCAAGACAAGCAACATTTTTAAATACATTTTTGACTTGATATACAAGCGATGTCTTAATATACAAGTAGCGTCATGTCACAACTAAGAAAAAGAGAAGAGAGGCGCCTCTAAGTGTAGCAATATGCTTACATTTAATGAAGGTCCAACATTTAGCAACTCACATGGTTGATGATTAAAACAGGCACATCTAAGTATGCAGGCATCTGGGGTAAACCTGTCCACATAGACCATCCTCCTCACCGCCATTGACGTCATCCCTTGCATGTTGCGCTCCTCGAGCGGTTCAAGCCTCGCTTTCAGATCGCTCTACTACAGGGTAGTCTTCCCGATCACGATTGCAGACTGACAGCGGTGAGAGCCGAAGGTGCGGAGGATGGTCAATGTGGACAGCTTTACCCGGATGCCTGCATACTTAGATGTGCCTCTTTTAATCATCAACTATGTGAGTTGCTAAATGTTGTACCTTCATTAAATGTAACCATATTGCTACACTTAGAGGCGCCTCTCTTCTCTTTTATACTCTGGAGCTCCTGCTGGATTTTGCTTCTAATCCCCTTGTGGAGGCTGCAATGTGTGGATGGACATTTTATGGTTACACAACCCATCGCATTGCTATAATCTTTTTATATGGACTATAAACTGAAGAATTTATAAATAAATGGTTGTGGAACTAATTATTTAAGTTTCCATTATTTCTTATGGGAAAATTTGCTTTGATATACGAGTGCTTTGGATTACAAGCATGTTTCTGGAACGAATTATGCTCGCAATCCAAGGGTTAGTTCACCTTTACTGAAAATTGCCTATGCAGATAAGGGGTATCTGTACATAAAAACAAACTGTACAGCTCTGACTAAAATACATTTTGCCCTTGATTTAGATCAGGGATCGCCAAACTTTCTAAACAAAAGGGCCAGTTTACTATTCTTCAGACTTTAGGGGGGCCGGAGTGTAGCCAGTGGGAGTAGAAATGTCCTGTCAATAGTGGGGATAAGCAATGCCCCATCTTTAGTATTAGGGGAAGGAATAGTGTCCCATCATTGGCGTCAGTGGGAAAAATAGTGCCCCATCAGAGCCAGTAGGAGGAATAGTGCCCCATTGTTAGGTGTCAGGGAGAAGAATAGGCCCTAAGGGCCGGATAAAGGCAAGCAAAGGGCCATATCTGGCCCTCAGGCCGTAGTATGGAGACCCCCGATTTAGATGTAGGCCATTTACATACCTTCCAAAGCCTGACTGGAATACTCCTAGGATAAGGTGACCAGATTTTTAAAATGAAATCCGGGGACATGTTTTTTTTTTTTACTTGTAATGGCAGCAATCGACGACTCTTCGCCTGTCTCCACCGCCGCCGCCCGCCTCACAGTCTGTCAAGTCTAAAGCCCCATACACACTATCAGATTTTCTGCTGATTTTTTCCTTCAGATTTACCAAAACCATATAATATGAGGTCAAACCTTAGGAGTTTCAATTTGTATGCAATCAGGCAGGCCCTTGAACTACATGGTTTTGGTAAATCTGAAGATAAAAATCAGCAGAAAATCTGAAAGTGTGTATGGCGTAACAGATAAAAGTGAGCGCTGAACCCAACACAGTAATAAATTGATATAAGGGATTAAATTAAATATTAAAAATAAAATATAATATGTAATATATAATATAAAAACAATATCAATAGTAAATGTGGATAGATGAACATGAATCTCTCCGCGAAAAATTAAATTAAATGTCCATATAGACTGGAGAAATGTCCATATTGATTTTGTAATCCACTTAGCACATTAGAAGGCTGCCCTGCTTGGAGAAAAGAAGTAGTCCTCTAGGTGCTGTAACATAAGAACACAAGGCGCCACTCTAAGGGCAGAATGCCATAAAATTTATTTAAACAAAATGTGAAAAGGTGGTACTCACAATGGTACATGTTAAAGAAAGCATATAGGTAGTATTGCTGCTGTATCCTTGACGGTGTAGTCCGGTTCGGATTGTGCTGGTGTCCGGTGGACAGGCTCGGCGGTGAATGCCGTCGCTTCCTGCCGCTGGAACGCACGCTGTAACCCAGGAACCACAGCCGTCGTGGTTCCTGGGTTACAGCGTGCGTTCCAGCGGCAGGAAGCGACGGCATTCACCGCCGAGCCTGTCCACCGGACACCAGCACAATCCGAACCGGACTACACCGTCAAGGATACAGCAGCAATACTACCTATATGCTTTCTTTAACATGTACCATTGTGAGTACCACCTTTTCACATTTTGTTTAAATAAATTTTATGGCATTCTGCACTTAGAGTGGCGCCTTGTGTTCTTATGAAAGTGTCTATGGGGCTTTACTCTTCGGGCCCCGGCTACTACTGGGTGGGGAGCAGAGGAAGATCACTCCACCAGGGAAGGCAAGGAGATAAGCAGGCAGGCAGCTGGCTGGGACTTGAGCCAAGGCAGAAGAACATGCGAGTGGAGCTGAATGGGCATGCGCCCGAAACTGCAGAAATAGTCCCTCCGCTCCGACCAGCACATGATCATCAGAAAGGGGCACAGATAATGGAAAAAAATAAACCCCCATAAGCTAGTAGGAGCGGCAGAGGAGGGGGAGGTGCAATTCAGATTTTTTTCTTTTTATTCTGCACGGGCTGTCTTTGAAATTGCCCCAGCCCCTGTTCAAATCCAATCAGGGGACAAAACCGGGGACAGACTTGGTCCGGGGACAGTGTCCTCAATCTGGGGACTGTCCCCAGAAACCGGGGATGTCTGGTCACCCTATCCTAGGAGGTTGCTAAGTGAGGCCTAGTCTTTACTGCTCACCTCCACCATCACAAGAGTGCGCTTTTTCTCCACTTTAAACCTCCTCACACGTTCCCTCTCAGTCCTCATGCAGTAGCTCCGAGCTCAGCTTTTGAGAGCTCGCTCTTGTGATGGAGGAGGTACAGTAACGACTAGAACTCACTTCGCAACTTCCTAGGGAGTATTCCAGTCAGGCTTTGGGAGGTTCAGTATGTAAATGGCCTACACCTACAGCATGAAACTGCATCAGATGAGAGAAGTGGAGTGGTTTAAATCAGAGGAAGTGGTTTAAATCAGAGGAGAAGCTCGCTTCTGTGATGGTGAAGGTGACCAAGTAATGACTAGGCCTCACTTGGCAACATAATCGACGTCCTGGGAGTATTGCTGTCAGGCTTTGGAAGGTTTGTAAATGGACTACACCTATAGCAAGGGCATTATTCATCTGCAGTCAGAGCTGCCCAGCTTGTTTTTTATCTACAGATGCCCTTGATCTGCATGGGATTTTTTATTTATTTTTTTGGATAAAGGTAAACTAAGGCTCCATTCACACGATTTCCAGTGCGACTTAGGAGCACGTCTTTACACTCTCTGGACCTAAGTCGCATCAAAGTAGTGCAGGCACCTTTTCATAATCGTTACGGCTAATTTACACCGATCTGAACGGGTGCTATTAAAGAGAAAGGGCTACGAATTGTCATGTCCAATGTCGCATGACAAGTCGCACAAGTGCGGTTGGAGAATAACCCTTTAACCACTTGCCGACCAGCCGCCACAGTTGTACTACGGTAGAATGGCACGGCTGGGCGAAACGACGTTATATAACGTCGCTTCGCCCTGTGGCCACTACTCGCCCACGGAGCCAATGTGAGTGGCCGGCGGTCGCGATCGCTCGGGGCACACCGAGAACCAGGATCGGCGTGTGTAAACACACAGTTTCCCGTTCTCTGAGGGGAGAAGAGACAGATCGTCTGTTCATACAGAGTAAGGATGAGCTCCGGCGTGTTCGCCAACTCCACGTGCAGAGCCCGCCAGGAAGTCGGCATGGCGCTGCGCTAATCACAGGCAGTGAGACAATTTCCCGATGTGCGGCTGCAGAGATCGGGAAATGTGCCTGTGATTAGTACAGCGCCGTGTCGACTTCCTGGCGGGCTCTGCACGTGGAGTTGGCGAACACGCCGCAGCTCACCCTTAATACAGAGTATGAACAGCGATCTGTCATCTCCCCTACACAGTCCCCTCCTCCCTTCAGTTAGAACACACACTAGGGAACACAGTTAACCCCTTGATCGCCCCCCTAGTGTTAACCCCTTCCCTGCCAGTGACATTATTACAGTAATCAATGCATTTTTATAGCACTGATCGCTGTATAAATGCCAATGGTCCCAAAAATGTGTCAAAATTGTCAGACGTGTCCGCCATAATGTCACAGTCCCCATAAAAAATTAAAAATCGCAGATCGCCGCCATAACTAGTAAAAAAAAAAATTAATAAACAAATGCCATAAAACTATCCCCTATTTTGTAGACGCTATAACTTTTGCACAAATCAATCAATATACGCTTATTTCGATTTTTTTTTTTTACCAAAAATATGTAGAAGAATACACATCGGCCTAAACTGAGGAAAAAAATGTTTTTTTTTTTATATACTTTTGGGGGATATTTATTATAGCAAAAAGTAAAAAAATATTGTGTTTTTTTTCAAAATTGTCGCTCTTTTTTTTGTTTATAAAAACTGCAGAGGTGATCAAATACACGGGTCCGGAGAATACCAGTCCAAACTTTACTATCCCGACCGTCCTTTGACCGAGTAAAGTGTGTACGGCTTGCATCATGTGGTGGAGGAGAGGAGATCCCATTCCCTAATGCCCCATACACACGATGAGATTATCGGACGAATGATCGCCCGTTTTTTATTGCATGCTGATCTCAGATCGAATCTGATGAGTTTACTAAAGTCACGAAAATTCCCGCACGACAGAAATAAAAATTCGGAAGTGATGTCATGTGTTGTGATGCATTCGTATTGCATTTTCGAAACGATAGCTGTACTGATTAAACGAAAATCGTACGATCTGGCACCGTACGAAAAAAAATTTCCTGCATGTCCGATAGAATACTATCGGATGAACTGTCCTGCTCTGTACTAACGATCCGATTATCGTACGATCGCTTCGAAAGCGGTATTTTCCGTACGATTTTCTGATCGTGTGTACGGGGGCATAAGGCACGACCAACCATTCTACTCGTTGGACGGGAGGCACCATCTTGATATATAACACAGGCGTATTTGTCATCTTTATCTGGTGAGTGGGGACCCAGGAGGGGAGCACAGGAAGTCACCAGGATTATATCAACATGTCACCAACCCTGTACCTCACACTTGATGAACTTTATTGATTGTACCTTACTTTGCACATCGTAGTTATTTTAACCAAAAGGAAGCTCTATTTGTGGGGGAAAAAAAGGACGTCAATTTTGTTTTGGTGCAACGTCGCACGACCGCACAATTGTCAGTTAAAGCGACGCAGTGCCGAATCGCAAAAAGCGTTCTGGTCAGAAAGGGGTTAAAATCTTCCGGGGCTGAAGCGGTTAAAACACAAAAGCAGCTCAGAACCTAACCTAAGGCAACTCGGAGCAACTCGAAAGCATACAGACTTAATTCTCAAGTCAGATGCCCATATACATGAATCCTCGGTAAGATAACGCTGATATCTTTGGAACCCGCACTTTTTAAAAAACAAGTCATCACTGACGCCTCCCTCAGTTCTTTGGTAACAGCCTTCCTCTCTCATGCCCAATAATAATGTGGACGCGTCTTTGCCGTCGCCTGACAATCCCTGCACACCGCGCGGTTTCCTCTTTTCTGGGGCAAATGGAGGAATTCAGACGCTGAAAGGACAGACAGCATTAGGGGTTAATTCAGAATTCCCCTCAAATTGTTCTGTAAAGCAGCTGGGTCAGCTCTCAGCTCCAGAGGGACTAGAAGAGGCTTTGTGACACACAAAACAGGAAGAGAGCGGGGGTAAGGGACAGGGTGGATGGTGTGCGAAACATGAACAGGCCGCGTGCTACAGGCAGCAGGCAGTTATCAAAAAAGGCCAGGGACTTTGTGGGCAAGAGACAACGAGGAAAAATAAAAAAACAATCTGCATTTCCTAGAAGTCAGTCATTGAGAATTGCCACATTTTTGTGTATGGACGGATGGATAAGAGGAATGAAGCCGGTAAATGCTGTGGCGTTAGAAAAGTTTTACGACAGAAAAGTGGGTTATTTTTGTACCCTTCACAAAACAGAATCTTCCATTATACACCTACAAAAAGAAAAAAAAAATAGTCGGAAATCATCTGGCCACCAAATCGCCACTCCTAGACCATAGTAAATAGAGCGATCGCCTATAGCAACCAGCATGCCAGAAAATGAAAGAAAGGTCTGACTGGTTGCTATAGGAGATGCACCTCTGCCTGATCCCTCCCGCTGTCACCCAGGTCCAGGTTTTTAGCCAACCCTATGGCAACCAGCAGGTCAGAAAATAAAAGAAAGGCCTGACTGGTTGCTGTAGGCCACATACGTCTTGTTCCTGCAGCTGTCAACCAGGCCCAAGTCTTTTACGCCAAATGTTTTTCTAAAAAGTCTGCTGTAAATTAACTAGTGGCCAAATTGCCAGGCCTAAATCAGAGTAAATTAGGCTATTGCCTACGGCAACCAGCAAGCCGGAGAATGAAAGATAGGCCTGACTGGTTGCACAGGCGACATACCTCCTATACCACCTATTGCTTCTGCTTTCAACCAGGCCCAGTTTTTCACATCAAATATTGTCCTAAAAAGTTGAAAAATCAACCAGCTAGTTGCCCAATCTCCAACCCTAGGTAAGATTAAACAAAGTTGTTGCTTATGGCAACCACCAGGCCAGGAAATTAAAAGAAGGCCTAATGGCTTGCTATATGCAATATACTTCTTGTCCCTGCAGCTTTCAACCAGGCCCAGTTCTTTTATATCAAATATGCTACCAAAACGTTGTAAATCAACTGGCAGCCAAATCGCAAACCCTGGAGACATGCAAGAAAAGCAGGAGCCTTTGGCAACCAGCATCCCAGGAAAAAAAGAAAGACTGCTTGCTATAGGCAACATAAGTCTTGTCCTTGCAGCTTTCAACAAGGCCCATTTTATAATGTCAAATATTGTTCTAAAAAGTCATTCGTAAATCAACTTGCAGCTAAATCGCCAACGCTAGATCAGAGTAAGCAACGCTGGAGGCTTCGGCAACCAGCAGGCCAGGAAATAAAAGAAATGCCTGACTGGTTGCTATAGGCAACGCAAGTCTTGTCCCTGCAGCTTTCAACCGGGCCCATTTTTTAACATCAAATATTGTTCTAGAAAGTCAGTCGTAAATCAATTGGCCGCCAAATTGCCAATCCTAAATCATAATAAATAAATCTGGTGCCTGCGGCGACCAGCAGCCTAAAAATATGAAAGAAAAGCCTGACTGGGTGCTATATGCAATGTACGTCTTGTCCTTGTAGCTTTCAACCAGGCCCAGTTCTTTTATGTCAACTATAGTTCTGAAAGGTCAGATATAAGTCAACTGGCCGCCTAATCGCCAACCCTAGGTCAGAGTAAACAAAACCAGAAACCGGCAGCCCAGAAAGTGAAAAAGAAGGCCTGACTGGTTGCCATTGGCGACACACCTATCCCTATTTCCACCAGGCTCAGATTTTTTTTTTATGCCAAATATTGTTCTAAAAAGTTGTAAAATCAACCAACCACCAAATCGCCAACCCCAGGTTAAAGCAAACAAAGCTGTTGCCTACGGCAACCAGCAGGCCAGGAAATGAAAAGAAAGGGCCTGACTGGTTGCTATAGGTGATGCACATCTTATTCCTCCAGCTTTCAACCAGGACCAGGTCTTTTATGTCAAATACTGTTCTAAAAATCATGTCATCCAACAGATTTTAGAAGCCTTCATAGAAACGAGGGCCAACACAGCTTTCAAAGGCCAGAGGTCACAAGCTAGATCAGACCCAGATGAAAATTCATGGCAGCGGACTGTATCTGAACAATGGTTATTGTATGCAAATTACGAAGAGTTCGTTTTCCAGGACTGGACTTTGATGCCGTTTTTCACAGTCACATCATCCTAGAAAAATGTGCAAGAAAAATGCCAAGTCAGTGCATAAAATTTAACTGACAAGAATGACAGAGCGCTGTGGAAGATACGGTTGGCAATGTTGCGACTATGCATTCTGAAGTGCTGTAGCTTCAGTGCCCATACTGCATGCATGCAGTGCACACAGTGGGATGGGAATCCAGCCTTAGGTACAGCTGGGTACACATTAGGACAGTCTTTGCTCATGCCATACCTGCCTGGGGGACTGCTGTGGAAACTAGGGATCGACCGATATCGTGTTTTCGATGCCGATACAATACCGATATTTTGCCCACCTCTCAGGCCGATAGCCGATACTATGTGCCTATACTAGGGCCGCACCGATAATCGCTTGATTCCTAATTGAAACAGGTGAAAGTACTGCCCCATTTCTCCACCTAGAAAAAATGCAAGGCGTTATGCGCCCGTTCCAAGCAGAGCTGCTCTGCAGCACAAGACCCAGAAGGCAGAGTGCGATCACTGTAGTAGTAGCAGGCTACTACAGTGATTCTACTTCTACAGCAGTGCCACAGGCATAGCATATGCATACTGACATAAGTCCAAGCTATGCAATAAAATCCATTACATGGATTTCAGCTTTAAAACAGAAAAAGCAACTATTCCCATCTAAAGGACTTCTCTCTGCCACATGCATGACTGCTCCTTCATAAGAAGCCTCAAAGGAGTGATCGGGCCATTCACAGATCTGCCCCCATCTAATCCTGTGTAGACTAAAGCTGGCCACAGAGGGATTAAAATGTGCAATGACTGGCTGAATTTCGATCTATGTGTGGCTACCCCTGGTCTACAGGAAGTCGATCGTTAGATAAACTTATGTTGAATAGGAATGTTGGAAAACTTTTGTCGATCAGCGGGTGCAGCCACTGATCAGTGCGTTCTAACAGCGGAGAGTCCCACTATGAATATACAATGTCCCGGAAGTGGTGATTCCTCCATCCGCCTAGTTTTTGTGGATGAAAGAATCCGTTCATTTGTTTTGTTCTGTTCAGCCCACTGGCTATGAGCATGAGATGGTCAGAGACCGTGGACATGGTACAAGAGATGGTCAGAGACCGTGGACATGGTACAAGAGATGGTCAGAGACCGTGGACATGGTACAAGAGATGGTCAGAGACCGTGGACATGGTACAAGAGATGGTCAGAGACCGTGGACATGGTACAAGAGATGGTCAGAGAGTGCAAACATGGTACAAGAGATGATCAGAGAGTGCAAACATGGTACAAGAGATGGTCAGAGACCGTGGACATGGTACAAGAGATGATCAGAAAGTGCAAACATGGTACAAGAGAGGATCAGAGACTGTGGACATGGTACAAGAGATTAATAGAGAGTGCAAACATGGTACAAGAGATGATCAGAGACTGTGGACATGGTACAAGAGATGATCAGAGAGTGCAAACATGGTACAAGAGATGATCAGAGAGTGCAAACATGGTACAAGAGATGATCAGGGACTGTGGACATGGTACAAGAGATGATCAGAGAGTGCAAACATGGTACAAGAGATGATCAGAGACTGTGGACATGGTACAAGAGATGGTCAGAGACTGTGGACATGGTACAAGAGATGGTCAGAGACTGTGGACATGGTACAAGAGATGGTCAGAGACTGTGGACATGGTACAAGAGATGGTCAGAGACTGTGGACATGGTACAAGAGATGGTCAGAGACTGTGGACATGGTACAAGAGATGGTCAGAGACTGTGGACATGGTACAAGAGATGGTCAGAGACTGTGGACATGGTACAAGAGATGGTCAGAGACTGTGGACATGGTACAAGAGATGGTCAGAGACTGTGGACATGGTACAAGAGATGGTCAGAGACTGTGGACATGGTACAAGAGATGGTCAGAGACTGTGGACATGGTACAAGAGATGATCAGAGACTGTGGACATGGTACAAGAGATGGTCAGAGACTGTGGACATGGTACAAGAGATGGTCAGAGACTGTGGACATGGTACAAGAGATGGTCAGAGACTGTGGACATGGTACAAGAGATGATCAGAGACTGTGGACATGGTACAAGAGATGGTCAGAGACTGTGGACATGGTACAAGAGATGGTCAGAGACTGTGGACATGGTACAAGAGATGGTCAGAGACTGTGGACATGGTACAAGAGATGGTCAGAGACTGTGGACATGGTACAAGAGATGGTCAGAGACTGTGGACATGGTACAAGAGATGGTCAGAGACTGTGGACATGGTACAAGAGATGGTCAGAGACTGTGGACATGGTACAAGAGATGGTCAGAGACTGTGGACATGGTACAAGAGATGGTCAGAGACTGTGGACATGGTACAAGAGATGGTCAGAGACTGTGGACATGGTACAAGAGATGGTCAGAGACTGTGGACATGGTACAAGAGATGGTCAGAGAGTGCAAACATGGTACAAGAGATGGTCAGAGAGTGCAAACATGGTACAAGAGATGATCAGGGACTGTGGACATGGTACAAGAGATGATCAGAGAGTGCAGACATGGTACAAGAGATGATCAGAGACTGTGGACATGGTACAAGAGATGATCAGAGAGTGCAAACATGGTACAAGAGATGATCAGAGACTGTGGACATGGTACAAGAGATGATCAGAGACTGTGGACATATTACAAGAGATGATCAGAGACTGTGGACATGGTACAAGAGATGATCAGAGAGTGCAGACATGGTACAAGAGATGATCAGAGACTGTGGACATGGTACAAGAGATGATCAGAGAGTGCAAACATGGTACAAGAGATGATCAGAGACTGTGGACATGATACAAGAGATGGTCAAGGACAGCGGATATGCTGCAGGAGGTTTTAGAGACTGAACATGCTATAGGAGTTATTGGAGACTGGGGACATGCTTCATGAGACTGCTAGAAGTCGCTGCTATAACAGGGTAATAGAGAAAAACATTATAATCTGCAGGGGCCTCAAGGGCTGCAAAAAAAAAAGCTGCAGGTTGGGCACCAGGGGCTTAAAGGGTCAATGTTCTTATATTGTATGCATCACTCAGGGATATTTCTAAAAGCTGTGCATTGAAGCATTGTAACCGAAAATCATCACCAACCAACTGATCACCCCAACACTGCCAACATGGAGTACTATGTACCGACTATGGCTGCTGTCAATTTTTTAATTTTTGGCAATCCCATAGTTCTGCCATCGCTCTACTTTCTTGTGGCAGCGCGATTTATCTATTTCTTTAGCACTATGAATTTACACAGCACTTTACATACTTTGCATTTACATCAGCCCCTGCCACAAGCTTACAATCTAAGGCTGGCCATACATTATACAATTTTCTTGTACAACTTTCCTTTAGATTTACCAAAACCATATAATAGGAGGTCAAACCTTAACACTTTCAATTTGTATGCAATCAGGCAGGCCCTTGCACTACATAGTTGATGGTAAATCTAAAGAAAATTGAATAAGAAAATTGTATGGTGTATGGCCAGCTTAAGGCCCCATCTTGCATACATACATACATACATACATACTAGGTCAAATTTAGACAGGCATCAATTAACCTACCAGCATGTCTCCCAAACGTGGGAGGAAACCAGAGTGGCCTAAGGAAGCCTACACAAGCACAGGGAAAACATGCAAACTCCATGCAGGTAGTGTCCTGACAGAGATTTGAACTGACAGCTACAAGGTAGAAGGGCTAACCACAAAGCTACTGTTCTGCTGAACCTTGTGCATGTTCCTACCAGAGCAAATTGGAGTTCACACATAGCTTTTTACCAATACTACTAGGGGTAAAGGGATGGGATAGCAATGGCAAATATAAGCAGCTAAGGGGGTAGCGATTAACCTGTTGCTTTGCCCTGGGCTCATGGGCATGAGTTTACTTTAAATCAAAAATCCTAAGTTGCACCTTTGGAGGTGCACTGTGAAAACCCTGCTGAATATTGCTGCAATGGATTACATAGACCTCAAATGAAAGGTTAACCTGAGTGATAGGGTTGTGCACGCAAGAAAAAGTTTTTTGAGCATTGTGCGGTTTATGCATACAAGTGAATATAGTATCTTCCAGTTGTCACTCGCTAGTATGCAGAGTTATGACAGTTAAACGTTGATTGATATGTGTCAAAGATCACTCCTTTACCATTGCAGGGTTTTTTTTTTTACTTTTTTTTTTACAGGCGAGTGAAAACAGTATCTGAGGAGGAAATTCAAAAGTTGCAACAAGAGTATACAGAGCTGAACCTGGGCGAGAATGAGAGACAGCAACATTGAAACAGCACTTCAGGGTTACATACAAACAGATGAACCAACAGGAAGTATTTGAGGAACACCAGAGCTGTAAGCATGATAAGAATCTTATATTCAAACTTTGTTCAGAGTGCCAGGCAATATTTAAAGTGAAACTGTAACTACCACTTGTACTTGAAGCTTGGTAGCATGCACATACCCGAAGACCCTAAAATTCTATGAAAATACCACATATGGTACATCAGCCTTCCTCAGCCATTTTTACCCTTTCAATATATTTCAGGTCTTGGGGAACCTGTGCTAAAACCAATAAATTGGGGATCAGTTGAAAAACGCCCCTTAGGTGGTTATTGGGTAGTACGCCCCCCTTCAGTGGTGGTCAGAATGCCACCCTTGGGTAGCATTCTGACCACCAAAGAATGTCACACTTAGGTAGGGGGACATTCTACCCAATAATTACCTAAATGTCATAATTGTCTCTCTTACAAGACCCCAAGACTCTTAATGTCTTGGGGAACCCCTGCTAAAAACAATTAAGGATCAGTGGGAAAATAATCCCTAGGTGGTTATTGGGTAGAATGCCCCCCTTCAGTGGTGGTCAGAATGCAACACCCAAGAATGCCACCCTTGGTTAGAGGAGCATTCTACGCAATAACCACCTAAGGGTCAAAACGCTAAGGTAGGGTGCATTTTACTTGATACCCACTTAATTGTCATGATGCCACCCTTACAGACAGATAAAATGATAATTTGTGTCATAACTCTGGCTCCAAAAGGTGTCTAGGGGTTCCCCGCCAAGTGGCCTTGCCCCCAGAACTATGCAGGCCCCATCAGATATGAGGTCAATCAGCTCAAGGAACCCCTAGAAACCTCTGGAGTAACCCCAGGTATCTATGGAACCCTGCTTAATAATGGCTGCCAAAGGTAGTAAAGTTTTGTTTCAAAGCAAGAAAGGTAGATAATAAGATCATTGGTGTCATGTCACTGGCTCTGCTGAGTGGCCTTGGCCCTGGAACTATGCTGGCACCAACAAATGGGAGGTCAATGAGCTACAACTCAACGAACACCCAACCTTCTGAAGGAACCCCAGAGTTTTACAGAACCTTAGTTTAGGTAGTACAGTAAGCCCCCTACTTACGAACGAGTTCCGTTCTGGGAGCTCATTCGTAAGTTCAACTTGTTTGTAAGTCCAGCAAAGTTCAGCGCTTGCAGACAAAGGCTGCGAACGCTGATTAGTGTGTTGTGGTGGGGCGAGCCCCCCTGTCAGAACACAAAGCACAGCATTGGAGGTCGCCGCACTAACATTGCTTGTGTTGGTACGGTGATCTGTCAGGTTTTTTTTTTTACGTTCAGTCCACTGGGTTGAATGAAAAAAACTGAGTATGTGTACCCATCTTTACAGGATTGGACATGTTCGTATCTGTGAAAGTTCGTAAGTAGAATGTTTGTTTGTAGGGAACTTACTGTAAAGGTTTGTTTCAAAAGCAGGAAAAGCAGATAAAACATCATTGGTGTCATGCCGCCTTCTCTGCCAAGTGGCCTTGTCCCCAAAACTATGGTGGCACCACCAGATGGGAAGTCACTCAGCCACAGCTCAAGGAACCCCCAGACGTCTGTGGAGAAACCCAAGAGTTTCACAGAAGCCTAGTTTAGAATGACTACTATAGGCAGTAAAGGTTTTTTTTAAAGCAAGAATGGGAGATAGTTGGTGCTCTGCCAAGTGGCCTTGTCCCCTAAGCTACGGTGGTCAAATAGGACCAAATAGGAGATCAATCAGCCACAGCTCAAGGAACCCCTAAATACCACTGGAGAAACCCTAGAGATCCACAGAACCTCAACAGAGAATGGTCGTAGTTAAATATGGTTCAAAGCAAGAAAAACTTCTTCAATAAAAAGTAACAACTTCAAATATTTACAATTTATAAAGCAGCTGTACAAAAGTACTACAAACAAAGATGAGATTGTATAATATTATGAAAATATTCCTAAAGATGTTCAGGATCAACCAGAAGATCCGAACTCTGCACAGTTATAGATTGAGTGATAAAATTGGACCAATCCTAATCCATTTACTGACGGTCACTTTAGACGGTCGCTGGTAGTTTCAACACACAGGCACTTTTCACAGTCCTACAACTAGTTGACAAGCTGGATCCACAGCTATCAAATTGCTGCACCCAAACATTTATTGTTTGCATTTCCTCTAATGTTCTATTTAGGATCACAAGTTACAGTAACAACACAAAAGGTGAGATCAGAGTATGTGCAATGGGGGTTCAATGCAGGAAGCCCCCTCCCCCCCCAACCCTTTGCACCCCTCTTACCTGCACACAAGGATCCCTGCAGCTCACTTAGCTCCTTTACACATGGAGGGGGGTTCAATCTGGGGGGATCATGGACTTGGTCCCAGAGATGTCATCAAAGTACAAACTGCAGAGGAGAGGTGAAGGCAGGAAGGGCTGTGTGTCAGGGGGAGGGGAAGTGCTGCGAAAGAGTCTAAGGGAGGGCAGACAGAAAGGGAGGGGGTGGAGGACAGACACATATGAAGTAGGGTGGGGAGAAAGAGAGACACACAAAGGGAGGGAGCTGCAGAGCTGCAATGGCTGGCATGTGTAATTTGTACACAGGGCACTTCTTGTCCTAGACGCAGGCACATAGGTGTGCATTGAATAACAGGAGAATTCTGGATGTGGCTTCTAGAGTAAGATTTGATTGCGGCTTTACTGTGCAAAAAAAAAGAAAAACAGCAGCCAATCAGAAATCAGCTTTTATCGGTTTAGCATAAATTATGCAAAGGCAGGTGTGTTTTGACTGGTTGATGTATACTGTACTATGTGCATCGTGTGCAGACCTGGGCTAGGTTCACGGCCTTGCGTGTTCGGGAAGCCCGTGCGAAATTGCGCGTTTCCCGACACGCACAGAAAACACGCTGCCCTTTAGCAGACGCATAGCGGTGCCGCTAATTGTTAAACGGCACTCCCACGCATCTGCTAACGCACGCCAAACCTAATGGAGCCGCAGCAACATGGGCTTCGTTGCGGCATGTTTTTGGAAAAGAGGGAGTTTCTTTCCGCGTATTGAATGGGCTGATTTACATTAGACATGTGCGCCATCAATAAATTAGTTTCGTTTTCGTATTAAAATTAATTTGTAATTCGTGTCCGAAATTCGACTTACATACGTACGAATTTCCGTTAACTTTTCGTAACAATTACGAATGTTCGTTATGATGAATGTATCATTATAAGGGGCTCCCACCATCCCTGTGCTGACGTCCTGGGTTTTTAACTTTTAGGTTCGTTAACTTTTCGTAACAATTACGAATGTTCGTTAGGAATTTGGATCCGTTTCGTAAACGAAACGTTCCGTTTCGTAAACGATCTGTTTCGTAAACGAAATTCGTAAACGAAATTTTGTATTTTGTACAAAATTCGGAAGCATAGCAATTCGTATTTCGGATCCTCCAGAATGTACGAGTTTACGTAAATTCGTACGAAACTAATCGCACATGTCTATATTACATACATAAACGCGTTTGCACTTGGTCGCACTTGTGTGAACCGAGCCCTAAGCTGTTCATCGTAGGTGTGCACAACCTATTGCATTAGGGTGTGCACCCCAAAACTCACACACACACACACACACACACACTAGACTGTGTCGGTAGAGCAGTGGACCGTGTTGGAAGGGTAGAGATTGGTGTCAGTAGTTTTATTTTTTATATATTTTTAAATTATTACTTTTTTACAATTTTATTATAATTTACAACATTTCTTTAACAATTGTTCATGATTGTTTTTTTTACTTTTTTTTTTTTTTTTTTTTTTTTAGGAGCCCCATTGGGGGGCTTTGGTGAAATATCAGCGTTCTAAACAGACCCCTGATGTCTCGCTTTTGAGACAGGGAAAGGGACTGAGGACAGAGATTCCCCAGTTCTTTTCTCTGTAGCCAAACAGCAGGGAGAATTTCCCCAGCACAGGGTGATTAGGGTGTGCCCAGGCACACCTGGAACACCCTGTGCGCACGCCTATGCTGCCCATACATGGATCGAAAAGCAGCCTGTACCAGGCAAATTTTGATTACATGGTTGTACATAAGTTGATTTGCCGATGGACTTGTGTACAACCAGCCTAGCGAATTTCCCCCCCCCCCTCGAATGATCGGCACCACCAGCTATAGCCGGCAACACAAATTATTGTATTCTGACGGTGGGGAAGGCTCCCTGCTGTCAGAATACTATAGCGCACGGGGAATGATTCCCCCATCCACCTTAAGATTCGGTTCACACTGTTGCGACTTGGGATCTGACTTGTGAGACCCCAGGTTGCGTGACATGTGTAACCCTATGTTAGCCAATGAAAGTTGTCTTAAAGCACAGTTCCGCCCCACCCCCAACAAACAAATACTGTAGCTGCTGACTTTTAATATTAAGACACTTACCTCACCTAGAATCCAACGATGTCGGCAACCAAGCTGATGTTTCTATCTGCTCCCTGGTGCTGCCGCCGCCATTCGTGATAAGGGAAACCGGTGTTCTGTCAAGACGTGCCACCATTGAATAGTGCCTGCGCATGCGCAGGCCGGAACTGCACTCCAGCTGAGTTGCCGGAAGTGATGTGACCAGGGCGCAAGCGCACATCGTAGGAGGCACAATTGAAACCTATACAAACAGCGGGGGGGAGACCGTAGTTCTTACGTTGTGCCTCGCTGTTGCGGGGCGGTTTTGCCAGTGTCAAAGGGCGGGATGCAACACAAACAAAACCAGCCCTTCGACACAGCCACTAGCTGCCCTCCAGCAGCAGCGATGCACAATCTGAGAACTACGGTCTCCCCCCGCTGTTTGTATAGGTTTAAATTGTGCCTTTGAAATGGTATCTCCCATCGAGAGATACCTCCTACGATGTGCGCATGCACCCTGGTTACATTAGCCCAGCTGATCGGCAAATCAGCTGTTGTGCTGTTCCGTCCCGCACATGCGTAGTACATCCCGGGCACTTCTCAATAGCGGGCACTTCTCGTCAGAAAACTGGCAGCGAAGTCTTTCGGCTTCACAGCCGGTTCCCTACTGTGCATGCGCAAGGTGCTCTGCGCTTTCTGAATGGCCTGGCGGCGGTGGAAGGAGGAGGGGGGCCGAACTTCTGAGCGAGATCTTTCGGAAGTGGGGTCCGGTACCCGTTTTTGACGGGTGCCAAATGTGGCAGGGGGGGGGGAGGCAGATAAGCGGAGCTTCTACTTTTTGGTGGAACTCCACTTTAATTGGCACTAAAAAAAAACATTTGAGAAAATTTTTTTTTTTTTAAACTTGCCTAAACCCTTGTTGCTAGGCAGTCTTCGTAATCTACCTCTTCCTATTCCGCGGCGTGTCCTGCTCCTCAGTGAGCGGCCCCGTTGTCTTCTGGGAACTGTTTGTGTTCCCAGAAAACCACGGGGCCATTCACAGAGCACGGCGCCACTCGCGCGTGCGCAGTAGGAAACTGGCAGTGAAGCCGCAAGGCTCCACTGCCTATTTCCCTTACTTAGGATGGCGGTGCCGGGACCCAAGAGCCGAGGGACAGATGAGCCTCGGGCAGCCGACATCGCGGGCACCCAGGACAGGTAAGTCTACTTATTTAGAGTCAGCAGCTAAAGTGTTTGTAGCTGCTGACTTTAAAAAAAAATTTTTGCTGGCCGGAATCCCGCTCAAGGTTGGCCATAGATGACTTGATTTTCTTTCCTTCCACCACGGGTGGAAGAAAAGAAAATCATTCGATTCCCCCATCGAACACATTTGGTGTTGATAGGGGAAGCCGTCCCACAGCGCTATTGTGTTCTGCCATAGCTCCCAACTGTCCCTGATTTGGAGCAATGTCCCTCTGGCCCTCATTCCTCCTCATTTGTCCATCATTTTGGTCTGATCTATATAGTTGTGTATATAAAATGCACTTTTTATCTTTTACGAAGTGTCCCCCAGTGCTAAACCTTTCCTCCAAATTCTAAATTGCTGCATTTGTACATTTTAAAAGCCAATATAAAGCAATAGTAGTGGTAAAAAAAAAGCCTTTGTGGAATTAACCTCTTCAGATTCGCGCTATTGCCAAATGACGGCAACAACGCGGACCTACATTGCCGTCCCGTGCACAAGCTGCCCGCGCGCCCCCTGCACGCTCGGTGATCAGCGAGTCTATGAGACTCGCCTGATCACAGATCAGAGTAAGGGGTCGGTCCCGACCCCTTACCACATGATCAGCTGTCAGCCAATGACAGCTGATCATGTGATGTAAACAGTGCCATTAATCGGCTATTTTTCCTCCTCGCGCTGACAGCGTGAGGAGGAAAAGAAACCCCAATCACCGGCGGCCGTGAGAGGGACATTAGTCCCGATCATGGCGATCATCTGCCCCCTGCCAGTGACACAGCAATAGGCAGCAGTGCCCACCAGCGCCCACATCAGTGCAACAACAGTGCTGCACATCAGTGCCTCCTATCAGTGCCCATCAGTGTCACCTACCAGTGCCCATCAGTGCCCCCCATCAGTGGTACCTATCAGTGCCCATCCGTGCCACCCATCAGCGCCCATCAGTGGCCATCAGTGCTGCCTTAACTGTGCCCATCAGTGCTGCCTTAACTGTGCCCATCAGTGCTGCCTTAACTGTGCCCATCAGTGCCGCCTTAACTGTGCCTATCAGTGCCGCCTCATCAGCGCATATCAATGAAGGAGAAAAATTACCTGTTTGTAAAATTTTATAACAAACTATGAAACATGATTTTTTTTTTTCAAAATTTTCCATCTTTTTTTGTTCGTTTAGCAAAAAATAAAAATCCCAGCTGTGATTAAATACCACCAAAAGAAAGCTCTATTTGTGGGGAGAAAAAATGATAAAAATTTCATTTGGGTACAGTGTTGTATGACCGCGCAATTGTCATTCAAAGTGCGACAGCGCTGAAAGTTGAAAATTGGTCTGGGCAGGAAGGGGGTTTAAGTGCCCAGTAAGCAAGAGGTTAATTAACTGAAAACAGTTTTGCTCAGAGTGGCCCCCGAACATCGAATTCTGGGGTCTCTCGGAGGCCCCTCCTCTTATCAGATAATCCCCTAGGAGAAGCGCTCTCCCGGGGGGATTACCTTTTGCGGGCGCGCTCCCGAGTCCAGCATTTGCGTCCATAGACACGGATGCCAGACTCGGCCCCGCCCCCCGATGCCCGTGTCATTGGATTTGATTGACAGCAGCGGGAGCCAATGGCTGCGCTGCTATCAATCTATCCAATCAAGAGCCGAGGACCCCCTGCAGAGAGACAGCGAGTCCCCGTGGGTCAAGTTCCAGGGCCCAGGTAAGTAAAACATGGGGGCTGGGCACCGCCAGGTGTTTTTTCACCTTAATGCATAGGATGCATTAAGGTGAAAAAACACGAAGGTTTACAACCCCTTTAAAGAGGTTGTAAACCCTTTACAACCACTTTTTGCTACAGGTAAGCCTATAATTAGGCTTACCTGTAGCTACCCCGGATATCTCCTAAACCTGCAAGGTTTAGGAGATATCCCCTGCATTTGCTTGTGCTGACGTCATCGGCACATGTGCACTGAAGCAACAGCACATACGTGCCTTTGCTTCAGTTAGACTGTGCTGTTACTGGCAGGTCCCGCGCGGCGGAGCCAGTGATACCAGTAAGTAACTCCGGGAGCGATGTCGGCCGGAACGGTGAACAAGGACCATTGCAGGGGCTTCGATCTCAGGTAAGTAATTCACAACGAGCTAGTATGCTATGCATACTAGTTCATTATGCCCTTGCCTTGCAGGTTTTTTTTTCTTTTTTTTTTTTTTTTACAACCACTTAATGCTTTGAAAATGAAAAATAGAAGCTGATTTGTTGCCATGCACAATGGCTGCAGATTCTGTCTGCTCCAGTTTTAAAAAAATTCCCCTCTTAAAGCGGACCTTCAGTCATTTTTTTTTCATCTTTCCATCTATTAAATCTTCTGCCCTTGTTGCTGTTTTAACTTTGGATAGTAAAACTTTTTTTTTCTGCCAGTAAATACCTTATACAGCCCACTTCCTGTTTGCTGTCTGGTCATTATCCTAGGCTTATGTCATCATGCACAGCTCTATCTCTCACTCTGGTGAGAGTTTGCCAGGAAGGAAGGGGGGATGGGTCATAAGGGGGCCAATGAGAGCTGCAGAGCTGGAGGTGTGCCTCTGTGTAAATCCAGGAAGTGAACAGGCAGCAGCTTCAGCTGCCCACAGTTAAAATGGATGCAGCCAGACTCAGTGGAGGGAGATTCTGCAGCATATCTGGCAAGTAGAGTTCACAGTATATATGAAATAATATGCAAAGTGGTTGGAGGGAAGCTTCAGAATGGCAAAGATGTTTTTATTACAAATTATGTGAGCAGACTGCAGTTCCTCTTTAAAAAGAGGAAGTAAAAACTCTCTAAAAAAAAAAAAAAAAACACCCTACAGGACAAAGGCATAATGAGCTAGTATGCAAAGCGTACTAGCTCATTATGAATTACTTGAGATCGAAGCCCCCGAAGCGACCCTTGTTCACCTCCTCCGTCGCTGAGTGACTTCCGGGTATCGCTGCTCTGGCGCTGTGACTGGCCGGAGCAGCAATGACCTCACTCCAGCGCATGATCGCCTTCACTAACGGCACGCTCAGTGCACATGCGAAGTAGACATCGGTGCCCGTTTCTTAACCGTGTAAGTTTAGGAGGTATTTCTTGCCCCTACAGGTAAGCCTTAATCTAGGGGGGTCTCAAACTGGTGGCCCTCCAGCTGTTGCGAAACTACAAATCCCATGAGGCATTGCAAGGCTGACAGTTACAAGCATGACTCCCACAGGCAGAGGCATGATGAGACTTGTAGTTTTGCAACAGCTGGAGGGCCGCCAGTTTGAGACCCCTGATTCTAGGCTTACCTGTAGGTTAAAGTATTCTGTAAGGGTTTACAACCACTTTAAAGTATAACTAAAGGCAAAACATTTTTTTTTTTAAAATATGGATAGAGTGTGTGTGTGGGGGTAGAACCCCTGTCAGGTTTTTATTGCTGTCTGTGTCCCCTATTTGTCCTGGTGACTTATCACCAAGAGCGAAAGTGAAGGAAAAGCCAACATTTTGCATTGTCACCAGAATAGAGAAAAAGGGGAAATCTTCCAATGGGGACACTAATACTGGTGACAACTGGGGATTTCCTTCTGCTTTCTGTTGTCACAATGGAACAGGAAATCTTCCCAGCTGGACACGGATGGCAGAAACCAACAGGGGTTATAATACTCTCTTATTTGATCCAGAAATTTTACCCCCCCCAAAAAGATTTACCCCCCCTTCATGACCAGGCCATTTTTTGCGATACGGCACTGCGTTACTTTAACTGACAATTGCGTGGTTGTGCGACACTGTACCCAAATTAAATTTATACAGTTTTATACCCACAAACAGAGTTTTCTTTTGGTGGTATATGATCATCTCTGCGTTTTTTTTTTCTTTTTTTTGCGCTATAAACAAAAAAAAAAACGACAATTTTGAAAAGAAAAACTATTTTTTTTTACTTTCTGCTATAAAACACATCCAATAAAAAATGTAAAAATCTAATTTCTTCATCATTTTAGGCCGGGAATCTTCAAACTACGGCCCTCCAGCCATTGCGGAACTACGTATCCCATGAGGCATTGCAAAACTCTGATATTCACAGACATGACTAGGCATGATGGGAATTGTAGTTCCTGAACAACTGGAGGGCCGTAGTTTGAAGACCCTTGTTTTAGGCCAATATGTATTCTGCTACATATTTTTGGTAAAAAAAAAAATAAAAATCCCGAAAAGTGTATATTGATTGGTTTGTGCAAAAGTTATCACGTCTACAAATTATGGGATATTTATTTTTACTAGTAATGGCGGCGATCAGCGACTTTTAGCGGGACTGCGATATTGCAGCAGACAGTCAGACACTGACATTTTTGACACTTTTTGGGGACCAGTGACACAAACGCAGTGATCAGTGCAAAAAATATACACTGTCACTGTAATAATGACACTGGCTGGGAAGGGGTTAACAGGGGCGATCAAAGTTAACTGTGTGCCTAGCCAGTGTTTTACTGTACTGTGGGAGGTGCTTTTACTGGGGGGAAGAAATGGAATGGTGTTCCTGCTTTGCAGAGACACTGGATCCATGCCTTCCCTCCTGTCAGAAAGGCGATCTGCCTTGTGTACATAGGCGACTGCCATTTAACCTGTGTACCGAACAATCGGCGGGTGCCGGCAGACATCGAGTCCGCGGTACCCACAGATCAGCTCCCGCTGTGTATATTCACAGTGGGAGTGGGCTCCCGGCGGCGCGCTTGCGCTCCCCCAACCCGTTAGTGTCGGATCACAGACTAGGTATGCAGGCGCAGCACTGCCACCTTGTGGCAAGTGGTTAAACAGGTGGCATATAATTTCACTGCCTGTCAAATGCCCTCTGAAAAATCGCCCTCTGGATCACTCTTCAGAGGGGCAGCAAGCACTGCTGCACATCTAAACGTAGCTTAACATTTATGCAATAACCCACCACAACAGTCTTAATGGCTCCTGAGGGTTGCAAAATCTCCTAAGGCCTAGTACACACTATTAAAAAAAAAAAAAAAAACGTTCACTTTAAGGGCTCATTCGCACCAGCCTGCATGCTAAAATGATCCACCCTATCAGGCTGGCTGCCTGCATCATAATAACCAATGATGCTCTGGGTCCAGGACGCATGGTGCTATACTTTTCTATGGTGATGGTGGCCGCCTCGCCAGCACTATGCCAAACGCATGACTAGGGTTGGCACCTTTTCTTCAAGCCAAACCTGAACACTTTAGCGGTCCGGGAAACCTTTGGGTGCCCCAAGTAGAGTAATAATGCGCATAGCATGTCGGAGCGAAAAGTGGGTGTGGCCAAATTGCTCTTGCTGACATCATCACCCTGCCCCCCCAGTAATGCCGAACCTGCCCCCAGACAGCCACCTGCAGTGTGACTATTTTGGTTACTTGGCCACAGCCCAGTCTGAATAATGTGTCTGGGTTCCAGTCTGCCTGGAACCCGGACACATGATTCAGAACCTGAACTGTCCGGGTGAATCCCGAACAGATGGCAACCCTACGCATGACTCAGATGAAGGACGGGCAGCATGCAGGGCCTTCCTCAGCATTCAGGAGAAGATGGAAGTCCACCTCCTCCACCTCCTGCACTTTACTGTGCTGCTGGAGCCACAAGGTTAGGCTCTGAAGTGAAGAGGAAACTGTGATTGAGAGGGGGCTCTGATGTAATGGGGGGGCTCTGATGTAATGGGGGGGGGCTCTGATGTAATGGGGGGGCTCTGATATGAGGTGGGACCTTAAAGTGGTTGTAAACCCAATGGGAAAAAAACTAAAAAAACGAACACCTGCAAGACAAAGGCATAATGAGCTAGTATACTAGCTCATTATGTAATACTCACCTGAGATCAAAGCTCCCGCTGAGGTACCCGTACACAGCATTGGCTTGTGACATCACTCCCGGGGGGTTAGGCCCCTTTCACACTGGGGCGGTAGGGGGCATCGGCGGTAAAACAGCGCTATTTTTAGCGCTGTTTTACCGCAGTATTAAAACCGCACCGCTAGCGGCCGAAAAAGGGTTAAAACCAATCGTATAGCGCGGCTATACACCACTCCTTCACCGCTCCAAAGATGCGGCTTGCAGGAGTTTTTTTCTTCTCCTGCCAGCGCACCGCTTCAGTGTGAAAGCCCTCGGGCTTTTTTTGTGTCGCACTTTGAATGACAATTGCGCGGTCATGCTACACTGTACCCAGACAAATTTTTTTATCATTTTCTTCACACAAATAGAGCTTTCTTTTGGTGGTATTTAATCACTGCTGGGTTTTTTATTTTTTACAAAAATTTTGAAAAAAAATATGTTTTACTTTACTTTTACTTTTTTTCTGTCAGTAAATTTTGTATTCAAGTAATTTTTCGTTTTCACTGATGTGCGCTTATGAGGCGACACTGGCTGAACTGGTGGGCATTGATGAGGTGGCACTGATGAGGAGGCACTAATATGCCGCACTTATGGGCACTGATAGGTGGCACTGGTGGGCACTGTTAGGCAGCACGGATAGGCAGTACTGATGAGCATTGATGGGTGGCACTGATGGGCGACACTGGGCACTGATTGACAGCAGTGATGGGCATTGATGGGCAGCACTGACTGGCATCGCTAATGGGCACTGATTGGTGACAATTGTGGGCAGTGGTGGGCCCTGATTGCTTCCACTGATGGGCACTGATAGCTGGCATTGGTGGGCACTCATTTGTGACACTATTCTACAATATTGTAATTAGGGTACTGATGATCAGTACCCTGATTAATGTGAAGGGGCGCTCTCATGTGAGAGGGACTTTGATGTGAGGTGGGATCTCTAATATAATGGGTGGCCTCTGATGTGATGGGGGGACTCTGGTCTGAGATGGGACCTCTAATGTCATGGGGGTCTCTGATCTGATTGGGGGGGGGGGCTCTTATGTGATGGGGGGACTCTGGTGTGAAGGGGGTACTGATGTGAAGGGGCTCTCTGATATGAAGTGGGACTTCTGATGTGAAGGGGAGCCTCTGATGTGAGGGGGGAACCACTTATATGATAGGGGGGGAATCTCATGTGGGGTGGGACCTCTAACATGATGGGGGGGGGGTGCCTCTGATGTGAGGTGGTACTTCCTAATTTGATGGGGGACTCCTAATAGGAGAGGGGACCCCTGATGTGGAGGGGAGCCTCTGGTTTGATAGGGGGCGTTCTGATGTGAGGGGGGCACTCTTGTGTGAAGGGAGTTCTGAGATGATGGGGGGACTCTGATATGAGGTGGGACCTCTATTGTTAGGGGGACCTCTGATTGTTTATATGGAAATGAGGGTCAGCTGACAACTGTTCACCTTTTTTGACTGCTATACTGATAAATGTCCCCATGCATTCTCCCTTTGTGCTATTTAAGAAGATGCATCAATTATCATAAAATAGGGCAATTCGTTTAGTAAATTGATGCTTTGCCCTCTAGTGGTCAGACTTTGAAATAACAATGCACTAGTAAAACATTCCCCTAACCAGGTCTAAAGGTAGCTACATGTCAATCTGGTTTAAGTATTCAGTCAGATTTGGAAATTCCTTTTCATAAACAATTACTCTGTCCCTATCCTAAATTCTAATGCCGGACCCTAAAGCTCTAGTTCTAATCAGATATAAAAGACATAAATGAATGCAGCTCTGTAACCATTAATCTTAGGGTTGCATCGATACCATTTTTTTTTTTTAGCAGTACGAGTGCCAATACTGGTGCTCCAGTACCAATACATTTGCAGTGCGATTTGAGCCCATACAAAATGAATGGAAATCGCATTTGGTTTCCTGCACCGCTTTTATGTAAACCCAGGCTGAAGTCACAATGACAAGCCTGGGTTCACACAGGAGCGGTGGGGGGGGGGACGCATGCGATTCGGACAGCAATCACATCGCATTCCTGTCCAAATCCCATGCGATTTTTTTGCAGCGCGATTTGAGCCCAATCATTTTGTATGAGCCTAAATCGCACAGCAAAGGTAATGGTTTAGGTATTGGAACATTTTCACGAGTACGGGTACTTGTGCAAATGCTCGGTATTGGTGCAACCCTAATTAATACATTATTAAATTTATTTTTTAAATGCAAGCAGTCTATTTACCTGATTTTGACCTGGTACCGGCCTCTTGGAGTCCCTGTACAGCAGGGCTAGAGTGTGAGAGGAAGAACTAGCCTAAGGAGCCAGTCAGTTCATGTGCTGCAAAAGGCGTGCTGATAGGAGGAGAAAACAGAGTGACAAAGAGATCAGCTGATCACTGCACTTACTCCTCAGCTTCTTGGTTCTCCCCTTGTGCACGCGATTGAGATTTGGGCAGAGAAGGTCTAGGGCTAGAATTATTGCTCTCGCTCTACCGATCGTGGCGATACCTCACATGTGTGGTATGAATACCGTTTTCATATGCGGGCGCTACTCACGTATGCGTTCGCTTCTGCACGCGAAAAAATGGCCCTTTAAAAGCTATGGGTGAAGTGACGTTTTGACATCGCTTCCGCCCTGCAATGGTATAGAGAAGGGTGGGGGCCATCTTCCCCTCACTCATCCTAATACCCAGCCAGCAGAAGGACCCGATCGCCTCCACCTACCGGCGGTTCCCGTAAGCGGCAGTGGGCACTGGAAGGCGGCGGGAGGGCCCCTCTCCCGCCGCTGATAAAAATGATCTCGCCGTGAATCCGCCGCAGAGACCACTATTATCGGAAACCGGACGGCCGGCCGAAGAAGAGGATACCAGGGTTATGGCAGCTAGGTGCTGCCATAACAAAGATGTCTCTCTTCAAAGTTAGGACGTATATCTGCGCGCGGCGGTCCGGAAGTGGTTAAAGAGAAAGGTAAACCCCGTTTTTTTTTTTTTTGTTTTTTTTTTTTTTTAAAGACATCTAGTGGCAGAAAAAATACTGCAGGGGAAATCTTTGGTTTGAAGATGAATACTACAGCAAAAGTTGACTTTGTAGTTATTGAGCTATTCCATTTTTTTTTTCCTGGCTCTAGTTCTTCTTTAAACCTAAGGACCTGAGCTTGATGATGGTAACTTAAAAATGAGCTCATGCAAAAACATTTTTCTTTCTCTCTTTGCTGTGGGTGCACCTACACTTCCTTACTCCCTGCGTGGTCACTGAGACAAGATGTTATCAGAATTCATCTTGGTTTTTTATTTTTTTATTTTTATGGTAGGTTGGGGGGAGTTAGATCCGCTGTGAGATTTTTTACTTTTTGTGTAAGTTTTGGGGAGATTCCTCTCACTTTTTGTGTGGTCACTAGGAAAGGAATTGAGAATAAAGCAGCAAACCTTCACGCAAAAAAAATAAGTTTGGTCTGGAATTTGACCTTACTTCTTTTGGTTCAATGATTCAAATTAATAAAGCAAGAAGATCAGCATGACAGACAGCCAGTCAGCTAGCGTTTTTTAGAAGAAGAGGTTCACTTTAGGTTGCCCATACATTGAAAACAAATTTAAATAGATTGATCCTTTTTTTTTTTTCTTCTTTCTGGCCCATATGTTGGTGCATATTTTTTATTTATTTTTTATGCAGACGGTAGAGTTAGCCTTTAAAGAAAGGTGCCTTGATCTTTTTTATCTAGTTTGACAAATGGCATTCAGTTATTCTTTCTTGTGTTTTTTTCAGACAATGCTTTATTAGGTAATATTTTCTGTGCCGAAGCATTTAATGTGCAGTCAGAATACATAATACTCACAGTCAGTAAGCGTGTCATAATAGGATTATAATTCAGCACCATTTATCAGGCTCCACTACACGTGATGTCCATGCAGCAGATGCACTGGCCCAGTAGACATGTGTCTCTTCAAAGTTCACTTAGAGGCCTAAACTGTGTGTAGCACTCACCCCCACAAGAATTAATATTGATCTGGCCTATAGCTACCCCAAAACGCACACTGACTTACCTGCAGTGACCGAATTGATTGACCTCCAATCTTTCCTTGCGTGTTTTATTGGCTCAGTGCCCATGGGAGTGCAAGTGAGGGGTTCCAGAACACTCAAAAACGAGCAACAAAAATTTCCTTTTGCTTGGTAGTATACTCAGCCACTCTCATAGGCTGGTAGTGTGCCTTTAAGCCAAGACTGGCAATGGACTGAGCAAGATTCTTCTGAAAGTGCTCCTGCATTCCAGGCCTTAGCATAGATCAACTCACTGGAACTTGGCTCTGGAACGGTTTCCTTGCCAGGCAGCAGGCCTAAGAAGTAGATGGACTCTAGACTCTTTTTAAGCCTCAGTCACAAGACAGCAGGCCTGGGAAGCAAAGAGAATCTGGACTCTTCTAACGCTCCTGAGGCAGCAGACCTGGGAAGCAAAAGGACTCTGGAATCTTCTAACCCTTCCAAGGCAGCAGACCTGGGATTTAAAGAGACTCTGGCCTCTTCTAACCCTCCTGAGGCAGCAGGCCTTGAAAGAAAACATGCTCTGGACTTTTCTAATCCTGCTGAGCCAGCAGACCTGGGAAGCAAAAGGACTCTGGACTCTTCTAAGCCTTACAAGGCAGCAGACCTGGGAAGCAAAGAGACTCTGGACTCTTCCAACCCATCCGAGGCAGCAGGCCTTGAAAGAAAACATGATCAGAACTCTTCTAATCCTCCTGGGGCAGCAGACCTGGCTAACAAAGAGACTCTGGACTCTTCCAACCCTCCTGAGGCAGCAGACCTGGGGCAGCAGGCTTTGAAAGGAAACATGCTCTGGACACTTCTAACCCTTCCAAGGCAGCAGACCTGGGAAGCAAAGAGACTCTGGACTCTGCTTCCTATGTCTGCTGCCTTGGAAAGGTTAGAAAAGAGACTCTGAACTCTTCTAACCCTTCGAGGCAGCAGGCCTGGGAAGCAAAGGGACTGTGGACTCTTCCAACCCTCCCATGGTAGCAGGTCTGGAAAGCAAAGGGACTCTGGACTCTTCTAACCCTCCCAAGGCAGCAGGACTGGGAAGCAAAGAAATTATAGACTCTTCTAACTGTCCTGAGACAGTAGTCCTGGGAAGCAAAGTGACTCTGGACTCTTCAAACCCTTACAAGGCAGCAGATCTGGGAAACAAAGGGACTCTGGACTCTTCTAACCCTCCCTAGGCAGCAGGCCTTGAAAGAAAACCTGCTCTGGACTCTTCTAACCCTTCCAAGGCAGCAGACCTGGAAAGCAAAGGCATAGCTCCCAACTGTCCCTGATTTCAAAGGACTGCCCGTGATTTGGAATAAAGTCCCTCAGTCCCTCTTTCCTCCTCATTTGTTCCTCATTTTGGTCTGATCTATAAAGTTGTATATAAAATGCACTATTTATCTTTTAAAAAGTGTTTCCCAGTGCTTAAACCTTTCATCCAATTTCTAAATTGCCGCATTTGTAAATGTATAAAGGAAGAGTATTGGTGAAAAAAAAGCACTTGTGGGTTAAACTAATTTTTTTTGTTTAATTTTTTTTGTTTAATTCTCCTTTTTAAGGGGCGGCGTGGCAAATAGTGTCTCCTATGCTTATATACTTTGATAGGTGTCTCTCATTCCCATCTCAAAAAGTTGGGAGGTATGCAAAGGGACTCTGGACTCTCCTAACCCTCCCGAGGCAGCAGGTCTGGGAAGCAAACGGACCCCAGACTCTTCTAACTCTCATGAGACAGAAGTCCTAGGTGGCTATGACTGCATCCTCTCCAAGCAAAGCCTGGAGGGGAAGGACCCTTCTAGAAGGCTCCCCAAATATTAATACAGAAAGCATAAACAATAAGAGCTCAGGCTAGCTACAGCCTAGCAGTCCACTACATTTTGAAAAAGGGGTCCCTACCAGTGTAAAAATACAACATTTCTGGCATCCAAGACCTATAAGCAAACGTTCAATTGGTCCTTCTGCGATAGTTTGAAACAAACTTGTGTTTTGAACCTGTTGTGAATGCAACAGGTTCATTTTAATGCTAGCCCAACCAGCTGCACATCTTCACCTTACCTTCACTATCCTCCTACTGGGTTCAGTTGTGGGGGCAAGCAGAAGATGCTCATTGGATGCTCCATGTTGCAACCTGGAGCTTACACAAGTTCAGGACTCTCTCCCCATCCCCATGTGATGGCCCTGAAATCATGGACAGCTAATTGCCATACTCAACGCCAGCACTGTTATGTGGGAGGAAGGGAAGTGACTGGTAGGGTTGTAAGTAGAAGGTGAATTATGTGCTGCTGGTGGCATCACCATTATTCATGTGAATCTGTTGCTTTGCCTGGCATGGGCAAAGAATAGTTTCACTTTGAAGGCAATGCTGTCCAAAACAGTTATTTATCATTATGATGTCACTGAGGTAGTAATCCATGCTCAGCAGGGGAGATCGCTGTACTAAAGTTGGGTCGTTAGTACAGCGGCTCACATTGCGGTTGATTTATTAAAACTGTACAGTGCAAAATTTGGTGCAGCTCTGCATAGAAACCAATTGGCTTCCAGTTTTTTTTGTCAAAGCTTAATTGAACAAGCTGAAGTTAGAAGCTAACTATACAAAAAGGAGAAATGGCGCTAGAGCATACAATCATGCAAGTAAAGAGTCCAAAGTGAATATAAAAAAAAATTTTTGTCCAGGGTGTGATGGTCTATAGAAATTATATAAACTATACACATACATATATGTGTATATATATAAAAATAAATGTAAACAGTCACTGAAATTAAAAGTCTGATAAAAAACACCAGCGGCAGCTCACTTGAGAGTAGAAGCAGGCAACTCTGAAACAACAATGTGAAAAACAGCAAGAAGCGCCAATCTAAGTGCAGTATTATGTAACTTTAATAAAATGATGAACGGACAAACAGCCAAATGGCTACTCACAAAATTAAAATGGTTTAAGGCAAGGATAGGTGGTGAGTCCAGGGACGTCCTCCTAAGATGTGGGCAAAGTGCCTGATGCAGGTTCTCCTGGAAGCGCGTGTCCACATGAAGATGTAGAAGTGGTCACCGGGGTCACCGCTGGGCGTTGGACTACAAACGATGGAAGTGTCCGCAAAAAACAGCCGGCATCTGAGGGGACATGAAGAGCCAGAGCCGTCGCGGTGAACGGAAACCGGAAGACCTGTGTGGAACGCAGAGCACTGGTCCAGAAACCAACGAAAGCGGATGTGACGTATGGACACACATGGGCACTTTGCCCACATCTTAGGAGGACGTCCCTGGACTCACCACCTATCCTTGCCTTAAACCATTTTAATTTTGTGAGTAGCCATTTGGCTGTTTGTCCGTTCATCATTTTATTAAAGTTACATAATACTGCACTTAGATTGGCGCTTCTTGCAGTTAGAAGCTAACTGGCTACCATGCACAGCTGCATTAGATTTTGCACTCCTCAGCTTGAGTAATGCCCCGTACACACGGTTGGACTTTGTTCGGACATTCCGACAACAAAATCCATGGATTTTTTCCGACGGATGTTGGCTCAAACTTGTCTTGCATACACACGGTCACACAAAGTTATCAGAAAATCCGATCATTCTGAACGCGGTGACGTAAAACACGTACGTCAGGACTATAAAACGGGGCGGTGGCCAATAGCTTTCATCTCTTTATTTATTCTGAGCATGCGTGGCACTTTGTCCGTCGGATTTGTGTACACACGATCGGAATTTCCGACAACGGATTTTGTTGTCGGAAAATTTTATAGCCTGCTCTCAAACTTTGTGTGTCGGAAATTCTGATGGAAAATGTGTGATGGAGCCTACACACGGTCGGAATTTCCGACAACAAGGTCCTATCACACATTTTCCGTCGGAAAATCCGACCGTGTGTACGGGGCATAAGTCAACCCTATTGTCTTATGGTAGCACACAGCATTATGGTATAGGGAGCCTAGTTCTGTGCATTTTCTATTTATCAGAGTTGCAGTCTTCCACTTTACTTGAAATACCCCCGTGCTGTCATGTGATCCTAGAGGAAAGCGGTGTCCAGAGGAAATCAAATGACTGAGATAATCCAAAGTTTTTCTCTTGGCACAGTACAATGAGGATTAATATTTTTGATCTGTGTTTAAGCATCAAACAGCTTCCTACAGATCCCCCGCTGTGCGCTTCAAGCTCCCATTTATAGCTATAACAAACATGGTAGAATTTTCCAAATATCCTTAATCCGTCTGTGAGCCTCCCTCCTTCAGAGATGGGATCGTCTCCCTTCCTCGTAGGGCAGTTTAACTCTATCTACAGTGCCTTGAAAAGTATTCATACCCCTTTAAATTTTCCACATACATTTACAACCAAAAACGTAAATGTATTTTATTAGGATTCTATGTGATAGACCAACAGAAAGTGGCACATAATTGTGAAGTGGAAGGAAAATGATAAATGGCTTTCAATTTTTTTTTTACAAATAAATATCTGGAAAGTGTGGCATGCATTTTTATTTAGCCCCTTTTCTCTGATACGTCTTACTAAAATCTAGTGGAACCAATTGCCTTCAGAAGTCACCAAATTAGTAAATAGAGTCCACCTGTGTAATTTAATCTCAGTATAAATACAGCTGTTCTGTGAAGCCCTCTGAGGTTTGTTAGAGAACCTTAGTGAACAAACAGCATCATGAAGGCCAAGGAACACACCAGACAGGTCAGGGATAAAGTTGTGGAGAAGTTTAAAGCAGTGTTAGGTTATTAAAAAAAAAACCCCAAACTTTGAAGATCTCACAGAGCACTGTTCAATCCATCATCAGAAAATGGGAAGAGTATGGCACAACTGCAAACCTACCAAGACATGGCCATCCACCTAAACTGACAGGCCGGGCAAGGAGAGCATTAATCAGAGAAGCAGCCAAGAGGCCCATGGTAACTCTGGAGGAGCTGCAGAGATCCACAGCTCAGGTGGGAGAATCTGTCCACAGGACAACTTTTAGTCATGCTCTCCACAAATCTGGCCTTTATGGAAGAGTGGCAAGAAGAAAGCCATTGTTGAAAGAAAGCCATAAGAAGTCTCGTTTGCAGTTTGCGAGAAGCCATGTGGGGGACACAGCAAACATGTGGAAGAAGGTGCTCTGGTCAGATGAGACCAAAATTGAACTTTCTGGGCTGAAAGAAAAAATGCTATGTGTGGCAGAAAACTAACACTGCACATCACCCTGAACACACCATCCCCACCGTGAAACATGGTGGTGGCAGCATCATGTTTTGGAAATGATATTCTTCAGCAGGGACAGGGAAGCTGGTCAGAGTTTATGGGAAAATGGATGAAGCCAGATACAGAGCAATCTTAGAAGAAAACCTGTAAGGCCGTGTACACACGGGCAGACTTTTCGACCAGACTGGTCCGACCGAACGAATCCGCCGGACAATCCGACCATGTGTGGGCTTCATCGGACTTCTGACAGACCTTTTTGGTCGAAAATCAGACGGACTTTAGATTTGAAACATGTTTCAAATCTTTCCGACGAATTTGAGTCCAGTCGAAAAATCCGCTTGTCTGTATGCTAGTCCGAAGGATGAAAACCGACGCTAGGGCAGCTATTGGCTACTGGCTATCAACTTCCCTATTTTAGTCCGGTCGTACTTCATCACGTACTAATCCGTCAGACTTTGGTGTGATTGTGTGTAGCCAAGTCGGTTCGTTCGAAAATCCGTCGGAAAGACTGTCGGACCTTTGATGCCGAAAAGACCGCCCGTGTGTACACGCCATTAGTCTGCAAAAGACTTGAGACTGGGGCGGGGTTTCACCTGCCAGCAGGACAACGACCCTAAACATACAGCCAGAGCTGCAATGGAATGGTTTAGATCAAAGCATATTCATGTGTTAGAATGGCCCAGTCAAAGTCCAGACCTAAATCCAGTTGAGAATCTGTGGCAAGACTTGAAAATTGCTGTTCACAGATGCTCTCCATCCAATCTGACAGAGCTTGAGCTATTTTGCAAAGAAGAATGGGCAAAAACGTCACTCTCTAGCTGTGCAAAGCTGGTAGAGACATCCCTAAAAAGACTTGTAGCTGTAATTGCAGTGAAAGGCGGTTCTACAAAGTATTGACTCAGGGGGGCTGAATACAAATGTATCCCACACTTTTCACATATTTATTCATAAAAAATGTTGAAAACCATTTATGATTTTCCTTCCACTTCACAATTATGTGCCACTTTGTGTTTGGTCTATCACATAAAATCCCAAAAAATACATGTACATTTTTGGTTGTAACATGACAAAATGTGGGAAAAAGGGGGTATGAATACTTTTTCAAGGCACTGTATCTATCTACATTAGTTCTTTAACCTATTAGCTCTGCCATAAGAGCTGGCTTCACAGGCCCAACACAATAGACATAACTAAGCATTCAGCTTTATGCAGTCTGCAGCATAACTTCAGAAATGGACTGAGGAAGGCTTCTACTGCAAAAACCTTGTGTATGCAATGTCTTCAGTGCCAATAGCTATAATTGTTTGTTTTGATGCACACCATTTTTGTATAAATTGAAGACCACAAACTGCTACAACTTGCAGTTTATCTACAAGGCGCATATTTCCAGCCCTGAACTGAGAACAAGTAAGGTATCCAAAGCCTCTTTAGACTAGTAATTCTCAAAATTTTGTTGTCTACAGGCCTTTTTGAAGACCACACATAGACACTGTGGACAGCCTTGTCTATGTTCATGTCTTACCCTATAAACTCACAGCTTAAGACAGATGTACTTCCTTTCCTTATTCCTCTTGCTGAATTACCTCCTTGTTGTCACTTTATGTACCTTATTATACTTTTGCCATGTAATGTCAGGTCTTTTCATTCTCTATATTGGACTCCTTTCCATGTTTGTTTGCTTGTTTGTCTCCTTTTTTCACTTGCTCTGATATAATTTTTTTTGTGTGAAATCACTGTTCTGATCTCTCTGTGCCAAGTTCATTATTCTGTTTTGATTGTTTGTATTACTTTATTTTGTAAAATGAATAAAATTTAGTATATGTTTTTACATTGTTGAGGTGATCAAGAATGGTAAAGGCATATAGTAGTATCAAAATCAAGGATATCAGTATAGCCCTTTATCTCAATCTGGTGGTCTTCGCAAACCGCTAAACTATTGGAGAACAGTCCACATTTTTAATAACCACCTGTTTTGACTCCAAAGAAAGAAATAACATGCATATAAGAAAAAAAAGGGGGGAAATCAAATGCTTGAACTACAATAAAAACCAGCTGAAGCTCTATGCAGAGGAGGAAGGCTGGCTTGCACCTGTCCCTCCACCGCACGGTCCAGCTAGTATAACCCTCAAATTCATTATTCAAAATGAAGTCTAACTTCCATATTCACTATTACTTTTAAACGTCTTCACTTTCTCCTTTTTTTTGTGCCATATATTCAGCCTTGACAAATGTGCAGACAAAAACAGCTGCAGCCTAGAGTTATCCGGGAGCTCTGTCCAAGACTAAGGGCACCTTGGGTACTGGCAATGGAGTGGGCCTGAAGAGGAAGTCCTTTTTTCTTTTTTTTTCCCCCTCTGACATTAGCATTGAACTATGTACATACACAATAGCAGTGTCAATAGATTAAGAAGAAGCTGAAACAGCAAATGCTTAACCTCCAAAGTAGCCATTCTCAACCAGGGTTCTTCCAGAGGTTGCTAGGGGTTCCCTGAGCTTTGCCTGATTGACCTTCTTTCCAACAATCCCTACATAATTCCAGGGCCAACACTACTTGTCAGAGCCAGCAGCATGACACCTATGAACTTTTTAGCTCTCTGTATGGATGGCATTCTCACCACCATCCAAAGACAGCATTCTTCCCCTAGCCAATGTAAGGGCTTATTTTTCCCAATGACCCCTAATTAATTGAGATTTGCATGGGTTCCCTAAGACCTGAAAATTATTTTATGTGTTCCTCAGTGATAAAAGGTCTGAGAAAGGCTGCTCCAAAGTCTACACACCCTCCAGGAGAGTGGAAGGGCAAGTATGGACCACCACTTCTTAGTTCATGCTTTAAGACCACTGGAGGTCGATAGACCATAGTGTGAGAAATGCTGCTTTTAATGTGCATTATTTTTCTGCCCAATAATAGCCTCAGAGTAGGGAAGGGACCAGGTTGTATTGCTTAACTGCAGTAGAGAAAAAGTCAGGTCACCAAACTGTCTCTGGCTGGCTGACAGACATACAAATCCTTTTAGGCTCACCATACCCATTAAAACTTCATTATAAAATCTCCTATCTATACATCTACCAAAAAACTATGCAGTGCAATGATCTACTTGACTGGATTGGTTAGATCAGCTTGCTGCTTGGGAGCAAGGTGCAACGTGGTGTGGCGGGCAGTAAACCCACAAGTCCAAAATAGTCAAGAGTAGTATATATTGTAGAAAGTTCCAACCCAGTGCGGGTAGGCACAACCGCTTGGAACCACTTATGGTCTGTCAACTTGGAAGATGCTGACAGTGTCTGCAATGAGGAGCGGAATTTGGCCTGGTCAGTTCACATCCAAAGGGGATGCTTCCTGAAACTAGGTAGATTTAGTCCTTGCACTGTCCCTCCTCCTCCAAAACCTTTCCATAAGTGCTTTCCCTGTCAGACAGAGAACCTATCCCAATTCTATCCACTCGCAAAATGCGCACCAAACTTAGTGAGCCAGTGTCTGAAATAGACACTACCCTGACCCAAGATAGCCGCTGAGGTCACTGGGGCATCAAAGGCCCATCAGACAGCTGTTCCCCCTGGTGACTGCAGGAAGTCATAGAGAAACCAAGTTCCTTACGACTTCCTTTCCTTCCTACATTGCCGCTTAGGTCGAGTGCCACCTACAGTGGGGAGCACAGACTGCACCTGCCTACATGCTCATAGTACATTGTTTCAGTAAACCTAAATTTGATTGTACAAAGATTCCATGGTTAGATTGTAACGTGTGTGGTGACCCTAGCACTGCTCCCATATATTTTCAATTGTGCATTTGCTGTTTGCCTGGAGTTTAGCTTTAATTGGTTTTCTAAATTGATTTTATTAACGGTAAACTACAGTTTGTTTGGCAAGTCACTCACCATATGGTTGCTCTGTCATTCTGTTATAAATGACCTCTTACATTGGAACCTTTGTTTTATTACTGTGTCATGGAATGGCTACACTAATGCCAGGAATCCTATGTTCAGTCAAAATGTATACAGCTCCATGGGATGTTTATGTTCTCTGTCAGCCTCCACACCACAAGCGCTCCCGTGTCTATAAAATCTAAGTACGTTTTATTTCATCAGGAGGTGCCAAAATATATAACATAGAGATGCGAGATGTTAGGCTCGCACGGATGAGGGAGGATTCTGGGTAATGCAGTTATCAGCCGAATCTTTCTTTGTCTTCCCAAAGAATGTCCATCAATCACAGGTACAGACCATCCAAATTGGCGGAGGCTGTATCCTGCCAACTTCTAGATGTGCTGGAAATAGGAAAAAACATGGCAAAAGTACATACAGGGATGGGCAGAATTAAAGCACACACCTATAAAACGGCACAGAGAAATGTTTTAGGAGCAGAAACTCAATTTTGGTCTACATTACTCATAAAGAAGGGAAATTGCTTTTTTCTTTGATGTCCTACCCTACTTGTAAATGGTAATTAAAGTAGGTCTAAAGCCAAAACTTTTTTCCTTCTTAATTTTAGAAGAAGTGGGGAGTAGTTAAAACTACCATCAGAGCAATTTTTTCACTGTTTCTCATTTTAGAGATTTCAATTAGATTTCTGCCCTGTAGACACAACAGGAAGTGAGAAGAAAACCTCCCCAAAACCCACTCCTAAGCTGGTCACACATGGAGCAAACTTCTGCCAGTTCTCAATGAACCAGACACAATTTGCTCAGTGGATAGATCTGTTGGCTACAGTGGCGGCCTGTCAATAGGGGGCGCACGGGCGCGGCCCCCCATGCTAGTTATAAAAAAGAAAAAAAAGTGGTCCTTTAAGTGTGTCCAGGCGCCAGACACACAGCTGTCTATAGGACACTTTCACAGCTTGCAATTAGCTGATTGCAGCTGGGAAGCTGATTTGTCTGTATTTAGGGAGTGTTCGGGGCGCAAGCACAATGATTTGCCTCTGGCCTCCTGTGCTTTTTTTTTTATTGCTGAGGGCCAGTAGACGGTGGGCGGTGCTTTTTGCAGCACTGTGGCGTCACTTCCGGTTTCCCGGCTCACTGTGCTGTGGACTGTGCAACGCATGGTGGATTGAAGGCCTGAGCTGAGCGGCGCGGCACCTGTGTGATTCTGGGCCGGCTAACAATAGGTAAGGCTAACCTAAGTGCCGGCGCCGTGGACCTCAGGTTTAGTCACTCTCCTCCTAGACTGACTAACACTGACTGCCACGAGCTGCCACTCTGCTCCGCACACACTTCCCTGCGCTTCTCTGCTCGCCTCTGTCATTCTGTCCACTCAGTGCACACTGCAGACTGGGCCCAGGCCAGGACGGATGAGTGATTGCGTGGCTGGACTGGTCACTGGAGCATCAGCCTGTCAGTGTCGGTGAGTGTGCCACTGCCACATCATGTCTCGCTGGCTGCATAGCAAATACATGCTTTTGGGGATTTCTGCCATGCCATGTACTGACTACTGACTGAGGGTCAATCAGGAGTTGTCACTCATTTGTTGCCAGTCTTCCTGGATGTGGGTGTATATACAGTATCTCACAAAAGTGAGTACACCCCTCACATTTTTGTAAATATTTTATTATATCTTTTCATGTGACAACACTGAAGAAATGACACTTTTCTACAATGTAAAGTAGTGAGTGTACAGCTTGTATAACAGTGTAATTTTGCTGTCACCTCAAAATAACTCAACACACAGCCATTAATGCCTAAACCGCTGGTACAAAAGTGAGTACACCCCTAAGTGGAAATGTCCAAATTGGGACCGATTAGCCATTTTCCCTCCCCGGTGTCACGTGAATCATTAGTGTTACGAGGTCTCAGGTGTGAATGGGGAGCAGGTGTGTTAAATTTGGTGCTATCGCTCTCTCTCTCATACTGGTCACTGGAAGTTCAACAAGGCAAAGAACTGTCTGAGGATCTGAAAAAAAGAATTATTGCTGTACATAGAGAAGGCCTATGCTATAAGAATATTGCCAAGATCCTCAAACTGAGCTGCAGCAGGGTGGCTAAGACCATACATCAGTTTAACAGGACAGGTTCCACTCAGAACAGGCCTTGCCATGGTCAACCAAAGAAGTTGGGTGCATGTGCTCAGCATCATATCCAGAGGTTGTCTTTGAGAAATAGACATATGAGTGCTGCCTGCATTGCTGCAGAGGTTGAAGGGGTGGGGGGTCATCCTGTCAGTGCTCAGACCATACGCCACACACTGCATCAAACTGGTCTGCATGGCTGTAGTATCAGAAGGAAGCCACTTCTAAAGATGATGCAGAAGAAAGTCCGCAAACAGTTTGCTGAAGACAAGCAGACTAAGGACATGGATTACTGGAACCATGTCCTGTGGTCTGATGAGACCAAGATAAACTTATTTGGTTCAGATGGTGTCAAGTGTGTGTCGCGGCAACCAGGTGAGGAGTACAAAGACAAATGTGTCTTGCCTACAGTTAAGCATGGAGGTGGGAGTGTCAAGGTCTAGGGCTGCATGAGTGCTGCCGGCACTGGGGAGCTACAGTTCATTGAGGGAACCATGAATGCCAACTGTGAATGTTCTGTGACATACTGAAGCAAAGCATGATCCCTTCCCTTTGGGGACTGGGCCACAGGGCAGTATTCCAACATAACGACCCTAAACACACCTCCAAGACAACCACTGCCTTGCTAAAGAAGCTGAGGGTAAAGGTGATGGACTGGCCAAGCCTGTCTCCAGGCCTAAACCCTATAAAGCATCTGTGGGGCATCCTCAAACGTAAGGTGGAGGAGAGAAAGGTCTCTGTAAGAGAAGTCCGGTTGATAGACATGCGTTGGCACACAGGCGCGGGCACAGTAGTGTGTGCGCCAAGAATACGGTGTACTGGCGCATGGGCTTACGCGCACGGCTGTAAACAGGTGGGCGAGCGCGGCCGCGAACAGGCACACGCACACGTGCACGCACTGGCCAGCTGGTCTATTTAAATGGTGCAATGTCACACACACATTGCTGAGTGGTCTTTCAGCTGGTACCTGTTTACCTGTGTTTGATCTGTTCCAGTGTTCCTGTGTTTGACCCGGCTTGTACCTGAACCTTTCCTTGGACTTCTGCCTGCCTTCCTGTGACCCCGGCTTGTGTTTGACCCTGTTCCTGCTTCATGTTTCTGTACTGCGCTGCCCGACTGTGTACCTAACCCGGCCTGTATCCTGTCTTTGCTTCTGCCTCACGTTCTGTACCTGCTCTGCTGTTGATGACCTCCTGGCTCATGTTCCGACCACGCTTCCGCCTGCTGATCCAGCAACACGGAGTTCCAGTTCTCGGTGCCTATCCGGTGATCTGCAGCAATCAGGTTCCTGCCAAGACCCGACCCGAGCTACCTGCTACATCGGCCCTCGTGCCACTCTGTGTCTTTCACTCAATGTCATCTCTACCAGGGGTGCTAGACAGGAGGTGCAAGAGAAGCCCTCTCTACAGCTCAGTCTCCACCAGGTACTTGACAGTCTCTAACATCCACCAGCTTGGTGATGTCATCATGGAGGAGTGGACGAGGACTCCAGTGGCAACCTGTGAAGCTCTGGTGAACTCCATGCCCAAGATGGTTAAGGCAGTGCTGGAACATAATGGTGGCCACACAAAATATTGACACTTTGGGCCCAATTTGGACATTTTCACTTAGGGGTGTACTCACTTTTGTTGCCAGCAGTTTAGACATTAATGGCTGTGTGTTGAGCTATTTTGAGGGAACAACGAATTTACACTGTTATACAAGCTGTACACTCACTACTTTACATTGTAACAAAGTGTAATTTCTTCAGTGTTGTCATATAAAAAAATATAATAAAATATTTATAAAAATGTGAGGGGTATACTCACTTATGTGAGATACTGTAGCTGTATACACTATATAATATACACACATTGTAGTGTATACAGCTATATACACCCATCTTCTTTCTTCCTGTATATAAAACCTTCCTCCATCATTACTGACTGCAGATATACATCATCTGTCCTGTTACTGTATATATAGCTATATACAGGACAGATGATGTATATCTGCAGTCAGTGATGATGGAGGAAGATCTCTATGTACAGGAAGGAAGGTGGGTGTATATATATCTGTTAGCACTGCCGCCACCTGCCTGCCATCTCACTGCAGAGCCAGGATCGTACCCTGATCTGTAATGCTGAGCTATATACCCTGAATTGGTAATGCTGAGCTATATACCCTGATCTGTAATGCTGAGCTGCATACCCTGATCTGTAATGCTGAGCTATATACCCTGATCTGTGAGACTGAGCTATATAATCTGTCCTTTGATGTTGGGGCTGTATACTCTGTCCTCTGATGCTGGGACTGTATAATCTGTCCTGTGATGCTGAGCTGTGTACACCTGACACTATGGGTGGAAGCAAGTGAAATACTGGGACGGAGTGGGTGGATTCTATAAGGGGTGGGGCTTATGAGAAGTAGGATGGGTCAAAAATGAAGGGCGGGGTATGGCGCCCCACCATCCTAAAACTTCACCAGCTGCCGCTGGTTGGCTACCCCCTGCTTACATCCCTTAAATGAAAAATCCAAGGAGCCGGGCCGAAATATATCCATATTACCAAAAGTATTGGGACGCCTTCCTTTACATGCACATGAACTTTAATCACATCCCAGTCTTAGTCAGTAGGGTTCAATAATGAGTTGATCCACCCTTTGCAGCTATAACAGCTTCAACTCTTCTGGGAAGGATGTCTACAAGGTTTAGGAGTGTCTCTGGCAATGTTTGACCATTCTTCCAGAAGTGCATTTGTGAGGTCAGGTACTGATGTTGGACAAGAAAGCCTGGCTCGCAGTCTTCACTCTAATTTATCCCAAAGATGTTCTATCGGGATGAGATCAGGACTCCCCAAATTCGCTCATCCATGTCTTTATGGACCTTGCTTTGTGCACTGGTCCAAATCCATTTGGTGGAGGGGGATTATGGTGTGGGGTTGTTTTTCAGGGGTTGAGCTTGGCCCCTTAGTTCCAGTGAAGGCGTCCTTAAGGCGTTAGCATATCAAGACATTTTGGACAATTTCATGCTCCTAACTTTGTGGGAATGGTTTGGGGATGGCCCCTTCCTGTTTCAACATGACTGTGCACCAGTGCACAAAGCAAGGTCCAAACAGACATGGATGAGAGAGTTTAGTGTGGAGGAACTTGACTGGCCTGTACAGTGTCCTGACCTCAACCTGATAGAAAACCTTTGGGATGAATTAGAGCGGAGACTGCGTGCCAGGCCTTCTTGTCCACATCGGTGCCTGACCTCACAAATGCACTTCCTTGAAGAATGGTCAAACATTCCCATAGACACCCTCCTAAAGCTTGTGGAAAGCCTTCCCAGAGGAGTTGAAGCTGGTATAGCTGCAAAGGATGGGCCAACTCAATATTGAACCCTATGGACTAAAGCTGGGATGCCATTAACGTTCATGTGCATGTAAAGGCAGGCATCCCAATACTTTTGGTAATCTACTGTATGTAGGGCAAATAGCATCCAATCAGATGCAAGTACTGTTCAGGTATTTTGACTACTGTCAAAAAAAAAAGCTGTAGCAGAGGTCTAAAAAAGAAAGTTTGGGATTTAATGCTAACCTGTTTTGCTCCTTTTGGATTTTTCAATAATTTTTTCCATTGTGTAAAATGCAACAAGATTAATGGGAGCACCTGAAATGAGTGGAACCACCAGGGTGTGCGGAGTTCTGTTGAAACTGCAGCACACAAAAACATACCTAATTGCGTATACTGTTGGTGAGCTTCTTTGTCTTCGATGTACTAAAAAATCAAATATGTATCCTTATACTAATGTGAATATTAAATAATACATTGTTGGAATGATAATTTTCCAGATACATACATGTAGCACCCTTTTCCTAAGCAGGGCTGCTAATAAATGTAGTTGTGCTAGGTGATTACTATCCTGACTAATTTGTAGTCTTTAACTGTAATTTCTCTCGTTTGTCAATAGGTGGCACTGTTACCTTTTGGCATTAGTATGTTAAATTACAGTGAATTCAGGTTATGAGTGAATATGCTTTTCTCAGCCAATCAGCGGAAGTTTCTTTGGGCCACAGAGGCTGCTGGGAGAGGCTATTTATTTGGAGAGAGTCAGGTGATTAGGGTTTTTTCCACCCAGGCTGTGGCCTGGGTGTGTGGGTGTGTGAGACAGCCGAGGTGTAGGCCTGAAGCCTGGGGCCTAACCTCGTGTAAAGGGGGCATGGTCTGAGGGGAGCCTGAACGCTGCCAGGAGGCAAGGGAGAAGAAGTTGCCACAGGGTCAACCACTCTTGTTGCCGGAAGCAGGTGTGGAGTTCTGAAGAAGTACCAGAGGAGACTCTTCATCAGCTGGGGACTATGAAGTAGCTGGGAAAGCTTCAGTAGAGAACTCATCCACGGAGTACAGCGGGTAGCTGTGAGTAAAGCTTGAGGGATCCAGTCGGTAGCTGTGAATCTGAGGAACTCAGTGGGTAGCTGTGGTTGAAGCTTGAAGAATACAGTGGGTATTTCTGAATTAAGCTTATGGATCTACAGTGGGATATTGTGAGTATCGTTGCTACGAAATACAGATTGCTGCATTCAGCTTAAAGGGGTTGTAAACCTTTGTGTTTTTTTCACCTTAATGGATCCTATCCATTAAGGTGAAAAAACACCTGGCAGTGACCGGCCCCCCAGCCCCCCCGTTTTACTTACCTGAGACCTAGAACTTGACCCACAGGGACTTGCTGTCTCTCTGCCCGGGCTTCTCGGCTCTTGATTGGATAAGATTGATAGCAGCGCAGCCATTGGCTCCCACTGCTGTCAATCAAATCTAATGACGCAGGCACCGGGGGGCAGGGCGGAGTCCCGCATTTGGCCTCTATGGACGCCGAATGCTGCTGGACTCGGGAGTGAGCCCGCAAGGTAACCACCCCCGGGAGAGCGCCTCTCCCAGGGAGTTATCTGATGTGGGGAGGAGCCGCAAGAGCTGTCGAGGGACCCCAGAAGACGAGGTTCGGGGCCATTCTTTGCAAAACGAACTGCACAGTGGAGGTAAGTATGATATGTTTGTAAATAAATTCATCAGAGAGAGAGATTGCTGCAACATTGGGAGTAGCCAAATCAACAGTTTGGTACATTCTGTGGAAAGAAGAATGCACTGCATGGTGGATGATCGCAGGATCCTCTCTATGGTAAAGAAAAACCCATTCACAACGTCCAGACAAGTGAAGGACACTCTCCAGGAGGTGGGTGTATCACTGTCAAAGTCTACAATCAAGACTTCATGATAGCAAATACAGAGGGTTCACCAAAAGGTGCAAGCCATTCATAAGCCTGAAGAACAGAAAAGCCAGATAAGACTTTGCCAAAAAACATCTAAAAAAGCCAGACCAGTTCTGGAAAAGCATTCTTTGGACAGATGAAACTAAGATTAATCTGTACCAGAATGACGGGAAGAAAAAAGTGTGGAGAAGGCTCGGAACAGCTCATGATTCGAAGCACGCAATGCAAGTGCACATGGAAGTAAAGTTGCTGTAGATCCGAGGGGGACATGCAATGAAAATAAAAAACAGCATTTTAGCTTGCACATGATTGGATGATAAAATCAGCAGAGCTTCCACTCATTTCAGATCTAACCCTTAGATTTAGAGCGACTGCGCTTCCAAGTGTACTTTCATGTGCACTTGCAGTGCAAAGTGGATTTGCCTTTTGTAAATAACCCCCAATGTCTTCTTTAAAACATGATGGAAGCAGTGCGATGACATGGGCATGCATGGCTTCCAGTGGCACTGGGTCATTGGTGTTTATTGATGATAAGACAGAAGCAGACACATGAATTCTGCAGTGTTTAGAGATATACTGTCAGCCTAGTTTCAGTCAAATGCAGCAAAGTTGTTTGGACGGCGCTTTGCAGTACAGATGGACAATGATCCAAAACACACTGAAAAAGCAACCCAGGAGCTTTTGAAGGAAAAGAAGTGCAATGGCCGAGTCAGTCGCCTGATCTCAACCCAACTGAGCATGCATTTCACTTGCTAAAGGCAAAACTAAAGGCAGAAAGACCCACAAAGAACAACTCAAGACAGCTGAAGTTAGAACCTGGCAAAGCACCAGAAAGGAGGAAACCCAGTCCTGGTAATGTCCATGGGTTCCAGACTTCAGGCAGTCATTGCCAGTAAAGGATTCTCAACAAAATCTTACAAATGAACATTTAATTCATGATTATATTTTTTTGTCCAATTACATTTAAGCCCCTGAAAATGGGAGGACTGTGTATACACATGGCTGCAGTTCCTAAAATTTCTACTTGATATTTATGTTCAACCCCTTAAATGAAAGCTGAAAGTCTGCACTTCAAATCTATTTGGATTGTTTCATTTTAATGTTATTCTGGTGGCATACAGAGTCAAAAGTATGAAAATTGTGCCTGTGTCCAAATATATATATATATAGGGACCTAACTGTACATTGGTAATAGGGTGGATAAAAATTGATGATTTTTTTAAAAAAAAAGTCAAAAATCTGATTTTTTTTTTTTTTTTTATTTAAATCGATATTTTTTTGGGATTTTTATCAAATTTATTTTAATAAAATGCTTTTGCAGTAGAAATATATCTAAAGATAGTTCAAACAATTTCACAGTAACTTTGAGATAAAACAAAGTTCTGTAATATTCCTTTATCCCATTGTTTTGCAAATCTATGTACACTACAAACTGCATGATTTAATCGGTTCTGATATTGCTGTTTTACTAAACTGAGAGCTTATTATTCTAAATAGGAAACCTTCATTTTGTTTGCAAATATTAAAGATTCTAGCTACCAGCAAGAATGAGTCCTTACATTTACAGAGCACCTGTCATTTCAGATCCATCATGGCAACCACTCCTGCTGCCGCTACGTTTCTCACCTTGATTTGTGTGTGTATGTATATATGTATGTATATATATATATATATATGTATGTATATATATATATATATATATATATATATATATATATATATATAATTAGTCTTTAGCATACCAAGGATTCCTTGAAAGGATTCCTTACAAGTGTATACAATATGTTTTTTATATATATATATATATATATATATATATATATATATACAGTATCTCAAAAAAATGAGTACACCCCTCACATGTTTGTAAATATTTTATTCTATCTTTTCATGTGACAGCACTGAAGAAATGACACTTGTCTACAATGTAAAGTAGTGAGTGTACAGCTTGTATAACAGTGTAAATTTGCTGTCCCCTTAAAATAACTCAAAGCAGCCATTAATGTCTAAACCGCTGGCAACAAAAGTGAGTACACCCCTAAGTGAAAATGTCCAAATTGGGCCCAATTAGCTATTTTCCCTCCCCAGTGTCATGTGAATCTTTAGTGTTACAAGATCTCAGGTGTGAATGGGGAGCAGGTGTGTTAAATTTGGTGTTATCGCTCTCACTCTCTCATACTGGTCACTGGAAGTTCAACATGGCACCTCATGGCAAAGAACTCTCTGAGGATCTGAAAAAAAGAATTGTTGCTCTACATAAAGATGGCCTAGGCCAGTGATGGCAAACCTTGGCACCCCAGATGTTTTAGAACTACATTTCCTATGATGCTCATGCGCTCTGCAGTGTAGTTGAGCATCATGTGAAATGTAGTTCCAAAACATCTGGGGTGCCAAGTTTCACCATCACTGGCCTAGGCTATAAGAAGATTGCCAAGACCCTGAGTGCTGCCAGCATTGCTGCAGAGGTTGAAGGGGTGGGGGATCAGCCTGTCGGTGCTCAGACCATACGCCACACACTGCATCAAATTGGTCTGCATGGCTGTCATCTTAGAAGGAAGCCTCTTCTAAAGATGATGCACAAGAAAGCCCGCAAACAGTTTGCTGAAGACAAGCAGACTAAGGACATGAGACCAAGATAAACTTATTTGGTTCATATGGTGTGAAGCGTGTGTGGCGGCAACCAGGTGAGGAGTACAAAGACAAGTGTGTCTTGCCTACAGTCAAGCATGGTGGTGGGAGTGTCATGGTCTGGGGCTGCATGAGTGCTGCCGGCACTGGGGAGCTACAGTTCATTGAAGGAACCATGAATGCCAACTGTGACCAGTGGCGTATCATCCATGTGTGCAGAGTGTGCAATGCACATGGGCCTTCGAGGATAGGGGGGCCCACTGTGTGCTGACCTAAACTGCACACATGGATGAGACCCCGAGGCGCTGCAGCTGCGCCTGTGACTGCCGGTGCCAGCTCAGCATCACCATGAATGGGAGACACACAGTGCCCCTGCCAGGCTGCACTACAGACACAGTGCTGCTGTCCATCAATTAGTGAGAGTGGCGGTCAGGGGGCGGAGCCTGGCTTTCTCACGGTCAGTGCAGTCATTAACAGAGAGGAGAGGACAGCAGTGAGTATACAGTGTATTCATGGCCGCTGATAAGGGGGCCCGGGCAGCTGACAAGCACATTTGCAGCCACTAAACTACAGTCCATTCCGCCTGTCATTCTCTCTGCTCTGATGTTAGCTGTGCTCAGTCTGACTCCACTTGTTCTGTTTCTCTGTAAAGAGCCCATTCACACAGAGGCAACACGACTTCCAGCATGACTTTGGGAGGCAACTTGGACACGACTTGAGTATGAATCACAGCGCGACTTGGGGCGACTTCAAACACGACTTGAAGTCACCTCGAGGACAGGGAGCTGAACATACCAGGCTCTTAGGTCTGGTATGGATGTTAAGGGGAACCCCCTACACCGAAAAAATGGCGTGGGGGTCCCCCCAAAATCCATACCAGATCCTTATCCGAGCATGCAGCCCGGCCAGTCAGGAAAGGGGGTGGGGACGAGCGAGCGCCCCCCCTCCTGAACCGTACCAGGCCGCATGCCCTCAACATGGGGGGGTGGGTGCTTTGGGGAAGGGGAGCGCACTGCAGCCCCCCCACCCCAAAGCACCTTGTCCCCATGTTGATGAGGACGAGGGCTTCTTCCCGACAACCCTGGCTGTTGGTTGTCGGGGTCTGTGGGCGGGGGGCTTATCGGAATCAGAATTTAGTAAGGGGCCCCCAGATGTATGGGGTACATCGTACCCCTACCCATTCACCTGGGGGGAAAAGCTCTCTCCGGCCTCTTCTCCGCTCTCTCCGGCCTCTTCTCCGCTCTCTCCGGCCTCTTCTCCCGCTCTCTGGTTCTTCTGCCGCTCTCCGGTTCTTCTGCTGGGCTCCTCTGCTATCTTCTGCTCTTTTGCCGTTTTTTTGCTAGCGGTGGCCCGGTCTTCTTCGTCGTCTTCTTCCCTCTTGTCTTCTTCCAATGTTGACACGACGCTCTCTCCCAATGTAATGCAGTGTACACGGTGCGCAACGACTTATATAGGCATGGGGCGTGGTCACTGGGTGATGTCACCCAGTGACCCTGCCCCTTATGACATCACAGTCCCGGGGCATGATGGGACTGTGACATCATAAGGGGCAGGTTCACTGGGTGACATCACCTGGTGACCACGCCCCATGCCTATATAAGTAGTTGCGCACCGCATACATGGCATTACAGCGGGAGAGAGCGTTGTGTCAACATCGGAAGAAGAGAAGAGGGCAGAAGATGACGAAGAAGACCAGGCCACCGCTAGCAAAAGAGCAGCAGAAGAGCAGAAGATAGCGGAGGAGCCCAGCAGAAGAACCGGAGAGCGGGAGAAGAACCGGACACCGGGAGAAGAGGCCGGAGAGAGCGGAGAAGAGGCCGGAGAGAGCAGAGAAGTCGATAGAGACCCTGGAAGTCGGAAGAAGACCCCCGGGGCTGCCTAATAAATTACCTTAAAAACCTGTGTAGTGTGTTTTTTTATTGACACTTTTTTCCCCCAGGTGAATGGGTAGGGGTACCCCATACTCATTCACATAGGATGGGGGGCCGGGATCTGGGGGCCCCCTTATTAAAGGGGGCTCTCGGATTCCGATAAGCCCCCCCCGCCCGCAGATCCCGACAACCAACGGCCAGGGTTGTCGGGAAGAGGTCCTTGTCCTCATCAACATGGGGAGCACCCATCCCCCCATGTTGAGGGCATGCGGCCTGGTACGGTTCAGGAGGGGGGCGCTCGCTCGTCCCCACCCCCTTTCCTGACCGGCCGGGCTGCGTGCTCGGATAAGGGTCTGGTATGGATTTTGGGGGGACCCCCCACGCCGTTTTTCCGGCATATGAGTTCCCCTTAAAATTCATACCAGACCTAAGGGCCTGGTATGCTCTTGGAGGGGAACCCATGCCGTTTTTTTATTTAAAATTTGGCGTGGAGTTCCCCTTGATAAATCATACCAAACACATGTCAGCAGTGGCGTAGCGTGGGTTGTCAGCACCCGGGGCAAGGCAAGTAATTTGCGCCCCCTAACCTGCGGACTTTTAGCTATACCTTCAAGTCTTCAAATACAATAGTACTGACCTACCTGATTCCTATACTGACCACTACACTGAGAACTACACTGTCCACTACACTACATTGTCCACTACACGGACCACTATACTATACTGTCCACTGTACTACACTGACCACTATACTATACTGTCCACTGTATTACACTGACCACTATACTGTACACTACACTGACCACTACACTGTCCACTATACTACACTGACAACTACACTACACTGACCACTATACTACACTACACTGACCACCATACTACACTGTCCACTATATTACACTACACTGACCACTATACTACACTACACTGACCACCATACTACACTGTCCACTACACTGACCACTATACTACACTGACCACTATACTACACTATACTGACCACCATACTACACTGTCCACTATACTACACTACACTGACCACCATACTGCACTGTCCACTATACTACACTACACTGACCACTATACTACACTGACCACTATACTACACTACACTGACCACTATACTACACTGACCACTATACTACACTGTCCACTATACTACACTACACTGACCACCATACTACACTGTCCACTATACTACACTACACTGACCACTATGCTACACTGACCACTATACTGACCACCATACTACACTGTCCACTATACTACAGTACACTGACCACTATACTGACCACTATACTACACTGTCCACTATACTGACCACTATACTACACTATACTGACCACTATACTACACTGTCCACTATACTACACTACACTGACCACCATACTACACTGTCCACTATACTACACTATACTGACCACCATACTACACTGTCCACTACACTGCCCCCCATACTGACCACTACACTACACTGACCTCCATACTAAACTACACTATAATGACCACTACACTACACTGTCCTGCCTACAGTCTCTCTCGCCCCCCCCTGGCCAGTAACATGACTCTCACTCACCTTCTTATACTGGCCTGCATAGATCCGGAGGAGGAGAAGACAGCGGCGGCTCACATTCTTCTCTCCCCTGCGCTCTGCTTGCTGCCATGTTCAGTGTCCAGCGCCCTGTGATTGGGCGTATGGGGGGTCATGTGCGGAGGCGGGACTTCAGGAGCGATCGAGGACAGGCCAGCCCTACGCCTCACATGACCCCCATAAGCCCAATCGCAGGGTGCCGGACACTTAACATGGCGGCCGGAGCCCGGGGACACAGGAATTAGAAATTAGGAGGAGGCAGCCAGTGACACATACTGGCGCCCCCCTAAATGTCGCGCCCGGGGCCACGGCACCCCCTGCACCCCAACTGCACCCCTGCTTGTCGCTCATTGGGAAAGGAAAAAAAAAAATTTTCCTTTCGCGATGAGCGAGCCAGCTGGCATATCGCGGTTGCTCTTCCTGGGTAAATTCTTTTCTTTTTCCTGTAAAGTTGCCTCACTATGAACGGGCATCCGACTTGCAGGCGACTTCCATTGAAATCAATTGGTACATGTCGCCTAGAAGTTGGATTGAAGTAGTACAGGAACCTTTTCTGAAGTCGGAGCGAATGCAGTAGTGTGCATTAAGACGGATCCATTCACTTACATTGATTTTTTTCATGTAGCGCGACTTGAGGTGACTAGGGGCGACTTGAAGTCGGATCCAAAGTTGCCCCTGTGTGAATGTGCAACTCCCCCCATCTCTCCAGATTTTTCTCCACTAACTCTCCATGTCATATATCTCCCTCCATCTCTGCAATCCTGCTCCAATCTTCTGCTCTTCTCAGTCCCACTGATTGTACTGGGTTAGTCTCTCTGCAGTCCTTCACTCCTCTATTCCCCCTCTATTCCCCCTCTTATCAGACCATCCTATCACTCTGCTCTCTCCCCCAACACGGGCACAGCTGATCAGCTACACTCCAATGGGATGCAAAATTTACTTCTACAATGTTCAAGCAGCTACCTTTTTATTCCTATATATTATGCCCTATATAATGTGCTCTGCACCCCTTGCCATGTAATGTGCCCTGCTGACCTCCTGTACACTGCCCTGTTGAGACCCCCTGTCGATTTCGGTAAGGAATGAGTTTCAGGTTTTTTTTCTTTTAGAGCTTTTCCAGACCTGCTGTACTCCCTCTGAAAAGTGATCGACTAAGGTGGTATAACAGTGGCTGACAGACATTCAGAAGGTGGTACTGCACTCCTCCCCCTACATTAACTACCCACCTCCATACCTTCCAGACTCCTCTCCTAAACATGCTACCCACCGCCATACACTCTGCACTCCTCTCCTAAACATACTACCCACCGCCATACACTCCACACTCCTCTCCTAAACATACGACCCTCCACCATACACTCTGCACTCCTCTCCTAAACATACTACCCACCGCCATACACTCCACACTCCTCTCCTAAACATATGACCCAGCGCCATGCACTTCGCACTCCTGTCCTACACATATTACCCACCGCCATACATGCCACATGTACATTCCCGATTTAACATTACCACATTCTGCACTATGTACTGTAAGATTACATGATATGCCCCTGACTGTGACATTCTGAAGCAGAGCATGATCCCCTCAGGGCAGTATTCCAACATGATAACGACCCCAAACACACCTCCAAGTCGACCACTGCCTTGTTAAAGAAGCTGAGGGTAAAGGTGATGGACTGACCATGTCTCCAGACCTAAACCCTATTGAGCATCTGCGGGGCATCCTCAAATGGAAGGCGGAGGAGCGCAAGGTCTCTAACATCCACCAGCCCTGTGATGTCGTCATGGAGGAGGACTCCAGTGGCAACCTGTGAAGCTCTGGTGAACTCCATGCCCAAGGGGGTTAAGGCAGTCCTGGAAAATAATGGTGGCCACACAAAATATTGACACTTTGGGCCCAATTTGGACATTTTCACTTAGGGGTGTACTCACTTTTGTTACCAGTGGTTTAGACATTAATGGCTGTGTGTTGAGTTATTTTGAGGGGACAGCAAATTTACACTGTTATACAAGCTGTACACTCACTACTTTACATTGTAGCAAAGTGTCATTTCTTCAGTGTTGTCACATGAAAAGATATAATAAAATATTTACAAAAATGTGAGGGGTGCACTCACTTTTCTGAGATACTGTATATATTTATCTAATGCCTGGACTTGAGTCTTAGAAATTTAGGAAGCTGGCTGGGTTAGCTTGTGTTTCTTCACCCGTAAGGGGCCGTAACTAATGTAACAGGTTTGCATTGAAAGAACTTTCAAAATTAAAGTGGTTCTAAAGGCTGGAGTTTTTTAACCTTCATGCATTCCATCTATAAATACTTCCGTGTGCAGCTTCCCCCTCAGACCCACCATATACTCACCTAAGCCTGATCCGGTTCCAGTGATGTGACGCTCTCCCAGGTCTCTCCTTCCTCATTGGCTGAGACACAGCAGCAGGATCTGCTGCTTTGAATGGCAGCCAGTGAGGGAGGGGGGCCGAGCCGAGCCACACTCTCATAGACACACAAAGGCAGTTTGAGAGTGAGCACATATGAGTGCCCCCAGAGCAAGCAGTTTGCTCTGGGGGCACTTAGCAGGTGGGAGGGACCAGGAGTGCTAACGGGGGACCAGAGAAGAGGAGGATCGGGGCTGCTGTGTGCAAAACCAGTGCACAGAGCAGGTACGTATAACATGTTTGTTATTTTAAAAAAAAAAATCTGACCCATTACAAACTCTTTAACCTATAGGCCAGCCCTTCTAAACCTTTTTACACCAGAAGAACCCTTCAAATAATTTTCTGGGTTTCAGGGAACCCCTGCTGAAATTAATTCTTTGGGGGTCATTGGGAAGAATATTCCTTACATTGATGGTCAGTGGGAAAAATGCCCCCCTTACAGTGATTGCCAGCATGCCACCCTTACAACCAGCTAAAAAGTTCATTGGTGTCATGTTGCTGGCTCTGCTGAGTGTCATTGCTCCCAAAACCGGATGGGATCAGATAGGATCAGATGGAAGGTCAATCAGCCACAGCTCAAGGAATCCCTGGTTGAGAATAGCTGCTATAGGCAAATATAACATGTTAAAGAGAAACTGTTACTTTGTCCATTCCGGGTAAATTGTCCCTTAAACAATATTTCTAAGGTAAAAGGGGTAATGGAAGAGCTGACATATTTACATTTCCTGGAGGAAATGCTGTTCCAGGCTGCCTCCAGCGCTGGCCATTTATCTGAAGGCCTAGGCGCTGGGTGATGTCCCCATAGCAGTGTCCTCTACTCTCTCTCCCCCTCATAGCGGTGTCCTTTGCACACTTTACATCACTCCTCAATGCAATGTCCTCTGCCCCCCATAACAGTGTCCTCTGACCCCCCCCCACAGTAGCCTCCTGTGCTCCCCAAAGCAGTGCCCTCTGCCCCCCCATCGTAGTGTCCTGTGCCCCCTTCACATCCCTCACCACACTGTAGTGTCCTCTGCCCCCTTCCCAAACCCCACATGTAGTGCCCTGTGCCCCCCCCAAATTAGTGTCCTCTGTCCCCTTCACATCGCTCCCCCTCACTGTAGTGTCCTCATTCCCTCTGCACCCCATAGCAGTATCCCCTGTCCCCTTCATATCACACCCCCTCCCCCCCGTAGTGTCCTCTGGTCCCCCTATAGCAGTGTCCTCTGCCCAACTTCACATCACCTTCCCACTTAGTGTCCTCTGACCCCCCCATAACAGTGCCTTGTGCCCCCCCAAAGAAGTGTCCTCTGTCCCCTTCACATCACACCTTCCCCCCACTGTAGTGTCCTCTGTTCCCCCTCCCCCACACACACACACACAAACACACGTCAGTGTGTAGGTAGCACTCTCCTACCTTACACAGGTGTATTACAAAGTGGCAAGTGGAAGGCTGCACAGTACTGGATGGAGGGCGGGAGCTGCCAGAGTTAAAGTAGAGGTCCATCCAAAAACTAAAATCCTTGCATCTTTGGGCACCAACATTCTAACACTAACCTCTCTAGCCCTGTAAAGACAAAAACAGTGTACATACCTTTTCTGCAGGCGATCCGACCCAATCTCCACCAGCGGAAGCTCAGATCCCACGCTGAGACGTCAGCCATAGCTACGCTGTGAAGGCGGGTGCAGAGGACACGTCCGACAAAAAAAGCCCCATAGTAACTTTATGGGTGACGTCACTCTCCATTCATTCCACAGCCGTTGTCAGACGTGTCCTCTGCAGAGCTTCCGCCTCTGGAGATCGGGTTGGATCGCCTGCAGAAAAGCTATGTATACTGATTTTTTATTTACAGGGCTAGATAGATTAGTGTTAGAATGTTGGCGGCTATAGATGCAAGGACTTCCACTTTAACTTTTCACATTAACAAGCTGGTGATTGGTTGCTAGGACTGCCCGGAATCCAAGCAACTAATCTGATTAACTTGAAAGGTGAACTGAGGCAGCTCCTGCTCCTGTCCTCCATACAGTACTGTGCTGCCTCCTGTTCTTCACTCTGCAGTGAAGAGGAGAGTGCGAGTGGCAGAGACTGGGGGAGAAGGACCGGCAATGCAGGGCCATGTTCGCGATCTACCCTTCGGCTGCCAGGTAGATCGTAACTGATGGCTTGCCAACCTCTGGCCCACTGAACAGGTGTTTCACAAGATGTCAGGGTGTGTCTGTGGAAATTTGTATACCTTTAGGACGAATTGGAATGCATGTGCCAGGTCTTGTCCTGATCAGTACCTGACCTTCAGGAAGTCGAATGGCCTGCAAAGAGCCCTGACCTCAACCCTACCGCACACCTTTGGAAGAAACTGGAGCTTTCCATTCCAAAGTTCAGTAGTGTTGAGGTTGGAGCACTTTGCAGGCCACTCAAGTTCCACCGCACCAAACTCTTTATGAAGCTGGATTTGGGCACAGAGGCACAGTCATGCTAGAAGAGAAAAGAGTCTTCCTTAGATTTCTGGAAGCGCAAAATTTTGCACAATTGTCTAAAATGTATTTGTATGCTCTTGCATTAACAGTGCCCTTCACAGGAAACACTTGATCTTGATAACTTGGAGAGGTGTCAACAAATGTCTGGCCATATAGTGTAGCTGTCAATCTGTCTATCCTATCCAGTCTGCCAGCATGGCATGCAATCACAAAGAAAATACTAGCAAGAACAGGGAGTGCTTTTTTCCACATATTTTTTGAACAGTCACCTTTTCTTGGCAGACTTTCCGCTGACCCTGCCTGCCCACCCTATTTACAGTCTCACTGTTCTTATGCTAGGACAAAGTACACAAGCCTCAATCCTCTGCCCCCACCTACAGGTTACCCTGTATGCTTCATTAAAAAAAAAAAATAGGCGTTTTGCGCCATGCTGTAAACAGATGTGGCAAAACCGTACTCGCTAAGTAAACACAAAACCCTTTTCTTGTATCTTTTTTAAACATGCTCTTCTCTCATTCACAGGCCTGCCTGATGAAAGGGTCTATTTCTAGAATCTCGAGGGACTGTCGTAGCCTGAAAACAGAAAAAAAAGGAAATGGAAGTCTTAACAGTCCATGCTGAGAGGACAATCAGCGATGGGCTGAAAGAGGGGGAAAGGAAGGGAGCTGAAAGTTTGTGACAGTGACACTAACTCCAAAATTAGTTTCGAAAAGTTTTCTCCCGACTTAATGGGGCCAAGGGAAGCGGGAGAACAACTGCTTTGGCTGACAGGTCGTCAAGGTTCTGCTGTAAGCCAAGACTAATTAAAGAGGGGAACAGCTATCCATTCTCCGGAGAGAACAGATACAAAAAATATGCTTGTCTCCCCCCTCCTCTACCAGGATTACAGGGCAGAGGGGGTGTGCTAACAGCAGTTTCACATGACTATATTTAGCTTCCACCAAAATGAAAAGCCTTGGCCATTGCACAGGAATCTGCTAGAAGTAATGCAACATATATAAAGGAGAATGCAGGATGGCGGTGCCATGGCTTCACTTAGACAGTAGCCAAGCTGAGCTTTGTCAGTGTATCGGACACTCAGGCACCATTGGATATTCTGTAGGGTGAACAAATATTCTAGAACATGGAGGTGCCGCCCTATCCATTCCCCAAAGACCAATGACAACGTGATGGCACGGTGAACTTTCACACAGCTGCAGCATTGCGCAGTCATATGAAATTAAAACTTGTTCTAAGAGAAATACCAAAGCTGCTGTTGTTGACCTTTTTGCTGAAATTACCAGTTGCCTTGCTATCTCTGCCTTCAAAACTTTGAGTCACTGACCTGGAACAAGCATGATGGAAGTCATATCATAGCAAAGTCAGAACTTCTTATCTCCATATTTGTTTCTGGTCGGTGACTCATGAGCTATTGAAGCAAATTGATCAGCATGAAAGCCAGGGACCTAGCATTTTCAACAGTAGAGATCAACTATGGCAGACTACCTATTTCTCTTATCATGGGTGTAGCACACCCCCTACGGAGCCACTGGTGAATTTGATCCTATTTTCATGGTAGGGGCACACAGAGCCAGGGACACAGCATTTTCTTCATTCTTCCACTTGCTCAGAAAAACAGTCTAGGGTTTTTATTGGTAACGATAAACTTGGATAGGGGTACGGAGCATGGGATACCCCAGGGAACTACAAACTGAACAACTTGAGGACCCCTGAATTTGTGGCTTGTACTCCCTCCAGCCACAAGATCATCCCTACTCACTCAGCCACAGGATCATCAGTTGCTCTTCCTAGTGAGGGAGATGTAGACTCACACCATCATTGGACAGCTGGATTCTTTCCCACCAGCCTCCTCCTGGCTTTCTCCAGTGAGCTTCTCCAGACCGGACTTGATCTTTAGACACAGATCTGTGAATAGGATCCCTAGCTAAGCCTGGCTGGGACCTTGGTGTCTTCCTTAAAGGGAAGCTCCAGGCTCCCCCCAAAAAATTAAAAGTCTGCAGCTACAAATACTGTAGCTGCTGACTTTTAATAAAAGGACACTTACCTGTCCAGAGATCCAGCAATGTCCTCACCCAAGCAGATTCTTCAATCGGCATCATAAGTAAGGAAAACAAGCACTAAAGCCTTGTGGATTCTCAGTCGGTTACCTACTACACAAGTCGTACTGAGCTTTGTGAATAGTTCTGTAGTCTTCTTGGACCTGTGATGTGTCCCGAAAAGCAGCGGGGGAAGGAGGGGGGTCGAACTTCTGGCTCAGCGGCGCATCTGACCGGAAGTGGGAGAGGATACCTGTCAAATCCAGATACCCACTCCCCACTCAAAAAGTGCCAAATGGGACAGCGAGGGGGGGGATGTAAACAAGTGGAACTTCCCCTTTTGGGTGAAGTTCCCCTTTAAGGCTTTCTCCAGGATCCTCCTTCTCAGAAGAGTTTAGTCTTTTATACCCAGAAAAAGGGACCGACTCCATATTTGTGGCCATGGTTTTGGAATTGGATGTTCAACAAGCTCCAGTAGCGTATCTAGGGTATGGCAGCCATGGCAAGTGCCATGGGCGCCATAGGGGGGGAATGGCGGCAAAGAAGCCGCCCCCGCCCAAAAAAAAGTCCCACTGTCCTCTCACGGCCGCCTCCCGCACTAATCTAGTCCCTGGTGCCACAGCCGGCCCACTACTTCGCCTAGAAAGTAGTACTTCGCCTGGCTGGCAGTGGGGAAGGAAGCAACAGGCGCCCCCATGACGGCCAATGAGTTGACTGCCGGACCGCCCGGGTCGTCTACATAGCCGTAGGATAACTGTCAGAGGCGGAGCCTAATGCTCCGCCTACCCTCCTCTACGCAGCTGCTTCATCTTCTCCCCAGAGTGGGGTCTCCTGGGTCTGTGTGACGTGATCGTGACGTGGTTGGTGAGGGTGAGGACTCTGGAGGGGAACCTGGAGGCTGGAGAAGAGACGTCACAAGATAGAAGAGAAAAAATTGGATGAAGGGAACCCCCAGGCAGCAGCAACTGGAAGGATTAGCACTAAGCCTAGCAGCAGATATTAGTACAGTACTTAAGTCACCAGTCACTACGATCTTGATCATCATGTGCATGTGTACCAGTAACTGGTGACAACTGCGAAGCAGAAGTGAAGCAAGCAATCAAATATAGTGCTCAAACAATATGGATTAAATAAATATGCTTAGCCATAGATATCATAAATAAAGTGTAATAAAGTGATTTGTGCAAGTACCTGCTGTTGCACAAATCACTTTATTACACTTTATTTATGATATCTATGGCTAAGCATATTTATTTAATCCATATTGAGCACTATATTTGATTGGCTGCTTGCTTCTGCTTGGGCCTGGCACACATGCACAATCGCAAATGATGATGACGACTTAAAGTCATCATGTGCTATTGTGTGTATGTGCCAAGCAGACAGGGCTGGCGCTACCACTGGGCAAACTAGGCAGCCGCCTAGGGCACTCAGCCGCTGGTGATCCTACTCCCTCTCTACCTCTGTACAGTGTCAGGGGCGCTGGCACAGCATTTTTGGGTGCTGATAAGGGCGCATTTATGGGTGCTAATGTTACTGCATTTTTGGGTGCTGGTGAGGCCGCATTTATGGGTGCTGATGTTACTGCATTTATGGGTACTGGTAAGGCCGCATTTATTGGTGCTGATGTTACTACATTTTTGGTCAGGTGTTCACATACTTTTGGCTATACAGTGTATCATTACATTGTCATCACACTAAGTTTCTTTATTATGACCTTGGTGGCTGTGGAACACTACAATAGCAAGAACAGGAAGCAGAATCATTACACAAAGGAGGCTTCAAACTGCTTCATTGTTTAACTTCCTCTTCTACAATATACACATAGAACCAGTCTCAGGGCAAACTGTCTACTTTAAAAAGGTTTAAAGGAATCTAATAAATGCTGGAGCTGTGAGGAACTTCTGGAAGCAATATCTCTGTGTCTGTTCTGCAGATCCATTGGCTTTGGTGCTTTCTAAGTCTCTAGTCCTCAAGAAGTATGCAGGTGAGATGTTCTAGAGGCACTATGGCTTTCCCAATCTGCTGCTTGTTTGAAGTCAATGTCCTTGTCATGAATCTGCAGTAATGTTCACGTCTGTCTGCTTACTTCTCTGTTGTGTTCAGCTTAGAGACGGATTGCTGTTCACCTGTGTGCTTAAGTAATCTTCCCTCAAGCATGGCTCAACCCCAGCCTCTAACAGGAAACACTATATTAACCTGTGCACTGCAAGCCAAGCCTTGCCGAACAACATGCTGATCAACATTTGTGGTAGGCATTCCTGTGTCATTCGTGCCGTGTGCTCTTTGTTCCGTGTACCAACTTCCCTTTCTCGTGACCATTTCTCCTGCCTGTTATCCCGACCTTTGGCTTATCTTGACCATCCCTGTCTGCTTGTCGCCCCGACCTTGGCTTGCCTACTGACTATTCCTCGTTGCCCTGTGCTGCTGCTTCTTCTCCATCCTCCAGAGCCAGCCGTGAGTGTGAGCAGGGAGACTCTAGGGGCTGCGACCTGGAGTCAGCTACAGTGTAGCCCATCCTAACCATCAAATGCTCTGGTGAAAACCTGCTGGCTCTTAGACCTCGTGCCCTGGGGAATCTTACGCTCTAACTCCCTATCCAGGACTGTGGCTGTGACACTGTGTGGCTGCATCCCAGAACCCTCAACACTCAGCTGTCAGCCGTTGGGTCCGCAACCTCCACGGGGTTTTCCTAGTCCCTTGGACGGCAAGGGACCTGACAGTTGATCGGTCATTGATCCGGCTGATGTGCCTCTACCCGCCGATGATCAGCTGCATGGCATAGTCCGCAGACTCGAGGCTCAGAATCTAATCAGACCCAGGTGATGCAATTCCTTCAGGATTTGGCCTCCCGCTTTGAACAGCTCCAGGACTCCTTAGGACCCCTGGTTCAGCAACCTCAATCACAATCAGCTGCTGTGCCTATTCTGTTCTCAGTTGCAGCCACACATTCTCTGCAACTACCAGCTCCGTCCTGTTTCTCTGGGGACTCCAAGGCCTGCAGGGGGTTCCTCAGCCAGTGCACCATTCACTTGGAACTCCAGCCTCAAAACTTCTCGTCTGATTGGGCAAAGGTAGCCTGGGCTGCCCCCCTGTGGGAGATGAATGATCCAGTGTTTCTAGCTTGTCTAACTTCTTATAGCTCTTTTGGAATATCTTCGAGGAACCAGGTTAGGTTTCTTCAGTGGCCAGTGCCCTTTTACATCTTCGCCAAGAGTCTTCTTCAGTGGGACAGTGTACTCTTCAGTTTCATATACTAACAGCTGAGCTGGAATAATGAGACTTTAGTTGCAACCTTTTTACATGACTGAGTGAAGGATGAATTAGCAGGAAGAATCATCCCCGCCGGTCCTTGTGTAACCAGATCGATATTCGCTTTCAGGAGAGGTCCCTAGAAAAAAGACGCCAACACTCCCTGGTCCTTAGCCTGAACTCCCCTCCCTTCATCCTGCAGAGCATCTCCTGCCAGCTGAGGAACCTATGCAGCCTCGGTCGGACCAGGCTATCCCCCGAGGAACGAACTAGGCACAGAACTCTGAGCATGTGTCTCTATTTTTGGAAGGCCAAGGAAGGATTTAACCCCCCTACCCTATTATACTGCCTGAATGAATTTTTCATCTCATTTTTCATCTGAGTATGGATACAAAATAATTTTCCAATAATATTCAAACTGAAAACCATTGCTTTCTTTTGGAACCAAGAATCTTTATGGTAGACAGACCGTGTCTCTGCTGTTGTTTTTAATTAGAGTCATATGGAATGCTAAGCCAGCATTACACTATAACAACGTAAGTGTAAGAAATATGGAGACCAAATTAAAATTGTTACACCTATATATATGCTTGAATGTTGGCATTTGTTTTTGCTTTTTTCTATATACCCTTTTAGAATAGAAATGTCTCTAGCTCACACCCACCCTTGAGGAAGGAGGTACATATACTCCGAAACGCGTCGGCTGCAAGAATACTTCTCAATTGTGTACATACATTGATGCAAAAATGTCTGTTATGCATTCCATACAATCTTTGTTACACCATTGTTGTGTTTTTAATGTTGAAATTTAATAAATTACATTTGTATTATTATATCTTTAAATTTTTATATGTGCCTCAAAAGTCCACTATTAGGGGATTCTTTTCATTGTTTAGCTTTATTACTGGATGTGGCCCAAAAAAACACAGTAAGCTGCCATTCTACAACAAAATTTCTATTGTGGTGGCAAAGGTCATTTTCGTGACTCCTGCTCACTTCGTCCAGGAAACGCTTGGGTCTAATACATCTGGAACATTGGAGTATTGGACCCAGAAATATCACCTTCTCCTCTTTTTCTTTCTGTGTGCCTTCATGTAGGCGCTTCCTCTCATTCGATCTTGGCATATCTGGATTCCGGAGCTGCTGGCAATTTTATGGACTGGAGACTCCGGAGGGGCGATGGAGAGGGATCCCTGAGGCACATGTAAAGTCGCACTCCACGTCTTTCTAAATTTTGTTTCTACTAGGGACGGTACCTCTTTGTGAGTTAGAATTACTCCATGTTTACCCCCACCCTCATTCTTTAATGCCATATAGTTCTGTGCGTCACTGTACATTTGCCGCATTATATTGCAGTATATTATAGTGTATCCGTAGAGTGTGTCTGTGTAGTGTAAGTACTCAAATTAAAGTGCACCAATTACCACTTTACATTGATTAAAGTGCATCTGCATACAGGTTTCCACTTCTTCTTTACATTTGCTTATAAGCACCGCCAGGGGCGTTGCTAGGTGGCCAAAAGACCAGGGCTTCAGCCAGCGGTAGTGGCGCTGGGTTTTTTGGCTGGGCGGTGGGGTTGTGTGGTGGGGGGTAAGCTCACTTGCTGGTTGCTGCTTGGCTTACCAGTGCCCATCAATGCTGACCACTAAACTCACCTACCTGACATACATACACTGACCTACCTGACATACACACACTGACCTATCTGACACATACACTGACATACACTGACCTACCTGACATACATACACTGACCTACCTGATATACATACACTGACCTACCTGACATACACTGACCTACCTGACATACACTGACCTACCTGACATTCACTGCCCTACCTGACATACACTGACCTACCTGACATACACTGACCTACCTGACATACATACACTGACCTACCTGACATACACTGACCTACCTGACATACACTGACCTACCTGACATACAATGACCTATCTGACACATACATGACTGACCAACCTGACATACATGACTGACCTACCTGATATACATGACTGACCTGACTACTGACACACATGACTGACCTACCCGACATACATGACTGACCTACCTGACATACATGACTGACCTGACTACTGACATACATGACTGACCTACCTGACATACATGACTGACCTACCTGACATACATGACTGACCTATCTGACATACACAGATTGTTGCTGCTTAGTCTTACCTGTCCTGTAGTGTGCGAGTACACTCATCCTGGGCCCTGGCATTCACCGTCCACGTCCACCACTCAGACAGCCCTGCAGGCACCAGGCAGGCAGTCAGAGCCAGGATAGAAGAGCCGCCTGCCCATTTACACAGAGCGAGCAGCTCAGCGTGGATCTCCCAGTACCCAGCGTGGCCGCGCAGTGTCATTCCCGCCTCCTTCTGGACCCGGCAGCGCCTATGAATTGGACGTCACACGTCCCACAGTCACGGCATTGGACGAGTGTGACGTCTGTCATAGGAGCCGGGTCCCGGAGGCGGGACTTTGTGTACGTCACTCGACTGCGCTGGCGGGAGATGGTTCCCCGTTACCGCGGCTCAGGGCTAATAATTAATATAGTGATTTTGACACTCGGGGCTTTTTGGGGGCACACTCGGGGCTCCAGCCCCCATCAGCCCCCCCTCCCGACGCCACTGAGCACTACCCCCTCCCTCACAATAATGTCCGGGAGGACCACAAGGAGAGGTATACGTTCACTTGGCACTGTAAGGGGGCCAGCAACAAATGTGTCCACAGGCAAAGGTGGACGTGGTGGTCAGTCCATAGGCAGGGCATCATTTCCTCTGTTTAGTGAGTTTGCTCGTGCTATTCAGCCACAGCATGCAGAGAATATGGTGGACTGGCTTACTAAACCTTCCTCATCCTCCTCAGCCTCTGTCACGCCAGCAGAGACAAGTGTGCAGTCCCCTGCAGTTGCCAGAGTGGATAAAGATGCCTCCGCGTCCACATCTATTCCTGCCATAGCCCCAACATCAACCATGGAGGAGTCATCTGAGTTATTTGACCACAGTGTCAGCCACTTGCTCCAGGATGATGCCCAGCTATTACTGGATTCAGATGTTGGTTCTGGGGTTGAGGATGACAGGAACATGAGCCTAGAGAGAGGGGAGAACACTGGTAGACAAATTGGCATTCATGTTCCCCCAGCCGCAGCGTATTGCCAAGTTGTCTCTAGTGGTAATGATGAAGATGGAGGAGATGGATATGATGATGAGGTCACTGATGCAACTTTGGGTGCTAGGTAGAGCAGAGGAGGAAACTGAAGGTGAGGCGGCACAACCCCAAGGAGGCCGACATCAAGAAAGTGTAGAGAGCAGCCATTCTATTCCATCACATTCTGCAGCTACTATCTCCCGGCCCACTGCCCAAAGCTCAGCTGTCTGGGCCTTTTTCAGCAAATCTGCAGCAGATCGCACTGTTGCTATTTGCAAACTGTGTCTCAGGCACATCAAACGTGGCAAAAATACCAGCCAGATGGGTACAACATGCTTAACAAGACATTTAACGTACAACCACTCGGCAAGAGAACTTAAAAGCCACACAAAAGGGGAACAAATCTGTCCCTCCTCCTCCTTATCCACTTCAGTCTGCCCATGTTATACCGAGTCATTACCTCTCAGCAGCCTCCACTGACAGGGATGATGGTGTAGCACAGGGTGTCCCAGGTCCTAGCAGCACATCTGCCAGTAGCACACCACCAGCTGTAAACTGTAGCCGGCAAATTTCTCAGCCCCATCTGCTGCAGCGGGAAAAAAAGTCCCTGCCACCCACATGACCAGCGTCTAAATGCAAGCTTGTCAAAGCTGTTGGCTCTGCAACTTCTGCCTTTCAGCATGGTGGAATCTGTCCCCTTCCATGAATTCGCACAATGTGCTGTATTACAATGGCAGGTTCCCAGTTGCTACTACTTTTCACGTAAGGCCATTCCATCTCTCTACCATCACGTGGAAGGGAATGTTCTGGCATCGTTGGGCAAGGCAGTCAGCCGTAAAATCCACCTTACTGCTGACATGTGGTCCAGCAAGCATGGGCAGGGACGATATATTTCGTTCACAGCACACTGGGTAACGCTGCTTGCAACTCGAAAAGATGCAGGACAGGGCTTGGTGCTGCAGCTTATTGTGCCCCCACATCTCCATGCAGCTGGTGGTGATGATGCCAGACCTGTGAGCTCTACTCCCTCCCCCGCCACCTCCATGCCCTCCTCTGCAGAATTGTCCTATGAACATCAGGTACCCCCTAAGTGTTCAAAGGGCTATTCCATGAGCCAGGCTAAAAAGTGCAATGCAGTGCTTCAGCTGGTGTGTTTAGGGGACAGGAACCACACTGGAGAAGAGATTCTTGCAGCTCTGCAGGGACAGGCCCAGAGGTGGTTCACACCACACCAGCTGGAGCCAGGAATGGTGGTGTGCGATAATGGCTCAAATCTCCTGTCGGCCCTTAGACAGGGAAAGTCTTCTGTAACCAATGCCATCAGTATATTTCGCATCAATAAGGTTGCGAAGGTCTTGAGAGTGCGCTTTGCTTTTATCCATCATGAGATGTTTCTTGTGTGACACCTTGGTAGTGAGAGATCTTTTTAAAAGGCCATCAGTTGGGATTGAGCCAGCTAATATTAATTTGCACTGACAAGGGGCAGGATTGCTTTCTAATTGCTGATAGATTTCAGCTGGTGTCTTGGCTTTCCATGCCTTTTTGACTGCCCTTTCTTCATGTGTTTCGATTTCTTTGTATGGATTGCATGGGTTGTTACCAACATGTGGTGAAAATTTCATGTCAATAGTACCTTTAGAAATAGATTTACCTAAGAACAGGCCTCGACAGGCGGCCAGGTGCGTGATGTGACGCACACGTAGTGGGGGAGGGGCCTGACGGCGGTGCCGAGGATGTGGGCAGCGGAACAGCTCAAGCAAACGCAGCTGTCTGTGAGGTCGAGCTGACAGCGCGCCGTGTCCAGAGTAGCGGCGGCGGCGTTTGTCGGCACGCCACGGACCGCCGAAACCCGCGGGGTGCTTTCGCCCCACGCTCCCCCTAGCCCCTTCGGATCGATGTGGGGGCACACCGGTTTCACCAGAAGGATGCCGGATGGTCCCGCATCCTAATACCCCCCCCCCCCCCAGCGATATATCACTAACCCTTGGAAGGTTGGATAAGGACAGGATCTTATGCGCTGAGCACGGAGGGATCGAAGCACACCAAGCAACAGAGAGGAGTAAGACTTCCAAAATCTCCAGGGACACCGGCTAACTTGAGGTAGTGTTGGTATTCCTAAGAGGGATCGCTGGTGAACGCAGGCAAGTAAATGTTTTAACACTATGGAAATCGTTGATTGGGAAGGAATTCTATAAACAGGTAATGGTGGAACCTTATATAACAACTGGGTCTGATGGACTTGGCTTAATTAAAGGCTCAAAACCAGCAGGAGGGTATTGACCCAGGAGAGACTGTTTAAATTGTAAACCACTGTCGCTATAAATATAAAAAGTTTGAGGGACGGCTTCACCTCCTGTCTTCCTCTGCCCCCCCCCCCCCCCCCCCCCCGCAGTTATACAGCGAGGAGTTTAGGGAAGTTGATAGTAGGGGGTGGAGTGCGAGAGATCAGAGGAGGCCAGTGGAAGGAGGGGGAAAAGCAGAGATAGAAGGAAATAAACATGCGAGGGCGCCCTCAAAGGGGAGCGGAGGTGAAGCAACCTAGAGAGAGCCTGAACACTAGCTCTATTCAGAAGTATCGGGATGGAGGGAGGTCTGGGAGGTGTGGAGAGTGGGAATGGTCCGGCAGGTACCAAAAGAAAGAATGCAAAACTTAAGTTGTGAACCCAGCGAGCAGCTATAAGCATAGTCAAATGACAGAATTTTCATGTCTCACCTATAATGTTAAAGGGCTGAACTCCCCCCTTAAACGTCACAAAATCCTGCGAGAATTAGAACAATTCAAAGCAGATGTAGTGTTCCTTCAAGAGACCCACCTTTCACAAGATTCACATATTAGATTATTTTCTAAATGCTTCCCCAACTGGTTCTATAGCGACTCCCCTATCAAGAGAGCTAAAGGAGTCGCAATTGGGTTTTCAAGAAGGACCAGGTTTGCGCTACTAGACAGATGTGAGGATAGGGATGGTCGCTATCTTTTTCTGAAAATTAGAATGGGGGAAAGGGTTTTTACACTGGTAAACATCTACTGCCCAAATAACAATCCAGTAAAATTCCTGCTAGGTATTTTAAATAAATTGGCAGATTTTAGGGCAGGACAGGTGATAGTGGCTGGCGATTTGAACTTCTGCTTAGACCCAGCGTTGGACAGCACAGTCGGTAATTCGAGAACGAGTGGGAGACTACTAAAAAAAGTTGGTCAGAAAATGCATAACAGCCAGTTGATAGACGTTTGGAGGGTACAACACGCAAAAAGTAGAGATTACACCTTTTTTTCCTCTGTACATGGATCCTACTCTCGTCTTGACTATTTTTTGGTTGACCATAGGCTGCTAGATTGTGTCAAGGAAACAAAAATAGGCGTTGCCACCCTTTCCGACCATGCGCCGGTTTTGATGAGGGTGGTGACTCCGGGAATCCGGAGATCACCATTCTCATGGCAGTTAGATGAAAAATTAATAGACAATCCAATTATCTATAGCAAGTTACAGGAGGAAATAATAGGCTTCCTCAAGATAAACGATACTGGAGAGGTCTCAGGATCAGTTCTATGGGAGGCGATGAAAGCATATATAAGGGGCATTTTGATTTCTTTGAAAGCCAAAGAGGGAAAGGAAGGAGAAAAAAGAAGGGTGGAGCTGATCGAAGAAATATATCAGTTGGAACAATTACATAAATCAGCTAATGGGGGCCACAACCTATCTCTAATGCAGTTAGTCCAGAAAAGAGAAGAATTAAAAGATCTAATGGAACTGGAATCTAAACGCACACTGTATAAGAGCGCAAAAGACAGTTTTAGGTGGAGCAACAAAATAGGGAAACACTTGGCATCAGTTATTAAAAAGAAAAGAGACACGAATTTCATAGAGAGGATTCAAAATAAAAACGGTATATTTAAATATACTTCTAGCGATATTGCCGAAGAGTTTCAAAAATATTTTACAGCTCTATATAAAATCAAACAAGGTGGGGACGGTACCCTGGGAAAGGAAGAAAGGATAGATGAATTTTTAAGAGAGGCAGGTTTACCAAGTCTATCGGATAATGAGGCAAAAGAACTAGAAGAACCCATTACGGTGGAAGAGATCGAGGGGGCTTTGAAGACATCTCCCTCTGGAAAAAGTCCGGGACCGGATGGCTTCACCACTTACTTCTATAAGAAATTTAAAGATATTCTGTCCCCCAAGCTCTGTCAGATATGGAATAAGATAGGGAGCCAGGAGGAATTCTGTGAAGGAGCTCTGATGGCATCGATCACCCTAATACCCAAAGTGGCGAAAGATAGCTCACTGTGTTCGAGCTATAGGCCGATCGCTTTACTTAATACTGACACAAAATTATACGCCAAGGTAATAGCCAATAGGATGAAGGACAAAATGACATACTGGATACACCCCGATCAGACGGGCTTTATCCCAGGTAGAGAGGGAAGGGATAATGGTGTGAGATCACTATTGGTTATGGGGGCGATGAAAGCGAAGGGGACCCCCAGTCTGCTACTGTCGTTAGATGCAGAGAAAGCCTTCGACAGAGTAGACTGGGGGTTCATGATAAAAACATTGAGGGCGATCGGATTGGGCGACACTATGTTAAACTGGATCAAGGCTCTATACAAGGCCCCTTCTGCATTAGTTAAAGTAAATGGCGTACTTTCAAGTGAAGTCAGGATGGAAAATGGTACCAGACAGGGATGCCCCCTGTCCCCCCTTCTGTTTGCCCTGACTTTAGAGCCCCTACTGGCGGTAGTTAGGAAAAACCCAGATATACGCGGATGCATAGTGGAAGGCGATGAACACAAGCTCTCGGCGTTTGCCGACGACGTTCTGTTCTACATGGTAAACCCAGCGATTTCACTCCCGAACCTTCTGGCTACGCTAAGGAAATATGGGGAACTTTCAAATTATAAGGTGAACCTTAGTAAATCAGTAGCCCTAAATATTAATATAGAGAAACAAGAGGTAAATAAACTCAAAGATCATTTTCAATTTCCATGGTGAAAAAAAATAGATTACCTAGGAATAGTATTAACAAAATCCTTTAAGAAACTATACCAGTTAAACTTTATACCCCTCCTCGAGGAAATTAAGCAGGAAACAAAGAAATGTTTGTACTCTCCTATATCTTGGCTTGGCCGAGTCAATATTGTTAAAATGACTCTAGCCCCGAAGATTCTATACAAAATGCAGCTACTACCAACTCCGTTAGCACAGTCTTTTTTCAGAACTTTGAACAACATCATCTCCAAATTCGTTTGGAAAAATAAGAGGCCACGGATCGCCTTCGGGGTCATGAGCAGGGACAAAGCACAGGGCGGCCTGGCCCTCCCAGATTTTAAGAATTATCATAGAGCAATAGTTCTTTCACGAATGTTGGAATGGGGTAAAGATTCAATAGGGAACAGATGGGTGAAATTAGAAAGAGATTTGAGCACAAATGTAAGTCACTTAATTTGGAACCCTCCACACTTTAGGGAATTAAGTCCAAACACACATATAATAACACGTTACACTTTAAGGATTTGGGACCAATTACACAGACAAAAGACATGGGAATTTAACTCACCATTTATATATTTAAAGGAAAATAAGTTTTTTCCACCAGGGTTAAGAGAGGTAGGAGGGAATTGGATAAGGAAGCACGAAATACAATTACTGGATATCACGAGAAATGGTAAAATTATTTCTTTTCAGGAGTTGTCTCTGCTCAATGACCTAATGAAAATAGATAAATGGAGGTATGATCAGTTGGCATCTTTTATTAAAAGTCTACCAGGTCCAATCAGAGACAAGGAGAACCTCAGATCTATCGAGAAATTGTTTCTGAAAAATAAAGTTAAAATAAAAGAACTATATAAAATATTGCGGGATGAGGGCATAGGCACTAAGCCGTTATATTGCAACAAATGGGAGTCTGAGTTAGGTACATTACCAAGCGATGTAACATGGCAGAATATCTTTAACGCAACACATAAGTCGGCAGTAGATGTGAACACAATAGAATCCAATTTTAAATGCTTGGCTAGATGGTATATGACGCCAGATAGGTTAAACAAGATGCAGGGAGAATCTTCCGGTAATTGTTGGAGGGGATGTCCCGCCAGGGGATCGATGGCACACCTCTGGTGGGAATGTCCAGCAATTAAAAGGTTCTGGCAAGAAGTTCTCATGATAGTACAAGAGATCACGGGGACCGAGATCAGAGAAGACCCCTGGGTATGCTTGTTCCACGGGACGGAGGGTCGGACGGACAAGTACAACGTTTCTTTGACGCCCATTCTCTTAAATGCGGCCAAAAGCTCAATACCAAAAAGGTGGCAAGAGATAGCAGGCCCAAGCATTCGAGAATGGTTAACTAGGGTCAACGGAATCTATAATCTAGAGGCCGGCGACGTTGAAGACCCTCCGGTAGAGACAGAGGAAGCCCGGGTAGGGACAAAATGGGCGAAATGGTTAGCCTATAAAAAAAACATGGACGTATGCGGAGAAGTTCATATGAGGTTGCACATACTAGAAGTAGATACTGCTAAAGGACCAGGGTGGGAGGGGAGGTATGGGGGGGGTGAACTTGGGGGGTGGAGGGGAGGGGAGTCTAGGGTTTAAAAGCTACTACTCGGGTTAAGAAATAGTTGGGGTTCATTTATATAATATTGGAGTTTCATAATAAAGTTCTTTTTTTGTGTTTTAAAAGAAGTAAGAACACTATCCATGCTACCATGATGTGATGTTATAATGGGAAGAAATGACCTAATCATGGTGATTTAATCCTCTCATTGTAAAAAGCTGAAGTAGCAAAAAAAAAAAAAAAAAAAAAAAAGAAATAGATTTACCTAGAAAAATGGTGACCCGTTCAATACAAATTTTACCCCCTGTTTAATATATATATATATATATATATATATATATATATATATATATATACAGTATCTCACAAAAGTGAGATACATCCCTCACATTTTTGTAAATATTTTATTATATCTTTTCATGTGACAACACTGAAGAAATTACACTTTGCTACAATGTATGTACAGCTTGTATAATGCCCCATACACACGGTCGGATTTTCCGACGAAAAATGTGTGATAGGACCTTGTTGTTGGAAATTCCGACCGCGTGTAGGCTCCATCACACATTTTCCAACGGATTTTCCGACACACAAAGTTTGAGAGCAGGATATAAAATTTTCCGACAACAAAATCGGTTGTCGGAAATTCCGATCGTGTGTACACAAATCTGACCGACAAAGTGCCACGAATGCTCAGAATAAATAAAGAGATGAAAGCTATTGGCTACTGCCCCGTTTATAGTCCCGACGTACGTGTTTTACGTCACCGCGTTCAGAACGATCGGATTTTCCGACAACTTTGTGTGACCGTGTGTATGCAAGACAAGTTTGAGCCAACATCCGTCGTAAAAAAATCCTAGGATTTTGTTGTCGGAATGTCCGAACAAAGTCCGACCGTGTGTACGGGGCATAACAGTGTAAATTTGCTGTCTCGTCAAAATAACTCAACACACAGCCATTAATGTCTAAACCGCTGGCAAGAAAAGTGGGTACACCCCTAAGTGAAAATGTCCAAATTGGGCCCAAAGTGTCAAAGTGTCAATATTTTGTGTGGCCATTCTTTTCCAGCACTGCCTTAACCCTCTTGGGCATGGAGTTCACCAGAGCTTCACAGGTTACCACTGGAGTCCTCTTCCACTCCTCCATGACGACATCTGGTAGATGTTAGAGACCTTGTGCACTAATGTAGCCCCAGATCATAACACTCCCACCACCATGCTTGACTGTAGGCAAGACACACTTATCTTTGTGCTCCTCACCTGGTTGCCGCCACACACGCTTGACACCATCTGAACCAAATAAGTTTATCTTGGTCTCATCAGACCACAGGACATGGTTCCAGTAATCCATGTCCTTAGTCTGCTTGTCTTCAGCAAACTGTTTTCGGGATTTCTTGTGCATCATCTTTAGAAGAGGCTGCCTTCTGGGACGACAGCCATGCAGACCAATTTGATGCATTGTGCAGCGTAAGGTCTGAGCACTGGCAGGCTGACCCCCCACCCCTTCAGCCTCTGCAGCAATGCTGGCAGCACTCATACGTCTATTTCCCAAAGACAAACTCTGGATATGACGCTGAGCATGTGCACTCAACTTCTTTGGTCGACCATGGCGAGGCCTGTTCTGAGTGGAACCTGTCCTGTTAAACCGCTGTATGGTCTTGGCCACTGTGCTGCAGCTCAGTTTCAGCGTCTTGGCAATCTTCTTATAGCATAGGCCATCTTTATGTAGAGAAACAATTATTTTTTTCAGATCCTCAGAGAGTTCTTTGCCATGGTGCCATGTTGAACTTCCAGTGACCAGTATAAGAGAGTGAGAGTGATAACACCAAATTTAACACACCTGCTCCCCATTCACACCTGAGACCTTGTAACACTAATGAGTCACATGACACCGGGTAAGGAAATTGGCTAATCGGTCCCAATTTGGACATTTTCACTTAGGGGTGTACTCACTTTTGTTTCCAGCGGTTTAGACATTAATGGCTGTGTGTTGAGTTATTTTGAGGGGTCAGCAAATTTACAATGTTATACAAGCTGTACACTCACTACTTTACATTATAGCAAAGTGTCATTTCTTCAGTGTTGTCACATGAAAAGATATAATAAAACATTTACAAAAATATATATATATAATATATATTGTATACACTTGTAAGGAATCCTTTCAAGGAATCCTTGCTGTGCTGAAAACTTTTCTTCACGTTGATCATTGACAGTTTCCAGCCCATGGTCATTACAGCACTCAGCACTACTGAACAGCCAATTTCTTGAACATATGTGTGGGGAATATTGCGTTTATGACTACAGTGTACCCATCTTCTGATGGCTCCTTCCAGCAGGATAATGTTAGAAAGCTCAAATCATCTCACCACTGGTTTCCTGAACATGACAATGAGGTCACTGTACTCCAATGGCCTTCACAATCATCAGATCTCAATGCAATAGAGCACCTTTGGGGTGTGATGGAATGGGAGATTCGCATCATGGATGTGTAGCCAACAAATCTATAGCAATTACGTGATGCTATCATGTCAACATGGACCAAAATCTCTGAGGAATGTTTCCAACACCCTGTTGAATCTATGCCATGAAGAATGAAGGCAGTTTTACAGGCAAAAGGGGGTCCAATGCGATACTAGAAAGGTGTACCTAATAAAGTGTCTGATGAGTACATACTGTATTTATACTGTATATATACAATTGTGAGGGGGTGGTGAGAAGACAGGGTAAGAGCAGGTTCGTTTTTTGGGTGAAGGTTCTCTTTAAGATCAATGACTGCAGAGAAGAGGGAAGTCTCTGCAGGGCCCCATCATAATTTTGCTTTGGGGCCCCATGATCTATAATTACACCCCTGGCTCAAGCCAAAATGTGATTCGTTCTTTTTAAGAAAAGGGGTAGATATTGGGCAGAGTTTGGAGAACGATCCAACCACAAGCTTCTTCTTCCACTGGTCATTCACATACTGTTGTGTACACACGCAACCTAGTATGCTTCAAGTTATTGCAGGCTTTCCCCTGTCTATTTTTGGGATGTGCACAAATGTCCGCATTGGACCATAGAAATCCACATTTGCATTCTTTCCGCCAACAGAATGACCCCTTTATCTCTTTATGATCTAGCTAGTACTCATATTTCGATGCTATATTATGAAACAACCAAATATAGTCCACACAGGAATAAAGTAGGAATAATGTTACACAGAACTACAAACCAACACATTAAAGGATCAGTCCACCTAAAACTCAAAGTTCCATTTATGAAAGATGCTGAATTTTTTGGTAGGAAACTGAAGCTTAATCCGATTAGATGCAGCTGCTGTTCGACTGAAGATTTTGCAATAAGCTCCATCAATTTGTAGATCGAAGAGTGTCCCATGGGATGGTGCCAACAAGGCCACCCGCGGCAGGAATTTTGCATGTTTTTTCAGGAACTAGACAAAATTTGATCCAAGCATGGCCAGCCTAATGTAGTTCCTCCATCCTCCATGTCACCATATAAATACTGCCTCATTTCATCATGATGCTATCACGGCCTGAAGAAGGAGCTCTGAGTGCTCTGAACGCACGCCTGCTGGCCCTGTTTCCCACATCCAGTGACGTCACAGCTGACGGGGAGACGACTGCCAGCTTGACTCGGAGCCTTGGAAGCCCCTGCAGCTAGCGAGACAGCAGCAGGACCCCACACCGCTGGCAAATTTGAGATCCACGCAGGTGCACAGCCCAGAACGCACACTGTCTGTTTTTCCTATTGCATTCTACCCTCCTCTCGGCGCTCGCCGGTGTTTCTTGGGCTTGCCGCTTTTACCTGTGAGCCCAGGAAACGATCCGACGGTTCACGTGGCTGGCCATAGAGGTGAACAGAGAACAGATTATCTCTGATCACCTCTATGATCTTGGAGCACCGGGGAGACGTCATGATGTCACTTCCAGTCTAAGACAGAAGTAAACAGTTTTTTAAAGAAAAAGATCACATTTTGTTTTTTTGATCTTGTCTATCTTATATTTCTTGATCTATAGACCCCAGATCTATCCATAAAGATGACCTGTCATCCCTTATTTCTATTACAAGGGCAGTTAACATTACTTGTATTAGGAATAAAAATGCCAAAAAAAATAAAAAATGAAAGGCACAGTGTTTAAAAAAAAAAAAAGTCAGGTATGCATATGTAAACGGTGTTTGCACCACACATGTGAGGTATCGCCACGAATGTTAGAATGAGAGCAATAATTCCAGCGCTAGACCTCCTCTGTAACTCTAAACAGGTAACCTGTAAACATTTTAAAGCATCATCTATGAAGATTTTTAAGTCATGTAGTCCCTCGCCATTCCACGAGTGCGCACAATTTTAAAAAGTGACATGTTAGGTATCTTTTTTACTCGGCATAACATCATCTTTTATATTTTACCAAAAAAATGGGTTATGTAGTGTGTTTTTTTGCATTAAAATTCATTAAAATGTATTTTTTTCCCAAAAAATTGCATTTGAAAAACCGCTGCACATAAAAAATTGCAACGACCGCCGTTTTATTCCCTAGGGTCTCTGCTTAAAAAAAAAAAAAAAAATATATATATATATATATATATATATATATATATATATATATATATATATATATATATATATAATGTTTGGGGGGTTCTAAGTAATTTTCTAGGAAAAAATACTGGTTTTTACTTGTAAACAAAAAGTGCCAGAAAAGGCTTGGTCTTGTGGTTAAAAAAGACAGATAAGACCGTTCTGCTGTCTTTTTAGCTTGCAAGAAGTGGCAAGGACTTGTGGAATGGGTTCTTAGCCTGAAAAAAAGAAAACCGATGCAGTGACTATAGACTGGTAAACTGCAACATATAACATTTTTGTTTTGGGGCTCATTCACACTAGCGGTTGGGGACAGGGGGTTTGTGCTTGAGTAGCAGGAGCAACCACTATCTCCTTTAGGTGCAGAGGCTACAGGTGTACACATGTCACCACCGTGATGCTTTGAGTCCACGGCAGGAATTTTAATCCCTGTTGCTTATGGCAGGTGTAGTGCCTCCTAAACACTACCCATTTACGTGAATTGGGTCATTCTGCAAGCACCCTGCAACCGCAGTTGCGGCATACTAGTACAATGATCGAGAGGTTAAAGCAGGTAGTGAAATCCTGTCAAATGCTCTCTGAAGAGCCATATGAAAGTTATTCGCTCTTCAGAGAGCTATGTGAACGAACCCCTGATGCATGTAACAATCTATAACAGGTTTTTCTCTCTATACTGGCAGTGGCCCAGACTTGCTCCAAGTCACTCTAGCAGCTTACCCCTTTCCATAGCTCCCAACTGTCCCTGATTTTGAGGGACTGTTCCCGATTTGGAACAAAAGTCCCTCATTCCTCCTTATTTGTCCCTCATTTTGGTCTGAACTATATAGTTGTATATAAAATGCACTTTTTAGCTTTTAAAAAGTGTTCTCCTTTGCCAAACATTTCATCCAACTTCTAGATTGCTCTATTTGTAAATTTAAAAAGCCAGTAAAAAGGAATAATAGTGGTAATAAAAGCACTTGTGGGTTTTACCAATATTTTTTTCTTGTATAATTCACCTTTAAGAGTGCGTGGCGCGCGGGGGGGGGGGAATGTCCTATGCATACATACTTTTGCTAATAGGTATCCCTCATTCCCATCTCAAAAAGTTGGGAGGCATGCCTTTCAATCATAGTTATGGTGCATGTGACTGGAGAGTATCCACAAACCTTTAGCCCTGTAATATAGGTTTTATACAACATAACACAAGTTCTATCTGCAATGTGGTAGTTGCTCCCTCTGCTGGTGATTAAACAAAATGCGCTAAGGTAGGCGAGATTAAAATTTGTAGAGGATGAGGTCATACTTGGATATTTTTCTGCATGACTTAGCTCATTCAGCCTTTGCACAATTATCTGTTCCCTTTTCCTACTGCAGTAGCTTTGGATATATTTATAGGGTAGGGTAGGGAACTCCGATTAGCTCACTTATGTATAATAAACAATTGCTAAACTCATTTTTAAGTCAATCTCTAATTGTGTTGCAAAAAAATCCCCTGTAGGTTAACTGTATACATTGTAAAAACTTTATTAGATTGGTATGATCTTGGGGGGGGGGGGGGGGGTACCCTATGCCATTTTTTAAAAATTATTATTATTATTTTGGCAAGGGGTTCCTCCTCAAGATTCATACCAGACTCAAAGGGCCTGGTATTGTCAGGATCAAAGTCGGATCTCGTTCATTGAAGTCGGATGGACTTCAAATTAGTTACATTAATTTGTATGTTTTATATCTGCCTGTCGTTCAGCTTTAAAGGAAATCCGTGTAAAGTTCTTAGTTTTAAAATGGCTCCCAATGCTTTCGCTCAGCCACAGAAGTAGCTGTTTGGCACCTAAATAGCTACTTTGACTTCTTGGTCACATTTTTATCCCAACTCCTCTTTCCTTTGTCTTCCTATTGGCCAGTGAGACTGCTTTTCACGTTTAAAGGTCAATAGGAAGTAGGGTTGCACCGATACTAGTGTCGGTATCGGTGCCGATACCAAGCATTTGCACAAGTACTTGCAAATGCTCCGATGCTTGATCCAATATCTGGGCAGTCAGGGGTGATCGGTGTGGCGGTGGGGGGAGTTACAAGCTCCAATGTCCCTGTATATATTTCAGTAAAGCAGCTGATAGCTGCTTCTCCTCCTCTCCCTCGGCTTTCAGCTGCTTTATTGAAATCTATACAGGGGAATCCGTGCTTGTAATTGCCCCCACCTCCGCACCAATTACCCCTGACTGTCCATGTATCCTCCTCCAGTCCCCCCTCTGTGCTCCTCCAGGCTCCTCTGGCCCCCCACCGTGCTCCTGTCCCCCTCCGCTGTCTCCTGTCCATTCATCTCCAGTGAAGCTGAGGCTGCAAAGAAAGGGACTGGGGAATCTCTGTCCTCAGTCCCTTTCCCTTTCTCAAAAGAGAGATGTCAGGGGTCTGAGACCCCTGATATCTCACCAAAGCCCCCCCAACAGGGCTGATAAAAATATAAATAAAATAAAGAACTGTAATAAATAAATATTTAAAAGGTTAAATTGTAAAAATAATAAAAAAATAAAATAAAAAACACACTAACACCCCCACCCCAAAAAAAGAAAGCATTGCAAAAAAAATAATTTTTTTTTTTTAAATAATAAAAAAAAAAATAGTAGAAAATAAAATTGTAAAAAAAAGAAAATAAAAATAAAAAAAAACTGACACAGTCAACACATCATCAGTGCTGCATATTAGTGCCACTGTCACATAAAAAAAAGTATCGGTATCGGCGAGTAGGGATGAGCCGAACACCCCCCCCCCCCCCCCCGGTTCGGTTCGCAGCAGAACATGCGAACAGGCAAAATTTTGTTTGAACACGCAAACACCATGAAAGTGTATGTGACACGAACGTGAAAAATTAAAAGTGCTAATTTTAAAGGCTTATATGCAAGTTATTGCCATAAAAAGCGTTTGGGGACCCGGGTCCTGCCCCAGGGGACATGGATCAATGCAAAAAAAAGTTTTAAAAACTGCAGTTTTTTCGGGAGCAGTGATTTTAATAATGCTTAACCACTTGCCGCCCGCCCAGCTGTCAAATGATGGCTGGGGGGTGCGGCTCTCGTTCTGGGTGGACGTAATAGCGGTCGTTCTGGGAGAGCTCTCGGTCGGCTGCGGCTCTTTAACCATGTGATCGGCTGTGTCCAATCACAGCCGGTCACATGTAAACACGGAAATGCCGTAATCGGCGCTCCTCGCCTCATACTGACAGAGTGTGAGGAGAGGAGAGCCGATCAGCGGCATCTCCTCACTGGGGACAGCTAGGCATGTAATCAGGGCACTGACCATCAGTACCCTGATTACAATTAAGTGCCCACCAGTGCCAGCAATGATTGCCCACCACTGCCAGCAATCAGTGCCAACCAGTGCCCACAATTGCCACCAATCTGTGCCCACAAGTGCCAGCAATCAGTGGCCATTAGTGATGCCAGTCAGTGCTGGCTATCAGTGCTGCCCATCAATGCTCATCACTGCTACCCATCAATGCCACCCATCAATGCCTATCAGTGCTGCCCATCAGTGCCGCCTATCCCTGCCACCTATCTGTGCCCCCCAGTGCTGCCTATCTGTGCCTATTACTGCCACCTATCTGTGCCCAGTGCCCACCAGTGCCACCCATCAGTGCTGCCTATCAGTGCTCATCAGTGCCACATATCAGTGCAACCTATCAGTTCCCATAAGTGCGGCATATTCGTGACTCCTCATCAGTGCCACCTAATCAGTGCCCATACAAGCCACCTTATCAGTGCCTATCAGTGCAGCCTATCAGTGCCCATCAGTGCCTCCTCATCAGCGCCTATCGGTGAAGGAGAAAAATTATTTATTTACAAAATTTACTTACAGAAACTAAGAGAACCTTTTTTTTATTTCAAAGTTTTTGGTCTTTTTTTTTTTTTTAGGAAAAAATAAAAAACCCAGGAGTGATTAAATACCACCAAAAGAAAGCTCTATTTGTGTGAAGAAAATTATAGTAAGGGGAACCCCGCACCCAAATTTAAAAGAAAAATGGCGTGGGGGTCCCCACGCACTACATACTCTGAACAGCAGTATATATACTATACGGCCTGCCCTATATGCTCTGCAGAAAATTGGGCCTTAGATGTTGGTGGTACTAGAACACTGTAAGCTCTCACAGTTACTCTTGGTGAGCACAGGTACGGGCCCTGCTGTGAAATACTATATCAAAAATTGTAATTATATGCCCCCTCTTAAACAGGGGCAGAAAATTGGGCCTTTGGTGGTGGTGGTACCACAACACTGTAAGCCCTCACAGATACTTTTGTTGGGCGCAGAAACGGGCCCTGTGTTGAAATATTATATCAAAAATTGTAATTACATGCCCCTGTTAAACAGGGGCAGAAAAATTGGGCCTTGGGTGATGGTGGTGGTGCCCTAAACCAAAAATATTGTTGGAAGCTAGCATCATCAAGTTTGAGGAAGAATAGATTAGTCAGCATAGGCAGTCTTCAAGGGATCCCACATCCATGGAAAATGCAATCAGTTACATCAGCATCAGGTGCTTGATTGCTGCTGATCCAAGACTGATTCATTTTTATGAATGTGAGCCTATCAACAGAGTCTGGGGTCAGGAGCACTCTATGATACGTTACAAACCCTCCAGCAGCACTGAATGTGCAATCAGAAAGAATGCTGGATGCAGGACAGACCAGTAGCTCAATTGCATATTGAGCAAGTTCTGGCCAATGGTCCATCCTCGAGACCCAGTAACCCAGTGGATGCTCTGCACCATGTAATGCAGACGCTGGTGATAATTTCTTGAACCGATCAGACCTTGGCGCTGAGGACTGAAAAATTGTTTAAAGGCATCGGTCAGCCGGCCACCTTCTCCACCGCTCTTCCTCTGACCGAAAGAAGCCTCAGCAACACGTTGTCCAGCACCAGGAAATTGTAACCTCCCAGGGTCTGGAAATGCATTGCACAAAACTTTCTTCAAGGCCTGAACATGTTTCATCCTATGCTCCCTCTGCTAAGGCAGGATGAGTTCTACAACCTTACCCTTGTAACGTAGATCAAGAAGGTTTGCCAGCCAGTAATGATCCCTCTCCTTGATACCACAAATCCTCGGGTCCTTTCGCAGGCTTTGCAGAATCAGGGAGGCCATGCAGCATAAGTTTGCAGAAGCATTCGATTCTGAGTCCTCTGGGTCACTAAGGATCACATGATCCATAACAACCTCCTCCCAGCCACGTGCAACTCCTTGGGTTTCTGTGGACTGAAAACCATCCCTTGAAGACTGCTGCTGAGTGTTATCCTCCACGTCCATGCTGACACAATCCTCCTCCTCCTCTTCTTCCTGTGTGTTTGGTGGGCCCGCAGGAATGCTATCTGGATAAAGGGGGCCTTGAGAGGTAAGGAAGTCATCCTCTTCCTCCCGCTGTTCTGCCTCAAGTCCCCTGTCCATTATTCCATGAAGCGTGTGCTCCAACAGGAAGACTAGAGGGACAGTGTCACTGATGCATGCATTGTCGCTGCTCACCATCCTTGTGACCTCCTCAAATTGTGACAGGACAGTGCATGCATCCTTGATCAGTAGCCACTAGGGTGGCGAAAAGAAGCCAAACTCCCCTGACCCTGTCCTGATGCCATACTTCCACAGGTACTCATTGATGGCCCTCTGCTGCATGTGCAGCTGCTGCAGCATTGCCAACGTTGAGTTCTACCTGGTGGGCATATCACAAATGAGGCGGTTGGTGGGCAGGTTACATTCCCTTTGAATGTCAGCCAGCCGAGCACTGGCATTGTATGACCGGCAGAAATGACCACAGATTTTTCTGGCCTGCCTCAGGAGATCCTGTAAGCCTGGGTACCTACTTAAGAACCGCTGCACCACCAAATTCAAGACATGTGCCAAACATGGAACATGGGTCAAGTGTCCCTGTCGGAGGGCGGAGAGAAGGTTGGTGTCATTGTCGCATACAACTATTCCTGGCTGAAGCTGGCATGGCGTAAACCACCTCTGAGCCTGCCCCTGCAGAGCTGACTGATTATCTGCCCCAGTGTGGCTCCTGTCTCCTAAGCAGACCAACTCATGCGCTGCATGGCATCTTTTTGCCTGACTGCTTGCGTAGCCCCTTGAACGCTTACGGAGCACCGCTGGTTCAGAGGACAAATCTGCATAAGAGGCCCTAGAGCAGCGGTTCTCAACCTGGGGGTTGCGACCCCCTGGGGGTCGATTGCCGATTCGCCAGGGGGTCGCGAATGCTGGCCGAGACGGACCCGAAGTTACTGCCGGAGTCTGTCCGTCTTGGCCAGCGAGATGTCACTTCCTGGAGAGGAGAGACCGCACAGAAGTGACGTTCCGTCACCGCCAACTTGGTACTCTTGTCTGCAGTAAGGCTACACTAATGCCCTGTACACACGATAGGATTTTCCGATGGAAAATGTGTGATAGGACCTTGTTGTCGGAAATTCCGACCGTGTGTAGGCTCCATCACACATTTTCCATAGGAATTTCCGACACACAAAGTTTGAGAGCTTGTCGGAAATTCTGATCGTGTGTACACAAATCTAACGCACAAAGTGCCACGCATGCTCAGAATAAATTAAGAAATGAAAGCTATTGGCTACTGCCCCGTTTATAGTCCCAACGTACGTGTTTTACGTCACCGCATTCAGAACGATCGGATTTTCCGACAACTTTGTGTGACCATGTGTATGCAAGACAAGTTTGAGCCAACATCCGTCGGAAAAAATCCATGGATTTTGTTGTCCGAATGTCCGATCAATGTCCGACCGTGTGTACAGGGCATTAGAAGTCGGACGCGTTTACCAAGAGGGCGGCGACGAAACGTCACTTGCAGAAGCTGAAAAACACCTGTGATTTTTGGTAAGTTAGACACAGCAATTATAAAAGCATTTTACACTGTGTGTCACCAGGGCAATAAAGACATAGATTTTTTAAAAGTAAATGCTGACATGACAATTTTTTTTTTATTATGGAACAATGCATATCATTACTATATAAACGTCCCAGTTGGTTCCTCAAAAGTGGTTATTCCGTGCAAGTGCTAGACACATGTTTGGGTGCTATACACTTTGTATCTAGCACTTTTGAGGAACCAACCGGGATGTTTATATATAAATCAGTGGTGGGGCGCAAACAAACTGAAAAAAATCTGAAAAAAACCCCCCATTAAAACGCCGCCACTGTGCCATCAAACGCGGCCACTGTGCCCATCAATTGTCGCCACTGTGCCATCAAATGCAGCCGCTGTGGCCATCAATTGTCGCCACTGTGCCAGCAAACGCCACCACTGTGCCATCAAATGCAGCCACTGTGGCCATCAATTGTTGCCACTGTGTCAGCAAACGCCGCCACTGTGCCATCAAACGCAGCCACTGTGCCCTTTAATTGTTGCCACTGTGCCAAACGCAGCCACTGTGCCCATCAATTGTCGCCACTGTGCCAGCAAACGTCGCCACTGTGCAGCCACTGTGCACATCAATTGTCACCCCTGTGCCCATCAATTGTCGCCACTGTGCCAGCAAACGCTGCCACTGTGCCATCAAATGCAGCCACTGTGCCCTTTAATTAATGCCACTGTGCCAAACGCAGCCACTGTGCCCATCAATTGTCGCCACTGTGCCAGCAAACATCGCCACTGTGCAGCCACTGTGCCCATCAATTGTCACCACTGTGCCCATCAATTGTCGCCACTGTGCCTACAAACTGTGTCAACAAACGTGACCAACGAAAATAATTTTACTGTTAGGGGTCCCCGCAACTTGGGAAATTTTATCAAGGGGTCACGGCACTAGGGAGGTTGAAAACCACTGCCCTAGAGGAAGAAGAAGAGGAGGGGGTGGAGGAGAGAGCTGTGGCAGAATCACCACTAGCATTTTGGAGGCGTGGTGGCGGAATAAGCTCCAACAATACTGAACTCTGTCCTGCATCCTTCCCAGCTGCCAGCAGAGTTACCCAGTGCGCCGTGAAGGAAAGGTAATTTCCCTGCCCATGCCCGCTGGACCATGAGTCAGTGGTAATATGCACCTTACTGCTGACCGCCCTGTCCAACAAGGCCAAAACATTGCCTTCCACATGCTAGTAGAGAGCTGGAATGGTCTTCCGTGAAAAGAAATGGCGTTTTGGAACCTGCCACTGAGGTACAGCACATTCCACAAATTCATGAAAGGGGACAGAGTCTACCAGCTGAAAAGGCAGCAGTTGCAGTGCTAGCAATTTGGCCAAGCTAGCATTCAGACGCTGAGCATGTGGATGGCTGGGACCGAATTTATTTTTACGGTTCAGCAACTGGGGTAGGGAAATTTGCCTGCTAAAATCAGATGGTGGTGTACTGCTAGCAGATTGGCTGCAAGTACTTGGGACAACTATTGCTATAGCTTCATTCCTCTCAGTGCAGGTTTTTGAGAGGACTGGAGGTATAGTGGGGCTGGAGATCCCAGATGAGGAGCAAGGAGAAGTCTACCTTTTTCTTTGATGTACATCTTTCAAGTACTGCTGCCAATGGACTGCATGGCAGGTCATCATATGTCTGGTCAAGCATGTGGTGCTGCTGTTCTGACCATGCTTGATCCGCTTCAGACATAGGTTGCAAACAGCAACGCTGCGATCTGCTGCACACGTGTCAAAAAAGGCCCACACAAGGAACTTTTAAAATTCAGTCGGGAGTCAACAACGCCCTGTGGTGTGATGCAATAGGGTGGCTGCCCTTAAGCTGCCCCCTAGAGGACATACTGCCCCGTTGGAGTTGTGCCTCCTCCTCCTCTCAGGTACCCAAGTAAAGCCAGTGACCTCATCATCCCCTATCTCCTCTTCACTGGTGCAAACTTGGCAGTATGCTGCAGCTGGGGGAACATGACTGCCAGTTTCTTGTCCTTCTTGGGCACCCCCTCTCTCTAGGCTCACGTTACTCCCTTCCTCAACCTGGGAACCAACATCGAAGCCTTCAAATCTCTGCGCATCCTCCAGCAGCATGTACCCGACACTGTGATCGAATAGTTCTGGGGACTCCTCTGTGCATGATGGTGGGGCTACGGAAGGAGTGACTGTGAACAAGGAGCCAGTGGAATAGACCGCTTTGGCAGCTGCATTAGAAGGCAAACTACTCTGAGCCTGGGTGACAAAGGATGAGGGGGATTAGGACGGCTTTGTTTTCCATTCCACCAACTCTTCTGAATGTTCTGGCTCAATAACACGGCTAGCAGCAGAAAAAAAGGACAAGCGTGCCCCACGGCCACCTGCAGAGGATGCACCATGTCCACGACCAGCACTGTTGACTGTAGACACAAAGGCTGCTTGCCCTCTTTTAGTGGCCTGCAAGCATCTGCCTCTCCTTGGTGGCCTTCCCGGCATGACGTATATTTTGTTTTGCAACACCACACTACACTGTATTGGATACTGTGTACACCACCAGAAGTGTAGTAGAAACTGTACACACTGTATTAGATACTGTGTACACAACCAGAAAAGTAGTAGAAACTGTTCTACGGCTGCACTGTATTGTGTACTGTGTACACCACCAGAAGTGTACCAGAAGTGTAGTAGAAACTGTACACACTGTATTAGATACTGTGTATGCCACCTGCACTGTATTAGCAACTGTACTACGGCTGCACTGTATTTTATACTGCGTACACCACCAAAAGTGTAGTAGACACTGTACACACTGTATTAGATACTGTTTACACCGCCTGCACTGTATTAACAACTGTACTACGGCTGCACTGTATTGTGTACACCACCAGAAGTGTAGTGGAAACTGTACACACTGTATTAGATTCTGTGTACACCACCAGACAAGTAGTAGAAACTTATAAAAAAGGAAAAGAGAGGCGCCTTTCTTTTCCTTTTTTATATCTTCAGAGTTGCTTCTCCTCTAACCAAAGTGCTGCCAGAAGTGCCATCTCATCACTATCATCCCTCTGACCAGCTACCCACCTCCACCAGAGCGCCCTTATCACCTCTAAGTAGTAGAAACTTGACTGGTGTATGCTGATGTATAGTTTTTTCCACCTGTTACCCCCAACCCTTGCATTCTCCCCCTTACCATCCCTAATGAACACACGCCACACCTTCTGGATTAAATGGCCGTATGGCCCCTTTATTAACAACCATAACAAACTCTATAAATTAACTTCCATTTTAAATATATATATATATATATATATATATATATATATATATATATAAAAACATATATAACAACTTTTTAACATATATATACTGACTACTATGTCTGAGGTTCATGAAGGAAGGTATTCTATCGCATTGGCTGTACCACCAACACTTCGGCATCCTGGCCCGTAGCTGCGATCCCACCAGCTCAGGGACAACTATTGAACTATTGTCACCTTTTTGCCCAATGCAGCCCGATGACCAATAGCCCATAATTACCAGATAGGGAAGGTACCTATACCGAAATAGGCCCAACCCGTTCCACACCATATACTGTATACATTCCACCATTCCGAGCTTGGAACCAGAGACCCCTGAATCCAACCTAAAACAAGAACATATCACACAAACCAAAATCTTAATAACAGGGAGGGAGGGAGGAAAACAAAAGTTTTTCTGGTGTTGCCTCTTCTCCTGTTCACCCTCTACTAACAATCCCCCGCCCCCCCAAGCAGGATCACCACCTAAGCCGCACCTCCTGCCCTTTCATTGCTCCACACCTAGTCCCCCCACCTCTTGCCTGCCTGCTTTTCAGGAACAAACCTGTGCAATTCTAACAGCATCCCCCAGTCATGTAGGCCCTGCACCCAGGTTCCCTTTGTTCCGGGCCTGTTCTGTACTACGGCTGCACTGTATTGTGTACACCACCTGAAGTGTATTAGAAACAGTACACCACGGAATGCACTGTAGATATAGGCTACACTGGATGCAGAGTATATATATATATATATATATATATATATATATATATTTATATATATATATGTATATGACTGTATATATATATTAAAGCAGTTGTATACCCTCAGAAAAAAACAAATTTAAAAAAAAATCAAAAAAACCCTGTAAGGCAAAATCATAATGAGCTAGTATGCACCGCATACTAGCTCATTATGAAATACTTGCCTTAGAACGAGGTCCCCGTATCGCAGGCTGGTCCATGCCAAGGGAGCTGACATTTTGCCCTCGTGTGTCTTCGGGGTTCGCGGCTCCGGCCCTGTGAGTGGCCGGAGCCGCGATGACATCACTCCCATGCATGCGCGCGGCAGTCTTCTTCCCGGCAAGGTCTGGCAGCACCTGCCTGACCTTCAGCCGGGCATTCACAGCGCATGCGCCGTTGACATCAGCGGCTGCATGCAAAGTGAATATCTCCTAAACCGTACAGGTTTAGGAGATATTCATTTTACCTACAGGTAAGCCTTATTATAGGCTTACCTGTAGGTAAAAATGAAAAAAAAAAAAACACTGCCTTCACTGACTGAATATAGAGTAAACACTGAATGTATAGGCTATGATAAATGCAGAGTATATATATATATATATATATATATATATATATATATATATCAAATACACTGCCGCTAACTGAATAACCTGCCTGCTTAATCGAAACCAGGCTATCTCTCCGTCCACACCAACAACACTACACAGGGCCCCCGTGTAGGCAGCCTTATATAGTGTGGGGCGTGGCCTTAGTCCCCCTGAGGCATGATTGGCCAAAGGCACCCTACCTTTGACCAATTATGGCTCTCTTAGCAGAGGGCGCTGGGATTGGCCAAAGCATGCAGGTCAGGTGCATGCTTTGGCCAATCATCATACAGCAATGCACTGCGATCCCGCAGTGCATTATGGGGAGTTCTGCAGCGTTCGAATTTTCAGCGAACGCCCCGTAATGTTTGCTCTTCGGTGAATGGGTGAACAGCCATTGTTCGAGTGGAACGTATGTTTGACCCGAACATCAAGCACATCCCTATCAGCGAGTACTTGAAAAAAGTATTGGTACTTGTACTTGGTCTTAAAAAAGTGGTATTGGTGCAACCCTAAGGCCTCATGTACACTGCTGCTGGTAAACAAATGTTTAGGATCAGTTGGGCGTTTTTTTTTGCCCCTGAACTCTCCTCTATGTTATCTTATCAGCACATGTACACAGGGTCATTTAAAGTGCTTACTAGGCAGTTGAGTTTAGAAGCATTTTTTGAAAATCAAAAAAATGCATTCAGGACGGATGTTCAGAGGCATTTAAAACTCCAAATGCCTGTAACAGCTTGTAAACGCATGTAAACGCGGTAATTCAGGTTAACAGGCTTTTGGTTTACAGGCATTTTTAATGAAGATACATTTTTGACTATTTGCAAAAAAAGGAAAAGAACACTTCTAAATGCAAATGCGGCTAAACGCGGCATAATAGGGAGACACAAAGGATGGAAGAAGGTAGAGTAGAAGTCTAAACAGGATACTGTTGTGGCTATCTGCACCCTGGGTTTGGGGATCCTGCGTCACAGCGAAGATTGTCTACATGTAATTGTTGTTATATGCCATTTCTACAGAGGTATGCTGCCACCTAGTGTTATTGTATAATAACTGCATCCACATTGCAAGATCCTATGTTATGTGATGGTGGGCAATAGGGGAGTGCTTGGCAAACATGCACACAACTACTCCTTTTTCTTTGTTTTAAGTATATGTATCATCTAATTCAGTGTTCTTTAACCTTCCTTCAGTCATGGCACCCTTAATTTTGCACAGTCCCATGGCACAGTACTCTGAGGGTTCGTTCACACCATGAGGTGTGTCCGAGCACGTGCTTTTTTGCGTGTTCGCGAACGTCTTTTTTTTTTTTTTTTTTTAATGGGCATAAACGTACACGCATTTGCTAGATGCATGGGGGTGTTATAAAGAAATAATGGGACCCACATGTCACTGCAAAAGACAGCACATTTTTGTGCGGTACAGGAAAACGTGCGACTTTGCAGGTGTTACTTCACTGCCCCTAGTGCGAACAAGCCCTAAAATTTAGCCTGTGAGGCAACGTTCAGTGATCTTAGGTTGTAACTCCTCCAAATTCCCCCTCCTAGCACAAATCCCCCATCCAATCTCACCTGCTAGAACAACCCCCCACCCCCCAAATTCCTCCTCCAAGCACAAACCATCCAAATCCTCTCTACTAGCACAACACCCCCCCCAAGCACAACCCCCCCTGTTCCAAAATCCCCTCTCCTAGCACAACCCCCCCCCCCAAGCACAACCCCCCCCTGTTCCAAAATCCCCACACCTAGCACAACCCACCCCCTCCAGCACAACCCCCCCCCCCCCCCAAGCACAACCCCCCCCCCCCCCACTGTTCCAAAATTCCCACTCCTAGCACAACCCCCCAAGCACAAACCCCCCCTGTTCCAAAATCCCCACTCCTAGCACAAACCCCACTCCGATCCTCACCCCCCATCCCCTCTCCCAGCACAATCCCTTTAAATCCCCCTAGCACAAATATGGACTCTCTCCTCCTCCCTGTGGCTATATGTAGTATTGCCGGCATAGCAGATAGCTGTAGTGCTGCCTGACATGTCCTTAACAGCCAATGATGTCATTGGGTGGAGCGGCCCTAACAGCTTTCTGCTTTGCTGGCAATAGTACAAATAGCTACAGGGAGGAGGAGAGAGCCGTGCGGACTGTGCTCTCTCTCTCTCTCTCTCTTGCAGAGTTGCACTGCACAGGAAACAACACACTGCACAGAAGTTAACATGAGATGTGTCTGCGGTAGGGTTGCCACCTGTCCAGGATTCACTCGGACAGTTCAGATTTTGAATCATGTGTCCGGGTTTCAGTCTGTCTGAAACCCGGACACAATATTCAGACAGGAATGTGGCTCAGAACAGGGCCTGATAGGAGAGTGAGAGGGCAATATGCGCAATATGTGCGCCGCATTACTATTCTCTATTGGAGCGCCCAAAGGTGTCCCAGGTCTGTTACAATCCTAAAGTGTGTATTAAAAAATGTTTTTGCAGTGCGCCGCTAAAGTGTTCGGGTTTGGCTTGAAGAAAAAGTGGCAACCCTAGTCTGCAGCACAACTGAGGACTCTGCAGAACCCCAAGGTTCTGCGGAATTCAGGTTGAAAAACCCTGATCTAATTAACTGTACCTGCTAACATTTTAAAGGCTTCACGCACATGGCTGTACAGGAACCATAAAGCATGCAGAATCTGTACATTCCCAGGGCCTGCTGCTGCTGTGTACAGCCACTCATTGAGATTCTTGAAAGAGGCGACTGTATGAAGTGGGAGCGGGTCCCAGGGAAGTCATTAGTCAGGCTCTGCACACTGTACAGCCCCTGTATGGTACTGCGCATGAAGCCTTAAAGTGGGTCCAAATTCTTTTTTACCTTAAAGTGATTGTAAATCCTTCTATATACAGTGCCTTGCAAAAGTATTCATACCCCTTGACATTTTCCACATTTTGTCATGTTACAACCAAAAACGTAAATGTATTTTATTGGGATTTTATGGTATAGACCAACACAAAGTGGCACATAATTGTGAAGTGGAAGGAAAATGATAAATGGTTTTCAATTTTTTTTTACAAATAAATATGTGAAAAGTGTAGCGTGCATTTGTATAGCGCCCCCCTGAGTCAATACTTTGTAGAACCGCCTTTCACTGCAATTACAGCTGCAAGTCTTTTTGGGGATGTCTCTACCAGCTTTGTACATCTAGAGAGTGACATTTGTGCCTATTCTTTGCAAAATAGCTCAAGCTCTGTCAGATTGGATGGAGAGCGTCTGTGAACATCAATTTTCAAGTCTTGCCACAGATTCTGAATTGGATTTAGGTCTGGACTTTGACTGGGCCATTCTAACACATGAATATGCTTTGAACTAAACCATTCCATTGTAGCTCTGGCTGTATGTTTAGGGTCGTTGTCCTGCTGGAAGGTGAACCTCCTCCCCAGTCTCAAATCTTTTGCAGACTCTAACAGGTTTTCTTCTAAGATTGCCCTGTATTTGTCTCCATCCATCTTCCCATCAGCTCTGACCAGCTTCCCTGTCCCTGCTGAAGAAAAGCATCCCCACAACATGATGCTGCCACCACCATGTTTCACGGTGGGGATGGTGTGTTCAGAGTGATGAGCAGTTTTAGTTTTCCGCCACACATAGCATTTTGCTTTTAGGCAAAAAAGTTCAATTTTGGTCTCATCTGACCAGAGCACCTTCTTCCACATGTTTGCTGTGTCCCCCACATGACTTCTCACAAACTGCAAATGGGACTTCTGATGGCTTTCTTTCAACAATGGCTTTCTTCTTGCCACTCCTCCATAAAGGGCAGATTTGTGGAGTCCACGACTAATAGTTGTCCTGTGGACAGATTCTCCCACCTGAGCTGTGGATCTCTGCAGCTCCTCCAGAGTTACCATGGACCTCTTGGCTGCTTCTCTGATGAATGCTCTCCTTGCCTGGCCTGTCAGTTTAGGTGGACGGCCATGTCTTGGTAGGTTTGCAGTTGTGCCATACTCTTTCCATTTTCGGATGATGGATTGAACAGAGCTCCGTGAGATGTTCAAAGCTTGGGATATTTTTTTATAACCTAACCCTATTTTAAAATTCTCCACAACTTTATCCCTGACCTGTCTGGTGTGTTCCTTGGCCTTCATGATGCTGTTTGTTCACTAAGGTTCTCTAACAAACCTCTGAGGGCTTCAAAGAACAGCTGTATTTATACTGAGATTAAATTACACACAGGTGGACTCTATTTACTAATTAGGTGATGGCAATTGGTTCCACTAGATTTTAGTTCGGGGTATCAGAGAAAAGGGGGCTGAATACAAATGCACACCACACTTTTAAGATATTTATTTGTAAAAAATGTTGAAAACCATTTATCATTTTCCTTCCACTTCACAATTATGCGCCACTTTGTGTTGGTCTATCACATAAAATCCCAATAAAATACATTTACGTTTTTGGTTGCAACCTGACAAAATGTTGAAAATTTCAAGGGGTATGAATACTTTTTCAAGGCACTGTACCCAGTGAAGTGACTGGCCTCAGGTGATACACAGAATAAGTTGTACCCGTTTATCTACAGCTGTCTTTCCCCTACATCCATTCAAAGTGCAGAATTTACACAACTCTGAAAAGCAGTGGACAGGGAGCTTAAGTTACATTAGGGAGGAGAGCTCTGAGAGTTGATTGGAGGGAAGGGACACACGCCCCTTCACATAGCGCACAGGAACAGAGCTGAGAGCTGATTGGAGGGAAGGGACACACGCCCCTTCACATAGCACACAGGAACAGAGCTGAGGCTGCCAATCAGCTGGAGCTCCCTCCCTGTCACCATTTTTCTCTTGGTGTCAGGAAAACTTGTCAGAAGTGACTCATCCTGATTGCAGAGGAATGAAGCAGCAGACAGAAATGACACTGAAATGACAGTGCTCTTTTAGATAGTATGCACTGTATACTGTATCTATATATAGTATACACATTATAGAGGGTTATGCTTTGTTCATATTTCATGTCTGAGGTTTACAACCAATTGAATACATTCCCTGCATTAAAGTAAAAAATGACCCACTACTTGGCCTCCTCCACCCCATCCCTAAACACCTACCTGGCTAAATGTCATCGGTCCAGTGCTGTCTACGTCTCCAGCACCGCTCCCCTTACTTCCTGCTCTCACAGGAGACACATCAACCTCCTGTGATGAGGGAGCAGGGGCACAGCTTATAGGCGTTGTGTATGCCTATGGATGCACACAGCCTACCTCAGGAGCATGCATGTATGGGTGTCATATAAATTTGAGTCATATTATTCTAGCAAAAAGTTTTTTTCTTCATCTTCTTTTTCTTCTTCCTCTTTTTATATGCTCAGGGAGCCTTTGCCCAAGAACTCATGGTTGCTTGTTTAAATGTAATCCCCAGCAATCTGTGAAATCAGTCTTTTTCTTTCCACTCTGGGAAGCCTCTTCTCTGACCGTCCTCTCAAGACTCGGTGATACACTCCCCCTTCTCCTTAAAGGGAAAACAACTATCCAAGCAACACAAATCTTTCTGTTTTCCAGGATTACACTTATATTTCTTTTTTTTTCATTTAAATTTAGTGTATATATATATATATATATATATATATATATATATATATATATATATACAACCACTTGGTAAGCAAGTACCATGAATATTCAGTTTGTTGATCTACATCACCTTTCTCTATTTTTCTATCTCCCTTCCCCCCCTTGTTTACCTATCCTTTTTTCCCTCTCTCCCTCCCCCCTCTCCCTCCCCCTTCTTTCCCTTCTCCCCCCCCCTTTCTTTACCCTTCCTTCTGTCCTTCTCTCCCTCCTTTCCCACCCCCTCCTTTCCCTTCCCTTCTCCCCCCGTTTTTACCTTTCCGTCTTTCCCTCTCTCTCTCTCCTTCCCCTCCCCGCCCCCCTTTCCCCCCTCCCCTCTCACCTCCCCCTTTCCCCTTCCTCTTCCCCCCTCTCCCTCCCCCACTCCTCCCCCCCTTCTCTCCCTCCCCCACTCCTCCCCCCCCCCCTTTTCCACGTCTTTCTCCCTCTTCTTCTATCTCCCCCCTCCCCTCTTCCCTCTCTGCTCCCTCTTTCCCTCTCACCTCCTTTTCTTTCCCCTCCCTTCCTTTTTCCCATCCCCTCCTCTTTTCCCTTTTCCCATTTCTCCTTTCCCTCTTTTTCTTCTTTCCCCCTCTTACTCCCCCCCCCACCCCACCGTTCTTGAATTGCCTCTGTTTTCACTTTCTTGCTGTTTCTCCCCTGTCACTCCCCACATACTCACATCTACTCTGTTCTGCTTTCCTCAGCTGTGGTTGACACCTCCATTTGTCTTTGGAGGTGTCTATTATTACTATTATCATCTTTCAACCATTTAGTTTACCATGCTCTTTCATCTGCATATATAGGGGCCTGCCCTCTTTCTTCTCGGTTGAGGAGGGTTGGGGTTGGAGTATTCCCACGAGCACAAAGGCCTCACATTGTCCCGCCGAGCAGGTACCCTCCAATTACAGTTCCTGGGTGAGTGGGAAAAAAACTTTTTGATAGAATAACATGACTATTATTTATATATATACATTCTCTTTTCCTTCTTATATAAAACCACAGCATTACCTGTTTAAACATTTAACAGTAATGAGTTGACCACTGCTTAACCTCACACGTTGACTAGCATCGCCATACACACCCCTAGTGGACTGATAATGCAGCTATATTTGTCTGTTGAATACTTTATAAAACATCCAGATCTGTTTAGTAAACATTGTTAACAATTTCTCATTAAACACATACCTTTGTATAAATTTATGCATCAGGCTCCATGCACACTGGCATAAAAAACGTTGCTTCTACAGGAGTTTTGTGTTCTGCCTGTAGAAGTAACTCAATGTTATCCTATGTGTCCATGCACATTATGACGTTTACAGGCATATTTTGAGATCAACGTTAAGAGGCAGAAAAAAAACCTCTTCTCATTCGCGTTTCTGATTGGAGCTCACTGGCAGAAAAAACGTAAAACTCTCCTAAACTCATCTAAACTTCGAAACTTGCCAGGTTTCCTACAAAACACTCAACAACTACTATCTATGCTGGAAGGAGTGGTATGGAACGAAAACTTTTGTTGGATATCATGTGATGTGTCTAGCGTATATTCATCGATTCCGCATGATTTGCTATGAGCTATGGTTAGAGTATCTAAACGACAACGATCTCAACTTAAAATTTACTGGAAATCTAAATCCTCATATGATTGATTTCTTAGATGTTACGCTCACTGGATCAGGTAACAAAATTGTCTCCAACTTATTTAGGAAACCTAGTGCAGGGAACACAATTTTGAGGGCTGACTCTAGCCACCCGGGTCACACTATTCGTAGTGTCCTGGTTGGCCAGTTTCTGAGGCTAAAAAGACTTTGCAGTAGAAGGTCTGACTTTGACTCGGAGGCCACCAGGATGGCGTCTAGATTCAAAGAGAGAGGCTGCTCTACATCAATGGTTAACAGGGGTCTGTCCATAGCATCCGAGACACCCAGAGGTAAACTACTTGAAGAAAAACCTAGAAAGGATAACACAAAACATAATGGAAAAAACCGTACCTATGGTAGCCCCACTTTCTCTACTCCATACAGTTTAGAATTTGATAAGATACGAAAAATAGTCAAGAAACATCTTCCTGTCCTGTCACACGATCCCGCCTATTCACAGATTCTGGCTGGTAGGATACATACCATATCAAGAAGGGCTCCATTTGCTTTCACCCAGCCTTTTTTCAAGCAAAATAAATACAAATAACTGGCTATGTTTTAAAGGTACATTTAGATGTGGGGCACAAAATTGTTCCTATTGCCCATTCATCAAAGGTGGAGATGTAATTACTTCCTAATCAACAGGTAAATCTCACAAGATTCATTCATTTGCTAACTGCAACACTCGGTATGTGATCTATGCTATAACTTGCACCACATGCTCTATACAGTATGTGGGAAGAACTATTCGTAGACTAAAAGATCGACTATATGATCACCTCTACGATATAGAGAAGCTCCATAACATGAGTGTTGCACGGCACTGGAATGAATTTCATAATAAGAACACCTCTAGTTTAGTTATTCAGGCCATTGACAAAATCTTGAGACCACCGAGAGGTGATAAATTTAATTTATTATGTAAACGGGAAGTCCGGTGGATCTTTATTTTGAACACTAGACTTCCGTCTGGTCTTAACTTCGAATGGGATGTGTCCCATTTCTATCAATAAATTTTATAACACCTATGCTGTATATATCACAGGTTTTAATACAATTATTAATTGGAGCGTCTATTTCTGACATATTCGTACTCTCCATTCAGTTTTGTTATTGGATTACATACACAACAATAATCTCAATTCTTCTTACTCTAAAGGAAAAACTAGTGAGACTAGAAAGATATATTATTCCCCTTACCTTTGGGGATAACATTATGCAGACCCTTATATATACTTGTTTTTAATGTCATATTTTTATGCTTTTGATTAGGGCCGAAACACATCAGCATTTTTGGATGATGTTAATGCTCAAATAAATATTTTCTATGGAGAAGCTGTCGAGTTGCTGGCCTGTACTTTCTTTGGATCTTTGATGATTCCTCCTGCCTACCTCTGGAAGAAGCTTCCAGAAATGGGGTAGGAGGGTTATGAATATTTATCTGACCTTAGCCAAGGTTGTCCCAGAATGAGTGGCTGGGGGGGAAGATAAATGTTTGGGAGGGTCTGATCAGAGCTCTCTCTCCTGGGGCCTCTGCCCTGGGGAGGCAGCTCATGTTACTAAAGAGTTGTAGTTATCAGGCCTCAGAATGTGCTTGGCTGAGGGCCTGGAGGAACCTGGATTGAAGAGAGTTTTCTGGAGGACACTGGGGAAGGACCCTTTTCATTGAAGATAGTGGCAGGGAAGCTGGTTGGAGAGCTGTCTCTGGACATTGTGAGTGGGAACTTTTGTCTAGAGCTCCAGATGTGCTTGTGCTATGAGGGTTATATGCCAGAGGTTGCTACAAGGACTGTCACTGCTTTTGCAGATTCTCCGACTAGCTGGCTGTCCCCTATACCTCCAGCAATACTGAAGGCTGCTCCTGAAGGACTTTGCTTTAGAATCTGTGTTTTGGAGTATGTTGCAAGTACTGCAATAAATCCTCAAAAGACACCCCTAGACTGAGCCTGAGTTTGTCGGAACTCTTGAGCTGATAGCTGGGCTGGCAGCCTCTGAACAAGTAAGGGAGACTTGGGTTATTTCCAGTTGTGGCCCCTCCTGGGCAATATGTACTGTATATTATCACACACAGTGGTGTAGGGAGGAAGAAGGGGGCAGCCGGTGCGGTCACCCCGGGTGCAACATAGGGACAAAGGGACAGAGCCAGGGAAAAAGAGAGATGGGGACAGAGGAGGCATTTAGTGAAGCTACATGGGAGCAGAGCAAAGAAGATGGGGTTGTGTGCTGAACTCTCACCATCTTGTCTTCTCATTCTGGTCACCATGTTTTCTGCTTGGCTGGCAGGACACAGGAGGGGGGCTGAGGGGGCACCTTGTGTGTGGGGGTGGGGTGATGATCCTTATTGCCCCCCAATCTTTTACCCCTCCTGCTCTCCGGTGGTGGTGGTGGGGTCTCCTCGCTTACAGGCAGCCAGCCAATAACCCCAGAGTAACTGTGTTAGTACCGATTATTAAGGGCTCCTTGTTGCCGGAGTCTCTGACTGCCTGCAGCATGCAGCCTTTTGTTATTGGTTAAATCTGAGATAGCTCTTTGACCACGGTAGTTAAAGAGCTAGCTTAGACTCAACCGATAATAAAAGGAGGCGGGCAGCCAATCGGAGGCTTAAGCTGTGAATAACAAGGAGCCCTTAATAGTCTGTTGCAACAAAGCAGCCAGCCTATACGCCTATGTAAATTACATAGCGGTTAATGGCTGGCTTCCCTGTGACAGGTTATAAAGCACTTCGGTCCTTTCCATTCACAGGCTAAGCCCCTGTACCCACCCTGGCTCCAGGTGAGGGCGTGAAAAAATGTGAGGAAAGAACAGGACGCCCCTCCCCTTCTCCCATCTTCAGGTGTCTCTTCTTTAATTCCCCCTACCTTAGGTCGGGGTTATTATTGGCTGCCTGCTCTGCTGTATATAAGGGCTCCTCATTATTTACAGCCTGAGTCTCCGATTGGCTGCCCGCAGCCCGCAACCTTTTATTATCGGTATTGATATATTTTATTATTGGTTTTGATTTATTAGTTTCAATAAGTTTTTATTGATTTTTCATGAAATAATAATGAACAGAAAATAAAGTACAGTATAATCATTAAGAGTTGTCACAATTTTGCTTTACAAGGTTCATGTTAGGACAAGTATTTCCATTTGTATGTCATTCATTACCATTGGAGTATACATGCATATCAGGAGTGTTACTCGACTCCCCAAGACACCCCTTTTTGGGATCTGACTGTGTCCTATAGAGGGAGTTTTTTCACAATCTCGACAAAACCCGTTGTGTCTGGTGTTCTTTCATGACATAGGTTTATATCAAATCAGTACAGTATTTCTCTTATTGGACAACACATGAATAGTGCTACTAAATAACTATTAACAGAACTTTTGATATATTTCCGCAGTGTGAACTTTTGCTATTGACCATCCGTAGAGCAATGACTTGACGGATATATCATTTAACTATGAATTTATTGATTATGTGATTATGTAATGTTCCCATAGAAATTCAGTCCTGAGTTTTTTGGATACCATGTTAACCAGGAGTTCCAAATTTTGGAAGCCTGGTTGTAGTTCCCCTGGCTACGGGCAAACTGTATCTCATATGCACTGTGTGTGGTCATTATGCTTAGGGTTTCCGCTATTAATGGTGGGTTTGTGTAGTTCCAATGTCTGACTATGTTGAGTCTGGCTGCTATAAGTAGATGTGATACCACAGTTCTCATTGGAGCAGGTATTAGTTCTATTCCTAATGACAGAAGTGCCATACCTGGAGAATATGTAATTTTGGTACCTGAGATTTGTTCTATGGTGCTAAAAATGAGGGACCAATACCTTTTAAGGTGTGGGCATGACCACAGTATATGTAGTAATGTACCCCTATGACCACAGTTCCTCCAACAGTCAGGGGATGCTGCAGTAGCAAATTTAGAAATGCGGTGTGGAGTAAGATACCATCGCAATAGAATTTTATAGTACAATTCCCATAGGTTAGCACTTCTCGTAGAGTTATGTGTAACTCTGAATGCTTTTGTCCACTGTTCTTCTGTATAGGTCCTTTCAAAGTCCCTTTCCCACGCTGTGATGTTGTTAGTTTTACGAAAGGAATGTTTGTCTTGTAAGAATTTATATATTAAGGATGTGCCTTTTTGAGTTGATTTGGTGTTTGTGTAGTGAAGGGCTAGTTTCCAAGGTATTTGTGTAAGTAGGTTGCTACTCTTGTTTTCTATTAGATGGGATAATTGGATATATTTGTAGGTCTCAGATTCTGGTACGGAATATTCGATCTGTAATGATCTGAATGATTTCATTGTAGGTCCTACAAAAAGGTCCTCTAGGAGGAGTAATTTGCTATTACACCAGTTTGTTAGCGATAAGTCAGGGATAACATGTTCCAAGGCTGTGATCGGGAATTTTAGAAGAATTTGTGGATCTTCTTGGGTTATATTTGCGAGTAGGTATTTCCAGGATTCAATAGAAGCCTGTATAGTAGGTGCAAGTGATGATGATTTGGTATGATGGTGTGGACTAGAGATCAGGTAGTTATATAGGTTCCCCCCCTTAATTTGTGCGCTTTCAAGTCCCGACCATAGTGTGGTAGTGCTCTGAGGAAACCAAGTCTTAACTTGGGTAAGTATGGTAGCTACATAGTAGTCTTTTATAGAAACATGTCCTATCCCTCCCGTCTGTTTAGTTTTTATAAGTTTGTTGAAAGCACAACGAGCTTTTTTGCCTGCCCATAAATACCTGTCGACTATAAGTTGTGCTTGGTGAAAGAAGGACTGTGGAACCGGTATTGGTAAGGTCCTAAATAAATAAAGGAATTGTGGTAGAATTTGCATTTTAAATGCTGCAAGTCTGCCTGTCCAGGACAGATCAAACTTTTGCATTTTGTCTAGTTTACATTTTAAGGAATCCAAAAAAGGGGTGTAGTTTTCTCTTACTAAGTCTGAGGTTTTAGGTGTAAGAGTAATCCCTAGGTATGCAATGCCTTTTTCTTTCCATCTGTATGGGAATTTGGAAGTAATGTCATTTTTCACCTTATCTGTAAGCCCTAGACCCAATAGGTAGGATTTGGTATCATTTACTTTATAGTAGGATATAGCATTGAACAAATGTAAAGCATCATGAACCGAAGCCAGGGAAGATGTGACGTCTGTGAGAATTAAAATGATATCATCTGCGAATAGACTTATGGTATGCATGTTGTTCCCCATAGTTAATCCTTTGATTTGGGGGTGTTGGCGAATATATGCTGCTAGCGGTTCCATTAGAAGGTTAAAAATTAGTGGGGATAATGGACACCCTTGACGTGTCCCATTTGTAATGTCAAATGGGGTGGAGAGCATTCCAGATATATAAACCTGTGCTGACGGGGATGTGTAAAGTGCCATAATAGCTTGATATATTTGGCCCTCAAAGCCGAACTTGGCTAAAACCTGCTCTAGATATTTCCAGTGGATTCTGTCGAACGCCTTCTCTGCATCCAAAGCAAGGAGCAGAGAAGGCGTTCCAGTTCTGTTAGCTACATGGATAAGATTGACCAAACGTCTGGTTGCGTCCGCTGTTTGGCGTCCTTTAGTAAAACCAGATTGATCTGGGTGAATTAAAGAAGGAAGGAGGTTAACTATTCTTCCGGCTATTAATTTAGCGTATAGTTTTAGGTCATTATTGAGTAATGAGATTGGGCGGAAGTTTTGTGGGGTATTTGGATCCTTCCCTGGCTTCGGCAATGCCACAATCATCGCTTTTAACATTTCAGAGGGAAATGAGGAGGAGGAGGCAGCTTGGTTATATATTTCCGTAAGTTTAGGTGACAATATTTCTTTAAATGTTTGGAAATATTCGCCTGAAAATCCATCAGGGCCTGGGGATTTGTTTTTGGGTAATGAGTCTATCCCTTGAGACACTTCTTGTGTCGTGAAAGGGGAGTTCAGCGCTTCAATTTGGTTATCTGTAAGGTGAGGTAGATCTATTTTACTGAGAAATTCAGAGATAGCGTCGGTTGATGGTTGAATTACTTGGGGGTCTTTTTTTAAATTATATAAAGACCCGTAATAAGTGCTAAAGGCATCTGCTATTGCCTGGGGATGGTATAATTTAGTTTGAGTTACTGGGTGAATAATGCAGGGAATTTTGGATTTATGTCTAAGACCTCGTAAGCGAGTGGCTAATAATTTCCCTGCCTTATTTCCAGTGGCATAATATGTCATTTTCAACCTCCTGGAAGATTTTTCAAAACCCTCCAGCAGTATCAGACGTAATTCATGCCTCAGCTTGGTTATTTCTTCGGTTTGTGATTGGTTAAGATTGGCTTTGTTTTGATCTTCTAATGTCTGTATTTGTTTGGAAATATCCATTATGCGCTGCCCCCTCTTTCTCTTAGCCCTGGCCCCCATTTTAATTAGAAGGCCTCTCATAAACGCTTTATGCGTGTTCCACGTAATAAAAGGATCATTAACTGAACCTGCATTGTATTCAAAAAATTCCTCCAGATCTCTTTGTAAAGCAGACCTGGAAGGATCAGCTTGGAATAGGTGTGGATTAGATCTCCATATAAAGGTGGCACTGCTAGCGGATTGGTCCTCCACCAGCAGTGAGACCGACGCGTGATCCGACCAGGTAATGCCATTGATCTGAGATGCTTTAACTTTGGTTAGCAACCATCTATCTGTTAAAAAAAGATCAAGTCTAGAGTACATTTTGTGGCTAGCTGAAAAAAAGGAGTAGTCTCTCTCTGAGGCATGAAGACACCTCCACGCATCGTATACATCATAAGTCCTCAAGAGGTGTTGGAGTGATTGGGGTCTTCTTTTAGTGCTTGAACTAGAGTCTATGGTGGGGTCTGGTGGCAGATTAAAGTCCCCGCAGAGTGTTAGGTGCCCCTTCTGTATTCGTTGTACTCTTTTCAGTAATTTATGAAGAAAGCGGGATTGATGCGTATTGGGAGCATAAACGTTCACTACTGTAGAGGTGGTATTGTTGATGTCACAGATTAAGACAAGGTATCTACCTTGTGTATCCCTTATCTCAGTGTGGAGGTGAAAGGCTACTGTGTCTTTGATTGCTGTGAGGACTCCTCTTCTTTTGGTATCAGAATTTGCAAAAAATATGTGTGGGAATTTAGGATGAGAGCATGTAGGTTGGGCTTGTTTTTTAAAGTGCGTCTCTTGTACACAAAATATGTCTCCTTTATGTTGAAGTGCTTCCTTCCACATGGATCTACGCTTGGCCGGATGATTTAGTCCTCTAGCATTGACTGTTAGGAACGTTATAGGCATTTTTGAGTTTCGGGTTTAATGCATTGTGAAGCATGTGTACATAACACTTACAGTTGGTAGTTAGCTTGTCAGAGTAGATTTTGGAGGGAGTGAAGTCCGGGAGGTCCAGGTGGAAGTAGTCCTGCTGTACGGTCTGGCCAATCTTGAGAATTGTAGCAAAGTACTGCGGCTGTTGAGATAACTTGTAAATAACTAAGAAGAAAAAGAAAAAAGGTAAAATTGAACAAAGAACAGCGAGTAGGTCTATGCGACCTGGGTGTGACTCTAAGTCACTCATCTTGTGATCAGGGGTTATATCAAATTTCAGTCCAGCTTAATAGACATTTCCTCTGTGTCAGGGGACAGTTATGTGTAACCTGTATTGATATTGAATAGTTTAGGTGTGTTTCCGGGCATTCTTAGAAGTTACCAGGTTCCAAGTTTCAGCAATGTGATCAGGGCTTTTTGCGTTGCGATCTTTATGCATTTCCTCTGGGATAATATGCCAGTGTTGGAGCAAGAGCAAACCTTTGGCAAGGTTATCCACCACGTGATCTTTACCATCTCGGGAAATGATCAGTTTCGTAGGGAATCCCCATTTATAGGCTATTTTATGGTTTCTCAATGTTTTAGAAATTGTATTGAGGTTTCTCCTTTTCTGTAGGGTATATTGGGACAGGTCTGCAAAGAATTGTAAATCTTTGTACTGTGGTGGGAAGAGGTCCTTGTTGCGTGCGGCCGACATCAGTCGCTCTTTCGTTTGAAAAAAATGTAATCTGAGTATAACATCTCTGGGTATGTTATCTGGTAGGTGTGTTGGTTTGGGTAGGCGGTGGATCCTATCCACTGTTATTTCCAGCTCTGATAATTCGGGGATTATTGCCTGGAATAATTGTGCTGCATAGGTGCGCAGTTCTGCTTGTTGGATTGACTCGGGGACCCCCCTTATTTTCATATTGTTTCTCCTAGAGCGGTCTTCTATGTCCGCCATTTTAGCTTTGATAGCATCCAGCTCATCAGTATTATTGTCATGGGCATCCACAAGATCATTAATGGTATTTTCAAATTCTCCCATTTTATTTTCTATGTGATCCACTCTAGCGGTAGTCTCTCTGAGTTCCACACCGAATTTGTGTACACATGATAACATGTCAGCATGAAGGGAGCTTCTAAGAGACACCAACATGTCTTTGAGGGTGGTGTCCAGGACAGGCTGATTGTTAGTGGGGAATAAGTCAATGGAGTCTGGGAGGTCTCTGGTATCCTCCCCTGAATCTAGGCCTTGTGTTATGTCCTGGCTAGCATCAGAGGCATCCAGCCTCACCTTCACCTTCTCTGGGCTCCCTGAGGTAGGAGTGTGGATCGGAGATTGTGAGCTCCTTTGTGGAGCAATCCTTTTGTGCGGATTGCCTTTTATTTGGTTATACTGAGGTGTACTAGACATACCTCGTTCCTTCGGTCCGCCGCCATCTTGCTTAGGCCCGAGCGGGTAATATTCTGTAAGTTTCTGTGGCTTACGGAGCTCCTTATTTCTCCGCGGCATGTTCGGTCGGATCCCCGGGGTGTGCTGTGGTTCCGCTGGTGCTTGTTGTGCCTTTTCTGCTCAGGTTTACAGGTGGTTTGTGCCGTTTTTTCCCCTGAGTGCGGAGGAGCTCAGCTAGTGAGCGTCCATCTCCTTCTGCTGCAAGCTCCGCCTCCTGGTTTTGATTTATTAATGGTTATTGATTTATTTATGTATTTTTTGCAACTAGTGCCAGAACTTGAGTTTGACTTGGTGACAGCCTCTTGTAATCCCCTACACAGCAGTACTCAGACTGGCAGAGGGTGGAATAGGACTGGAAGATGTTAAATGTGGTGCAGTGCATATGAGCTGGCTGGGAATACTTTGACATTATGAGAGAGCAGAGCAGAGGGATGACACATTACTGTGCTGCTGTTCCTCCACTGCCCAATCACAGGCTGGGGGTGGGGAGATGACCAGGCTGCATTCCTTTACTGCAGTAGAGAAAATTCAGGTCAAAAGCCTGACTGTGCTGCCTCTTGAATGCAGTGGCGGCTGGTGCTCAATATTTGGGGGGGGGGGCGGCAAACCAACGCCAGCCAGCCAACCAACCAACCCCCCCTTGCGTGGGAGAGGGACGGGAAGGCAGCGATTGCTCTTCGCTCCAGGGCCGTTGTTTTCCCTCCGGGCCGAACAGGAAGTGCGTCCTGAGACTCCCTGGCCAATCGGATCTGAGGATCAGCTTTCCTGATTGGCGGGGAGGAGAAGCAGGTAGACAACAGCGAATATTATTATAAAATTTTACTCTCCGCCCCGAGCCTATCCTTTTTTAAAGCTTCAGGCTCTAATCACGTGCTTCAAAAAAAAAAAAAAAAACTCTTGAAATCCATGCGTCCAGTGCCCTGCATGTAAATTGGGGGCGGGGTGCATGGATTAGGGGGGCAGCACCCCTGTGCCCCGTATGGATGGGCCACCGCTGCTTGAATGTCTGTCAGCCGATGCTATACCACCTCTGAAAAGCAATCTACCATAGACCGGTTTGTAGATGGAGGTAAGCTTACCACCTGTCAGGGCAGAAGCAGTTCAATATGGGCATCACCCATGTGTGATGATGTTCAATGGTAATTCAAAGAGCAAACGTGGGGCAGTGGCACAAAGTCGGAAGAATTGCATAGCTTTAAAAAACAACAGAGAAGGGATATCACTAGATCGTGCACATTACAAATCCTTCTGCAAATAAAACATCTTTATGTGTTTTAGTTATGGTTTTAGCTGTTGATAGAGTAACTTTCTGTAGCTTAAGCTTGTAAATTTTGGATGGGAGATGTGACTTAGATACATTGGAAATATAAGTTGTCTCTAATTAGCTGCATAGTTTAGCTTGTTATGTTCTGTGAATCAGTGGAGCAGATCTCCTCTTCCCCACCTTCCTCTAATCAGTCAAATAGGCAAAAATAACAAGAGTTTAAACGAGGGTACCGGAGTCCAGATCTACGATATTCAGGGCAAGATAGAGAACATGGAGGTCAAAGCCCCACACCTATCATGCCATGCTCTGGCCACTTTGCTCCTGGTGGTCCTCTCAGGTGAGTTCTGAAAGCAGTGATGAGCAATTTACTAGGTAGAGGGGGGGCTTCATCTACGGCCCCTGCCATCCCCAAGGGACGCACATATTATTCGGTCTATGCTGCAAAGGTTTCCAGAGATTGATAATATACGGCAGGAGACTGTCAGAGACTGGAAGCATGTTACATGAGACTGCTAGTCAGTAGTGATTGCTGATATTTCAGCTGGCCATTGGGGCAGGAGGGTTGTACAAAAGGTGCCAAAGGGCCCTTGGACCACACATTGGGCACAGGGGGCTTAAAGGGTTTTTACTTTGTAAAAGGTTACACAAAGATGATAGTGGGCAAGTGGCTGACTCTTTATAAAACTTGGGAGAGGGTCTAATCCTTCCACATTCTATTCAAAACTAAGGAAAGTTCTGATATAAGGGTGACTTTGGGTACTCTGATGTAAGGGAGGCTCTAATGGGCACACTGATGTACAGTAAGGGGGGCTCTAATGGGAACTCTGATGTAAGGGAGGCTCTAATGGGCACACTGATGTACAGTAAGGGGGGCTCTAATGGGAACTCTGATGTAAGTGGGCTCTGATGGGGACTCTGATATAAGGGGGACTTTGATGGGGATTCTGATGTAAGGGGGCTATAATGGGGACTCTGGTGTAAGAAGGACTTTGATGGGAACTCTGATGTAAGGGGTTCTAAAGGTGACTCTGATGTAAAGGTCACTTTGATAGGGACTCTGATGTAAGGGGAGGGGATTCAAATGCTGACATTGATGTAAGGGGGCTTTAATGGGGACTCTGATGCAAGGAGGACTTTGATGGGGACTCTGATGTAAAGGGGCTGTAAGGGGGACTTTGATGGGTACTCTGATGTAAGGGGTTCTAATGGGGACTCTGATGTACGCAGGGCTCTAATGGGGATTCTGATGTAAGGGGGGCTTTGATAGGAACTCTGATGTAAGGGGGGCTCTAATGGGGACATTGATGTAAGGGGGCTTTAATGGGGACTCTGATGTAAGTGGAACTTTGATGGGGACCCTGATGTAAGGGGGCTCTGATGGGGACTTTGTTGTAAGGGGCACTTTGATAGGGACTCTGATGTAAGAGGGAGGGGGGCTCTAATGGGGACATTGATGTAAGGGGCCTTTAATGGGGACTCTAATGCAAGGGGGACTTTGATGGGGACTGTGATGTAAAGGGGCTATAATGGGGACTCTGATGTAAGGGGGACTTTGATGGGGACGCTGATGTAAAGGGGCTGTAAGGGGGACTTTGATGGGTACTCTGATGTAAGGAGTGCGGGGGCTCTAATGGGGACATTGATATAAGGGGGCTTTAATAAGAACTCTGATGTAAGGGGCACTTTAATAGGGACTCTGATGTAAGGGGGGCTCTAATGGGGACATTGATGTAAGAGGGCTTTAATGGGGACTCTGATGTAAGGGTGCTTTGATGGGAACTCTGATGTGAGGGGTTCTATTGGGGACTCTGATGTAAGGGGGCTTTGATGGGGACTCTGATGTGAGGGGTTCTGTTGGGGACTCTGATGTGAGGGGGACTTTTGGTGGGAACTTTGATGTAAGGGATTCTAATGGGGACTCTGATATAAGGGGAGCTTAATGGGGACTGTGATGTAAGGGGGCTCTAATGAGGACTCTGATGTAAGGGGGACTTTGATGGGGACACTAATGTAAGAGGGCTATAATGGGGACCCTGATTTAAAGGGGACTTTGATGGGGATTCTTTTGTAATGGGCCTCTAATGAGGACTCTGATGTAAGGGGGCACTCCGATGGAAGTTCACATACAGTTATTCCAGATCATTTTGGACAATTTTCTATTTTTATCCAAAACCTATTTTGGATTAAATGTTCTTTTCCTTCATATTGGAAATGTTCCATTCCCGGCAGGCTGCTTACCGATCGTTTTAATACATGATGTGAACTATAGCGGTTCTGTGCCTGATTATATGCAAGTGCTGCACCTAATTTGAACATGTGGTCTGGTAGTCAGACTAATCTAATATTCTTGGTGCTTTCTGAGTCACTGACAAGTGCCCTTTACATATGGGGGGTCTGAAAACATGCGGTTTTATGGCCTCCTTCCTGGCCGCCCACATAAACTGTCCCAATACAGCCGGATGGGGCTGTGCAGATCCCGTACCACCTATCAAGCTCGCCCGTTAAGTTTAACCGGGTTACACCGCAAGAGTGCGCAATACACAAGATTGCCACATGGTAGTGCCTCATTGTGGGGTCAAATCAGGCATTGGGGAGGATGTAGCGCCTCCTCACCTCCTGCCACATGCCTTCTGAAAAGCAATCCCATTGCGGATCTCTCTTAAGAGGACACCAGAAGTCTGAAAGAGCCCCAAAGGCAATTGAAACAAGAACTCCTGATCTCCAGGGGCTACTCCTAGGTCAGCAACTCCCAAAGTGTTGAAGACAGAGGATCAGCCTGCCAGCCCAGCATTTTCACAAGGAGGGGCCAGCAATGGCAGCCCTTAAATTCTCTCATACGAATTAGAAGGATGAGTAAAGCTTGATCGAGTCCAGTAAGAATTTTATTTTTCACAACAAGTGATGAAAATGACGATGCTTTTTGGGGGGCACAAAATATAAATCTATACAAAAACCATGAGACACCTGCTCTGTGGGAATGTGGACCTTGGAGACCTCCACATGAAGATCACGCTCCCCCCACCCTATATTAATCTAAAAAAAAAGTTTTGACCAGAGTTCCGCTTTTTTTTCAGCGTCTCAGATGGGTAGATTGTCACAGAAAGAGGAACAGGAAACACCTGAGAATAAAGCGCATCATTCTCTATATCCCAAGAGACAATGGGTGGTGCAAAGTACAATCAAGTGACTTCAAAGATGATTGAGATTTTCCATTCTACTAAACCGATAGCTAAAAACAAAAGTATCTACACTCACCGGCCACTTTATTAGGTACATCTGTTCAAGTGCTTGGTAACACAAATTTCTAATCAGCCAATCACATGGCAGCAACTCAATGCATTTAGGCATCTAGAAATGGTTAAGACAACTTGCTGAAGTTCAAACCGAGCATCAGAATGGGGAAGAAAGGGGATTTAAGTGACTTTGAACGTGGCATGGTTGTTGGTGCCAGACAGGCTGGTCTGAGTTTTTCAAAAACTGTTGATCTACTGGGATTTTCACACACAACCATCTCTCGGGTTTACAGAGAATGGTCCGAAAAAGAGAAAATATCCAGTGAGCGGCAGTTGTGTGGAGCAAAATGCCTTGTTGATGTCAGAGGAGAATGGACAGACTGGTTCGAAGTGATAGAAAGGCAACAGTAACTCAAATAACCACTCGTTACAACCAAGGTATGCAGAATACCATCTCTGAATGCACAACACATCGAACCTTGAAGCAGATGGGCTACAGCAGCAGAAGTCCACACTGGTTGCCACTGCTGTCCACTAAGAGCAGGAAACTGAGGCTACAATTCGCACAGGATCACCAAAATCGGACAATAGAAGATTGGAAAAACATTGCCTGGTCTGATGAGTCTCCATTTCAGCTGCAACAATTAGATGGTAGGGTCAGAATTTGTTGTAAACAACATGAAAGCATGGATCCATTCTGCCTTGTATCAACAGTTCAGGCTGGTGGTGATATTTTCTCACTTTGGGTCCCTTAGCACTAATTGAGCATTGTTTAAATACCACGGCCTACCTGAACATTGTTGCTGACCATGTCCATCCCTTTATGACCACAGTATACCCATTTTCTGATGGTTCCATCCAGCAGGATAATGCACCATGTGACAAAGCTCAAATCATCTCAAACTGGTTTCTTGAACATGACAATGAGTTCACTGTACTCCAATGGCCTCCACAGTCACCAGATCTCATCCAATAGAGCACCTTTGGGATGTGGTGGAATGGGAGATTCGCATCATGGATGTGCAGCCGCCAAATCTACAGCAACTGCGTGATGCTATCATGTCACTATGGACCAAAATCTCTGAGGAATGTTTCGAACACCTTGTTGAATCTATGCCACGAAGAATTAAGGCAGTTCTGAAGGCAAAAGGGATCCAACCCGGTACTAGCAAGGTGTACCTGATAAAGTGGCCGGTGATTGTATATAATGGTTTCACTATCATGTGAATTGGTTTAAATACCATTGCTCTACTGTTCACATATGTAACACAGCTTGTCTATTGAGAGGTGGCACTTCCTGTCAAACTTGCCCATTCAAGTCAACTGGGTAAGAGTTTGGCTCATGGCTGTTCAACAACCCAAAAATAAATAAATATGGCCGCCTTGTGTACCTAACCTAGCCCACTAAGGTCCACAGTTAGACAATATGGGAAAAACAGCATTGCTCCAGTCCAGGCCTAAACTCCTCTTGTCCTCCATGGCAGTATTGGGTGCTGACCAGGAAGCTTGTCTCCACTGCTAGTCGGCAGCAAGTCCCTGCTCCTAACTCAACCAGCAGTGAGTCCCTACCCAAGAATTGCCAACACTGATGCATTTTACACTAATGTGCTTGTACTAGTCCTGGAAAGGTCCTCATGATGTCCAGTGAGGTCCACAGTTAGACAACATGGGAAAAACAACACCATTCCAGACACTAAACTCTCCTTGTTCTCGATGATAGTATTGGGTGCTGACCAGGGAGCTTGTTTCAACTCCTAGGGGCGGAAACTCGCTGCTGACTAATGCCGCATACACACGATCGGTTTTCTCGTCGGAAAAAGATATGACGGCTTTTCCGACAGGATTCCGCTCAAGTTTGCCTTGCATACACACGGTCACGCAAAAGTTCGCTGAAATTCTGACCGCCAAGAACGTGGTGACGTACAACACTATGACGAGGTGAGAAAATGAAGTTTAATGCTTCTGAGCATGCGTCGAATTGTTTCTGAGCATGCGTAGGGATTTTGCGCGTCGTCACATTTTCGGATAGGAACTTTTCCCGACCGAAAAATTGAGAGCATGCTCTCAATCTTTTGCTGGCTGGAATTCCGCCAGCAAAAGACCGATGGAGCATACACACGGTTGCATTTTCCGACGAAAAACTCTCATCGGTCTTTTGCGGGCCGAAATTCCGATCGTGTGTACCGGGCATAAGAGTTGAGATGAGCTCTCTGGTCAGTACTCAATACTATCATGGAGGACAGGGAGAGTTCAGTGTCTGCAGTTGTTTTTCCCATGTTGTCTAACTGTGGATTTCAGTGGACATCATGAGGATCATTGCAGGACTCTCTACGTATAAGCACATTGGGGTGAAATTGCATGTTGGCAATTCTTGGGACTCACTGCTGGCTGAGTTAGGAAAGGAGACTTGCTGCTGACTAACTCAGCTAGCAGCGAGTCCCTACCCAAGAATTGCCAACACTGATACATTTCACCCCAATGTGCTTATACATAGAGAGTCCTGCAAAGGTCCTCATGACGTCCACTGAGGTCCACAGTTAGACAACATGGGAAAAACAAGATTACTCCAAACACTAACCTCTCCTTGTCCTCCATGGCAGTATTGGGTGCCAATCAGGTAGCTTGTCTCCACTCTTAGTCAGCAGCAAGTCCCCACTCCTAACACTTAGCCAACAGTGAGTACCTGGCCAAAAATTGCCACCTGACATGTTTCACCTCAGTAGGCTTAGTCAAAGAGAGTCCTAGACAGGGACTGGCTGATTGTGGCTGAGTAAAGTTTTATCCAGTGATGTTTTTGGTCTGCAACCTTCCATTCATTACAGGTACAGCACTGAGGTCCACATTTACGTAATTCCAACACCAATTTGGTAACTAATGTTATAGTAATAACAGCAATGTGTAAGATTTTACCCCCAAGAAAGGGTCCATAAAAATGTTATGACACATTTTACTACAATATGATAAGGAAGTGTAGATTTTACCAGCTGGAGAACAGACTTTTTCTGCAGGCTGAAGATCACAAAGGAGATGTCCACGTGTGGCCACATTTGACCTGTCTGTTTTAGGAATTCTTTCATGCTGATCCTTGGCTGTTTTTCTTTTACAGTCATTCCTTCTCATGGTCTGAAGATGCTGTGGGTACCAACCTCCATCAGTGTCAACCCAGGTGACAATACGAAGATTCCATGTAACTATGAGAGCCAGCCTGAAGAAAAGGTGGAGAAGATCACCTGGTCACTGTACAAGAACAAATTAATCAGATCAGGAGATGACTTGTCGGTCAATATAGAAGTACATAACTTAACAGACAGCACAACAGATCTGCAGATCAAGAAGGTAGAGACGAATCAAAGTGGCTTGTATAGGTGCAAGGTGACTGTAAATAATATAAGCTACAGTTCCTGTGGGACCTACCTGAGAGTGAAAGGTAAGTCCAAAACAAAACAAATAGGGGTTGATTTACTAAAACTGGAGAGTGACAAATCTGGTGCAGCTCTACATAGAAACCAATCAGCTTCCAGTTTTTGTCAAAGCTTAAATAAACAAGCTGAATTTAGAATCAACCCAAAAAGGACTGGTACTAGGCAAACAAACATTGCTCTGACTTTAGTGGTGTACGTCTCCCTTTCATCCCCTTTTAAAGATGAACTCCAGGCAAACAGCTAAATAGAATAAATATGGACAATAAATGGGAGTTGTTTTATGTGTAGTATTATCCATTCAGTTTTGAGATCTACACAGCGCTGCCACACAGCAAACAGCTAAATAGAATAAATATGTACAATAAATGGGAGTTGTTTTACGTGTAGTATTATCCATTCAGTTTTGAGATCTACACAGCGCTGCCACACAGCGCAGCCCTTTGTGCTGCAGTTTATTATCACTTACCATTATTGATGTAAAAATGTAAAACTCTAAAAGAGTGACAAATAAAAGATCAAAGCGGCGCTCCCATCAGTTAACATGAAATAAAACTGACTGACTAGTGTATGGCCACTACCATGCATATGAAAAAAAGTGTTAAAACGGACAAAAACTAATATAAGTAAGTGAAGAGTCTCTAGTGGACGTAGATGGTATATACAGCAAAAAGTTGATGAGTGCACTATTCACCAAACGCTTTTCCACCTCGTGCTCCACACACCCACAAGGGGTTCAAACCAGAACCCGGAGGTTATCAGTCAGCATCCTATAGTCTGTTCACTCTGGATGTCCTCATAAGGTATCTTTATAAACATCTCCGAGATCCACGTGCATGGAAAAGAGACTCCACAGTCTAATTCCGTTTTAACATTTATTCGAAAACTCAGTGAATAAAATCCTATATTCAATGGCGTGGTGACAGTCCAACAATGGTCGTGTAGCTCAAGGTCGGAGTGAGCTTACACTATCCGCTTTTCCAGAGGTTGAAGGGACGGAGTGTACTCCAGTGGAGATGGTAATGATCTCGACATCCAGCACTTCCTCCTTCCGGTCAGAGTCCCTGTGTCTTGGAACGCACAGTGTCGTGAGGTAATTTCCGGTCGCTGTAAGATCACAGGCTGACGCGTTTCGTCATCACAACTTTGTCAAAGGGTGTCAGGGTGTGAGCTTATGAGTTTGAACCCCTTGTGGGTGTGTGGAGCACGAGGTGGAAAAGTGTTTGGTGAATGGTGCACTCATCAACTTTTTGCTGTATATACCATCTACGTCCACTAAGGACTCTCCACTTATTTATATTAGTTTTTGTCTGTTTTAAAACTTTTTTTACGTACATGGTAGTGACCATACACTAGTCAGTCAGTTTTATTTTATGTTAACTGATGGGAGCGCCGCTTTGATGTTTTATTTGTCACTTTTTTAGAGTTGTAAATTTTTACATCTATTTTCTATATGTATAACCTGTTTTAAGTGGCTGCTGAGAGACGTCTCATTTGTATTTTATTTTTATATGCAATTGTATTTATATGCAATTGTATTAGTGTGTGTATTACCTGTTATTACATAGCGCTAAGATAGGTGGAGTGGGGTAAGGCGAGGTTCTTCCTTTTTTTTACTACTTACCATTCTTGTCCTTTCCCAGACTGTGACTGGATATTCAAATGAGAACCATTAGACCAGAAATTCTCAACCAGGGTTCCCTGGAACCCTGGAGTTCCTCCAGAGGTTGCTAGATATTCATTTAGCTGTGGCTGTTAGACCTCCCATTTGATGTTGCCTGTGTAGCGCTACCCCCATAGAAGCGCTTGAATATTACACAGATAGTCCTTACTTCTTCACTGGCAAACAGGTACAAGGTATTTCCTGCAGCCAAGTACACACAAAAATCAGCTCCTTACCAAATTCCAATGACCATTGTAGTTACAAATGGTCATTTAGCGCATGAAGGGTTAAAACCTCCCACCGGCAGATGTATCTCCTTTGCAAAGCCAGTAAAGGATGTGCAGCCGCAATTCTCAAAAGTAAAGCAGGAAAAGCAATGCCATAGTGTAAAACTGCAAAATTAGCCTAAGTAGAAAAAAAGTAAAGTGCAGTGTGCACACTCACAGCAAATAAACAGACTACAGGCATCAGGACATAGATCATAACTTGGTGGTCCTATGAGCTAACAGTACTGACCCGGCCATCAATCAACTCCACTTGCGTGATGATGTTACTCTTGTGGGCCCCACCCTACGTGTTTCGTCACAGATGACTTAGTCAGGGGCATAATTAAACCAAGCTTTTTTATTTATCAGATCTAAAGAGATGACAGAGGGATAAATAGGGGTGCAGTGTTTCCACTTTATCATGTAGATAATTGTTATTTGACTATCCCATTTAACTCTCTCTTACAGCAATGTCCTGGAATGGCCCATTGTGTGTTTTTCAAAGCTTTCCTCAACGCCTACTTAGGGCCATGCCTCATTTTTTTTCAGGTTTTCCTTGCTGTATATTGGTTAAAAAAAGTTTATGTATGTACATTCTTGTATAGTCACATTGGTCTGACTTAGACCAATGTAAGTATGCATGCACCGTACCTGGTTAATGCCCCTGGAAGCTGGAAATTACAGTAGTAGGTACCACTACTGTAGTGATTTTTGCTAGCTTCTGGGACACTTGCTCAGCATAGGTGCCATTCAGAGAACACTTTGCATTTTCTCAGTGAATGCAAAGGGTTCTCTGATTGGATAAGGTGGGGCAGTGATGTCACAATCACCACTTTGCCCAATCAGAAAACGCTTTGCACTCAATAAGTGGATGCAAAGTTTTCTCTAATGGTGCCATTGCCAAATCAGCGGCCTTCTATGTTCACTAAGCAATAGGGCAACCGCTCGACATGGGACCCAGAAACTAACACTGATCACTGTAATATCAGTGCCTACTACAGTGGTTTGCAGGTTCCACAGGGATCAACCAGGTATGGCATATACTTACCTATATTGGTCCATGCTGGAACAATGTACTGTAACTGTGAAAAATATCCATACCTAAACTTCAGCTTTAAACTTCTGATTTGATCATTTAAAAAGAAAATGTTGGGATTTATCTTATACATCATCGGTGTCTCGAAAAAACCTCAAGAATCAAGTGGTTGATTCTACTGAACAATGTCCTCAAAAATGTAAATATCATTTGCGGGTGAGGTGGTCTTCAAGCGGATATCCTCTACATTGCAGATCTTCCAGTCTTCCTCTTTTTTAATGTTGCGGAAGCTACGAAGAACAGAGTGATCGCAGCCGAGGGCATACTGTTGCTGTTTTGTGCCATCATACCCGGGACCATCCTGCTGTACAAGGTATGGACATTAACCGAATAAGCCAATTTTTAAAGTGGAAATCATAAAAAATTACCGCGCTTCCCTACACCACCCAAGCTGCAGTCCTAATCCTCAGGTAAAAAGAATCAAATTAGGTATAGCAATAAAAAGAACTGCGCTATAAAAATATAATAAAAAGAACTGTGCTAAAAAATAAAATAAATGAATACATGAGATAACTCAGAAATTGTGTTACATTCACCTATTAATTACATATGTGAACCCAAATAGCAACATAATAGCAATCAGATGGCTTGATACATCCGAAATTATCGTGAAGCACTAAATACAAATTAGACAAGTGACAGAAACCAAAAAGTCTGTGAAATTAGAAATGGCTCAGGAAATCAACAGTCCTTAGTGTAAAACAAATCCACCGATAGTGATTGAAAACTTGTAGTGAAAAAGTATCTCGTGAACAGAAATCCACCACCTATACCAATATGTGCTTACCAGAGGTAAGCTATATTGAAGCTTATACTCGAAATCCACTCCGTGGGGACACCAACAACGATCTCGGCATGGAGGAGGATCGTCCGGAATCCACCAATAGAAAGGTCGAATATTCAACAATGGACACCTACCCTTTTAAGCTTAATGATGGAACCATAGCTTTTCAATGGTTCAACCACTTTGGCTTCAAGTCTTTCAACCTCTGCTTGACGATAATCCTGAAGTTTGGCAAGTTCATCAGCAAAGCACTTCAACCCACGTTTAAGGTTTGGTGTTTCAGTGTCCGCATATGCATGGACCTCTCTCACCAGGAGATCTGCCTTGTCCCGCAATCTGGCAGTTTTACGCACGTAACCAGCATAGATTTGGCACAGGTCACCAAAGTGCTTCTCCACATTGGTAACCGTTTCTTGAATTTGCCTTGTCTGATTGTCCCTAGCCCTGGCCTCCGGCATCTGGCTCATGAGCCAGACGCCGGAGGCCAGGGCTAGGGACAATCAGACAAGGCAAATTCAAGAAACGGTTACCAATGTGGAGAAGCACTTTGGTGACCTGTGCCAAATCTATGCTGGTTACGTGCGTAAAACTGCCAGATTGCGGGACAAGGCAGATCTCCTGGTGAGAGAGGTCCATGCATATGCGGACACTGAAACACCAAACCTTAAACGTGGGTTGAAGTGCTTTGCTGATGAACTTGCCAAACTTCAGGATTATCGTCAAGCAGAGGTTGAAAGACTTGAAGCCAAAGTGGTTGAACCATTGAAAAGCTATGGTTCCATCATTAAGCTTAAAAGGGTAGGTGTCCATTGTTGAATATTCGACCTTTCTATTGGTGGATTCCGGACGATCCTCCTCCATGCCGAGATCGTTGTTGGTGTCCCCACGGAGTGGATTTCGAGTATAAGCTTCAATATAGCTTACCTCTGGTAAGCACATATTGGTATAGGTGGTGGATTTCTGTTCACGAGATACTTTTTCACTACAAGTTTTCAATCACTATCGGTGGATTTGTTTTACACTAAGGACTGTTGATTTCCTGAGCCATTTCTAATTTCACAGACTTTTTGGTTTCTGTCACTTGTCTAATTTGTATTTAGTGCTTCACGATAATTTCGGATGTATCAAGCCATCTGATTGCTATTATGTTGCTATTTGGGTTCACATATGTAATTAATAGGTGAATGTAACACAATTTCTGAGTTATCTCATGTATTCATTTATTTTATTTTTTAGCACAGTTCTTTTTATTATATTTTTATAGCGCAGTTCTTTTTATTGCTATACCCAATTTTTAAAGTGCACCTGTCAATTCCAACATCTCTTCAGTTAGAAATGCTTGTTAGCTAGATTAGAAAAACTCTAGCAATGAAAAGTCACCAAGTGCTCTGTGTATTTATAATGTCAGAAAACAAATGACCTCTTCTAAGTAGATGTGCATCCAACTGCTAAAATCTCATATAAGCTTTAACATGGCCATTTTCAAATATTTAATATATAAAAAATGACTAATATTTTAAAATAAAAACTCCAGGCAGATATACAGTATAATGCTCAAATAATGCAGACCTGTAATCATTAATGCATCATTAAATGTATTTTTAAATACAAGCAGTGTAAGTACTTGAATGTGACCTAGCATTAGCCTCTTGTGGACCCTGTACAGCAGAGCTGGGGTATGAGAGGAAGAAGCAGCACAAGGAGCCAGTCAGTTCATGTACTAACAAGAACCAGGCTGATAGGAGCAGAGAGCAGAGTGGCAGGTTAGTTTATCACTGTGCTGCTTCTCATTTCAATGTCAAGTCGCAGGCTGATGGGGGGGGGGGGGTCAGGGCAATCTGGGCTCAGAGGAAGTGAGCTGAATGATTCTGGCCATCAAACCGAAGACATCTAGCAGCAGAAAACATTTACTGTGTGGAAAATCTCTGGATTAAAGACAAATCTTGCAGCAAGAGGTGGTTTTGTTATTTTATCTTTTATATGTGGTCGCTCCTCACTCCTGCAGCCAACAGTGGCTGACACATGGGAGATCACATGTCAAGACCAGAATGGCTTGAAAATAGGTAAGTATATGCATCTTTCTTACACAAGTTAGTTAGCATAGGTGTTGGGGGCAGTTTTAAGGCTAGTTGGGTGTGTAGCAAGGTCTCTGGCCTTGTCCAGTCTAATGAGAACTTTCCAAGCCAAAGATAGCTGACATCCTCCTGTATGTGGTGGGTTGTGAGGCATAGTGGGTTCAAGGTGGACAAAGTTATTGGGTGCCAGACACTACTTGGATGTAAAAGAGGTTTTTTTTCTTTTAACAGTCCTTTTTGTATTTTTGGGGGGAAAGAGGGTTAGGGCCAGGACACCCTTAGATAAGTGCTAATTCAATTGGCAGACTCCGAGATTTCAATATTAAGACAGCCGTGCAGGGAAAGTCCCCCAGCAAGGAGCCACATCTGCACTTGCAGGAATGCTGTCCCCTTTGGTAACAGTTTTTAAGAGTTCCTAACTCAAACGTAACAGTCCTTTCAGCTTCATTACAACTGCCTCTTGTAGTTATTCAACACTGAGCTCCCGGCCTCTCACTAGACCCTCTGATTCACCGACTCTGAATCCCTTGAGCTCCTCCAAGGTTTGCAGTGGTATCCCCTCAAGCGTCACCCACGCTTCCCTGCTGGGTCCCTAGCTTGGCACTCCAGATACTTCTCAAGCTTCCCCCCCTGCTAACCGGCTCGGTCCCTGACTTGACTCACAAGGCTACTCTGCAAGCGTCCCCTCCGTGGGTTGGGTCCCTGACTTGATCACCGCCTGAAGTTTCCCAATTCTCTACCGTGTCCTTTCGGTGAGAATGTTGCTCCGGTAATTGCTTCAGTTACTCACTGTGGTCCCTGTTAAAGGTGGTTCTACCTCCGACCACTGAACTGTCAGTTTTGGTTGGACTGCAAGCCGCAATCCCAACCCTACACTGCCCTCTCACTTCTGGATAGGCCCTCACACAGCCTTGCAGCCAGATGTCCCCGGGATAGGCCCAATCTCTGGCCCAGCACCCCGGAGCAGACGACACACGTCCACCCAGACAGCCATCAAGGTGGCACAGAACACAGATCACCTGACTCCATCCAAATTTATAGGTTCTCCCAGCAGGCCAAGGGTTTCAAGAAAAACCCCGCCCATTGGCTGAGATACCCCATATACCCATAACATGATCTTGGGTTGCCCTTCTCATATGTAGTACCACCAAGTGGTAGAAGAGAAAAGTGCAACAAGGCCAAACTTAGGGAGAAACCAATAGATCTCTATCAATCGGCCAAGATAACTACTATTGGCAAGTAAATTTGTGAGGAGCTCCCTTACTAAACCCCAGGGTGCTACAGGAGTAAGCAGGAATTCCACTTCAAGTAATGACAAAGGTGTTGCTGAATGAATAGGCTCCATAATGTCAGAGGCGTAACTAGAACCTTCAGGGCCCCGGTGCAAGAAACCCCCAGGACCCTTTCCATTGGGCCGGGGACCCTTCCCATTGATTGTGGGGCCCTTTATAAGCCCCAGTTCACACTGCTGCGACTTATCATGCAGCTTGCGACACAAAGGGGGAGATTTACTAAAACTGGTGCGCACAGAATCTGGTGCAGCTGTGCATAGTAACCAGCTGCTAACTTCAGCGCATTCAATTAAGCTTTGACAATAAAAGCTAGAAGCTGATTGGTTTCTATGCACAGCTATACCAGATTCTGTGTGCACCAATTTTAGTAAATCTCCCCATAAAGTCACATGACAAGTCAAAACACATTCACTTTAATTGGTGTACTACGTTTCTGCGATTTTGGTGCAATGTGAGTGCCATAGGCTGCAATGGTAAATCACATCATTTGCAAGGAAGTTACAAGCAAGTTGCATGATTTTGGGGTCGCAGCAGTGTGACCTGAGCCTTACGGTCCCCCAGCGAGACACTTTCACGTGTTCTGCACTGGCCTCCTTCCTGCTAACTTGGCCCCCCCCATGGTGGCAGAACGCCAGAGCCCGGCTGCAAGTGTGACTTTTGTGACCCTGGTATTTCCACCGCTGCATAATGTAAATGTGGCCGAGGAGCTTAGATGTTTAAGACAAAGGAAGAGAGAACCGTAGATAAATATACTATGCTTTTAGAGACTAATTCAGTCTATGAAAAGGTGAATCTAAAGTCACGGCAATCTGCTAAATAGGTTTTGTATGTCTATCATTCCAGTCCTGAAATTTACACAACCCTTCCACACAGCACAGTCAGGAAAATGACACTGCTTTGCTCCCCATGCCCAGCTTGCTCACTGGACAGTAACGGAGCAGCAGCAGAGTGATAAGGTCACCTCTCAGGTCTCTTCTATCACCATGTTCCTTTTTAGCACATTAGCATGAAGCACCAATGACTGGATTCCAGTCATTACCCTATCTTTCCCAGTCTGAGTTCTGCTGTACAGAAATTGCAAGAGGCTGATATCAAGGCACTTTCAGGTCCTTACATGCAGTTAATGATTTTTTTAATGAACACATATTTATATCTGCCTGGAGGTAAAGTTTTTCAAATGTATCTCCTGTCTTATAGAAATATCATCGATCCGAAGGGTACACGCACCTTTGGGAAGCTTATTACACTCCATCCGGCAATGCTGACAGTAATGATTACACCTCCTTGACTGCTGTACAGCTGTTGCAAGTCCAAGGAGCACGCTGAACCACCTAAACAGCAAAAACAGCTTAAAGCGTCTATTATTTTCAATTAACATTGCAGTATCAATAAGGCTTTTTTTTTTAATAAATAGCATCAACTTCATCACTTTAGGGGTCAGTGCACCCAACAAACTTTCTAGTGAGAGAATATGAAGGTTGCCATTGCTCACTTCTTTGGAAAAGCTAGGTGTTCCCTCAATATGCTGCTCCACCGGCTCAGTGACCTGTAACAAGCATGTTGATCAAAAGCTATTGTTTGGCATTCTTCCCACTAACTTCCTTCTGGCTCAGCTTAGTCCCTGGACAAAGGTTCTTAAGTAGGGCCCCCCCAGCTAAGCCTAGCTAGGACTTTGATGTCTTCACAAGGGCTCATCTAGTTTTCTCTGCCCCAGGGGTCTCCTCCTGCAGGACTGGATCCAGGAACTCTGCAGCCTGCTGCCAGGCCTCAGACTACTTATGGGTTCTCCCTCCATCTTCTGGGCACACCTCCCTAGGGATTGGTTGCCTGTTATGCTCTCCCTCCAACTATGCTTCCAGAACACTCTAGAAGACAGGGTGGAGTAGCAGAATATAGCAGCCTGTGAAACACTGAGCAGCCTTAAGTAATCAACCCTTGCTCCACTGTTTACAGGGGAGCTAAACTAAATTTACTTAGCAGCCTAAATTAAGAGGGTGCTACATATGAATCCCCAAGAATAGTTAGAAGTCTGAGACATCCAGACAACTAACATTCTGAGGTGAATAATGGGAACCTCTGTATTTGTCTCCTTTAAAGTTTCATTTATTTAGATGGGAAGTCTGCTGGTGAAGTTGAGGTCTCAGCTGAACCAACCTGCGCAGGAGTATCACTCAGCTTTCTGAAATTGCCATTATTTTAAAGAGTCCCTGCCCCCAATTTTAAAATTTGCAGGTAAAACCACAGAACATTTAAGCATCTTAAAATGCTCACTTACAGCATATTTCCTTTCCATTAACGATTTTTGTATCGACTTGCAATGTGCCTTTGCTAGGGAACTGACACTTCAGAAAGTTCCAATTCCATAGCAAAGCCCCCGCCTTGCACGTCATAGCCCCCTCCTCTTCTAAGAGTGCCTAATTACTGCCTGTGCAGGCCCAGCTCCTTCGAACCCCCCCCCCTTTACCTCAACATATAAACTTTTAAGTAGTTGCTGGGGGAAGAGCAAAGGTGAATACTATAGAGCAGTGGTCATTAACCCTGTCCTCAGGGCCCAGGCCAGGTTTTATGTATTACCTTGGGGAGATGCAGACTAGAATACTGCAATCACTGAGCAGTAAAGATATCACCTGTGATGTATTTCAGTTATCTTGCAAACCTGGCCTGTTAGTGGGTCCTGAGAACAGGGTTGACGACGGCTGCTATAGAGTATCCCTTGAGTGACAGCTCTGAGTCTGCTGGAGCTGCTGACATTACATCGAGGATGGCAACACCTAGCAGCAGTCTCAGGGCTATTGGATGTCTACACCATGGGGGGATTTTGCAGGTATATAAACTGCATAATATACATTAGATGCAGAGGCATAACGACAGGGGCCGCAATTGTGAACTGGCCCCATGCTCCAGGGGGCCCATTCAGCTCCTCTGTTCTACACCTGGATAGGCGATGGAGCGGCATATAGAGGAACCAATGCCCTCCATTTTCCTCCTACAGCCGCTGAATGCCTGCTTCTCTTCCTCTCCCTCTTGCTTGTATTTAGTGGCTGTAGGTGGAATATAGAGGGCATTAGTTCCTCTATATGTGACCCCCGCTGCACTTCCTCTCCAGGTAACTCTTTCCTCTCTGCTGCCTGGACCCCTGTGTGCTCCCCTGGTCCCCTCCTCCCCCTGCAGCGCTGCTGGCCTTCCTCCTCCCCTCTCCCGCCGGTTGTTGCGGGGGGGACATGTCAGTATAAAGAACATAGAAGGGGCCGGTAAATATTTAATATTTACCTGAATGGACACATTGAGTGATCAGTACCAATCACTCACTGTGTTCATTACTAACTGAAGTTTACTGTGCATCAGTTTGTGAATGAACGGGAAGCTGTGTACAGAATTCTTCCTGTCCATTCATTCTGTGCAGCTGAGGCTGCACAGGTGGAGATTGAAGGCTGTGTCCTCCTTTCTCTGTCTCAAAGGTGAAACATCAGAGGTCTGTTTAGACTCCTAATATTTCACCAAAGCCCCCCAACGGGGCTCCTAAAAAAAAATGTAAAAAATAATAAAAAAATGTATTTTTATTTCTTTTTTAAAATTGTACTTTTACAATTGTAAAAAAATAAATAAAAGTAAAATAAAATGGTAAAAATAATGAAAAAAAGAAACAAGATAAAACAAACAAACAAACAAACCACTAACATCAGTGGTGGAACTACCATGGTCACAAAGATTGCACTTGTGACCAGGCCCTAGTGTTCCACCACCGTGGGCTGGGGGGCTCAACAAGGCAGGAAGAGGGCCCATTGCAGAACCAGTGAAAGTGTCCCACTGTGGGACTGTAATAAAGGGCATCGGGACAGGAGTAAAGGGCCCCAGGATCAGTGGGATAGGCTCCCGGCTCTGAGGGAAGGGTCCCAGCTGGGGCTCAGGGGAGCCCTTCATGATTTCTTGCATCAGGGCCCTGAAGGTTCTAGCTATGCCTCTGATTAGATGCACATATAATCTTATAAGAGGATTGGTGTTAAATTTAATGGTCTGGTGACAGGACATCCTTAAAGCGGAAGTAAACCCATCCATTTACCAGTTTCAAAAAACGGTTTCATTTCCGGCACGTGCCGGAAATGTAGCACTCCCATTGGTTGTGCTCAACCAAACTGTCAAACCATCCAATGGCTGGTGTCATAACTGAACACATGTGCAGCATTATGGCAGTTGTAGATTAAACAGAGGCAAAGATGGCAGCTTCCTTGTCTAAAAACGATAAGAGGGTTTACACTTTAAGGAGAATGCAGATGAAGGACTAAGTCTCCTGGTTGGGAGATGGATCTGAGAACTTTAGCAAGATCAACAAAATCCCCAGTATTTACTAAAAATGTATTCAAATTTTGGTGGACTAACCATTTAGCTTTTTTTTGACAGAGTATCTTCATTTACTTTTACATATTTCTTATATTGCCATATTCATTAGGTTTTGTTAGTGTGTTTCTTGCTTAGTTGTAACAGATGTAGTAAATATCCAAATAAAGATGGTGCTTTATTTACCGAAGGTGATGTATAAAAACTGTTTTTCTTCAAATTCGAAAGAAATTTGAATGCCGACTCCAAGTCCAACTCTTGGCAAAACTTCATAGTTTTTAAAGACCGGGGAAGGCAGCTTTTGTTGCTGCTTGTGTCCCTATCAGAAAGAATTATGCCGCGTACACACGAGCGGACTTTACGGCAGACTTTGCCCGGCGGACGGGATTTGATCGGACAATTCGATCGTGTGTGGGCTCCAGCGGACTTTGTTTTCTCAAAAGTTGGGTGGACTTAGATTTGAAACATGTTTCAAATCAATCCGTCGAAATCGAGTCCGGTCGAAAAGTCCGCTCGTCTGTATGCTAGTTCGACGGACAAAAAGCCACGCTAGGGCAGCTATTGGCTACTGGCTATGAACTTCCTTGTTTTAGTCCGGTCGTACGTCATCACGTACGAATTTGATGGACTTTGGTGGATTGTGTGTAGGCAAGTCCGTTCATTCAGAAAGTCCGTCGTAAAGTCTGTCGAAAAGTCCGCCGTGCAAAGTCTGCCGTAAAGTGTATGCGGCACTAGCCTCACTTCCTGTCCAAGTTACAGATTGTCAAACGGACAGGAAGTGAAGGAATATCACTCTGATGGGGGAAAAAAAGACAGAAACAAAAGTGCATTTATTTAGCAAGGTTGGGAAGAATTAGAACACCTATTGCTCTGTGAGTATTCCTTACCAGGTGACACCCACACCTTCTCATTTCTTATCTTGGTGTCACTGGCATAGGACGTGAAGGCCAATCTACCTATTGCTGTAAGCTGTGACTCCTACCAACAGCACTTAAAATAGGTTGACCAGATGTCCCTGATTTCGAGTGACAGTCCCCTATTTAAGAAGGTTGTCCCTGGAAAAAAAAATGTCTCCGGTTTAAAGAAAGTGTCCCTGATTTCTTTACAGCCTTACCAACAGCATCCCCAGCCTGGGTGACTGCAGGGCAATCCATCTTAGCAACAGTTCTTTGACTTCCCTGGAACAGGAGGGTAGGGAAGGGGTGTGTCTACTTTCAGCCGTGTCCGGGGTTATTGATAATGTTACATGCAAATATTACATCCAATCAGGTGGGGTGAACAGAACTTCAGCAGTTTCACAGTGCAGTGCAATCAGGCTGTCCCACAGGCCATACAACAGTTCAAACGGGATTGCCGCACACTAAATGTATTAAGCACAAAAGATACAAAATATGCAAATGTTCAAAAATCATATTAGAAGTATTCCTCTTGACAGTTTCGGGCTAGCATAACAACGTCCTTCTTAAGATTGGAAAACATCAAATATTACATGGTACTCCCAGCCCATCCCCTTTTGACTTTGTTGCGGGAGGGAAGAATGTGTATTATTTGCTGCCTTGCCCCTGCTTGTGAAGGTGACCCTCAGTGCACACCTGGGCCCGCACCCTTGACCTAGAGCAAAGTAAGCTCAGGTGTTATTAAACCATACCCCTTTAAGCACACAAAGACTCACTCAAGCTCTACCGCTATGTTGAACAGTGTATGAGCAGAGTGCCAATGCTCTGGATGGGGCATTCACTGCAGATCCATAAGAGACATGAGCTGGCAACTCGATAGCTTCTTAATGAAAAAGTTTATTTTTGCACTTACAGCAATGGCCGAATCTAACAGATGCTAACACGTTTCGGCCAAAGCCTTCAACATAGCATGCTCATCATGCTATAAGGGGGGCTTATGCTGAAACGCGTTAGAATCTGTTGGTTTGCCCTTACTGTAAGTGCAAAAATAAACTTTTTCATTAACAAGCTATTGAGTTGCCAGCTCATGTTTCTTATGGATACCCCTTTTAACCCCTTTTTCCTTCACAATTAGCATATAGCCGGCACACCATAACCCAACAGGCTCAATTCACAAAGCTCCAAAGGGTTAGTGAATCCCAAAAATTATTTGTTTCATTGGCTCTAAAGTTAAATGCTAAATGTCCAGTGTGTATGAGGCCTTAAGCCGGCCACAGACAGGTTCAGCAGGAACCAGTCGAGATTTGAACCGTGTATGGGCAGGCTAAATGTACCAAGTTGATCGATTGATCAACTTGGGTACAACCAACCTGCTGGAGTTTATTTGCTATAGTCGCTAGCAATAATCACTGGCTTCCCCCGCCCCCCTCCCCCCACAGGGAGGATAAAATGTTTCGGCAAGAGTAGGGTAGTCTTCAATATTGATTGGACCCTGGGCAAACATTTTCTTGGCCCCAGCCCAGCACCAAGCCCCCCTCCCCCGTCCGACGGAATGCAGTTTTGCTCTCCACCTGGTCTGAGGCTTACAATAAATGTCAGTTAGACTCAAAATCAGTTTACAGCACACATTATGGCTCTCACTGATTAGTTGCCAGAGTTTACTGCACATCCTTACCACTTACCCATTCATTTCTAGAGGTTACTACACATCATTAGCCCTCACCCATTGGTTGATAGAGGTTATGAACATCCTTACTGCTTACTGATTGGTTGCTAGAGGCTACTGCACATCATTATTACTCACCCATTGGTTGCTAGAAGTTACTGCACATCTTTACTGCTCCTGCTCTTTGATTGGTTGCTAGAGGTTACTGCACTTCGATACCTCTCACTGATGGGTTCCTGGAAGTCACTGCACATAATTACTGCTCACCCATTAGTTGCTAGAGGTTACTGCACATAATTACCACTCACTGATTGGTTGCTAGAGGTTACTTCACATAATTACTGCTCACTAATTGATTGCTAGACAGATTATGCTACAAACTCACCAGCAGTCCCCTTGCAAAAAAAAAAGGATTGTCTTGCATTGCAGCAGAATTTAACAAGTGGCAGAAAAGATGGGGTTAATGAAGCCAACCAGGATTACATTCAAAACAGTACTGTCAATGAGCATAGCAAGCAGAGAGGCAGAGATAAGTGACTTTAGCGGCTAAAGCAGTGAAAGTTCAACTTGGCAGGGCAAACTAGCAAATTCAGATTGCTAATCACAAAACATACCAGCTGTCCGCTCATCGATGCCGACCAGTGTATGTAGAGGCATTCCTAGTAATGTTAATAGCAAGCAAACGTCAGCTCAGCCAAGCACATGTTCTATTTAAGATTGTAGCTTTTACACCACCGGCTTTCCTCCTCCACGCTGCCTTAGGCATGTCATTGTCTCCTCTATGTGATCCTCCCTCACTCCTCCGACCCCTGCCACTGCTTGTCTGAGTGTCTCTCCACTTGGCCATCTCTGCTGTCAGGCATGGACACCTCTGATCACTTTTTCCCTGTCCCTTCAGCTACAGATGCACTATGTGACAGGGAGCAATTGTTAGGATGTCGGGCCCCACAACAATGACAAGGCCCAGAGCAGCTGCCTCATTTGCCCTGCCTTAAAGGCGGCCTTGTATTGGTGGCCAGTGGGAAGAATGTCCCTTACTTTGGTGGCCAGTGGGAAGAATGTCCCTTACATTGGTGGCCAATGGGAGAAATGCCCCTTACATAGGTCGCCAGTGGGAAGAATACCCCTTACATAGGTGGTCAGTAGGAAGAATGCCCCTTACATTGGTGGTCAGTGGGAAAAATGTCCCCTACATACTGTAGGTGGCCAATGGGAAGAATATCCCTTACATTGGTAGTCAATGGGAAGAATAGCCTTTATATACAGTAGGTGGCCAATGGGAAGAATGCATCTTACATTGGTGGCCAATGGGAAGAATGCCCCTTACATAGATGGCCAGTAGAAAGCATGCCCCTGACAGTGGTGGACTGAAAGCCACTCTTACAGACAACCATAAAAAAGATAATTGGCGCCATGCTGCTGGCTTTGCCGAATGACATTGGCCCTAGAATTGTGAAGGTACCATCAGATGAGAGGTCAATTAGCCACAGCTCAAGGAACCCTAGGGTTCCATGGAACCCTGGTTGAGAATGGCTGCTATAGACCATAAAATAAATACAGTGGTGTCCCTCTCCCAGCCTGAGCACTGCTGTGCAGGAATTTCAAGAGACGGATACCAAGTCAAATTCAGGTTGGCATTTACAAAATATATCTAATGGTGTATTAATGAATACAGAGCTGCATCAATTTGTGTTATTCATATCTACCTGGAGTTTAGCTTTAAGTCCCACCCGCCATAAAAGCAAAGTCCAAGGGGAGTCTGGATGAAAAATTAAAAAAAAATTAAAATTATACAATTAATTACTTTTAGGATATCTATAGATGATGGTACAAATTGGGAACTTCTGGTAAGTTTGTTATATTGTTATTATTGGACGAAGATGAAAGTTTAAATTTGGTGATTTACAAACCAAAGCTAAACTTTAGGCTAACAGATAAAAACTTTAGGCTAACAAAACGCAGCGTCAGCGTGACGTCAGCACGTCGATGACGAGTGGATAGTCGTAGCTCCCAGCTTGTGCAGCTCCATGCGGTGGAGGCTTTGTGACCCTCTGCAGGGTTCCCTGGATGTAGAGACGCAGCTGCACACACAGACCATTATCTGCGCCAATCGTGCAACTACACAATTGGCCCAGATAATTTCTACAATCCGAATGGAGGAATTGGGAATAACAGTTGGATGATTTGATGGAGATGGCGGAGACGACTGAGGTGGTGAGCTTCTATGCTGTAAAACAGAACGGCCTCCTCTATTCCTCACACTCACCTACAGATATACCAATGTTCAATCTCCCCACCAACATCCGGCCGGCAAATCCTTGCACCATAAGAACGATCATAGCGGCTGTTCCGCCGCTTGATCGCTCTTACGGGGGGAGAGAGGGGACGCCCCTCCCTCCTGCCGCCCTCCAGTGCTTCTACCAACTCACCGCTTCCATCAGTGAATCGGAAACTGTATCCGCCGGCCCTGGATGGTGATCATAGAGATTTCCAGTGGACCAGATGGTCACCGGAGTCTCTATGATCATTCGGAGGCCGGGCGCGATGTTATGACGTCACACCCGGCCTCTGCATTCAAACAAATGGCGCCGCCTCGGCTGGGAAGCCGAGATTGTTTTTTTATTTTTTTTATTTCAGGCTTCCTAGCCTAGAGGTGAGATGTGGGATCTTATTGACCCCACATATCTCACTGTAAAGAGGACCGATCATGCCATATTCCTATTACAAGGGATGTTTACTTAACTTGTAATAGGAATAAAAGTGATCACAATATTTACATTTTTTTTTAAAAGTGTCAAACTAAAAAAAGAAAAGTAAAATTAACAATAAAAAAAAAATTAAAGCGCCCCACGCAGAAGCGAACGCATACGTAAGTCCCGCCCACATATGAAAACGGTGTTCAAACCACACATATGAGGTATCACCGCGAATGTTAGAGCGAGAGCAATAATTCTAGCTAATAATTCTAGCTCTAGATCTCCTCTGTAACTCAAAACATGTAACCAGTACGTAAGTCCCGCCCACATATGAAAACGGTGTTCAAACCACACATGTGAGGTATCACCGCGAATGTTAGAGCGAGAGCAATAATTCTAGCTCTAGATCTCCTCTGTAACTCAAAACATGTAACCAGTAAAAAATGTTAAATCGTCGCCTATGGGGATTTTTAAGTACCGAAGTTTGGCGCTATTCCCTGAGCGTGTGAAATTTTGAAGCATGACATGTTAGGTATCTATTTACTCGGCGTAACTTCATCTTTCACATTATGCAAAAAAATTGGGCTAACTTTAACGTTTTGGTTTTTTTTTAAAGCATGAAACTGTTTTACTTTCCAAAAATAACGAGTTCGAAAAATTGCTGTGCAAATACCATGCGTGATAAAACGTTTCAACGACCGCCACTGTATTCTCTAGGGTCTTTGCTAAAAAAAAAACCCATATATAATGTTTGGGGGATCAATGTTATTTTCTAGCAAAAAATGATGAATTTTACATGTAGGAGAGAAATGTCGGAATTGGCCTGGACTGACACAGGCAATGCATGTGGTTGCAATGTTTAGCCTCAACAAGTACAATACCAGAATTTAAGGAACAATTCCCCATGAAGCAAACTTTACACTTCATAGGACTTCTGGATAGCCCCTGATTACAGTAGCTGCCTTGCTACTTCCACGACAGTGGATACACACACCTCCCCAGTGCTCCTCTACAACTATTTGTTGGACTATACTATGCATTGATCTAGTGTACCCAGTCCATTTTGTATTTAGAAGTGTAGAATTGTGACTGCTGGGATGAATGGATGTGAGCGCAGCTGGGACCTTCCCAAGACAACGTTGTCTTCTTAATTTTCTTCACTGGAATTTTTTGTCTATTTTTTATGGTGCTTTTTTTCTACAATAAACATACCCTAAGCAACCGTGATGTTCCGCACTTGTGACCTTCTTGGTAGGACCTTTTCCTTCCTTTTATGTAACAGATAAATACCCATGTTTGAACCAACTTGTCTGCCAACAATTTGTAATGCTGTTTAGTCTTGTTCTCCATGCACTCCTGCTGGACAACACAGTCAGGTTCCTGGCAAACCATGCAGGTAAACACTTGGCCCACCCGCTACATCACCTCTGATCTCACTCCTCCTGTAAGTTTGTTCACAGTGTGCAACTGACAGCAATGTGCAAAGCAATAGAGCCTGATTAGCTTAGAGTGCTGCTGTTTCCTCCTCCAGTCTCAGTCATACTGCTCAAGGAACTCCTTTAAAAACAGAATCAAGGTACTTGTTATAAGCTGTATTTAAAACTTCATGAAATTATTTTTTAATGATGCATAACTGGAATAAATGTTGTTTTTTGTGTCTATGTGGAGCTTACCTTTAATTAAAGTGAAATCATTTCTTTAGCATATACCCAATCCAATGACTGTCCTGCCTCTTTCATTCACAGAAACGCTTTGAAAATCTTAATGTTCTGTCTCTGAAGCAATCAGAAGGAGAGAATCTGTATGAGGTAAAGAATTCCCATTAACAGATCTGACCTTTAGTAATTGTCAATTGTATTTTAGAAGTAGAAAGTATATAACATATGTGTATATATATATATGGGGGTTATAGAATGGGGTTTATAAAATTCTTTTTCTTTGTTAGAACAATATCTGATGAAATTTTAGCTGTCAGAGTTAAAATAGACATTTGGTCATTGCAATGGATATAAATTAAAATGATTATATTATACAACATATTGATATTATATATTTTAAAAATCTTTATTTGCGCAGGCACATATGTTTTGTTTTTAACTTATTTGAAGTACTGATTAACTTTTAATATATATATATATATATATATATATATATATATATATATATATATATATATATATAGTATCTCACAAAAGTGAGTACACCCCTCACACTTTTGGAAATATTTTATTATATCTTTTCATGTGACAACACTGAAGAAATGACACTTTGCTACAATGTAAAGCAGTGAGTGTACAGCTTGTATAACAGTGTAAATTTGCTGCCCCCTCAAAATAACTCAACACACAGCTATTAATGTCTAAACTGCTGGCAACAAAAGTGAGTACACCCCTAAGTAAAAATGTAGACATTGGGCCCAAAGTGTCAATATTTTATGTGGTCACCATTATTTTCCAGCACTGCCTTAAACCTCTTGAGCATGGAGTTCACCAGAGCTTCACAGGTTGCCACTGGAGTCCTCTTCCACTCCTCCATGACGACATCACGGCGCTGGTGGATGTTAGATACCTTGCGCTCCTCCACCTTCCATTTGAGGATGCCCCACAGATGCTCAATAAGGTTTAGGTCTGGAGACATGCTTGGCCAGTCCACCACCTTTACCCTCAGCTTTTTTAGCAAGGCAGTGGTCGGCTTGGAGGTGTGTTTGGGGTCGTTATCATGTTGGAATACTGCCCTGCGGCCCAGTCTCCGAAGGGAGGGGATCATGCTCTGCTTTAGTATGTCACAGTACATGTTGGCATTCATGGTTCCCTCAATGAACTGTGACGGCAGCACTCATGCAGCCCCAGACCATGACACTTCCACCACCATGCTTGACTGTAGGCAACACACACTTGTCTTTGTACTCCTCACCTGGTTGCCGCCACACATGCTTGACACCATCTGAACCAACAAAGTTTAGCTTGGTCTCATCAGACCACAGGACACGGTTCCAGTATTCCATGTCCTTAGTCTGATTGTCTTCAGCAAACTGTTTGCGGGATTTCTTGTGCATCATCTTTAGAAGAGGCTTCCTTCTGGGATGACAGCCATGCAGACCAATTTGATGCAGTGTGCGGCGTATGGTCTGAGCACTGACAGGCTGACCCCCCCACCCCTTCAACCTCTGCAGCAATGCTGGCAGCACTTATACGTCTATTTCCCAAAGACAACCTCTGGATATGACGCTGAACACGTGCACTCAACTTCTTTGGTCGACCATGGTGAGGCCTGTTCTGAGTGGAACCTGTCCTGTTAAACCGCTGTATGGTCTTGGCCACCGTGCTGCAGATCAGTTTCAGGGTCTTGACAATCTTCTTATAGCCTAGGCCATCTTTATGTAGAGCAACAATTCTTTTTTTCAGATCCTCAGAGAGTTCTTTGCCATGAGGTGCCATGTTGAACTTCCAGTGACCAGCATGAGAGAGTGAGAGCGATAACACCAAATTTAACACACCTGCTCCCCATTCACACCTGAGACCTTGTAACACTAACAAGTCACATGGCACCGGGGAGGGAAAATGGCTAATTGGGCCCAATTTGGACATTTTCACTTAGGGGTGTACTCACTTTTGTTGCCAGCGGTTTAGACATTAATGGCTGTATGTTGAATTATTTTGAGAGGACGGCAAATTTATACTGTTATACAAGCTGTACACTCACTACTTTACATTGTAACAAAGTGTCATTTCTTCAGTGTTGTCACATGAAAAGATAGAAGAAAATATTTACAAAAATGTGAGGGGTGTACTTACTTTTATGAGATACTGTATAAAGTGGTAGATCAAAGAAGTGTAGCGCTGATATACATACAAAAACTGTGTGGTTTTTGTTCTATGAATGTTATATATAAAACCAAATGTGGTATTGAAAGACAAAAATAACTGTGCTGAAATGCACTTAGACCCCTTTCACACTGGGGTGGTTTGCAGGCGGTATTGTGCTAAAAATACCGCCTGCAAACCGCCCCTAAACAGCCTCCGCTGTTTGTTCAGTGTGAAAGCCCGAGGGCTTTCACACTGAAGCGGTGCGCTGGCAGGACAGTGAAAAAAGTCCTGCAAACCACTTCTTTGGAGCGGTGAAGGAGCGGTGTATTCACCGCTCCTAAACCGCTCCTGCCCATTGAAATCAATGGGACAGCGCGGCTATACCGCGGCAATACCGCGGCTATAGCCGCGCTGTACGAGTGATTTTAACCCTTTTTCGGCTGCCAGCGGGGGTTAAAACCGCACCGCTAGCGGCCGAATAGAGCTGCAAGAACGACGGTACAGCAGCACTAAAAATAGCGCTGTTGTACCGCCGACGCCCCCACCGCCCCAGTGTGAAAGGGGCCAAAGTGTAAATATCAATAAATGAAATATATTGAACAACAGTCCATAAAAATGTGAGAAGTAAGAACTCTTTCAATAGTCATGACACCCAACCAGTACGGATAAGGATAGATTGTCTGTAGTCACTTTCATCAAGACTTCATGGTAAGTGAATGAATACTCTTACCGACTGAGATGGACACACATGTCGTGCGACAGTGAGTCAAATGGGCTCAGGATCCTATGCGGCCTTGGAGTAGTCCTCAGCTCCTGATTTCCGAACTCCACCAGAAATCCATGTGTGTGAAATCCATGTATCACATACATGGATTTCTTCAGAATAACAAAAGAGGAATTATACCTGGGCGACACCTTCTTAGACCACAGACCACCTGTGGAGTTCGGAAATCAGGAGCTGAGGACATCGCATTGGACCATCCTGATCCTTCCCTGTGTGCAACTCCAAGGCCGCATAGGATCCTGAGCCTATAAAAAATGACATGACATAAAATTACATAAAAGACTCAAACTGTTATCATTTCCAAATAAATATATAATATATAAAATAAAATAGACTGTAGGAATTATAGTGTCCAGTAATAATATACTGTAATTGATAAAGAAAATAAAACTGACTCAAAACCATTATAGTTTCCCTTTAACCCTTTTCTTCCTGAATGTCAGGGGCTAAATTTGGAGGACTGCTCAATGTATGAAGACATCTCCCGTGGTCTGCAGGCCACCTATGAAGATGTGGGCGCCCTGCGGGCCGGTGACATCCAGCTGGAGAAGCCTTGAATGATGGCACTGCCAGGACAAGCTGAAGTACAGAGAAGAATGGATTAAACTGTCCATTAGAAGTGGTCCTGTGTATATTGTAATCTTTCTATATCAGTCTGTTTGCCTCACTGTGTGTAACTGCTATATATTCATCTTTTGTACTAAAATTATATTATTCTTCCTTGTTTTGCATGATTTGGTTTAGCCCAAGTTAACCCGTTAAAAAAGACTCAAACTATTATAGATTCCAATAATAATATACATGATATATAAAATAAAATGTAGTATTAGTTAAACTATTTTAGACTCCAATAATAATATATGTATGATATATAGGTTTGACAGACAGCACTGCCTGTCACACCTGCCCATTCAGGTCAATAGGAGTGCACTGCAACCGCACGCTAAATTATTGGCTTGCGCTTGCAGTGGGGTATATTAATACATAATTCTCCTTTTTATTTATTAAAAAAAGCAGACGTTCAGGAAGAAGCTAAGGTCTCCCCCCTGAATGCCTTGCAGACACTGCGCTATTGTTCTCTGACTGCAGATCACTTTTCAGAGGGTTGTAGGCACCTCAGCTGAAAATTTCCAGCAAAAAAATTCCACCAAATTTCCTTTGTGTATAAAACGCATTGTGTGTAGTAACTAACCTTATACTAGGTACAGCAATATTATCAAGTATTTCAGTATTTTGTATTTGTAATTTTTAATGACTTTTATAGGGAATATGTAATCAATAAATGCAGGATTGGACATGGAGCAGATCACTCATTAGACAATGTAGCAGTCTCTTACCAACACCTGCACAAGCTTAGCTAAGCCCTACCCGTCTGCCATCCCATGTGAACCCATACATCCAATTATAGAAAGCAGAATACTTATCAGGCCCCAGACTTTCTAAACAAAGGGCCAGTTTACTGGCCTTCAGAGGCCGGACTGTGGCCATTCGGAGTAGAATCTGTCCTGGTGCCAGTGAGAGTAAACAATGCATCTTTAGTATTAGGGGGCGGGAAAGAACCCCATTGTTTGTTATCCATCTGAGGAATAGTGCACCATCATTGGTGTCAGTGAGTGAATAGTGCACCATCGTTGGTGTCAGTGGAAGGAAAAGTGCTCCATGGTTGGTGCCAGTGGAAGGAATAGTGCCCCATAGATGGTGTCAGTAGGAGGTATAGTGCCCCATCATTGGTGTCAGTAGGAGAAATAGTGCTCCATTGTTGGTGTCAGTGGGAGGAATAGTGCCCCCATTGTTGGTGTCAGTAGGAGGAATAGTGCCCCATTGTTGGTATCAGTGGGAGGTATAGTGCCCCATCGTTGGTGTCAGTGGGAGGAATAGTGCCCCATTGTTGGTGTCAGTAGGAGGAATAGTGCCTGTTGATGTCAGGAACAGGAATTATGCCATATTACTGGTGTCAGTGGGAGACTAGTGCCTGTTGTTGATGTCAGGAGCAGGAATTATGTCTTATTGTTGGTATCAGTGGAAGGAATAATGTCTTGTATCAGAGGAAGGAAAAATACCCCAAGGGCTGGATGAAGGCAAGCAAAGGGCCGCAGTTTGGAGAGCACTGTGTTAAGCAATATTATGGGTAGAGCCTATTAACATCTGTGCACTGCTCTGCTCCACTTTCATGCATTTTGGGGCCTATAGAAATCAATTTGCATGCATTTTCATGTGGTTTAGCCCCTGGAAATAGTTTTCCTTTTTGTCAACATGAAATACACAAGACGCGTGAGAATGCAATAAAAGTGCCAACACATGTGCAAAGCACGCATCAACATTGATTGAAAAATATGTTAAAAATAATGAAAACTGGAGCACAAAGGTGTGACCCTCCTACTAGGGCTTCCTGATGCTTCCATACACAGGCCGTGCACATTGAGGTTTTTGTCGGAATGTTTTTACGAAATTCTGAAAAATCATTCATTAGAGCATTTGATGATGCCATTATGGAGTCAAATAATCAAATTCAAAGACCCTCAATAATTTACTTGGATTGCCATTTCAATGTAAAGAACTTTTATGTTCAATTTTTGATGTTCCAATATTACGCAAATAAAAACACACAACTAAACACATAAACGAGCTTTCGAATTTTCTCGACCATACGGTAGAAGATGATCGATTTGTCCCCACTGACCATTATAAAAAAATTAGCAAATGTTCCAAAATTATTTTTTTAAATTAAATTCTACTAAAGTATGGCTTTATTAGCATTCTTCTCTGTCCTGGTCTGCAGATACGTTGCTCTCTACACCAGGCTTTCTCAACCTTTTAACCCTAGAGGAACTCCAAAAATAATTTTTAGGTCTTGAGGAATGCCCCTTATATTGGTTGTCAATAGGAAGAATGCCCCCCTTAAAGTGGTGCTCAGAATGCTACCCTTAAAGACAGTTAAAAAGATATTTGGTGTCATGCTGTTGGCTTTGATAAGTGGTGCTGTACCTTGAACTCTGTAGGCATCACCAAATAGGTGGTTCATCAGCCACAGCTCAAGGAACCCCTAGCAACCTCTGGAGGAACCCCAGGGTTCCACGGGATCCTGGTTGAGAATGGCTGCTTTACACTATACAGGGCAGACTGCAGACAATCTTAATGTATACAAAGCAATGTTCACAATGGCCTGGGCCCATGATGACTGTCCTCAAAGGAAAGAAGTGCAAAGGTAAGAGGCTATAGTTACCCCATTACATACATAAGTGTCACCAAGACGTGTTGATAGTATGTAGCTTGGCAAACTAAGGCCTTTTAGATGGAATTCAGTGGATTAACTATGTTTAGGTGCAAAATGACAGAAGACAGAATAGTCTAAACCAGGGGTCTCCAAAGGGCCAGTTTGCTGTCCTTCAGGCTTTAGGAGCCGTACTGTGGCCAGTGTGAGTACACAATGCCACATTGCTGATTTTATTGGAAAGAATAGTGCCCCATCAATAGTGTCAGTGAGAAGAATAGTGCCCCGTTGTTTGGTGTACGTGGAAGGAATAGTGCCCCATTGTTGGTGTCAGTGGGAGGAGTAGTGCCCCTTCAATGGCGCCAGTGCGAGGACTAGTGCCTCAAGGGCCAGATAGGCAAGCAAAGGGCCACATCTGAGCCACAGTTTAGAGACCACTGGTCTAAGCTATCTACAACTTTCGAATAAAGCTTACGGTTAGTTAAAAAATGGGATGAAAAATCAACACAAGGGATGTACTTACATTTAATGAGAAGTGTGCTGGGGCTGGCCTGTCCTAGTTTGAAACTCCCATCCCCTGCCGCCACCCCCTCCTCCACACGCTTGCAGCAGTAATCTCCTGGTGCTGCAGAGGTTAAAGTATGACTAAAGGCAAAACATTTGCTTGAGTTTCCGATAGAGTGGAGAGGGATTAGAACACTTGTCAGTTTTTATTGCTGTCTGTGTCAGATTCACCCTCTCGGTTTGTCCTGTTTACCATTATCATTGAAAGTAAAAGAAAATTCGAAATTTTGGGTTGTCCCCAGAAAAGTAATAGAGGGGAAATCTTCCAATGGGAACACTAGTTCTGGTGACCTGGAGAGGGGGGTCCCCAAGGGGTTCCCTTGAATTGCAGAGATGTCCTCTCCCTTCCTGTTTGGCTATGGGACAGGAAGTGAAGGTAAAACTCCCCAATGGGACAAAGATGGCAAAAAAATAAACCTTACAGAGGTTATAACCTCTACCTGCAGACTAAATAAGGAAAATCTATAAGTGTATGGACAAGTGTAAAAATTTGGTAGCTCTCATGATGGCAGACAGCTATCTTTCTATTCACCTATCCATTTTGATCTTTTGGTTGAATCAGATTGTATTTATTAAATAAATGTTTTTTTTTTTTAAATTACATACACATTCAACCACTCACCAACCGCCCACAGTACATTTACTGTGACCAGGTGACAGCTACAGGCTAGGCGACACAATGGTGCATCGCCCCCCACATGCACACTGGTGGACACAGAGAATCACAGTGCTCAGTATGTGGCCCGGGTATAGGGTTGCCACCTCATCCCTTTAAAACCGAACACATATTAATTACACAGGTTCTGTGGCTGATTAAGGTGGTAATTAAACTCACTCAGTGCCTTATCTGGTTTAAATTAGCCTCAGAACCTGTGTAATTCAGATGTGTTCTGGTTTAAAGGGATGAGTTGGCAACCCTACCCGGGTATCATGTGATCACTAAGACCAATCCTAGCGATCACATGATTCCATGTAAGCAAAACTGTCACGAATGGCTTCCTCTCATGGCTGCTTACTATTGTGATGCTGCGAATGGTCCACATCTACCACATGGTACTTGGGCCAATCACAGCACTCTTTACCATGTGATTAGTTGTAGCTACATATCGTGATAGCAAGCAAGCTGTCGTGAATGAAAACCATTCATGACAGTTAAAACTATTGATCGTCACTGTAATGCCGCGTACACACGAGCGGACTTTACGGCAGACTTGGTCTGGCGGACCGGAGTCCGTCGGATAATTCGATCGTGTGTGGGCTCCAGCTGACTTTTTTTCCTAAAAGTTCAACGGACCTAGAAATGAAACATGTTTCAAATCTTTCCGACGGACTCGAAAAGTCCGCTCGTCTGTATGCTAGTCCGACAGACAAAAAAAACGACGCTAGGGCAGCTATTGGCTACTGGCTATGAACTTCCTTGTTTTAGTCCGGTCGTACGTCATCACGTGCGAATCCGTCGGACTTTGGTTGATCGTGTGTAGGCAAGTCCGTTAATTCGGAAAGTCCGTCAGAAAGTCCGTTGAAAAGTCCACCGGAAAAAGTCTGCCGTAAAGTCCGCTCGTGTGTACGCGGCATAAGGCCCCTTTCACACGGACTTTCCGATCAGGTCCTCCTGTCTGTTTTTAAGGCAGACCTGATCGGACACTCCATTCAGCCCTATGGAGCAGCAGATGTCAGCGGTGACATGTCCGCTGACAGCCGCTGCTATCCGATCCGATCGTATGTAAAAAGTATGAAAGTATGTAAACAAAAACTTAAATAAGAAAAAAATGTTTAAAGAATTGATTAAAAAATTATTATTTTTTTCCTCCTTTTTTTTTACATACTGTCACTAGTCAGTACCCCTGATCTTTGCCACACGACACCAGCCATGTGATGACATTGCACTGCACTGGTCACAGTATGTAAAAAAAAATTAAAAATAGTGAAATAAAAAATACAATTTATTTAATTTCTTAATTTTCCAAAAAATTGTGACAAAAAAAAAAAACAGCTTAAAAAAACTGCCATGCCCCTTACTAAATACATTGGACTGGCTATTTTCCAAAGGGTCATTTGGGGGATATTTGTACTGTCCTGGCATTTTAGAGCCTCAAGAAAAGAGATGTCTGTACATCAGGACTGATCAATTGTAAAATATATACTGTATATATACAGTATACAGTGCCTTAAAGTATTCATACCCCTATGACATTTTCCACATTATGTCAGGTTACAGCCAAAAATGTAAATGTATTTTATTGGGATTTTATGCAATAGACCAACACAAAGTGGCACATAATTGTGAAGTGGAAGGAAAATGATAAATGGTTTTCCAATTTTTTTACAAATAAATATCTGAAAAGTGTGTGCATTTGTATTCAGCCCCCTTTACTCTGATACCCCTAACTAAAATCTGGTGGACCCAATTGCCTTCAGAAGTCACCTAATTAGTAAATAGAGTCCACCTGTGTGTAATTTAATCTCAGTATAAATACAGCTGTTCTGGGAGGCCCTCAGAGGTTTGTTAGAGAACCTTAGTGAACAAACAGCATAATAAAGGCCAAGAAACACACCAGAGAGGTCAGAGATAAAGTTGTAGAGAAGTTTAAAGAACGGTTAGGTTATAAAAGAAATTACCCAAGCTTTAACCACTTACCGACCGCCGCACGACGATGTACGTCCAAACTTTGAACGGGGATATCGTTGTTATGGCAGCAGCTAGCTGCCATAACCCCCGTATCCCCGTTTTCGTGCAGCGGCCGGCTTTCAGATAAAAGTGGTCCCTGCGGCGGATTCGCCGCAAGATCACTTTTATCGGTGGCGGGAGAGGGCCCCTCCCGCCGCGATCCAGTGCCCTCCGCCGCTTACCGGAGCCGTTGGTAGCGGCAGAGGCGATCACATCTGTCTCCGTCCTGTGTCTGGAGACGAGTGAGGCTAAGATGGCGCCCACTCGTCTCCATGACACTGCTGGGCGGAAGCGACGTCAAAACGTCACTTCCGTCCACGCCTCTTAAAGGCACATTTTTTCAAATGTCATTTTTTTGAATGACTTTTTTTTTATTGCATTTTAGTGTAAATATGAGATCTAAGGTCTTTTTGACCCCAGATCTCATATTTAAGAGATCCTGTCATGCTTTTTTCTATTACAAGGGATGTTTACATTCCTTGTAATAGGAATAAAAGTGACACAATTTTTTTTTTAAAACAGTGTAAAAATAAATAAAATATTGTAAAATAAATAATAAAAATAAATTATTTTTTTTTAAAAACCCCCGTCCCGACGAGCTCGCGCGCAGAAGCGAACGCATTTGCGAGTAGCGCCCGCATATGAAAACGGTGGTCAAAGCACACATGTGCGGTATTGCTGCGACCGGTAGAGCGAGAGCAATAATTCTAGCCCTAGACCTTCTCTATACCGCAAAATATGCAACCTGAAGAATTTTTTAAACATCGCCTATGGAGATTTTTGAGGGTAAAAGTTTGACGCCATTCCACGAGCGGGCGCAATTTTCAAGCATGACATGTTGGGTATCAATTTACTTGGCGTAACATTATATTTCACAATATAAAAAAAAAATTGGGCTAACTTTACTGTTGTCTTATTTTTTTATTCAAAAAAGTGAATTCTTTTCCAAAAAAAGTGCGCTTTTAAGACCGCTGCGCAAATACGGTGCAAAAAAAAGTATTGCAACTACCGCCATTTTATTCTCTAGGGTGTGAGAAGAAAAAACATATATAATGTTTGGGGGTTCTAAGTAATTTTCTAGCAAAAAAATCTGTTTTAAACATGTAAACACCTAAAATCCAAAACGAGGCTGGTCCTTAAGTGGTTAAACATCTCACGGAGCTCTGTTCAATCCATCATCTGAAAATGGAAAGAGTATGGCACAACTGCAAACCTACCAAGATATGGCCATCCAGCTATACTGAGAGGCCGGGCAAGGAGAACATTCATCAGAGAAGCAGCCAAGAGGTCCATGGTAAGTCTGGAGGAGCTGCAGAGATCCACAGCTCAGGTGGGAGAATCTGTCACCAGGATAACTATTAGTCGTGCTCTCCACAAATCTGGCCTTTATGGAAGAGTGACAAATAGAAAGTCATTGTTTGCAAGAAGCAATGTGGGGGACAAAGCAAACATGTAGAAGAAGGTGCTCTGGTCAGATGAGACCAAAATTGAACTTTTTGGCCTAAAAGCAAAACGCTATGTGTTGGCAGAAAACTAACACTGCACATCACCCTGAACACTCCATCCCCACCGTGAAACATGGTGGTGGCAGCATCATGTTGTAGAGATGCTTTTCTTCAGCAGGGACAGGGAAGCTGGTCAGAGTTGATTGGAAGATGGATGAAGCCAAATGCAGGACAATCTTAGAAGAAAACCTGTTAGAGTCTGCAAAAGACTGGGGCGGAGGTTCACCTTCCAGCAGGACAATGACCCTAAACTAAGGTGACCAGATTTTTAAAATGAAATCCAGGGACATTTTTTTTTTTTGGCAAATGGTATTTTATAAGCACATTTTCATCAAATGATATATGCAGCGTATGTGTTTGTGGCGTGATTGTATGATATACATGTTATTTCTCACATTTTGCCCATGAGATAAAGAAAATACTTCTAATAATTTTTTGGGATATGACTACCAAATGTTAAGAAGATAAGATGCATTTATTGATATTATATATAATTATATATTTCTATATACTGTATCTCCCTCCCTCTCTGTATATACTGTACCCTCTCTCTCTGTACATAATGCATCTCCCCTCTGTCTCTGTATATACTGTACCCCCCCCTCTCTCTCTGTATATACTGCATCTCCCCCCTCTTTCTGTATTGAATGTACCACTCCCCTTTCTCTCTCTGCATATACTGTACCCACCTCTCTCTCTGCATATACTGTACCCCCCTCTCTCTCTGAATATACTGTATCCCCCTCTCTGTGTATATACTGTATCCCCCTCCCTATGTATATACTGTATCCCCACTCTCTCTGTGTATATACTGTATCCCCCCTCTCTGTATACTGTATATACTGTATCCCCGCTATGTATATACTGCATCCCCCTCTGTGTATATACTGTATCCCCCTGTCTCTATATATACTTTATCTCCCCTCTCTCTCTATAAATACTGCAACCCCCCCTCTGTATAAACTGTAACCCCTTCTATGTATACTGTAACACCCCCCCCTCTGTAACCCCCATCTCTATGTATATACTGTACCCCCTCCCCATCTCTCTGTATATACTGTATCCCCCCTCTCTCTATACTGTAACCCTTGCCCTCTCTGTATATACTGTAACCCCCTCTGTATATACTGCAACCCCCTCTGTATATACTGTAACCCTCCTCTCTGTATATACTGTAACCCCCCTCCCTCTCTGTATACTGTAAGTCCCCCTCTCTGTATACTGTAATACCACTATCTCTCTGTATATACTGTACCCCCTCCCCATCTCTCTGTATATACTGTACCCCCTCCCCATCTCTCTGTATATACTGTACCCCCTCCCCATCTCTCTGTATATTCTGTATCCCCCCTCTCTCTCTATACTGTAACCCCCCTCTCTGTATATACTGTAACCCCCTCTGTATATACTGTAACCCCCCCTCCTCTTTGTATACTGTAACCCCCCTCCCTCTCTGTATACTGTAACCCCCCCTCTCTGTATACTGTAACCCCCCTCTCTGTATATTGTAAACCCCCTCCCTCTCTGTATACTCTAACCCCCCTCCCTCTCTGTATACTGTAACCCCCCCTCTCTGTATACTGTAACCCCCCTCTCCCTCTCTGTATACTGTAACCCCCTCTCCCTCTCTGTATACTGTAACCCCCCTCTCCCTCTCTGTATACTGTAACCTCCCCTCTCCCTCTCTGTATACTATAACCCCCCCTCCCCCTCTGTATACTGTAACCCCCCTCTCCCTCTCTGTATACTGTAACCCCCCCTCTGTATACTGTAACCCCCCTCTCCCTCTCTGTATACCATAACCCCCCTCTCCCTCTCTGTATACCATAACCCCCCTCTCCCTCTCTGTATACCGTAACCCCCCTCTCCCTCTCTGTATACCGTAACCCCCCCTCCCTCTCTGTATACCGTAACCCCCCTCTCCCACTGTGTATACTGTAACCCCCCTCTCCCTCTCTGTATAGCATAACCCCCCTCTCTGTATACTGTAACCCCCCCTCCCTCTCTGTATACTGTAACCCCCCCTTCCCTCTCTGTATACCGTAACACCCTCCCTCTCTGTATACTGTAACCCCCCCTTCCCTCTCTGTATACCGTAACCCCCCCTTCCCTCTCTGTATACCGTAACCCCCCCTCCCTCTCTGAATACCGTAACCCCCCCTCCCTCTCTGTATACCGTAACCCCCCCTTCTTCTCTGTATACTGTAACCCCCTCTCCTCTCTGTATACTGTAACCCCCTTCCCTCTCTGTATACTGTAACCCCCTTCCCTCTCTGTATACTGTAACCCCCCTTCCCTCTCTGTATACTGTAACCCCCCTCTCCCTCTCTGTATACTGTAACCCCCCCTTCTTCTCTGTATACTGTAACCCCCTCTCCTCTCTGTATACTGTAACCCCCTCGCCTCTCTGTATACTGTAACCCCCTCTCCTCTCTGTATACTGTAACCCCCCCCCTCTCTGTATACTGTAACCCCCCCTCTCCCTCTCTGTATACTGTAACCCCCTCTCCCTCTCTGTATACTGTAACCCCCCCTCCCTCTCTGTATACTGTAACCCCCCTCTCCCTATCTGTATACTGTAACCCCCCCTCCCTCTCTGTATACTGTAACCCCCCTCTCCCTATCTGTATACTGTAACCCCCCCTCCCTCTCTGTATACTGTAACCCCCCCTCCCTCTCTGTATACTGTAACCCCCCTCTCCCTCTCTGTATACCGTAACCCCCCTCTCCCTCTCTGTATACCGTAACCCCCCCTTCCCTCTCTGTATACCGTAACCCCCCCTTCCCTCTCTGTATACCGTAACCCCCCCTCCCTCTCTGAATACCGTAACCCCCCCTCCCTCTCTGTATACCGTAACCCCCCCTTCTTCTCTGTATACTGTAACCCCCTCTCCTCTCTGTATACTGTAACCCCCTCTCCTCTCTGTATACTGTAACCCCCTCTCCTCTCTGTATACTGTAACCCCCCCCTCTCTGTATACTGTAACCCCCCTCTCCCTCACTGTATACTGTAACCCCCTCTCCCTCTCTGTATACTGTAACCCCCCTCTCCCTCTCTGTATACTGTAACCCCCTCTCCCTCTCTGTATACTGTAACCCCCCCTCCCTCTCTGTATACTGTAACCCCCCTCTCCCTATCTGTATACTGTAACCCCCCCTCCCTCTCTGAATACCGTAACCCCCCCTCCCTCTCTGTATACCATAACCCCCCCTTCTTCTCTGTATACTGTAACCCCCTCTCCTCTCTGTATACTGTAACCCCCTCTCCTCTCTGTATACTGTAACCCCCCCCCTCTCTGTATACTGTAACCCCCCTCTCCCTCACTGTATACTGTAACCCCCTCTCCCTCTCTGTATACTGTAACCCCCCCTCTCCCTCTCTGTATACTGTAACCCCCTCTCCCTCTCTGTATACTGTAACCCCCCCTCCCTCTCTGTATACTGTAACCCCCCTCTCCCTATCTGTATACTGTAACCCCCCCTCCCTCTCTGTATACTGTAACCCCCCTCTCCCTATCTGTATACTGTAACCCCCCTCTCCCTCTCTGTATACTGTAACCCCCCCTCCCTCTCTGTATACTGTAACCCCCCCTCCCTCTCTGTATACTGTAACCCCCCCTCCCTCTCTGTATACTGTAACCCCCCTTCCCTCTCTGTATACTGTAACCCCCCCTCCCTCTCTGTATACTGTAACCCCCCTCTCCCTATCTGTATACTGTAACCCCCCCTCCCTCTCTGTATACTGTAACCCCCCTCTCCCTATCTGTATACTGTAACCCCCCTCTCCCTCTCTGTATACTGTAACCCCCCTCTCCCTCTCTGTATACTGTAACCCCCCCTCCCTCTCTGTATACTGTAACCCCCCTCTCCCTCTCTGTATACTGTAACCCCCCTCTCCCTCTCTGTATACTGTAACCCCCCCCTCCCTCTCTGTATACTGTAACCCCCCCTCCCTCTCTGTATACTGTAACCCCCCTTCCCTCTCTGTATACTGTAACCCCCCCTCCCTCTCTGTATACTGTAACCCCCCCCCCCTCTGTACCTCAGTTTGGTTCTGGCTGTCCATCACGTGTAGTCTCCCTGCAGGCTGCAGCCAATGGTCGGGTGTAGTGTGGCCTCTGAATGCTCCTCGAGTGTCAGTCTGGGCCCCGCCCTCTCCCTTCTCCTTCCTTCCATTCAGCAGAGCGGCCAGCACAGCTGTGTGTCTGTGTGCAATCAGCTGTGTGCCGCTCGGGGGGATTTGGGCTGGATCGGCACTACAGGGGGAGAAAAGCAGTGACTGCAGCCCGGAGTTGGACCCGGCGGCCCCTGCCTGCAATCCGGGGACAAATCAGGGGACAGTCTTGGACCGGGGACCATGTCCTCAGTCCGGGGACTGTCCCCGGAAACCGGGGACGTCTGGTCACCGTACCCTAAACATACAGCCAGAGCTACAATGGAATGGTTTAGATCAAAGCATATTCATGTGTTAGAATGGCCCAGTCAAAGTCCAGACCTAAATCCAATTGAGAATCTGTGGGAAGACTTGAAAATTGCTGCTCACAGACGCTCTCCATCCAATCTGACAGAGCTTAAGCTATTTTGTGAAGAAGAATGGGCAAAAATGTCCCTCTCTAGATGTGCAAAACTGGTAGAGACATCCCCAAAAAGACTTGCAGCTCTAATTGCAGGAAAAGGGGGTTCTACAAAATATTGACTCGGGGGGCTGAATATAAATGCACACCAAACTTTTCACAGATTTATTAGTAAAAAAATTTGAAAATAATTTATCATTTCCCTTCTACTTTACAATTATGTGCCACTTTGTGTTGGTCTATCACATAAAATCCCAATAAAATACATTTACGTTTTCAGTTGTAACATGACAAAATGTGGAAAATTTCAAGGGGTATGAATACTTTTTTAAGGCACTGTGAATATATATATATATATATATATATATATGTATAAATACATATATATGTATATGTATATGTATATATATATATATATATATATATATATATATATATATATATATATATATATACACCATAGTTTGTAGACTATAACATTTGGCCTAAATGTACGAAGAAATATTAGTTGTTTGCAAAATGTTATAAAAGAAACTAAAAATTATGTGTTTTTTTTTCTAAATGTTTTGTATTTTTTTATTTATATTGCAAGAAATAAAAAAGTAGCCATTAAATACACCAAAAGAAAGTATTATTTGTGAGAAAAAATTATATAGATTTTAATTGCGTACTGTGTTGGATGAAGAAACAATCGCCAGTTAAAGTAGCGCAGCGCACAATAGCAAAAAAATGCCCTGGTCGTGAAGGGGCTAAACAGAGGTCAGGTGGCTAAACAAAGAAAGCAAAAAAAAAGTTGTTGACTGAGATAAAACAAGATAAATCATTGTTTAGCAATTTTTCTCTGACAATGAGAACGGACACAATTTTAGAGAAAAAAAGTTCATTTGCTCTGAAATATTTTTGAAACAAATGTGTGATGGACTGGACGCCCTAGCTAGCATTAGTTTATTTTATTGGCAATGCAAAATATTGCAGAAATACAAGAATACCCAAATACCAATCGACAGAGATAAGTAGACGGAGAGAGAGCAGTCCACACTATAGAGTACTCTGCTTGGTCTTGTGTTGTGGCCAAATCAGTCATTGACTGAACATCGAATGAGGTTATCAGTTGGGGTGATAAGCCACAGATATCCACTGTCGTAAGTGACGTGTTTGAATGCAAAGGAAAAGTCCAGCTGGGTCCAGGATGTTCCAGTTGGGTTTTTGGCATTGATTCCATTTCTAAAACAAAAATATTTCTGTTATACAACATAAAATGTAATATTAATGTAACACCTTTTGTCCTAAACAGGGCTGCTAGTAGATTTAGTTGTGCTAGGTGGTAACTAGCCTGGCTAATTGGTAATCTTTGATCAAATGGTTTTCTCCTAAGCTTAGGTTTAACTGTGGTTTCTCCCTTTTGTCAATGGGTGACACTGTTACCTTTGGCATTAGTATGATGAATTACAGTGGATTCAGGTTATGAGTGAGTATACTTTTCCCAGCCAATCAGCAGAAGTTTCTTTGGCCACTGAGACTGCTGGGTAAAGGTATTTTTTCGGAGAGAGTAAGGTGATTGGGGTTCTTCTCACCTGGGCTGCAGCCTGGGTGGGTGTGTGTGGAGCAGCAGCCAAGCTGTAGGCCTGAAGCCTGAGGCCTAACCACGTGTAAAGGGGCTCGGCCTGAGAGGAGCCTGATCATTCCTGGGAGGCAAGGGAGAAGTTGCTAGAGGGTCAACAACTCTTGCTGCAGGAGGCCGGTGTAAAAGGGATGGAGTTTTGAAGGAGTACCAGAGGGGACTGTGAAGTAGCTGGGAAAGCTTCAGGAGAGAACTCATTGAAGAAGTACAGTGGATAGCTGTGAGATAAGCTTGAGGGATCCAGCGGGTAGCTGTGAGCTGAGCTTGAGGATCTACAGTGGGATACTGTGAGTAATTTTTGCTATAGGAGACAGCAGTTGCTACGAGATACAGATTGCTGCATTCAACTTAAAGGCCCTTTTTCTGTATTGCTGTCTGCCTAGTTCTATTTTTGTTCATGGAGTTTGCAAGTTTGCTATTGCATTTGCCTAAGGGTGTCCTGTGCCCTATCCCTCTTTCCCACATTTCCTGTTAAGAGAAATTAACTCTCTTTGTTCATTTTTAAAAGTGACTTGCGCCCCTCTTTCCACCTTGCACTACACCACCATGCCTGGTAACCTGCACCCTGAGGAGGAATATCAGCCCTTCCTGACTCTGGGGGTCACCAACAGGCCTCTGCAGGTCGGGGAGAGCATTAACCGGTTCCCGACCGTCGGCAGAATGGCAAGGCTGGGCAAATGGGTGTACCTGTACGTCCATTTGAATTCCCCGCTGTGCCATTGCGTGCGCGCCGCCGGCGGCGCGCTCGCGCCGGCTGGGAGCTCCGTGAGTCGGGTCGCGGGTCCCGTGGACTCGATCGCCGCAGGGATACCCGCGATCGCCTCATGGAGAGGACGAACGGGGAGATGCTGATGTAAACAGTATCTCCCCGTTCTGCCTAGTGACAAGTGTCACTCGATCTCTGCTCCCTGTCATCGGAGCAGAGATCAGTGACGTCACACACACAGCCCATCCCCTTACAGTTAGTAATCACTCCCTAGGATACACTTAACCCCTCCCCGCCCCCTAGTGGTTAACCCCTTCGCTGCCAGTGTCATTTACACAGGAATCAGTGCATTTTTAATCGCACTGATCGCTGTATAAATGACAATGGTCCCAAAAATGTGTCAAAAATGTCCAACATGTCCGCCATAACGTCGCAGTCACAATAAAAATCGCTGATCGGCACCATTACTAGTAAAAAAAAATTATTAATAAAAATGCCATAAAACTATTCCCTATTTAGTAAACGCTATAAAGTTTGCGCAAACCAATTAATAAACGCTTATTGCGATTTTTTTTTTACCAAGAATATGTAGAAGAATATGATCGGCCTAAACTGAAGAAAAACATTTTTTTTTATATATTTTTGGGGGATATTTATTATAGCAAAATGTAAAAAATAATGCGTTTTTTTCAAAATTGACGCTCTTATTTTGTTTATAGCGCAAAAAATAAAAATCGCAGAGGTGATCAAATACCACAAAAAAGAAAGCTCTATTTGTGGGAAGAAAAAGGACGGCAATTTTGTTTGGGAGCCACGTCGCACGACCGCGCAATTGTCAGTTTAAAGCCTATGTTGAGGGATCAAAAAGCATCTCATTTGAAAAGGGAACAAAACGTACCTAACATTATTGTGAACATACACAGCAGTTGCTGAATATGTATTTGTCTAACTGGCTCATCCTCAACATTCACAATTAAACTTCCCGACCGGCACACACCGATGTATGTCGGCGGAATGGCACGGCTGGGCAAATGGGCGTACCCGTACGTCCCTTTGAATTTGCCGCCGTGCCATCGCTTGCGCGCCGCCGCCGGCGTGCGCTGGCCGGGATCTCCGTGAGTCGGGGCGCGGGTCCCGTGGACTCGATCGCCGCGGGGATACCGGCGATCGCCTCACAGAGAGGAAGAACGGGGAGATGCTGATGTAAACAAGTATCTCCCCGTTCTGTCTAGTGACAGGACACTGATCTCTGCTCCCTGTGATCGGGAGCAGAGATCAGTGACGTGCCACAGCTAGCCCACCCCCCCTACAGTTAGAAACATTCCCCAGGACATACTTAACCCCTCCCCGCCCCCTAGTGGTTAACCCCTTCACTGCCAGTGTCATTTACACAGGAATCAGTGCATTTTATAGCACTGATTGCTGTATAAATGACAATGGTCCCAAAAATGTGTCAAAAATGTCCGATGTGTCCGCCATATTGTCGCAGTCACGATAAAAATCGCTGATCGCCACCATTACTAGTAAAAACAATTATTAATAAAAACGCCATAAAACTATCCCCTATTTTGTAAACGCTATAACTTTTGCGCAAACCAATCAATAAACGCTTTTTGCAATTTTTTTTACCAAAAAGATGTAGAAGAATACGGATCGGCCTAAACTGAGGAAAAAAAATGTTTTTTTTTATATATTTTTGGGGGATATTTATTATAGCAAAATGTAAAAAATAATGCGTTTTTTTTAAAATTGTCGCTCTTATTTTGTTTATAGCGCAAAAAGTAAAAATCACAGAGGTGATCAAATATCACCAAAAGAAAGCTCTATTTGTGGGGAAAAAAGGACATCAATTTTGTTTGGGAGCCACGTCGCACAACCGCGCAATTGTCAGTTAAAGCGACACAGTGCTGAATCACAAAAAGTGCTCTGGTCAGGAAGGGGGTAAATTCTTCCGGGGCTGAAGCGGTTAATACTCCTTTACTAAATTGACAGTTATTTTCACACGTTGCCTTAATGCTACTGGATGCATAGTTTAAAAAAAAAATACCTTCTGTACACGTTGCCTGCTGAGTCAACACCGTACACGGAACCATCTGTGCCAACCTCTACCATCTCCAGAGCACCTTCAATCTTCTGATGTTGTGTTCCCTGGCATGTGGTTGGGTTGACATTGTGGCGGAAGTAAACAGTGTTGTTGCAGTTGACTCCCCAGCAACCCAGTGGACCACAGCTGTAATATTTCAGTGACCCCTCCAGTGGGATCCAGGGTAACAAAGAAGATCCTGAAACTGTGTCCCTCTGTGTCAAGCAGTAAATGATGTCTCGTGTATTCACTCCACTCAAGAACTTATCACCACCAGCATCTATCTGCTTCAAAATCCCTGTTGAAAAAAACACAACATTAGTCTATTAAATTGAGTGTAATGACAGAAAGAACATTAAAACAATAGTTAGATGGGCTTGGAACTCTCCTATGCAGTAGCATAGATCTCATTGCTGCTTAAAGCATGGTGGCCAAGTGTCCTTCTCTTTGCAGAGCAGGCAACAATTAAGCAAAATGTCCTGTGCCACTTCAAGGCCAATGACATGTCTCACCAGACCGGGGAAACACAAAGTGGCCACAGCAGGGCAGTCATTTGTCCTTGTAGCAGGAAGATGTCTATCCAATCTTTACAGGATGGCTGGCATTTTCATTACAGTATCTGGTGTATCAAAAAGTAATTTATGAACTATAACAATTTCATAGAGGAGGATCATTGTAATTCCCCTCTGGTGATCTCTGTACATGGGATATTAACAAACTTTGTTGCAGATTCCTACCTTTTGTTATTTTGAAGAAATCCTTGTTTATTCCTCTGTGCACCTGTGAGTGAGTCTAATGGGAGGGGTTTCATAATTATCAACCAGCTGCTGCAGCTGTAGGGCTCCAATGAGGAAAGTGGCAGGGTCTGCATCCCTTTAGATGAGATTTCCTATTGGGAGTATCTTACCAAAAACAACATTTTTGTTGCCGGAGATGCCAAAAATCTGACTTGTATCTTAGTGTAGACTTTGGGGAAAATCAGTGAGCCAATCACACAAGCAGGAAATTATGTTTCTGGTGGGCGTTCTGTACACATTCTGTGTACAGAACACCCCAAGGTGGCCATATTGCATTTTACAGAAAATTACAAAGGGTGCAAATTAAAAAGGAAAGGTCATTTTGAATAACATTCAATTACTATATGATTTGTGTTGGAATTGTATAAGCTATAATATTTTTTTTTAATTTGCTATTTTTTTCCCCCTGAAACTGGAGTTAACCTTTTACCGCTTTAAGACTGGGCCTCTTTTTTAGATGTGGTGTTTACAAGGTAAAACCATTTTTTTTGCTAGAAAATTACTTAGAACGCCCAAATATTATACATTTTTTTTCTAACATCCTAGAGAATAAAATGGCGGTTGTTGCAATACTTTCTGTCACACCGTATTTGCGCAGCGGTCTTACAAGCGCACTTTTTTTTGAAAAAATACACTTTTTTTAATTAAAAAATAAGACAACAGTAAAGTTAGCCCATTTTTTTTTTATATTGTGAAACATAATGTTATGCCGAGTAAATTGATGACCAACATGTCACGCTTCAAAATTGCGCCCGCTCGTAGAATGGCGACAAACTTTTACCCTTAAAAATCTCCATAGGTGACATTTAAAAAGTTTTACTGGTTGCATGTTTTTGCGTTACAGAGGAGGTCTAGGGCTAGAATTATTGCACTCGCTCTACCGATCGCGGCGATACCTCACATGTGTGATTTGAACACCATTTTCATATGCGGGCGCTACTCATGTATGCGTTCGCTTCTGCATGCGAGCTTGGCGGGACGGGGCGCGGTTAACATTTTTTTTTTCTTATTTATTTTACCTTTTACTTTTTATTTTTACACTGTTTAAAAAAAAATGTGTCACTTTTATTCCTATTACAAGGAATGTAAACATATTTTTTAATATAAAAAAAAGCATGACAGGACCTCCTAAATATGAGATCTGGGGTCAAAAAGACTTCAGATCTCATATTTACACTAAAATGCAAAAAAAAAAAAAATTAAAAAAAAAATGTCATTTAAAAAAAATAAATAAATAAAATGAGCCTTTAAGAGCTATGGGTGGAAGTGACGTTTTGACGTCACTTCCGCCCTGCAGGGTCATGGAGATGGGTGGCCATCTTCCCCTCACTCGTCTCCATGTCAGCCCAGGGGATAGACGCGTTCGCCGCTGCCGCTGCCAACAAATCCGGTAAGCGGCGAAGGGCACCGGGTTGCGGCGGGAGGGGGGCCCTCTCCTGCCGCCGATAAAAGTGATCTAGCGGCGAATCCGCCGCAGAGACCACTTTTATCTTGTACCGGACTGCTGGTCGAACACGGGGATACCAGGGTTATGGCAGCAAGCTGCTGCCATAACAACAATATCCGTCCCCAAAGTAGGGACGTACATTGGCGTGCGGCGGTCCGGAAGTGGTTAATTATAAGTGTATCACCATTTGTAGTTATTTCTTAGCTTCTTTGCAAAGTCCCACAAATATCCCAAAATTCTGGCAACAAAGTCTTCCTAATGAAACTTAGTGTGATGACGTGTGATAATAATGCTGCACTGCTCCTGGATTTAGAGCAGAGTTGCCACTTACATGTTGGCTGTGCCTGCTTTCTCCACAGTGGGATGAAAAGTGTTTCTGGGTAATTAACTATCAGCATTGTCACTGTTCATATACACAAGACTATAGCTTGTCATTCAGCACCTGGCCACACCTAGTCCCGCCCACTGCTTTCTGGAGTGACAGCTCTGCCTCTGCTTCTGAACCCCTCCCACTGTGAGCTGCAGTGTCTGGGAGGGGGAGCATATGAGACACAAATGAAGAAGGATTTGGCTCAGTCAGGGAGGGTAAAGGAAGTTTTTTGAATATTTTATGAGGTTTGTGCATCACATCGTAACTGGCTTTGGTACTTGTATAGACTCTAATACAGGAGTCTTCAGTTACATAGTAGGTGAGGTTGAAAAAAGACACAAGTCCATCTAGTCCAACCTATGTGTGTGATTATCTGTCAGTATTACATTGTATATCCCTGTATGTTGTGGTCATTCAGGTGCTTATCTAATAGTTTTTTGAAACTATCGATGCTCCCCGCTGAGACCACCGCCTGTGGAAGGGAGTTCCACATCCTTCCTGCTCTTACAGTAAAGAACACTCTATGCAGTTTAAGGTTAGACCTCTTTTCTTCTAATTTTATTGAGTGGCCACGTGTCTTATTAAACTCCCTTTCGTAAAAAAGTTTTATCCCTATTGTGGGGTCACCAGTATGGTATTTGTGAATTGAAACGATATCCCCCCTCAAGGGTCTCTTGTTCAGTTGTGCTTTAAATCTACATGTGCAACTCCACATTCCATCCAGACTCAGGAGCGCACAAGAGTGAAAAACAGGAAACAAAATACAGCGCATTGTATTTTTCAGGGAATGAAAGGAATGCTTCTATGGACAGTACTTTCTAAAAAAAAGCAGAATATCTTAATATTATGTTGATGATATACATATGTATTAGATATGCTCATATCTGGCGCGTGATATATCAAAGATTATTTTATTTTTACCATTTACAGGCATCCAGTCTTTGCCTTTCATTTTATAGATGTTGTTGGCTCTGTTCACACCCCAAACTCCAGCAGGTCCAACAGAAACATGGATGAGCTTCCCAGGAATGCGCTTCCAGTTATTGTCTACCCATTGGTAAATTTCATCGTTACTGTTCACACCGTACACTTGACCAGCGCCGGCATCAATCTGTTTCAGTTGCTTCCACATTAGTGTGCACTGAAGACCTGAATTCCAGAAAAATCATATAATTGAATACATATACTGTACATGCATAATAGAATATACAGTATATAAATGTATAATATACAGCACAAACGGGAGTGACAAATCTTTTATTTATTTATTTTTTGAATATTTAAAAATATACAATTTGCAAATGCTTACATTTAACATACCATATTTATCGGCGTATTACACGTACCTTCATTCCAAGAGGGAAGTATCAGGAAAAAAATAAAACTTTGAAGCAAAATAAGGGTCAGTGCCCATCAGTGTAGCCTTATTAGTGCCCATCTGCAGCCTCACCAGTGCCCATCAATGCAACCTCACCATTGCCCATCAATGCATCCTGATCAGTGTCCATCTGCAGCCTCACCATTGCAGCCTGATCAGTGCCCATCTGTAGCCTCACCAGTGCCCATCAATGCAGCCTCACCATTGCCCATCAATGCAGCCTGATCAGTGCCCATCAATGCATCCCGATCAGTATCCATCTGCAGCCTCACCATTGCAGCCTGATCAGTGCCCATCTGTAGCCTCACCAGTGCCCATCAATGCAGCCTCACCATTGCCCATCAATGCAGCCTGATCAGTGCCCATCAATGCAGCCGGATCAGTGTCCATCTGCAGCCTCACCATTGCAGCCTGATCAGTGCCTATCTACAGCCTCACCATTGCCCATCAATGCAGCCTGATCAGTGCCCATCTGCGGCCTCGCCATTGTCCATCAGACCAGTCTGATCAGTGCCCATCTGGAGCTTCACCATTGCGCATCAATGCAGCCTGATCAGTGCCCATCTGCAGCCTCAACATTGCTCATCAGTGCAGCCGGATCAGTGCCCATCTGCAGCCTCACCATTGTCCATCAATGATGCCTCATCAGTGTCCATCTGCAGCCTCACCATTGTACGGAGATTAGAGACGCCGGATTACACAGATCGTTTACTTGGCAGCCAATGTAATACGAAGTCCCGCCTCCTGGACTGACTCCTATGATAGACAGAACATTGGTCCAATGCCGGGGCATGTGATGTCAATGATAGGAGCTGGTCCAAGAGGCAGGACTTCGTATTACAGCGGCTTCCGAGTAAACGGGAGATCCCCGCTCTGTGTAATCCGGCGGCGCTTGCTCCCCTCTTCCCCTCCGAGGCAGCACAATATTGGTGTATAACACGCACACATCATTTTCACTCTATTTTCAGGGTTAAAACAGGGTTGTACGCAGATAAATACGGTAATTTGTTTTATGCCAAGGCAGTGGCATAATGCGCGCGCACGCACGGGGGGTGGGGGTCAGCCGGTCATCTCGCCACCAGGTGCGACATTTACGGTGGCGCAAAATTATTCCTCCTCTGACCTGTGGGGGTCTGTGCTGCAGCTTATTGCCTCCCCCAACCCTACACCTCGGATGAGGCATTCGGGCATTCCTCTCCGCTGCACCCTATTCCAACTCCCCCGCCCCGGGACTCCTTCGGTCCAGCCTGTTCCTCTGGTGCGGCCTGTGTGTGAGAACAGTGGAGTGGGAGGGGGGATGCTTGGTGCAGTTCATCGCAGAGGTGCAGTGACTGTTAGCTTCCGATGAGGGACACCAAGGAGCGGCTGGGTGGCGGGACTCCTAAACAATACTACCCGTCCAGTGCTGGGGAGAGCCCTGATCAGACGGACAATGAGGCTATGGAGAAGTTAGAAGGATGATGGATCAACTACATTGAACTGTATGTGTGGGGGATAGGGGGGTGTGTGAGTAGTGCAGGAAGTAGGAATCAGGTAGGTCAGTGTAGTGGGCAGGTAGGTCAGTGTAGTGATCAGGTAAGTCAGTGTAGGGGTCAGATAGGTCAGTGTAGTGGTCAGGTATGTCAGTGTAGTGGTCAGGTAGGTCCACTTAAAGGCTTGTTCACACTATAAGTGTAGCACCCTGGAGTTTAGTCAGGGAGCTCCTCACAAATTTACTTGCCAAGAGTAGTTACCTTGGTCGATTGATAGGGATCTATTGATTTCGCCGTAAGTTTGGCCTTGTTGCACTTTTCTCTTCTACCACTAGATGGCCGGGTACTTGGTGGTACTAGATATGAGAAGGGCAACCCAAGGTCAGGTTATGGGTATATGGGGTATGTCAGCCAATGGGCAGGGGTTTTCTTGAATCCCTTGGCCTGCTGGGAAAACATATGTATTTGGGTGAGGTCAGGTGATCTGTGTTCTGTGCCACCTGGATGGCTGTCTGGGTGGACGTGTGTCGTGTGGCCCGGGGCTGCTAGGCTGGAGATTGGGCCTATCCTGGGGGCATCTGGCTGCTAGGCTGTGTGAGGGCCTATCCAGAAGTGAGAGAGCAGCGCAGGGTTGGGATTGCGGCTTGCAGTCCAACCAGAAGTGACGGTTCTGCCGCCCGGAGAACCTGTCAGTGGTCGGAGGTAGAAGGGAAGCTGTCATCACGAAGGGACCAACCACCTTTACAAGGGACCACAGTGAGTAACTAAAGCAAGTACCGGAACCATATTCTCACCGAAAGGGCACGGTGGAGAATAGGGAAACTTCAGGCGGTGATCAAGTCAGGGACCCAACCAGCAGAGGAGACGCTTGCAGAGCAGCCTTGTGTGTCAAGCCAGGGACCGAGCCGGTCAGCAGGCGTGAAGCTTGAGAAGTATCTGGAGTGCTATACTAGGGACCCAGTGGAGAAGCGGGGGTGACGCTTGAGCGGATACCACCAGTGAACCACCAGTGAATCAGAGGGTCTAGTGAGAGACCAGGAGCTTAGTATTGAAGAACTACAAGGAACAGTTGTAGTGGAGCTGAAAGAACTGTTGTGTTTGAGTTAGGAACTGTTAAAGGACTGTTACCATAGGAGACAGCATTCCTGCAAGTGCAGATGTGACTTCTGGCTGGGGCCATTCCCTGCACAGCTGTCCTCTTATTGAAGTCTCTGAGTCTGCCAATTGAGTTTGCAACTATCTAAGGGTGTCCTGGCCCTAACCCTATTTCCCCCAAAAATATATAAAAAGGACTGTCAAAAGAAATAAAACCTCTTTTACATCCAAGAAGTGCCTGGCGCCCAATGACTTTCATCATCTTTGCACCCACTTTGCCTCACAAACCACCACATATTGAAGGATGTCAGCAATCTTTGGACTTGGAGGTCCTCATTAGACTGAAGGAGGCCGGAGACCTTGCTACATAAGAAAATCGGGGGAACATTTTCGTCCAAAGAATTTTCGTAGGATTTACGAATAGTGTGTACACAACTTTCCACAGCCGATTCCAAATTTTCGTGCGAAAATTCCCGAAGGGACAAACGGCAAAATTTTTCTTGTACGGGAACAGATCAAACGTTTTTTGCTTAATGTGTATCGTTTTCGTACGATTTTCATGCAAGAAAAATCAGAAAAGAAAGACATAATCTTTCTTACAAAATTTCGTTCATCGGTTCCGATTTGCTGTGAAACAACGAGGAAAATTGGACAATCGTTCGCCCCATTTTTCTTATAGTGTGTACCCCACTTATGGCTCGGAGCTCTGATTCTGCTTAAAATCTGACCGCATCTGTGTGTGTGTCTGTAATGTAAAGCTTGTACAGTGAGGACGGAAAGTATTCAGACCCCCTTAAAATTTTCACTCTTTGTTATATTGCAGCCATTTGCTAAAATCATTTAAGTTCATTTTTTTCCTCATTAATGTACACACAGCACCCCATATTGACAGAAAAACACAGAATTGTTGACATTTTTGCAGATTTATTAAAAAAGAAAAACTGAAATATCACATGGTCCTAAGTATTCAGACCCTTTGCTCAGTATGTAGTAGAAGCACCCTTTTGATCTAATACAGCCATGAGTCTTTTTGGGAAAGATGAAACAAGTTTTTCACACCTGGATTTGGGGATCCTCTGCTATTCCTTCTTGCAGATCCTCTCCAGTTCTGTCAGGTTGGATGGTAAATGTTGGTGGACAGCCATTTTTAGGTCTCTCCAGAGATGCTCAATTGGGTTTAAGTCAGGGCTCTTGCTGGGCATTTAAGAACAATCACGGAGTTGTTGTGAAGCCTAAGAGCACAGCGGCCTCCAAAATCCTTAAATGGAAGATGTTTGGGACGATCAGAACCCTTCCTAGAGCTGACCGTCTGGCCAAACTGAGCTATCGGGGGAGAAGAGCCTTGGTGAGAGAGGTAAAGAAGAACCCAAAGATCACTGAGCTGGGCTGAGCTCCAGAGATGCAGTCGGGAGATGGGAGAGAGTTGTAGAAAGTCAACCATCACTGCAGCCCTTCACCAGTTGGGGCTTTATGGTAGAGTGGCCCGACGGAAGCCTCTCCTCAGTGCAAGACACATGAAAGCCCGCATGGAGTTTGCTAAAAAACACCTGAAGGACTCCAAGATGGAGAGAAATAAGATTCTTTGGTCTGATGAGACCAAGATAGAACTTTTTGGCCTTAATTCTAAGTGGTATGTGTGAAGAAAACCAGGCACTGCTCATCACCTGTCCAATACAGTCCCAACAGTGAAGCATGGTGGTGACAGCATCATGCTGTGGGGGTGTTTTTCAGATGCAGGGACAGGACGACTGGTTGCAATCGAGGGAAAGATTAATGCGGCCAAGTACAGGGATATCCTGGACGAAAACCTTCTCCAGAGTGCTCAGGACCTCAGACTGGGCCGAAGGTTTACCTTACAACAAGACAATGACCCTAAGCACACAGCTAAAATAACGAAGGAGTGGCTTCACAACAACTCTGTGACTGTTTTTGAATGCTGTGCCCCATCGTATGCCAACCTGTACCTGGGGGAGTGGGAGGCCATGTTCCTCAATGATGAGGGTCTGTCGATGTACACGGACCACATATTGTGTTGGTACCGGTACATCGACGACCTTTTCATCGTGTGGGATGGATCGATCGATCTTCTTAGGGAATGTCTACTGAGGATGAACCGTAACGACTTCAACCTCAACTTCACTATGTCGTTTGATAAACAATGCGTTACATTCCTTGATGTAGAGGTCTGTAGGGGTGAGGAAGGGAACATCATAAGCAAATTATACAGGAAATCCACCGCAAGTAATGCGATTTTGCATGCGAGTAGTTTTCACCCCAAACCCCTTCTCAATTCTATCCCATATAGCCAGTACCTGAGAGTAAAACGAAACTGCTCCGACAACAACACCTTCAGACTAGAGGCAAACAAGCTACGTGATAGGTTACTATTAAGGGGGTACTCCCACGCGTCATTGAAACGCTCTTTTAAAAAAGCCCTTATGCAGCCAAGAGAGGAGCTATTATACTCCAAAAAAGCAAATAAACCTGACAAGAATGATACCGACACTCTTAGAATCATCACCAAATTTAATAATCAACATAGACAGGTTAGGAACATTGTGACAAAATATTGGCACATGCTACAGTGCGACCCAACACTAGGACCACTGGTCCCACAGAGACCCCTCTTCACGTTTAAAAGAACTACCTCCCTGGGAGACAAAATCACAGCCAGCGAGTTTAAGGCAGGGAACAATAAAACACACTGCAAGTATAAGGGAACATTTATGTGTGGCAAATGTAGATATTGCAAATACATGCTTACAACTAAAAACCCGATTCTTCCAAATGGCCAGCCCTTCCACCCCAAACATTTTGCCAATTGCAGGACCTATGGGGTGATCTACCTACTTCTATGTGAATGTACATGCTTTTATATAGGGAAAACCAAAACAGAATTTTGGAAGAGGGCATACAGACATCTAGCTAGCATGGAAACCTGCGATCCCGATCTCCCATTGGGGAGACACACCCTAACAGTACATAATGGCAAATGCCCAAAAATTAAATTTCTTATCTTAGATCGGGTACATCCAGAGTCAAGGGGAGGGGACTGGAACAAGACACTTTTACAGCTAGAGTCCCGGTGGATATACAATTTAAGAGCCACTCAACCCCCAGGCCTAAATGAAACCATTTGGTTTAAGCCCTTTCTCGAAGGCTTCTCATCAGGCGGTAGAGAGCAGTAGAGAAGACAACCTTACAGACAATCATATATCCATATTTGGATTATAGATCAAGGTATTTACATCCTGTTTACAACTATCCTCTATGTAGAGGATATCACTATTTGCTTTTCTGGTTATTCAGTTGTCTGTCGGGTGGACCCTTCTATACCTGCTATCTATATCATTTAGTAAAGGAGGGGCTTCTAATTGAACAACATATGCAGCAGTATAGCTGGGCCAATACCTACTGGCCCCCTTTATGTCTTTATAGAAGTGAGACCTTTATTGTACTATAGAACATTTATTCTGCATACGGTATACTATGTTATCCCAAGTCACGGACCAAACTGTTGTTATTTATTTTGTATACTGTACATTATGATATTTTAGGTCACAAATATCCGGACCATATGTATATATGACTTGGTGATACCCTTGATCCCTACCCATGTGGCATACCCCTCAGTTTTACATTTCCTATGTCCTATGCAAGTACTGTCTAATACTATATGTCCCCCCAGTAAAATGCCATCCCACCCCGTATAATATTGCCCATCAGTATTGTTTCCCCTGCTATGGCAACTAAATTGACTACACATGCATCTTTTTCTTCTTTATAAGATGCACAATTTATGTGCTTCAATCCACTATATATTAGCTCCATATTGGGATCTGTTTATCTGCCCGGCACACAAAGCCGCCTGAGCGATCTGTGGCTCACGGCGGCGCTATGTGAGGTACAGTGTCATCCACACTGTCCTCCATCTTGCGACCCCAGCGGACATGCGCAGTCCGTTGGGGAAGCTGGACGTGCCGGCGGGTGTAGTAGGCGTGGCCACGCCTCACGACGTATGCGTCGCATGCGCTGTGAGGGCCTGGCGGCGCTCGCTCCACCCGGGGGGCCAGTCAGAGCGCGTTCGTCCCTCCTCCACCATCCACGATCAGCTGTTGTCCCTTTTCCATCAACAGCTGATTGGTGGGGAGGGCTCTATATACCCAGCTTTTGCTCACACCAGGCGTCATCTGCTTTGGACAGGACGCTGTCGGTGTGAGCTGCTGTTATACACTGTGAGTAATCTGGATATCTATTGACTTAGACTCTTTCACTGAAACCACTAGCCATGAACTTCAACTGACACCTGTACCCCCTATGTGCTTCTTTCTTCATTCTACTGCTTCTTTTCCTGTTTTCTTTCCCTATCCCTCCTCCCTCTCTTGTTCTTCCCCCCCCCCTCTTTCCCCGTCTCCTTTCCTTTTCCCCCCCTTCTCCCTTCCCCCCCCCCTTCCCCCCCCCCTTCCTCCTTTTCCCCTCCTCCCCCCTTGTTTTCTCCCCCCCCCCTTCTTCCTCCTTCCCCCCCCCCTCCCTTTCCCCCCCTCTTCCCCTTCCCCCCCCCCTCTCTCCTTTCCCTTTTCTCTATCTTTCCTTTCTTTTCCCTCTCCCCTCCTCCTCTCTTTCCCACCCCTGCTCCATACTTCCTCCTCCCCCCTCTCCTCTCCCCCCATTCCCTTTCCCTGTTCCTCCCTTTTTTTCCCCCCTCTCTTCTTCCCCTCTTTTTCTTCCCCATCTCCTTTTCCCTTCTTTCTCCCCCTCCCTCTTGTCAGTAATACTCAATCAGGGTTTTGATATACCCTTTTTCTCCAGGTTGATTCTCCAGCCATTTGGGTCTCACCTGATTAACACCCATCATCAACTGTCGATCCCTACATTGTAGGCTGACCAGGTAGGATACATCTCAGGATTCCCTACCCATTACTCTAGCTACTTATGTTTGGCCAACTTGTACTCATCTACATATTTTCATAACCTACAGGAACCGCATTTGGCCTCAGTGTGATTTCAGATCCAAACATTCATATGCCCCTGACTAATGGGCTTCTCTTCCTATTGAAAGGAAGTAAAACTACCCCATACATTTCTACCTATTGATCTCCACCTCGATAGAGGCTATACGAATATCTTGGTTACACCCCACCAAAGCTCTACACCATGACCAGGGAACGCGTCTGATGGGCAGTATAGGTCAATACGTCTGTCTTCTTTTAAACCTCTTTGGAATGCGTAATCAATATCTATAGATACCAATGTAAGTGTAAACGAATATATGTACATTTATGTAATTATATGTTTTGTAGTTTGGATTTTTACGTATATTTACTATGTCTATGTTGCATGTGCTATTCCCCACACAGAAATTTCTGTTTAAAACTTACAATCACCCCTGAAGAAGGAGGCATAAGCAATCTCCGAAACGCGTTGGGTGCAAGTGTATTGGTATCACTAGTTTTATATCTATGGAACTGCATTCCCTGTTTTTATTCATGTTATTTGTTTGATATTTACTTGAGGAACTTTTTTGTAATAAATAAACTTTTGTTTACTGTATATACTCTCTTAAACATTCCTTTACATGTGCCTTTAAAGTCCACCAGGGGAATTTTCTCTGTTTCAATTTGAATCTAGGATGTGGCACAATCTGCAGATAATTAGCCGATCAAACCCTTGCTCTGACTGTTTTTGAATGGCCCAGCCAGAGACCTGACTTAAACCCAATTGAGCATCTCTGGAGAGACCTAAAAATGGCTGTCCACCAATGTCTACCATCCAACCTGACAGAACTGGAGAGGATCTGCAAGGAGGAATGGCAGAGGATCCCCAAATCCAGGTGTGAAAAACTTGTTTCATCTTTCCCAAAAAGACTCATGGCTGTATTAGATCAAAAGGGTGCTTCTACTAAATACTGAGCAAAGGGTCTGAATACTTTTTTAATAAATCTTCAAAAATGTCAACAATTCTGTGTTTTTCTGTCAATATGGGGTGCTGTGTGTACATTAATGAGGAAAAAAAATGAATTTAAAGCGGAGTTCCATCCAAAAGTGGAACTTCCGCTCATTTGATTCCTCCCCCCCTCCCCCAATTGGCACCTTTCAGGGGGGAGGGGATTAGACAGGTATCTGCACCCACTTCCGGGAATAGACTCCCGCGGTAGTCACGCCCCCTCCCACACTGCCCCGCTGCCTCCTGGGAAACACGCGGGTCCCAGGAGATTGCGGGGACCACTTAGGATGCGCAGAGCGACTCGCGCATGCTCAGCAGGGAACCGGGAAGTGAGGCCGCAATGCTTCACTTCCTTATTCCCTCACTGAGAATGGCGGCGGCAGCAGCCGAGAGCCGAGCTATTGCTCGGCTTCGGCTGCCGACATCGCTGGACTCCAGGACACGTAAGTGTCCATTTATTAAAAGTCAGCAGCTGCAGTATTTGTAGCTGCTGGCTTTTAATATTTTTTTTTCAGGTGGACTCCCTCTTTAAATGATTTTAGCAAACGGCTGCAATATAACAAAGAGTGAAAAATTTAAGGGGGTCTGAATACTTTCCGTCCCCACTGAAGATGCCAGGACATGCACAAAAAATGAATAACTGGCTAAAACTTTGTATGCTGCACAAAGAATAGTGAGACCCGAGTCCAGGCGCAGCGAATTTATGAAAGGCAGTGTAGATATCTCACATTCTGAACATAGAAGAGCCAAAAAATGCCAATGAGGTTTGTAAGTATCCAGTATTTGTGAAAAACTCTTTTGGAATGACTTGCCCTTTAAAAGAATCATGAACTAGGATAGCTGTATTCAATTTGCAATATAATATGCAATATGTAATACCATTGCAAAGTGCAAGGATGTACAGTAACCCAAGGCAACCAATCAGAAATCACGAAACCACTTGCCATCCAGGTCATTTCTGACACTTCACTCCTACATGTAAATAATATACTTTTTTTGCTAAAAAATTACTTAAAAACCCCAAACATTGTATATATTTTTTTAGCAGTATTTGCACAGCAGGTTTTCAAACGCAATTTTTTGGGAAAAAAAAAACACTTTCATGAATTAAAAAAAATAAAACACTAAAGTTAGCCCAATTTTTTTGTATAATGAGAAAGATGATGTTACGCTAAGTCAATAGATACCTAACATGTCATGCTTTCAAATTGCCTCTGCCCGTGGAATGGTGGTAAACTTCAGTGCTTAAAACTCTCCATAGGCGGTGCTTTAAACGCCTTTACAGGTTACCAGTTTAGAGTTACACAGAGGGTCTGATATTAGAATTATTGCTCTCGCTCTGACGTTCGTGACAATACCTCACATGTGTGGTGCGATCGCCGTTTACATATGCGTGCGATAGCAACGTATGTGTTCGCATTTGTGTGTAAGCACGGTGGGACGGGGGAGCTTTACATATTTTTTTTTTACTATTTTTTTTATTTTGCAATTTTTTTTGTACTAACTTTATTGCTTTTAAAAGGGATGAACACCATGGAGAGATCTGGGGTCTGGCCTCCCATGCAGCTGATCAGACACAGATCGGTCTGATCGGCTGCTTTCCTGGCCGCTGGTGGTCAGGTAAACAAAGGGGCGGGACTGGAAGTCATGACATAACTCATCGCTCCCGGTTTCCGGGGTTGCAGAGAGGGGAACGAAGTCAGTTCCATTCTCTCTGTACAGGGCAGCCATCGCCGCCGGTGTTCTGCCGAGAAAGCGCTTGCGCAGTACGAACAACAAGGGAACCTCCAAAAATCTCCGAAGCTGAACAGCTGTGCGTCAGCTGTAGACGGTGCCTGCTCAATGAGCAGGACATTGTGCCCGACGCTGCCGCGCGCTTCCGATGCTCGTGCTACTCTGCAAGGGGCGGGTGTATTACTGTCTATCGTGGTAAGGGGCGGATGCTACAGAAGAGGTCGAATATTAAATAAAAGGGCAGAGCTGATTGCACGAGCATCGGGAGCGTGCGGCATTGTCTGGTAGCATAGGGAGCGTCTGTTAGAATGTGGTGTGCATTGCGCAGGCGCGTGGTGTTCATTGCGCAGGCGCGGTGTACAGCTGACTGTCAGCTGTGTATGTTCGGCTATTTTCGGCGGCTCTCCACCGGGGGGAACTTTTTCGGCAAGCTTCGTACTGCGCAAGCGCTGTGGGGGAACTTTTTTGGCAAGCTTCGTGCTGCGCAAACGTTGCGCATGTGCAGTACAGGGGGGTCCTTATCCGCGGGGGGAACTTTTTCGGCAAGACACCGGCTGCATCACTCCTGGCCTTTGCGATGGGACTGGAGAGCCCGGGAGAGGCGGCGGCGGCGGGAGGTGGGTGGGACCCCCTTCCGCCACCCGCAGAAGTTACATAGTTACATAGTAGGTGAGGTTGAAAAAAGTCCATCAAGTCCAACCTATGTGTGTGATTATGTGTAATAAGCCACTCGATCACTTCTGAATGTAAGAGAATCGCCAGCTGCTGTAGGTACAGGCATCATCCCCATATAACCACTGAAACCTGAGGACGTCCATGTACATACCTTGGGCGGCAAGCGGTTTAATTAGTTTGCCTATTCCAAGATGCTTAATACAGAATTTTTATTGGGTTTAAATAGATAAATGCAGACACCTTATAGTGTCTGACCTCCCTATTATGTAGAAATAGATGGAAAGACGTACCTGTAGAGGGAGAGATTCCGGCAAACAGCAGGAGGAGGCTCACAGCAAAGAACATCTTGGCAGGTGAGGATGCAGGTTGGCAGGTATAGAGAGATGGGAGACTTTGTTCTGTATATATGATTCCTGGACTCCACCTATTATGGGAAGCTGGTCTACCATTGGCTGACAGAACGAATTTAATAAAACAAACATACAGTGAGTTTTTTTTTATCGTGTAAATGTTTTTGTTAAACTGAACGTATGTATGTATGTGTATATAGTATACAGTATTATAGTATGATCTAATATTATTCACAGAGCTATCAAAAATAACATTAAATATCACATTACATAAGTACAAAATCACGCACTGTGAACGAAACATGATATATTTGTCCTTTTCCAACTTTCTGCTTGAGAAGGCTTACAGTGAGATAAATGGATAATCATTGTACCACGAAAACTGAATCAGTCCTAAAGAAAATCATTAACACTTTCTGTACTTAGGGTGTAGTGAGATGGATATGTATAATTCCCTCTCCTGGACCCCATTCTCTCTGTCCCTATTTCTTCTACATTCCTCCTGCGATCGCTAACAGTTTTTGTTGGTAGAGTTTTGATACAGTCGCTAACAGTCAGGAGCTTTTTTGCCTGTGAGTCTCACTAGTGTACCACTAAATTTAGAGCCCAAAATGGCAAATCGAAGGTACAATAGTGAAGAGGCCTATACATTTCTGAGCATGACAGATAGTGAAGAGGAAGTCACTCATCTGTCAGATTCAGGCTCAGAATACCATCCTGTAGAGGACAGCGGCACCGTGACAGATAACTCTGACGACGGAGTTTTGGTCCCTGCCAAGGTCAGGCGTACCAGACCCCGAACTTCTTCTGTCATTGATGTGCAAGAACCGCAGGTCCCTCATATGGAGCAGAGAAGTACTAGCGCCGCTATTCCTTCTGGTGAACTGGCAAGCACCAGCGGCCTAGAACACCCTGGTCGTACATCCAGCACTGCAGTAACACTTGATGACGTGGCGAGTCCCATAAGTGCAGTTCAAGCTGGCGAGGTGGCAAGCACAAGTAGTGTCCCGCTGCCACCAAGAAGACGAACACGGCCCGTCGTGCCCATAGTGCCCTTCCTGCTGCATTCGCCGATCCAAATTGGGAACCCACCACTTCTGCAGCACCCGTACTGCCCCCATTCACTGGCCAACACGGGATTCATGTGGAAACAGTTGATTTTACGCCACTGGATTTTTATTAACTGTTTTTCACCGAAGATCGCTATAGATCTATTGTGGACCAAAGAAATTTGTACGCTGGTCAACACATTGCCACTATTCCCCAGTCCTCCCTTGCCATAGATTGGAGACCAATTACGGTCTCCGAATTTAAGCTCTTTCTGGGCCTTTCCCTCAACATGGGCATAACTAAAAAGAGTGAGTTGCGGTCATATTGGTCCACTGACCCAATTCACCATATACCCATGTTCTCTGCCTCCATGACCAGGGCACGATACGAGCAGATTTTGCGGTTCATGCACTTCAACAACAATAAACTCTGTCGTCCTTGTGGAGACCCTGAATACGATGGACTCTACAAAATTCGGCCCCTCGTAAACCACTTCAACCAATGTTTTGCAGACTTGTTTACTCCCCATCAAGTTGTCTGCGTTGATGAGTCTCTGGTTAAGTTTTCTGGCCGCTTGTCATTCAAACAGTACCTTCCCAGCAAGCGTGCCAGATACGGGGTCAAGATGTATAAGCTCTGTGACAGGGCCAGAGGCTATACATGTAGTTTTATGGTTTACGAGGGCAAAGATAGTCACGTAGAGCCGACAAACTGCCCTGACTAAATAGGAAGCGCTGGCAAGATTGTGTGGGACTTGGTGTCACCCTTATTCGGAAATGGGTACCACTTGTACATGGACAATTATTACCACTTTTTAGTCACCTTTTTGATCAACAGATTGGAGCATGTGGCACCGTGCGACCTAATCGCCGGGGCTTTCCCCAGCGGCTTGTAGATTCCCGTCTTAGGCTGGGGGAGAGAGCCTGCTTGAAGTGTAATAACTTGCTTGCTATGAAGTGGAGGGATAATTAAAATGTTTTCGTTCTCACCTCCCTTCATGCAGACACGACGGTCCAAATTACTACGGCGACTGGTGTTGTGGAGAAACTACTCTGTGTCCACGAATATAACCAAAATATTGGGTACATTGGGTAATAATATAATTGAGTCAGTGAGTATATACAGTTATAAATGCATATCCAAAATTGTTTGACTTTAGGGCAGGTCCACCAAGTATGATATATTGTACCTTCTTTGCCACATCCCCTGAAACACAATGGAGAGGCGTCAGCGATATATGTCGCAATTCTCGCCGGAACCATATACCACCGTAATAAGACTTTATAATTCGCCTCTATCAGGGAGGTAATAATATATCCTTTTTAAGCTGACTGTGCCACCTTAAACCATGTATCCATTTCCATCGTTACCTCCATATCCTGTTCCCATTTTTGCATATAAAATGATTTCCCCGTCTTGGAAGTCAGGATACTATAAATTTGTGATGTATGACCTTTATGTTTCTCATAAGACCTGCATAGATATTCCATTGGGGTGGAAGACATAATGTTGGTCTTACGCTGTAGGGTATTCAGGAAGTGGACTATTTGGAGGTAACGATAAAATTCTGTGTTAAGTAGCTGGTACTTTTCTATGAGTGATTGTTTCGATATTATACCTTTATGATCACACATATCAGCTATGCGTATCAGACCCTTGTTAGTCCACCATGATAGACTTTGAGGATTGATACCCGGGGTGAAATCTAGGTTACCCGTTAGCGGGGCTAAGGGAGCATGCGTGGAGCGAAAGGCTTTTGTAATCTGTCCCATACACTCAATGTAAAGGATAGTGTAGGGCACAAAATGGTCGGCCTGTCTTTCATATGAAGCCACATCATATGGCTAATGGGTTTTGTGGGATAGGGGGCTGATTCCATTGTCATCCAGGAAGGAGTTGGTAGCCCAGAATGGGAGCGAATTAATTGGGCCAACTGGGCTGCCTCAAAATACTTGACCAAATCAGGAACCCCCAGGCCTCCTTTAGTTTTGGGGGTATAGAGAGTTCGCCTATTCACCCTAGGTCTCGTGTTCCCCCAAATGAACTTCATTATCTTTTTCTGAAAAACCTCGGGATCGGATCTATTAATGGCAATTGGAAGAGTTCTGAACAAGTACAACAGTCTTGGCAAAAGGTTCATTTTTATGGAGTACAGTCTGCCGAACCACAATGGAGGGCTAACAGCCCATCTCAATAAATCTGTTGTTAGTTTTCCATACAGAGGGGGGTAGTTGGCTTGGTACAGGGTCTGTATAGTGGGGGTTAGAAATATTCCTAGATTTTCCTAGAGCCTATCCTTCTGCCATTTGAACTGGAATGACATTTGGAGCTGTTGGACTGTCTGCTGTTCTAATGTTAGATTTAAAGCCTCAGATTTGGAGTGGTTAATCGTGAGACCTGAAAAAACCGAGAAGCGTCGTAGGACCTGGAAGAGGTTGGGAAGAGACGTAACCGGGGAGGAGAGGAACATCAAAATATCGTCGGCAAACAAAGAGCATTTCTGCTCTCCATCACCACAATATATACCCTTTATATCATGGTTGTGTCTTATCTTAATCGCTAGGGGTTCTTGTGCCAAAATAAATAAAATAGGAGATAAAGGGCACCCTTGCCTCATTCCTCTGTGTATGTCTATTGTATGTGATTTATAGCCTTTTATCTGGAGTCTAGCCGTAGGTGCATTGTATAATGTCTGTAGTATTGTCAGGAAGTGAGACCCAAATCCATATCTCCTTAATGCGTAATAGATGTATTCCCATGTGACCGAGTCGAACGCCTTACAAAGATCTAATGATAGTAGCATTCCCTTCCGTATGCCATGATTGTCCCAATTAGAGTTAAGCGCTGCTATAATGTCTATTACTCGTCGGGTTTGGTCAGGGGCCTGTCGATTGGGGACAAATCCCACTTGGTCTGGATGGATATAATTAGCTAGGAAGGTGTTCATTCTGGTCGCTAACACTTTAGTCATCAGTTTGAGGTCCACATTAATAAGCGATATAGGGCGATAATTAGCAGGGTCTCCATGATCTTTCCCCGGTTTAGGAATTACTTGTATAAGGGCTTCATTTTCGTGCGTAACTAGTGGGTCTCCTTTCCGTATCACATTAAAAAAGGAACAGAGATGAGGGGTCAATATGGCTGCAAATTTTCTATAATAGTGACCTGTGAAACCATCTGGGCCAGGTGCTTTCGTGGGATTCAAACATTTAATAGCTGCCGAAATTTCCCCCTCTGTAAAATCTGCTTCCATTAGTTCTATGTGTTCTTGTGCAACTTGTGGTAATAGAATATCATGAAAACATTCGTCTGCCCGGGCTTTGGGAAATGAGTTCGGTTTGTTGTATAACTTAGTAAAGAACCTCAAAACTTCTTGGATTATCATTTGGGGATTTTGGGTAAATTTCCTATCCCTTGTCCGTATTCTCGGCATGGCGGGATTAAATGGACGCGGGGTGAGCTTTCTAGCCAGAAGGGTAGTAGGTTTATCTCCCCTGGTGTTGAAACGATGTCTAGACCAGCGGAGGTATTTCTCATCCTTGGTTGAGAGGCTAAGGTTCAATGCTGTCCGTACTATATCTATTTTATGGCGCAAGTCTAGATGAGGATTAGATTTTTGTTCCTGAACTATTTTTTGTAACTTGTCTTCCTGTTGCTGTATCTTCTGAGCATTATCGCGTTTATTTCTGGAGGCTACTTAGATCAATTTGCTGCGAATGGTGGCTTTATGCGCTGCCCAATTATTGCCAGGGGACGTGTCGCTAGCATGATTGTCAGTAAAGTACTGTCGAAGGGCTTTCTCTACTTCAGCGTTTACGATGGGATCATTAAGTAGTGTAGCATTAAGCCGCCAGGTTGAGGGTTTTGGTCTCATCCATAGGTCGGACAGTGTCATTAGTACTGGTGAGTGGTCTGACCAGGAGCAGGGCACTATTTTAATCGACTTAATTGATGCCAATAGTGAGGATTGTGTGAGTAAGTGGTCTATGCGCGAGTATGTTTTGTGGACTTAGTGAGTAAAATCTCTGGTCATGGGATGAAAGTCTCTCCAAATACCTACCAGATCGTAGGAGTATAAAATCCGGGCTAGTTTAATGCCCTGTTTGGGGATATGTTTCACAACAGGTTTGTGTGCATTAGACCTATCCAGGATTTGATCCAGGGATACATTGCTGTCTCCACCCAGTATAACTCGACCTTGTACATGTGGCATCAGAGTTTTTAGCATAGTTTCAAAAAATGTTGCCTGACCCGTATTAGGAGCGTAATATGATATAAGTGTAAGAGCATTTTCATTCACTTTCCCCACAACCATGATGTACCTCCCCTCTTTATCTCTAATAACTGTGGTGGGGATAAATGGGACTCTCTTTGTGATACAAATCGATATCCCTCTTTTCTTGTCTGGGCCGCTCGATAAATAGAATGTGGGATATCTAGCATTTAAGTGTCGGGGAGCTGAGGTACGCGAGAAATGCGTTTCCTGGAGAAGTAGGAAGTCTATATCCAATTTATGGTAATTTTTAAATGCTTTAGGTCGTTTCGTAGGGGAGTTTAAGCCTTGGACATTATGCGTTAGTATGTGAGAATGGGAATGAGGCCCTAATGATCTTAGCATTATGGTTCGACAGACTGTACTTGCCTGTTGTAGGTGTTTGCCATCTCCGTCTGGAAGAGGATGTTTTGATGAGGCTCTTCAGTTCTCGATTGTAGGGGTGCACTCCGGGAAATAGAAAAAGAAAAAGAAAGAAGAAATGAGAAAACAGTGTTGGGGTAAGATGAACTGGATCACTGTCCATCTGTCCCCCAGAAATAAAGTACATAGACAACTGATATAAGATTGAGGACATGTGCATAAGGGTCCAGGAGACCAAAGCCTCCATCGAGTTGAGCGAGGTTGTCACCACCTATCTGATGATGACAAGCTCGCCAAGAAGTGGCATACGGTTCCGCCCCGGCACTTTCCTTATAAAACATTGTTCTATTAGGGAGGGGAGTCTAGCAAATCTAATGAACTAACATTCTATGTTAACTTAAGTCCAGCTGGGCTAGACTAAACCAGACTAGGGGGTCATTTTCAAGTATATTATAAAACCTTCATCTTAAAGTAACAAATATTGATTAAGAAGCTCTAATTCTAATCTCCCAATAAGGAGAGGGGGTCACATCCCTCCAGAAATAAGGAGGTCACACTGGTGTCTTAAAGACAAATTAAACTGGCTCAACCACAGCCAACTGTGTAAGTTCCAAATCCCTGAAGGGGAGCCTTGTACAGGCTTACAGTGTTATCAACTGTCACTGTAGAAGAAATACTTCTCAGAGGAGGATTCTGCTCCATCAACCATCTGGTCCAGCAGCTGGATGTCGTCTTCTAGAAGAATAACGTTGGCGTTGTTCCCACAGGGGCGAGACTGGGCGATCCAATTCTGGTCGTGCTTTTGAGGATGATGACTCCCTGGATATTAAGCCAAGGCCCATAAGGATATCTTCTCCATCCGGAAAATTGGCAAAAGAATATGTCTTTCCCTTAAAGGTGAATGACAAACGAAAAGGAAACGACCAGCGGTACTTAATTTGGCGGTTAGTGAGCTGTGCCAGTAATGGCTTTAGAGCCCGTCTTTTTTGGATAGTCATTTGCGAAATGTTCGCGAAAATCTGTATTGGATGTCCCATGAGGTTGATTCCATTCCTACCGCGGGCTGTGGTCATTATTTGTTCCTTAATTCTGTAAAAATGCGGATTGACTATAACGTCCCTTGGGATGCCATCTTGTCTTGGGGCCGTCAGAGCTCGGTGGACTCTATCTATTTCCATGTGCTGTGGCGTGATGTCTGGGATCAAATCCTGCATAAGTGTATGCACTGCCTCTTCTAGGTCAGTCGCGAATTCAGAAATTTTAGCGCCTGGATCTATTTTCCTGATCTTTCAATTTTGGTGTTGGCTTCATCTAATTGATTCTGTAATGAGGATATCATGCTTGAGTTCTGATTAACCCTCCGCACTGTGCCATCCATTTTAGATTCAATAGTGTCCAGTCTTTCTCCTATATCATTAAAGTCATGTTTCATTTCAGCTGTGATTGATTGACAGGCTTTAGACAACTCTTGTTGCAGTAATGCTGAGAAGCGAGCAAGGAGGACAGTATCCCCTGAATATGGTGCTGGAGGCGGGGGAGGATGTTCACTCACTGAGCTATTTTGGCTTAGGGCGAGTTCAGCTACTTCAGCCATATTCCTCTCCATGGTAGACACTGGGGAAACAGCACCATCCATTCCCTCCCCCTGATAAGTGTGTGAGGGGGAGAGAGAAAACCGTGGGGACTCACCCTTCTGTGATCTTATCATGTCTTCTTGTGACTGAGAGGAGAAGGGGTCCCGTGTGCCATCTATGTCATCAGCCGCTGTGTTATGAGAGGAGGCTCCTTGTGCAGGGGGGGCCTGGTTGCGCTGGGTCCTGCTCACCTGCCTCACTGCATCTGTCTCTGTCCTCCAGCCCGACGCCATCTTGGAAGGAGGGGTATGTGCTGCAGCGCTCCCCGAACGGAACGAGTAGCTTGATGTCGGGGGTTTCTTTTTCGTTGTTCCCCCTCCTCTGCGATTCATAGTGTGATCCCCAAGAAAGCTGCGAGTTCTGTGGCTTCCCTCCGGCTCAAAATAGCTTAGAAAGGCCGGCGGCGTGCGGAGCAGGTCAGAACATGTCCGCTCCCGTGCACTGTATGCAATTTTTTTATACTTTACTGTTTACTGTGTTTTATTGTTAAACATTTTTTTGTTTTCAGGTACGCCATTCAGCTGCAGAGTGGATTTATTTATCTTGACAGCAACAGCATTTACTCCCACGATACATAAAACCGTGACTCCAGCGCTGTCGGAGGTAATTTCACCACCACAGTTACATACTTCAGCATATATGCCGAAGTGTGGGGGCAGCAGTGGGTGGAGGAACGATTTGCTCCTACCTTTTGCAGGAGGATGCCCCCATGCTTCGGCATATATATATTTTAAGCACAGGTTGCGTTAAATGTTTTATTTTTTACTATGTTTTTTTTTTATTTGCTTTGCAGGTATGGTAAGTCTTATGCCCCGTACACACGGTCGGACATTGATCGGACATTCCGACAACAAAATCCTAGGATTTTTTCCGACGGATGTTGGCTCAAACTTGTTTTGCATACACACGGTCGCACAAAGTTCTCGGAATTTCCGATCGCCAAGAACGTGGTGACGTAAACCACGTCCGAAGAGACTAGAAAAGGCCAGTTCAGAACCAAGCGCAGCACCCTTTGGGCTCCTTTTGCTATTCTCGTGTTAGTAAAAGTTTGGTGAGAGACGATTCGCGCTTTTTCAGACTCGTGGTTTTCAGATCGTTTTCTGCTGTTCAGTTTGTGCTTGTGGGTGTGTATCTGCTCTTCAGTGCGTGCAAGCAAGCTACGCGTGACTTTGTCATTGTGTTTTTGTTCGTTCGTTACTGTTTTTCAGGTCGCTCTTCACAGGCCTTGCTGTTTTTCAGTGAGTTCTGTTACTTCGTTCTGAGCAGCCGACCGTTTTCTAGCCATGTTGCGTATACGTACTCCTCGTAGAGTTCGTGCTGTGCGGGGGCTTGGTGTTGGGGTCCTGACCTTGACACAAGTCCAGTCCATTAACAGGGTGGGGAGGAGTTCATTGACCAAGAATTGGTTGCTTCAGCATGACCAGTTCTGTCATATGCCTTTGCTCCGTGAGATCCGTGAGAATAATCCTGATGATTTCAGGAACTTTCTCCGGATGACGGACCCCGTTTTTCACCGTTTGTTGGCTTTTCTGACCCCCTATATTAGCAGGCAGGATACCTGCATGAGGCAAGCCATCACTCCAGAGCAGAGGCTCGTCGCCGCCCTGCGGTACTTGGCGACAGGGAGAAGCCTGCAGGACTTGAAGTTCTCGACAGGCATCTCCCCCAGGCTCTGGGGATCATTATCCCAGAGACCTGTTCTGCCATCATTCAGGTCCTGCAGAAGGAGTATATTAAGGTAAGATTTTTATCCTTTAACACATTTTATTGCATTTAATGTTTGCTAATATATTGTATTTCTTTCCTCATTCCCTAATTACCATGATTGGAATATGCTGTGAATGACCCCTTTGTCCTCATTCATGCTGGATTTTTATGTAATTATTTTTTTTCTCCTTCATACATATTTGCCTTCACTTACCTCCCCAGCATGGTCTCCTGGCCCTATATTCACCTCATGTAGTCACTTAACAATGTATTTTATCAGCTCCATAGTAGTGCTTTACCCCAAACACCCCCTAAAATGTTTTTAAATGTGATTTGTGCTTTAAATTCAGGCAGAGTGCCAGAGGCTTTTTTTGGGGGGTCCCCAAATCATTTGGAACCCTCCCTCCCCCCAACTGCTCAGTCAGCTGATACCAATTCTCTATCTATCCTCAATCATCTATCTGCTGACTTTGCCAAACCCATACACACTATACCCATCTCTTTTGTGCTCAGATTTATGGATGAATTCCCTAAAGCATGTAGTGCAAGGGCCTGCCTGTATACTTTCAAATTGTACTGTTTAAAGTTTTTTTTATCCTATTATTATCTTGATAGATAATAGCAGAATGTCCAAATGTGCTCAAATGTGTACAATGTGTATTTATATCTTTGTATTATGACACTTCTTACCTGTCCAGTGGGCTGCCAATAGTGTAACTAAGGAGGGGTCAGACCTCTGTAGCAGCAGGTTGTGACTGTGGAGAGCAGACCTCTGTAGCAGCTCCCTGAAGCAGCTCCGGCCATCCGGCCACTCAGCTCCGGCCATCCGGCCATCCATCTTGGACCCTTGGATCCTTGGATCCTCCTGATCCCCTTGCAGCGGCAGCGGCACCGCCCCCCCCGGCCTACATCCGAGGGCCACATCCAGCCAGCCGGCCGGCCACTTAGGATGCCGCGGCCCCTGCCAGCTCCTCTGCCAACCGGTATCTCACCACCGCCTCTCCTCTGATTATCCAACCACCAGCTCCGGCATCCTATCACCCCCCTAGACGCAGCCACCGCACCACCCACCAACCTACAGGTAAGCACCGAGCTCACTAGCAGTTGATCCAGGGGCCAAGCCCGATCGCCCCTCGGGGGGTCAGGAAGGAATTTTTTCCTCTGCTGTGCTATTGGCTTCGCAGCAGAGGTTTTTTTTGCCTTCCTCTGGATCAACAGGAGGGTGGTAGGCACACCACCTCCGCCAGGTCCTCCGCACCACATTAACCCGGCACCCAAACCACTCCAGAAGCAGTGGTGACCATCCGATCCCGACATCCTCCTGCAAGCTCGTCATCACTACATCAGTATCATCATCATCACTAGATCAACCTTCCTTCAACAACTCTGCCTTCTCATCATGTGCAACTTCAAATACACAGCAGACGCCCTTCACAGGCTAAGAAACGCTGCCTCAATCCTGCCAACCGCCACTCAAAAAAGACTAAAAAAAGAACAATTACTAAGGACCAAGCCACAATCAACCATCAGAAACAGGGAGACATCGATCCAACCACAACAACTAGCATGCGCCATGATCAACACCAGATCTGCAGTCAAGCACAGGCTGGAAATCTACGACTTTATCAACGAAAACAACATTGACTGCCTCTTCATTACAGAAAGCTGGCTAACTCCTGACTGCAACACCATCCTAGCTGAATTGGTGCCCGAGAACTACAGTATCCTAACTGAGCATAGAATAGGAAAAAAAGGAGGAGGCCTAGCAGTGATTTTCAAATCGCACCTTGTTTTCACCAAACCAACGTTACAGAACTCAGTGCCCTTCATGGAAACTCTCTCACTGCATCTTCAAGCAACACCTCAAGACACCATTCACATACTACTATGCTGTAAACAAAATTTCAAGAAATATGATACAGCGCTGCGCTAAAACAAACTAGGTAAGCAGCCAACACACCCGTAGACTCAGAGAAAACAGAACAACTAAAAAATGCACAGTGTGGCGCTATTAAGTGAATACAATATGAAAAAAGTAAACATAAATATTTAAATCAAAAACATCTCATGTGAGCATTTGTGACAGTGACTAATGAAAAAGTAACACATATGTGTATATAGATGAATTAAGCATCAAAGGCAAAATCAAATATAGAGTCCATAACACCAAAAAGAAAAGTCCGTGATAGCAGTGTGTAAATGGTATACAGGTGTTCTTCTTGTATATGCAGGAAGATCAATTAGACCCGGTAGCCTGGTAGATGAATGGACCATAAACGACCAGAGGTGCACAGAAATTTAAAAACAGTGCCAGGACCATCACCAGAAGATATGGAGGCTTACCAGAAGTAGTGGCCTGAAATAGCGTATGCTAGAACAGGTCAAGTAAGCTTGGTGACCAACTGGTCTGGATGTATTGTCTGGATAGATGTCATCACCACACCAACGGAGGGAAGGGGGGGAAGCAATCAGCACGATTTCCTCAAAAATAATCACACCACCAAGCCAAGCGAAAGATTCATGTACCATGTGAGAGATGAAGACACTCACATAGTGTAATAACGTATTAATTTGGATTTATTAAAAATAGCAATAAAAAACAAACTCACATTTTGTGCAGATCAAACAGGCATGTAAATCGTATAGCGGTAGTTGTGAGGGGTCCACCCGACATGTTTCAACTAAAAAAGTCGTCTTCTGGGGTGTGGAACCCTATCTCCCCACCGCTCTATTTATAGACAAAGAATGACCCCCACTGGAAGTGTCCGAAACCGGAAGTAATTAAGATGACCCCATTTCCGGTCAGGGGGGCATATATAAGAGATTTAAAACCACATTAGTAGATTCACTATCAAAAAACTCATAGTCCTGTGTGAGGTCCGAACTATAAGACTAATGTGTATTACTGTATAGATCGGCTTTGGTCCGGATAGTTAAATCCGTAACCAAGCCTCGCTCTCAGTCCCTGTATGCAGTGGGTGGAAGCGCCTCCACACAGCTGCGCTCCACCCTCACTATCAAGCCTCGTTCCAGCACGGTGGCGTGATGACATCACGCCCGTAATTTACGTCCGTGCGTTCCAACGGTGTAATCCAAGCCTCGTTTACGATCGGCCGTCGAATGACGTAATGACGTCACGCGCACGATCGAATAGCGATGGCGGTGCGCTCCAGGCCATAAGCCAAGCCTCATTTACAATTGGATTAGTCATATCCAGCAACATAGTCATAACAGGAAGTGACACCCAACCTCCTATTGAAGGGACGAAAGAGACAGGAAATGTCAGCAAAGGTGGATGTAATACTGAAATTATGAGTAACTAATGAGTATCTTTAAAAATTAATTAAAAAATCAAACAAATTAAACAAGTTATCTAACATGTAGGTAGTGTACAGCGATACTTTATCTCATAATCTAAATAATCAGTTCAGCTAAAAAAACTACCGGACACTGCCAGCAGGGGGCATCAAACCAATATTATGTACAACCAAGATAATGAGTTATCATGTACAATACATTGGCATGAATGCAATTAGAGAGACATATCATATGCCTACCCAAACAATATCAAAATCATCTCATATCGAAATGGCATAATAAAAAAATATAAGATTACAAAACTAAAAACTAAAAGGACTAAAAAATATAGAGAGATCAAGTCTGAATTCAAGCCCGATCACAAAATGTGAGTTTGTTTTTTATTGCTATTTTTAATAAATCCAAGTTAATACGTTATTACACTATGTGAGTGTCTTCATCTCTCACATGGTACATGAATCTTTCGCTTGGCTTGGTGGTGTGATTATTTTCGAGGAAATCGTGCTGATTGCTTCCCCCCCTTCCCTCCGTTGGTGTGGTGATGACATCTATCCAGACAATACATCCAGACCAGTTGGTCACCAAGCTTACTTGACCTGTTCTAGCATACGCTATTTCAGGCCACTACTTCTGGTAAGCCTCCATATCTTCTGGTGATGGTCCTGGCACTGTTTTTAAATTTCTGTGCACCTCTGGTCGTTTATGGTCCATTCATCTACCAGGCTACCGGGTCTAATTGATCTTCCTGCATATACAAGAAGAACACCTGTATACCATTTACAAACTGCTATCACGGACTTTTCTTTTTGGTGTTATGGACTCTATATTTGATTTTGCCTTTGATGCTTAATTCATCTATATACACATATGTGTTACTTTTTCATTAGTCACTGTCACAAATGCTCACATGAGATGTTTTTGATTTACATACTACTATGCTACAGACCACCAGGACCAAAGACCAATCTCCTTACTCCACTCACCGAATTCTTCTCAATACACACCCTGAAAACCAAAAACCTGCTGGTACTTGGGGATTTTAACCTCTGGGCAAACTCTGCCCAAGACTGTATCGCAACCGCCTGCGTCAACCAAATGGAGGAACTGGGCCTGCAACAACTGATAAACGCTCCCACACACGGTTCAGGACACACTCTAGACCTCATCTTCAAACAGAATATGGACATCAACATACTGGACAACACTCCACTACCATGGATGGACCACCACGCTATCAAATTCAAAATCACCATCAACACCACCTCCCAAAAACAAAAACGGACAACAACAACAAACTGGAATAGATCCCAGAAGAAACTACACTCCGAACTCTTCAAAACCACATTATCAAAAAAATACTTCTGCTAAACTCCAACCTATCAACGGAACAAACACTCAACTGCCTAAACAAGGTATTACTACAAACAGCAGACTCAGTGGCGCCAAAACGCAGAACACCTATCCGCAATAAAAACTCAAGATGGTTTAATGCCACGCTCACCCTACTCAAGCAGGAACGTAGAAGAGCTGAAAGAGCATGGAGAAGAAATCCCACTAAGGAAAACCATACCAACTACAAAGAACTTACTGTGAAATATCACAAGGCAATCTTCAAAGCCAAAAAAGAACATTTCTCGGACACCATCTCAACTGCCCTAAATCGTCCGCGAGAACTTTTCAAACTAGTCACTCAGTCAATGAACCCGACTTGCTTAGAGCCACCCGAAAACAATACTCAAGAATTCTGCAATGAATTATCGGATTACTTCATCGACAAAATCGACAACATTCGGAAATCGATTCATCAGAAAAGAACAACCAACCTCATTCAACCAAAGCAAAAAGAAGATATTAACACAAACATCACGCAACCACCAAAATTTTCTTTGTCCCCTATCACCGCTGACACTACTATAAACATCATCAGAAGCCTTCGAGACAGCACATCCCCAAACGACATCATCCCCACAAAACTCCTTAAAGAATGTTCCGACATCCTGGCCCCTACTCTGACACACCTCATAAATCAATCATTCAAAGAAGGGACTGTACCAACCTCCCTCAAGCAAGGCATCGTCAAACCTCTGCTGAAGAAACCCAATCTCGACCCTAAGGACCCCAACAAGCCTCAACACCATCTCCAAGATTATGGAGAAAGCAGTAGTACTGCAACTACAACGCCACCTGGACACACATCAACTCCTGGACCCACTGCAATCAGGCTCTCGCCCGGGCCATGGCACAGAAACAGCACTCCTCAAAATATGGGACGACGCCCTTGAAGCAGCAGATAACGGAGAATCTAGTCTCCTGGTACTGTTGGACCTCAGCGCAGCATTTGATACAGTGAACCACAATACTTTACTTGTCCGCCTCTCAGAAGTGGCAGGAGCCACAGGTCTGGCACAAAAATGGCTTGCATCCTTCCTAGAGAATCGCTCACAGACAGTGAAACTAGGAACATTCACCTCAGAGACCCGGGCAGTCTCCTGCGGAGTTCCCCAGGGCTCACCCCTGTCACCAGTGCTATTCAACATCTACATCCGCCCACTTCTCAATATCATCAGGAAAACGGACCTCTGTTTCCACTCATATGCCGATGACACCCAACTCTACTTTCGCATCACCGGTCAAAAAAACCATCATCAACAATTAGAAGAATGCCTCTGTTCAATTGATGATTGGATGACCATCAGCTCCCTCAAACTTAACGGTTCAAAAACAGAACTTCTTCTCCTACATGCCAACAAAAACTCCAAAATGAAGACCCCGTGGACACCCCCCACCATCCTCGGACAGACCATCACTCCAAGCCTCAAAGTCAAGAGTCTCGGAGTCATCTTTGACTCAGGAATGACAATGGATGTTAAAATAGGATCAGTGGTGAGCGGATCCCACCATCTCCTCCGCCTCCTACGCAGACTCATCCCCTTCATCCCAGAAGAAGACAAACCGGCAGTTGTGGGAACAATCATCAACTCCCGACTTGACTATGCAAATTCGCTCTACATAGGACTACCCCAATATCAGCTTGCGCGCTTACAACTCATTCAAAACACGGCGGCAAGACTGTTAACAGGAAAAAAACCCTGGGAATCCATTTCACCATCCCTAAAGTGCCTACACTGGCTAACCATAAAGAATCGGATCAAATTCAAGACCCTCTGCCTCACCCACAAATGCATACAAGGAAATGCTCCGCTATATCTGCAGGAGAAAATAAAACACTACACACCCAATCGCAGCCTTCGATCAGCTAACCAAAACCTCCTCATCATTCCAAAATATCGCTACAAAGCAAAGGGAGAACGAAGATTCGCAGTCCAAGTACCTCGACTATGGAACGCTCTTCCGACCCACATCCGCATGGAAGAAAACCATCAGGCCTTCAGGAAAAAACTAAAGACCTTCCTTTTCTAAGAAGCTGGCAACAGAGAACGCATTCTAGCGCCTTGAGGCGATTTAGTTTGCATTTGCAGCGCTCTACAAATCCTTCATTCATTCATTCATTCAGGGGCTGTTCAAAGTAATACCCATTATTTAGGCATTCATCTCTCAATGAAGTGGAGAGGGTTACCTGTCCAAGAGCTCCCCCCCCCTATAATGTTAGAAATGGCCCAGGAGGGGGGGAGGGGGAATATGATAGGTGTACCTTATACTTTGGTGTTTAAAAATTCCCATAAATAAATGTTATCTTGATGTTGGCCAAGAATGTTTGTGTCTAATCTGCTTTCCATGTTTATGTGCAAAAAGACTAATTTTTTTTGTTTTCCTCAACAGTTTCCTTCCACGCCACAGGAATGGCAGACTGTGACCTCCCACTTTGCCCAGCGGTGGGACTTTCCTAACTGCGAGGGGCAATTGATGGGAAACACGTCCACATCATCCCACCACCCAACTCGGGGTCATACTATTAAAATTTACAAGGGGTTCAATAGTATTGTGATGTTGGCGGTGGTGTTGGCTACTTATGAGTTCCTGTATGTGGACGTGGGGAAGAATGGCCGGATGTCCGATGGTGGAGTCACCGCCCAGACCGAGTTCTACAGGTGTCTCCAGAATGGCATCTTGGACTTGCCACCCCCAGAAGACAATGTGGAAGGACTCCCATTCGTCTTCATTGCGGATGAAGCCTTTGCGCTGGGGGACCATCTTATGCGGCCATTCCCGATGAGGACCCTCACCCCGGACCAGAGGGTTTTTAATTACCGGCTGGCCAGAGCCAGAAGAGTGGTGGAAAACACGTTTGGAATCATGGCCAGCCGGTTCCGCCTATTTCTTACACCCATACACATGGCGGAGTACAAACTGAATCATATTATCCTGGCGTGCTGTGTTCTACACAACTTTTTACAGCAACATTCTGCCAACTATGCTGGCTCAGTTGGGCCTGAGGCCGGAATTCAAAATGAACCAACCCTGACGGCGCTTAAAAGTAGCCGTCCTGGCTTGCCCTCCCTGAGTGCCCGTGATGTCCGGCTAAGATACCTTGAATTCTTTGCGGGTAAGGGGGCTATCAATATGTCAGACAATGTGTGAAACCTTTATCAAATAAAGAAAAAACCCATTAAGCAAATCTTTGGTGACATTTACTGCTTGTGTTTGTTTTAGCTGACACTGACAGAAATGTGTTGAGTCCTGAAAATGGCGTAATTGTGTAACCTTATACAAAGCAATGTTGGATGTTATTTACTAAAGGCAAAGACACTTTGCACTACAAGTGCACTTGAAACTGCACTTGGAGTGCAAAGTGGATTTGCCCTTAGGAAATAACCCCCATTGTCACTGAAAACACCAATTAGAGCACAACAAAAGTGTTGTAGCGTTGAGACAATAATCCACACATTCTTGATTAACAATCTTTTTAATACCTGCACAATCACATGTGCATTTAGAAAAGGTTTTTAAAACAAACCAACATGTTTGTTGTATAACAATTTTTGGGGTCACATTAGAAAAAGTAGAAATGTCCATTTAAGATAAAACATGCATGTTTAAAACCAACAAGAAAGACACAAATCTTGAACTTACAAAGTTCACATTTGGTAGAACTTGAAGGCAATATCAGACATGAGTATTTAGGAACTGTGTTTAATATTGCGTTCAGATGGGGTGAAGTCACCCCCGGAAAAGCCAAATTTTGAAGATGCACACAAATAGCCGAATGACAACATGTGCTAGCTGCCATCATGGGGAATCAAGGGACGTGTTTTGGGGGAGCCACCCCTTCCTCACAGCTACTTTATTATTGAGGAAGGGGTTGCACCCCCAAAACGCGTCCATTGATCTCCCGTGATGTCAGATAGCACATGTTGACACACTGTGTGCATCCTCAAAATTTGGCTTTTCTCCAATTAGACAAAAAATGTTAAAATTCTAGCACACCATAAAAGAAAGGGCTTTGGAGGGGTTTTAAACTCTCCCCAAAACATCAATGATGTTCTTATTTTTTTGAAGAACATCATTGATGCTTTTCTGGATGTTTTCCAAGTCCCTATTACACCCCATGATCTCCCCAATCAGGATCTGTGCACTTTCCGAGGTGAAATGCCCTGGATACACAACATTATGATCACCTAAAAAGATAGAAACCAAAAAAAAAACATGTATTATAAATATGCCGGCATCCATCTCTTACCTGAGCCTGTAGTCGCAGACACTCACCTGTTGTGGTGCCAATTTCCACCACGTCTTCCTCCTCCTGCTCTTCTTGTCTTTGGGGGATTTCCCCTTCTTCCAGAGGTGGGGGTCTCTGGTCTCCTCGGATGAGGGGTGTCCTTCGAGTCTTTTCTCCCCTATGTAATAATAAAATGGTATACTTAGCACACAGATATTTGATGGCAGAACTATAAATATGAAACATTGCTTGGAAGTGGGGTACAATGGTCTGTTTTGGGAGAGTTCCAAGATGTAGAATTTTTAGTGTCCTTTGTCAAGCTTCAATACTTTACCTGTTTTGTACAAGCTTCAAAGATGGAGACACCCCTATAGTATACACTGGAGCACCTTTGTGGGCCCCCTAATAAAAATGGTGTTCTTGTGTCCCACACTAGTGCTCCAGCGTCCAGATATCTAAACAGCTGCTGAGTGTCCTCTCCTTACACAGAATCTAGTTTGCACTTCATTCTATTAACAAACACATCTACACAACCAAATTAGTTTCAGACAAGTAGGCCCTAAAAAATGTTGGCAAATGCATATGGCCCAAACAATGGTGTTTTATAGGCCGAAAGAAAAATGTTTGATACGAACGAATAATGTGCCCATGAACATGAAAGTTGACATTTTAAACAGTTAAGAAAAGCACATGGAGCAGCACAAACGTAATAAAGACAAAAAGACTAGGAACACAGGACAACTACTTACTTTTTTGCAGCACTCTCCGGATTTTTCTGTACTGCTCGTGTTCTCGTAATTTCAGGTCCGACCACCGCTAACTGAGCTGAACTTTCGATCGTCGTACCCCGAAATTCCGGTGCAGACTTTTGACCACTTTCGCCATGACCTTGGCCTTTCTGACATTGGGGTTTGGGTAAGGTTCATACTTCCCGTCATAGTCGGCCCTTTTCATTATGTCGACCATCTCCACCATCTCCCCAAAGACATATTTGATGCCTTAAATCGTCTCCTTCTAGATCGGGACGTTTCTGGCTCCGGGCTTTCCTCCTCCTCGTTGGTGTAAATATCAGACACCTGCTCTGACTCCGCCATGTGCTCTTCCCCACTGCGCCAAATGAGAAGGGGCGGGGAAAAGACTAGAAAGAACATCAGGGGCAGGCGAAGTTTCACGCATGTGCACTGTCTATAAAGCGTAACACGCGTGCGTAGTACGTACGATCTGTGAGCGGAGGAAGGAGTAACGGATGCGCCGATCGTGATAACAAAGGTAAGATTTAACATTGGGCCTATACTGCTTCGAGATTGAGGCCTGTATTTGCACAAGTTTAGAAGACTTTAGGCTGACATTAGGGTTTGTCTTGTGTTGTGTCTTGCAGTGAAAATGGATATCTTGAAAGATCAGGACTTTATGCCAATCTTCATTGATATGTTCAGGGAGCTGCCTTGTCTGTGGGAGATAAATCACTCTGATTATAAGAACCAAACAAAGAGGAAGGCAGCACTGGATCAATTGCTGGAATTTGTGAAGACGGTGATCCCCACGGCAGACATAACCTATTTGAAGATCCTAATTGGTGGCCTGAGGAGCACTTATCTAAGGGAGCACAAGAAGGTCCAGGATTCTCAGAGATCCGGAGCTGCAGATGACGTTAATTTCCCCAGGCTGTGGTACTATGACAGGCTGCATTTTCTGGCAGGTCAGACTGAACCCAGGTCATCACTCTCCAGTCTTCCTTCCACACTTCCTTCCCACCCAGCTGAGGCTTCTGACGCCCAACCTGGGCCTTCCAGGCAGCAACATGTGGAGGAGCCCAGCTTGAGCCAGGTATAGCATTCTTCTAAATATTTCTGCTTGTCCAATCAATGATGTTAACTAGATGTTAGTTTGGAGTACTAATTTATGATTGTGATTGATGATGCAAAAACTAAAACCATGTCCCTTTTTCATACACAGGGAAGTCTCAGCCAGGAGCTGGCCGGGCCAAGCAGGCTGCCTGATATCCAGGTCCCTCCCCTACACCTGCAAAGACAAAGTGGCAGGAAGAGGAGTAACCTGGAGGAGGCTTCCATAGGCCTCTTTTAGAAGGCTACAGAGGCCCTGAGAACCCCCCACACTGTGGAGGAGGACTTTGCTTGCATAACTGCCTGCAAAATGCTGCAGATGGAGGAGGGCCAACGACTCCTGTGTGAGCCCTTAATTTTGGAAGCTCTCAATAAGGGGTTGAGGGGCCAAATAACATGTGCTACCCACATTTGTGACCTTACACATAGTCCTCCTCCTCCTCCAGGTCCTACTCCTCCTCCTCCTCTTCCAGGTCCTACTACTCCTCCTCCTCCTCCAGGTCCTACTCCTCCTCCTGCCACATCTCCAACACCAGAGCCACAGCCAGGAAGAAAGCGTGTAAAGAAAACCAAAAAGTGATGACCCTGGGTCCAGTCTGGTCTGGCAAAAGATGCAGCCTCTTGTAGTACCATAGCCTGGGGACACAGATGTCATCTGCTTCTTTCCGGATCTCTGGGATGTCTGGACCAGACTGCACTCCCTTAGATAAGGACTCCTCAGGCCACCAATTTTGATGTTAAATAATTGATGTCTGTCCTGGGGGTCTAAAGCTTCGCCAATTTCTGCTGTTTCTCCAGCGTTGCCTCCCTCTTTGGTTCTGAGCCCTTAATAAAGGATTTTTTGTTTCAATTATACTTGCCTATGTGTGTTTTCCTTAAAAAAGGACAGTTTGTTTGTGAGGATTCAGGTACATTTCAAAAATACAATGTGAAATTAACAAGGGACACCGACACCAAGCAACCTTCTTGAGATCAGATAAAAGAGTAAGTACAGAGCTGCGCTAGATCATAAAAAGAAGAATACTGAGGTAGCAGCTAACACACCCATAGACTCAGGGTAAAAATAATAACAAAAAATAAAAGACACCCCAGATGATGGCTTTTTAGTTGAAACATGTCGGGTGGACCCCTCATGACTGCCGCTATATGATGTTTGTGCTGTTTCCTATCTTCTAAATATGTGAGTCTGTTTTTAATCATTTTAATAAACCAGTGTTTAAACGTTATCACGCTATGTGAGTATTTTTACTCCTCGCATGACATACGAACCATTCGTTTGGCTTATGTTGGAGTGTCTATGGATGTGGAAGCCGTGCTGATATCCCTTTCCGCTGTATGCTGATGACATCTGATGAGACATACTGCCCAAAGCTTGATGACTGTTGGTCATCAAGCTTTTTTGACTTGTATGGCGTATGCCATTTCAGGTCATTGAGTTCCGGTAAGCCTCTTCATTTTCTGGCGTTGGCCCCGGCACTGATCTAAATCTTCCATGCACCTACGGTCCTTCCACTGTCCATTTACCTGCCAGATTTGGTTTAATTACCCACCTGTGAGCTTGGGAGGCATTTTTTCCATCATTGCTTATGCACTACCCCATAGACTTTTGGTGCTTTTCACAAATGGTTCACAAATTTGAAATGGACTATTATGTTCTAAGGTTTTTCACATACTATTTGAGGTGCTGACTGTATGGAACTTGTGCTGCCTTTGCTAGCTAATTACGTTATAATTACTTATATAGAATGTGTAGTTTACCACTGCCATCTAGTGGCCAAAGTCTGTAGCAGCTTTATCTTCAGTCATGTAAATTTCTCATACAAGATGTGACCTTTGGTTCAGGAAGTTCTTCAGCCATTTTAGATTGTCATTCTACATGGATGCAGCATGTCTGTTTCTCTCCCAAGGGGCTTGAGACATCATCACCTGTAAGTGTCTTTCTGTTGTGTCATCTGTCATTTATGCTAGATTAGTTATTCTATGTGTACTGATATCTTGTTATTGTATTGATTTGCAGTTTCACAAAAACTAAAAATAATAAAGAAATAAAGTTGGATTACTTCAGTAGACAAATCAAGCATTGGGCTTCCGTTTACCGGAGTCTCTGACAAGTGTTTAGCTGTTCGTTTAGAACCACACATAGTGTTTTGAGAACGGAACAGTAAAAAGGTGATAGCGCAACAAGCCTGGAGATATTAGTCTCTGCACATACAGAATGAGTCTAAGATCGGGAAGACAGTATAAGGCTGAAGAACAGCTACCCGGGACACATCAAGGCAGGGAGAGCATGCCAAGTGTCCAGCAAGACGATACAGGCTCACACTCGTCTAAATCAACAAGGTCCAGTCAGATTTCATCAGCAATGCCCTTTTAGTCAGAGCTCGCGCCAAAGCAGAGGCAGCTCGGGTCAAGCTAGAATTTGCAGAGAAAGAGGCTGCCATTATAAAAGAAAAATCAGAGCAGGAAGCAAAGTTGCATATACTTCAGTGTCAGTGCGCAGCCGCCGCTGCAGCAGCAGAGGCCGCAGCTTATGCTGATATTGAGCGGTCTGGAAGTGGGTCTATTCACAAAGGCCCAGATGTGCCTGAGAAACCCTGTTCCTCAGCAGAACGTACAAAGGAGTATGTCCAAGAACTTTTAAACAGCAATGCAACAAAACAGTTTCCCAATCCAGAGTCAGCTGAATTTAAACCAGAACCAGCAGAACCCCTGAGTGTACGAAAACAAACCCATGAAGCCAGCAATGCCAGAACATTTAAAGATGAACCTTTAGAGACATATAGGAACGGTCCAAGTGAATCCTTACTGCAGCAACCCAAACACCAGAGTGCACAAGATTTTACTAAATATCCATAAAGAGATGGTTAATTCAGGCTTTCTCAAGTTCGATGACTCCCCCGAGAAATACTGGGCATGGAAGTCTTCTTTTCTGAATGCAGTCAAAGACTTAGAATTACCAGCAGCTGAGATGCTAGACCTGATGATAAAATGGCTTGGGACTAAGTCAGCAGAGCATGCAAGAAGGATTCGCAGGATTCACATATTTAACCCTTCAGCAGGATTTGATATGGCCTGGCAAAGGCTAGAGGAAAGATATGGATCACCAGAAGCAATTGAAGGTGCTCTAATGAAAAGACTGGAGTCTTTCCCTAAGCTAAACAGCAGAGACAATTGCACATTTAGATACCGCTAGCGGTACTAAGCCTATAGTGGAGAAACTACCTCACAATCTACAAGAAAAATGGTTGAGTGTTGGAGCCAAATTCAAAGAAGATCATGATGTCCCTTTTCCCCCATTCTTTGTGTTTTCTAGGTTTGTGCAGCAGCAAGCTAAGATCAGGTGTGATCCCAGCTTTTCCTTCATCACCAACAGTCAACTCCTGAAAGCAGAAAAGCCACCTAGAGCCTTCCATAGGACTTCAGTAATCTCCCATAAGACAACTGTACCCTCTGAGGACCCAGACTGTCTAAGCAGCTACAAGGTAAACACCTTTGAAGACCTTGACAGACTTTGCCCACTTCATAAAAAGCCCCACCCCCTAAACAAGTGCAAAGGGTTCAAAAGTAAACCTGTCAAGGAAAGGATAGCCTTTCTTAGACAAAACGGCATCTGCTTCAAGTGTTGTGGATCCACTAAACATGTAGCCAAAGACTGCAAAATACAAGCGGATTGCTCAGAATGTGGCAGTAATAGACACATCACAGCTTTACACCCTGATACTTTGCACTGACCATTAGAGGTCACAGAAGCCCCGAAAGGTGGGGACAGGGAGCAAAAAGATAATTCATCTACCCCAGTGATGTCCAAATGCACGGAAATCTGTGGTGAAAGTATAACTCCACGTTCATGTTCCAAGATCTGCCTAGCAACAGTGTACCCCACAGGGGAAAAGCAAAAAGCAGTTAAGATGTATGTGGCTCTGGATGAACAGAGTAACAGGTCACTGGCAAGGTCAAACTTTTTTGATGCTTTCAACATTACATCGAGTGCAGTTCCATACACCCTAAAGACATGTGCAGGAGTGATGGAAACTTCAGGAAGAAGAGCTACTGACTTTACTATCGAGTCTCTTGAGTCCATCTCTCACTTCCCACCTTGATAGAGTGTGATATGTTACCAGACGATAAAGCAGAGATACCTTCACCAGAAGTGGCCCTTCATCATCCTCATCTCAATTCAATATCACACCTTATTCCAGCTATCCAGAAAGATGCCTCTATTCTTCTACTTCTTGGAAGAGACATTCTACAGGTACATAAGGTACGCCAACAAATTAATGGGCCCTTTAATGTCCCCTATGCTCAAAGACTTGACCGTGTCTAGGAGCAACACATTGGCCTGACAGCGTCAACACTTCAAAGATATCTGTGCTAGTGAATGGGCGCACGTCCCTTCTTAGTCCATGTCAGAACAGCTTTGTCATCAAAGAAACCCTAAAATCATACTGTGACTCTCCTTCTAATTACAATAGAGACATTAGTAGTGGTATGAAGACTGACACTTTAGGGAACTCAGTGTTCCAGCGAACAAAAGATGATGACAAACAAGCAATGTCCATAGATGATCAAGCTTTTCTCTATATCATGGATAAAGAGACTTTCCAAGATGAAAACAATAATTGGGTAGCTCCTTTACCTTTTCGCACACCCAGGTGTTATTTACCTAGTAACAGAGAGCAAGCCATGAGCGCCTGAACGCACTACGTAAAACTTTGCAAAGATAACCTGAAGTGAAAAAAGACTTTACAGAATTCATCAAAAGGATGCTTGACAACAATCATGCCGAAGTAGCACCATCACTGGACGAAGGTAAAGAACACTGGTATCTGACAATGTTTGGCGTTTACCATCCACACAAGCCAGAACAAATAAGAGTTGTGTTCGACTCCAGTGCTCAACATGAAGGTGTTTCATTAAATGATGTTCTGCTGAGTGGCCCAGATCTAAACAACACACTTCTGGGTGTCCTCTTACGCTTCAGGAAAGAGCCTATTGCCTTCACAGGGAATGTGCAACAGATGTTTTATTGTTTTTAGTGAGAGAGGACCATCGTGATTACCTGCGTTTCCTGTGGTACAAGGATAACGACACAGATAAAGAGGTGACAGAGTATAGAATGAGGGTGCATGTTTTTGGTAATAGCCCTTCTCCTGCTGTTGCCATATACTGCATGCACAAAGCTGCCCAGAAAGGTGCAGAACATTATGGTCAAGATGCCAAACGCCTTGTGATGAGACATTTCTATGTAGACGATGGACTTGCTTCAGCTAGCACACCTGAAGGGGCAATCAACATTCTTAACAAAGCAAAACAAATGCTGGCAGAGTCTAATCTGCGACTACATAAGATAGCTTCTAACAGCAAACAAGTCATGGAAGCTTTCACTGCAGAAGACAGAGCTAAGAATCTCAAAGACCTTTGCCTGGGAACAGACACCCTTCCTTTACAGAAGAGTTTAGGCCTAAGCTGGGATATAGAGAAGGACTGTTTTGTTTTTCAGGTTTCTTCAGTAGAAAAGCCATTCACGAGAAGAGGAATTCTATCCACTGTGAACAGTCTCTACGATCCTCTCGGGTTTGTAGCACCTGTCACCATAAAAGGTAAGGCCTTAGTTCGTGAACTGTCAATTGGAGAAAGTGAGTGGGATGCCTTACTTCCACAAGAGAGACTCCATGAGTGGGTCCAATGGACAGAGTCTTTACAATCCTTACAATTTTTACAAATACCCAGATGTTATGTTCCTGTTTCATTGTCACAAGCCTGCAAAAGGGAACTGTACATTTTTTCAGATGCATCTGTTACAGCAATAGGTGCAGTTGCTTACTTGAAGGTAAACAATGGAGGAAATGTCTGTCATGTTGGATTTGTTATGGGAAAATCCAAACTGAGTCCTAGGCCGGCACATACAATTCCACGCCTAGAGTTATGTGCAGCCGTACTAGCGGTTGAACTGTATGAGCTAGTGAGAGATGAGATGGACCTAAGCCTAGATGCTGTGAAATTCTTTACAGACAGTAAAACAGTCTTAGGCTATATCTGTAACACTACCAAGAGATTCTTCTTATATGTTTCCAATCGGGTGAATAGGATCAGACAAGCAACCTGTCCAGAGCAATGGTTCTATGTGCCCTCAGAACAAAATTCCTGCAGATTATGCTACCAGGCCTACACAGATAGCTTGCCTTCAGGACTCTATATGGTTCTCAGGCCCACATTTTCTGTATCAGACAGTTGTAGATAATCCTGATAACACCAATGTTTACTCTTTAATGGAACCCGAAGCTGATCCTGAAATTAGGTCAGAAGTAGTAAGCTTCAGCATTAAAGCTGTTGACACTAGACTGCAGTTACATTGCTTCGAAAGATTTTCCAACTGGAGGAGACTAAACAGGGTCATAGCAAGACTAATTCATGTTGCGAAAAGCTTCCAGAAGAAAACCAATGATAATCGACCCGGAAGCTGGGGAGTTTTCTATGAAAGAGTCAGTTTAGAAGAACTTTCACAAGCCAAGATAGTCATAATTTCTTCTGTACAACATACATATTTCAGGCAAGAATATGACTGCATTGAACTACAAAAGACGCTTCCAAAACATAGCCGTCTTACAAAACTCAGTCCCTTTATAGATCAAGATGGACTTATGAGAGTAGGTGTCCGTTTATCCTTTGCCACGCTGTCAGATGAGGAGAAGCAGCCTGTCATCATTCCTCATGATCACCATATTTCTACTTTGATTGTAAGACATTATCACGATCAAATAGTTCACCAAGGGCGCCACATAACAGAAGGTGCAATCCGAGCTGCAGGTTTCTGGATTCTTGGTGGAAAACGTCTAGTGTCTGCAATCATTCACAAATGTGTCATGTGTCGTAAGCTCAGAGGGAGATTGGAAAGCCAAAAGATGGCAGAGTTACCAAAAGAGTAAATCCTGAGCCTCCATTCACTAGTGTGGGTGTTGATGTGTTTGGTCCCTGGGCAGTTGTAACTCGCCGAACTAGAGGAGGTAGTGCTGACAACAAACGTTGGGCTGTTCTTTTCACATGTCTTTCTACAAGAGCAGTGCATATAGAATTGATTGAGTCCATGTCAGCATCCAGTTTCATCAACGCCCTAAGAAGACTATTTTCTGTTCGTGGTCCGGCTAAGTTAATTCGCTCGGACAGAGGTACTAATTTTGTAGGAGCATGCAAGGAACTGCATATATGTTCAAATGATGTAGAACTTCTAGACTATCTTGAAGACAAAGGATGCACATGGATCTTTAACACTCCACACTCATCTCACATGGGAGGTGCTTGGGAAAGGTTAATAGGTGTAGCTAGGCACATTTTGGATGCAATGTTACTCCAAGCTAAACCTACTCGTTTGACTCATGAGACTTTGAGTACTTTCATGGCAGAAGTTATGGCCATCATTAATGCAAGACCTTTGGTACCCATATCTACAGATCCAGATAATCCAACAGTTCTCACTCCTGCTATGCTCTTGACCCAAAAGGTAGACTCTGTGTCGGCCCCTTGTGGAGATTTTAGTACAACAGAACTTCATGTAAAGCAATGGAAACAAGTCCAGTGTCTGGCTGATACGTTTTGGAAGAGATGGAGGAGAGATTACTTGTTTACCTTACAAAGTCGCAGGAAATGGGATAAGATCAGTCCCAATGTTAAAGTTGGAGATGTTGTGTTATTGAAAGATGGTCAAGAAAGCAGAAACAACTGGCCTATGGGAATTGTCACTAATACGTTGCCAAGTAAAGATGGTAATGTCAGAAAGGTTGAAGTCAAAGTGACAAAACAAGGGACTGTTAAAGTGTACGCCAGACCAGTTTCGGATGTCATTGTTCTCCTTTGAACAGGTATTTCTGTTATGTTGTTGACACAATACATAATATAGAGCTTGTCACTGACAGCTTTCAGATGTGACTTTCGCCAAGAGTTAAAATTCATCCTGTGGATTACAATTGGCATTGGAGATAGTTTGGCCTAGTGCAGCTTCTCCAATCTGAAGATTGGTTTAAGGACAAAACTATTTCTTCATGTGGGCTTCCAGCTTGAAGTACAATAGCCAAGAGACACGATATTGTGGACTCATGTTTTAGTTTATGTTACCAGTTCTAGACGGGAACGTATTTTCTTATGAGTGTGTTTTTCCCTGTACAGTAGATATGTATAAGTAGTGATATAATGTATTATATCAGACAGGGAGTGTGCTGCCTTTGCAAGCTAATTACGTTATAATTACTTATATAGAATGTGTAGTTTACCACTGTTTACCACTGCCATCTAGTGGCCAAAGTCTGTAGCAGCTTTATCTTCAGTCATGTAAATTTCTCATACAAGATGTGACCTTTGGTTCAGGAAGTTCTTCAGCCATTTTAGATTGTCATTCTACATGGATGCAGCATGTCTGTTTTTCTCCCAAGGGGCTTGAGACATCATCACCTGTAAGTGTCTTTCTGTTGTGTCATCTGTCATTTATGCTAGATTAGTTATTCTATGTGTACTGATATCTTATTATTGTATTGTATTGCAGTTGCACAAAAACTAAAAATAATAAAGAAATAAAGTTGGATTACTTTGGTAGACAAATCAAGCATTGGGCTTCCGTTTACTGGAGTCTCTGACAAGTGTTTAGCTGTCCGTTTAGAACCACACATAGTCAGTGTTTTGAGAACGGAACAGAGCTGTTACTGTTTCCTTCATACTAGTCACTGTTATATTTGCTTATAAGGTGCACTATTGTTTCACTTAGTAGTTTTGTCGATTAACTACATATTGTCATTCACTTTTATAGTCATATATGGTTTTGACATAATCTATTCACTGTACATATGCATTTATGGGCTTTTGATGTACACATTTATTGAGTTTATAGCGCTACACTTTTATTTTTTGTTAACCTTCTTGAGATTAAATAATATAAGATATCAATGGTGTTGTGGTACCTTGACACACAAAACACACAAAAATATTAGGGAGTAAAATTAACAAAAAAATAAAACAAAGATCAGCCTTGGGAAAAATACAACCCCCCCCCCCCCAAAAAAAAAACAGCCTTTAAAAAAAAAAAAGAAAAAAGAAAACAACCAAAAAAAAATTTTGTCATATGTGACAAATCAAAATATATTGAGGGAATCCCGATAAATAATAAAGAAAGAAGTTTGTGGGAAGTGTGTGTGAATATGAGCAGCAAAACTATTTCATTCTTCTCACATTATAAAGAAGAAGAGAGTGCGCTGTATTAAACCATTTTTTACATTGCAGCGTGACGAAAGTGCTGTATCCATTGCGAACGCTAATTTTACCAGACCGAGCTGTTCCGTCTCGGAATTTCTTCTGAGCATGCGTGGCACTTTGTGCGTCGAAACTGGCCACACACGGTCGGAATTGACGCGATCGGATTTTGTTGTCGGAAATTTTTTTAGCCTGCTCTCAAACTTTGTGTGTCGGAAAATCCGATGGAAAATGTCTGATGGAGCCCACACACGGTCGGAATGTCCGACAACACGCTCCGATCGGACATTTTCCATCGGAAAATCCGACTGTGTGTACGGGGCATTACTGTTATGCCCCGTACACACGGTCGGATTTTCCGACAGAAAATGTGTGATAGGACCTTGTTGTCAGAAATTCCGACCGTGTGTAGGCTCCATCACACATTTTCCATCGGATTTTCCGACACACAAAGTTTGAGAGCAGGCTATAAAATTTTCCAACAACAAAATCCGTTGTCGAAAATTCCGATCGTGTGTACACAAATCCGACGGACAAAGTGCCACGCATGCTCAGAATAAATAAAGAGATGAAAGCTATTGGCCACTGCCCCGTTTATAGTCCCGACGTACGTGTTTTACGTCACCGCGTTCAAGAATGATCGGATTTTCCGACAACTTTGTGTGACCGTGTGTATGCAAGACAAGTTTGAGCCAACATCCAACGGAAAAAATCCTAGGATTTTGTTGTCGGAATGTCCGAACAAAGTCCGACCGTGTGTACGGGGCATTATACTGTAATGTTACTTTGTTTTATTGTTAACCATCATTTGCTTAGCAGGTACGCCTTTCAGTTGCAGCGTGGATTTATTCATCTTGACAGCAACAGCGTTTGCTCCCACGATACATAAAACCGTGACTCCAGCGCTGTCAGAGGTGATTTCACCACCACAGTTACATACTTCAGCATATATGCCGAAGCGTGGGGGCAGCAGTGGGTGGAGAAGCGATTTGCTCCTGCCTTTTGTGGGAGGATGCCCCCATGCTTCGGCATATATATATATTTTAGGCACAGGTTGCTTTAAATGTTTTATTTTTTACTATGTTTTTTTTGCATTTGCTTTGCAGGTATGGTAAGTCTTACTGTTATACTGTAATGTTACTTTGTTTTATTGTTAACCATCATTTGCTTAGCAGGTACGCCATTCAGTTGCAGCGCGGATTTATTTACCTTGACAGCAACAGCGTTTGCTCCCACGATACATAAAGCCGTGACTCCAGCGCTGTCGGAGGTGATTTCACCACCACAGTTACATACTTCAGCATATATGCTGAAGCGCGGGGGCAGCAGAGGGCGGTGGAGCGATTTGCTCCTAACTTTTGCGGGAGGATGCCCCCATGCTTCGGCATATATATACGGTGCATGTATGCCCATCATTAGAAGTGGGTGGATGAAGGGAGGTATTCTAATGGTGGGCATACCCACCGATCAATCTCTTTTTTTCATGCAGCCCACGGGCTGCATGAAAAAAAAGTTTACAATATATGCCCAACAAGGACCAGCAACGTACTGGTATGTTGCTGGACTTTGAGTGGTTATACCAGAATGATGCCTGCAGGTTTAGGTATCATCTTGGTATCATTCTTTTCAGCCAGTGGTTGGCTTTCATGTAAAAGCAATCCTAGCAGCTAATTAGCCTCTAGACTGCTTTTACAAGCAGTGGGATGGAATTCCCCCCCCCCACCATCTTCCATGTTTTTCTCTGGCTCTCCTGTCCCAACAGGGAACCTGAGAATGCAGCCGGTGATTCAGCCAGCTGACCATAGAGATGATCAAAGACCAGAGTGGCTCCAAACTCTCTATGGTCTAAGAAACTGGAAGCTACGAGCATTTCATGACTTAGATTTCGCCGGATGTAAACAGCGCCATTGGGAAATTGGGAAAGTATTTTATCACACCGATCTTGGTGTGGTCAGATGCTTTGAGGGCAGAGGAGAGATCTAGGGTCTAATAGACCCCAGTTTTTTTTTAAAAAAGTGTACCTGTCACTACCTATTGCTATCATAGGGGATATTTACATTCCCTGAGATAACAATAAAAATGATTAAAAAAAAATGAAAGGAACAGTTATAAAATAAGATAAAAAAGCAAAAAAATAATAAAGAAAAAAAAAAAAAAGCACCCCTGTCCCCCCCTGCTCTTGCGCAAAGGCGAACGCAAGCGTTGGTCTGGCGTCAAATGTAAACAGCAATTGCACCATGCATGTGAGGTATCACCGCGAAGGTCAGATCGAGGGCAGTAATTTTAGCAGTAGACCTCCTCTGTAAATCTAAAGTGGTAACCTGTAAAGGCTTTTAAAGGCTTTTAAAAATGTATTTAGTTTGTTGCCACTGCACGTTTGTGCGCAATTTTAAAGCATGTCATGTTTGGTATCCATGTACTAAGATCATCTTTTTTTATTTCATCAAACATTTGGGCAATATAGTGTGTTTTAGTGCATTAAAATTTAAAAAAGTGTGTTTTTTCCCAAAAAAATGCGTTTGAAAAATCGCTGCTCAAATACTGTGTGAAAAAAAAAAATGAAACACCCACCATTTTAATCTGTAGGGAATTTGCTTTAAAAAAATATATAATGTTTGGGGGTTCAAAGTAATTTTCTTGCAAAAAAAAATAATTTTTTCATGTAAACAAAAAGTGTCAGAAAGGGCTTTGTCTTCAAGTGGTTAGAAGAGTGGGTGATGTGTGACATAAGCTTCTAAATGTTGTGCATAAAATGCCAGGACAGTTCAAAACCCCCCCAAATGACCCCATGTCAGACTTTTACTTACCAGACTGATGAGTCCGCTTGGGCAGAGGGTAGACTCCCTTACTTATTCGACTCACGGCCCCTGGTAGAGCAGACAGGAGGCACGAGAGTGCGGAATGGTATGAGAGCCTGCTGAAGAGATCCAGGTACAGGATGAGAGATGATCTTCAGACAACAGGTCAGTAGTCCGTAACACTGGTAACAGGTGCTGAGTAGGGATGAGCCGAACACCCCCCGGTTCGGTTCGCACCAGAACCCGCGAACGGACCGCAAGTTCGCACGAACGTTAGAACCCCATTGACGTCTATGGGACTCGAACGTTCGAAATCAAAAGTGCTCATTTTAAAGGCTAATTTGCATGGTATTGTCCTAAAAAGGGTGTGGGGACCCGGGTCCTACCCCAGGGGACATGTATCAATGCAAAAAAAACTTTTAAAAACGGACGTTTTTTCGGGAGCAGTGATTTTAATGATGCTTAAAGTAAAAAAAAAAAAGTGAAATATTCCTTTAAATATCGTACCTGGGGGGTGTCTATAGTATGCCTGTAAAGTGATGCGTGTTTCCCATGTTTAGAACAGTCCCTGCACCAAATGTCATTTTTAAAGGAAAAAATCTCATTTAAAACTGCTTGCGGGTTTAATGTCATGTCGGGTCATGGCAATATGGATGAAAATCAGTGAGACAAACGGCATGGGTACCCCCCAGTCCATTACCAGGCCCTTTGGGTCTTGTATGGATATTAAGGGGAACCCCGCACCCAAATTAAAATAAGGAAAGGTCCCTATATACTCTGAACAGCAGTATACAGGCGGTGCAAACAAGACAGGGACTGTAGGTTTGTTGTTAAGTAGAATCTGTTTGTAATTTTGAACATTTTTAACGTGTTTAGCTCCAGCCAAAAAATCTTTTCTAAGCTTTTTGGAAAACATAGGGAAGGGTTATCACCCCTGTGACATTTGTTTTGCGTCTTTCCTCCTCTTCACCAGATTTCACTTTTTTGTCCCAATGAAAAATGTTTTTTGAAAATTTGGGTTTTTTTGTGGAACAAGGATTGGAAAGCATCAGTGGAAAGGAGAAATTGTTTTCCCATATTAACTCTTACAGGAGAGAATTTCCCTTCCTAGGGGTAGATTTCATCTCACTTCCTGTTGTCTCCTTCCGTTTGCAAGTAGGAGTCGTTTGTAAGTTAGATGTTTGAAAGTAGGGTCCTGCCCTATATACTCAGCAGAAATTTGGGCCTTAGGTGTTGCTGTGGCCAAAACACTGTAAGCCCTCACAGGGCCCTGCTGTGAAATATTAGATCAAGAATTGTAATTACATGCCCCTGTTGAACAGGAGCTGAAAAATTAGGCCTTAGGCACTGGTGCTGGTGCCACAACACTGCAACCCCTCACAGACACTCTAGTTGGAACGCAGAAACGAGCCCTGCTGCAAAGTATTGCATCAAAAATTGTAATTACACGCCCCTGTTAGACAGGGGCAGAAAAATTGGGTCTTAGGCACTGGTGCTGGTGCCACAACACTGCAACCCCTCACAGACACTCTAGTTGGAACGCAGGAACGAGCCCTGCTGCAAAGTATTGCATCAAAAATTGTAATTACACGCCCCTGTTAGACAGGGGCAGAAAAATTGGGTCTTAGGCACTGGTGCTGGTGCCACAACACTGCAACCCCTCACAGACACTCTAGTTGGAACGCAGGAACGAGCCCTGCTGCAAAGTATTGCATCAAAAATTGTAATTACACGCCCCTGTTAGACAGGGGCTGAAAAATTGTGCTTTAGGCACTGGTGGTGGCGCCCAGAACCAAAAATGTTCTTACAAGCTATCAGTGTGATGATTGAGGAGGAAGAGGATAATTACTCAGGGATAGTCACTCAGCATCAGCATAGGCAGTCTTTGAAGGGATCTGAAAAAAATTATTCAGTTACATCAGCATCAGGTGCTTGGTAGCTGGTGGTGATCCAAGGCTGATTCATTTTTATGAAGGTCAGCCGATCGACCGAGTCAGTGGACAGACGCACCCTGTGATCGGTTACCACGCCTCCAGCAGCACTGAATGTGCGTTCCGAAAGAACGCTGGATGCAGGACAGGCCAGTAGCTCAATTGCATACTGTGCAAGCTCTGGCCAGTGATCCATCCTCAAGACCCAGTAACCCAGAGGATTTTCGGTGGGAAAGGTGTCCAAGTCTGATCTTGCCCCTAGGTATTCCTGCACCATGTAAAACAGACGCTGGCGATGGTTGCTGGAACCGATCATACCTTGGGGCTGCGGACCAAAAAATTGTCTGAACGCATCGGTCAGACGGCCACCTTCTCCACCGCTCCTTCTTTGACTGACCGAAGCCTCAGCAACACGTTGTCCAGAAACAGGAGTTTGTAACCTCCCAGTCTCTGGGAACGCGTTGCACAGACCTTTCTGCAAGGCCTCCCGAAGATGTTTCATCCTCTGCTCCCTCTGCGATGGCAAGATAAGGTCCGCAACCTTACCCTTGTAACGTGGATCAAGGAGGGTTGCCAGCCAGTATTGGTCCTTCTCCTTGATACCACGAATACGAGGATCCTTACGCAGGCTTTGCAGGATCAGGGAGGCCATGCAGCGTAGGTTTGCTGAGGCATTCGGTCCGGAGTCCTCTGGGTCACTAAGGACAACAACGTCCGCAGCCACCTCCTCCCAGCCACGTACAAGTCCATGTGTTCCTTGGGACTGATCCCTTAAAGACTGCTGATGCTGAGTGCCAGGCTCCACCTCCATACTGACACAATCTTCCTCCTCCTCCTCCTCCTCCTCCTCCTCGTCCTCTTCCTGTGTGATCGGCGGGCACGCAGGAACACTGTCTGGATAAAGGGGGCCTTGAGAGCTAAGGAAGTCCTCCTCTTCCTGCCTCTGTTCTGCCTCAAGTGCCCTGTCCATTATTCCACGCAGCGTGTGCTCCAACAGGTGGACAAGGGGGACAGTGTCACTGATGCATGCACTGTCAGTGCTCACCATCCTCGTGGCCTCCTCGAATGGTGACAGGACAGTGCATGCATCCCTGATCATGACCCACTGGCGTGGGGAAAAAAAACCAAGGTCCCCTGACCCTGTCCTGGTGCCATAGTCGCACAGGTACTCATTGATGGCCCTCTGCTGCGTGTGCAGCCGCTGCAGCATGGCCAATGTCGAGTTCCACCTGGTGGGCATGTCACAGATTAGGCGGTTCTTGGGCAGGTTAAACTCCTTTTGGAGGTCCGTCAGCCGAGCACTGGCATTATATGACCGGCGGAAATGCACACAGACTTTCCTGGCCTGCCTCAGGACATCCTGTAAGCCCGGGTACCTGCCCAAGAACCGCTGCACCACCAAGTTAAGGACGTGAGCCAAACAGGGCACATGGGTCAGTTGTCCCTGTCGGAGGGCAGAGAGGAGGTTGGTGCCATTGTCGCAAACCACCATTCCTGCCTTAAGTTGGCGTGGCGTCAACCACCTCTGAACCTGCCCCTGCAGAGCTGACAGAACCTCTGCCCCAGTGTGGCTCCTGTCCCCCAAGCACACCAGCTCAAGCACCGCATGGCATCTTTTGGCCTGCGTACTTGCGTAGCCCCTTGAACGCCTACGGAGCACCGCTGGTTCAGAGGAAGAGGCCATGGAGGAAGAAGAAGAGGAGGGGGTGGAGGAGAGAGGTGTGTCACAATCAGCATTTTGGAGGCGTGGTGGCGGAACAACCTCCAACACTACTGCACCTTGTCCTGCATCCTTCCCAGCTGCCAGCAGAGTCACCCAATGCGCCGTGAAACTTAAGTAACGTCCCTGTCCATGCCTGCTGGACCATGAGTCAGCGGTAATATGCACCTTACCGCTGACCGCCCTGTCCAGCGAGGCATGGACATTGCCTTCCACATGCCGGTAGAGAGCCGGAATCGCCTTCCGTGAGAAAAAGTGGCGTTTGGGTACCTGCCACTGAGGAACCGCACATTCCACAAACTCACGGAAGGGGGCAGAGTCTACCAACTGAAAAGGCAGCAGTTGAAGTGCTAGCAATTTTGCCAAGCTAGCATTCAACCGCTGGGCATGTGGATGGCTGGGAGCAAACTTCTTTCGGCGGTGCAGCAGCTGGGGCAGGGAAATTTGCCTGGTACAATCTGACGTCGGTGTACCAAAAGCAGATTGCCCACAAGTACTTGGCTGTGACACACCTAATTCTACACCTTCATTCCTCTCACTGCAGGTCTCAGAGAGGACTGAAGGTCTAGTGGGGTTGGAAATCTCAGCTGATGAGGAGCAAGGAGAGATCCTCTTTGTTCTTTGGTGTGGGTCTTTTAGATATGCTTGCCAACGAACTGCATGGCAGGTCAACATATGTCTGGTCAAGCATGTGGTACCCAAGCGGGAGATGTTTTGGCCACGCGAGATACGCTTGAGACATATGTTGCAAATAGCAACGGTGCGATCTGATGCACTCGTCTCAAAAAAGGCCCACACCAAAGAACTTTTTGAATAACGCGCAGAGACTGCAGCGCCCTGCACATGTGGAGCTTTGGGGTGTGATGCAGTCAATGTGCTGCCCTTAGGCTGGCCCCTGGAGGGCATCCTGCCTCGTTGGTGATGTGCCGCCTCCTCCTCCTCCTCCTCTCTCCTATCAGGCACCCACGTTGAGTCAGTGACCTCATCATCCCCTCCCTCCTCATCACTGGAGCAAACCTGGCAGTATGCTGCAGCAGGGGGAGCATGACTGCCAGATTGCTGTCCTTCTTGGGCACCCCCTCTGTCCGTGCTCATGTTACTGCCTTCATCGAGCTCAGTATCATCATCAGAGCCTTCCAAACGCTGGGCATCCTCCTGGAGCATGTACCCAACACTGTGGTCAAACAGTTCGAGGGAATCCTCAGGAGGACATGGTGGAGCTAGGGAAGGAGTCACTGATGACATTGAGCTGAGGGAAGAGGCCGCTGCTTTGCCAGACAAAGCACCCTGGGCATGGGTGAGAGAGGATGAGGAGGATGAGGACGGCTTGGTCATCCACTCGACCAAGTTTTCTGCATGTTGCGGCTCAACACGGCCAGCTGCCGAAAAAAAGGCCAAGCGTGTCCCATGGCCACGGGCTGATGAGGATGCACCGTCTCTACGACCAGCACTAGACACAGAGCCTGCTTGCCCTCTCTTATTGGCTTGTGACTGTCTGCCTCTCCTTCTTGGCCTTCCAGACATACTAATGGCCTGTAGCTGCACTAAGCTGGGATAGAACACCTGTAATTTTCTTCAGGTAGCTTTATATACTGTAACCAGACAAGCCTGCCTGTCAGTAGGAAGATAACAGGAACGGATCTAGCTGAACACTGTGAGCAGGTTGCACTGACTGCACTAAATGTAAATAGCAGGAACGGATCTAGCTGAACACTGTGAGCAGGACGCACTGCACTAAATGTAAATAGCAGGAACAGATCTAGCTGAACACTGTGAGCAGGACGCACTGCACTAAATGTAAATAGCAGGAACGGATCTAGCTGAACACTGTGAGCAGGACGCACTGCACTAAATGTAAATAGCAGGAACAGATCTAGCTGAACACTGTGAGCAGGACGCACTGCACTAAATGTAAATAGCAGGAACAGATCTAGCTGAACACTGTGAGCAGGACGCACTGCACTAAATGTAAATAGCAGGAACGGATCTAGCTGAACACTGTGAGCAGGACGCACTGCACTAAATGTAAATAGCAGGAACGGATCTAGCTGAACACTGTGAGCAGGACGCACTGACTGCACTAAATGTAAATAGCAGGAACAGATCTAGCTGAACACTGTGAGCAGGACGCACTGACTGCACTAAATGTAAATAGCAGGAACGGATCTAGCTGAACACTGTGAGCAGGACGCACTGACTGCACTAAATGTAAATAGCAGGAACGGATCTAGCTGAACACTGTGAGCAGGACGCACTGACTGCACTAAATGTAAATAGCAGGAACGGATCTAGCTGAACACTGTGAGCAGGACGCACTGACTGCACTAAATGTAAATAGCAGGAACAGATCTAGCTGAACACTGTGAGCAGGACGCACTCCACTAAATGTAAATAGCAGGAACAGATCTAGCTGAACACTGTGAGCAGGACGCACTGCACTAAATGTAAATAGCAGGAACAGATCTAGCTGAACACTGTGAGCAGGACGCACTGACTGCACTAAATGTAAATAGCAGGAACAGATCTAGCTGAACACTGTGAGCAGGACGCACTGCACTCAATGTAAATAGCAGGAACGGATCTAGCTGAACACTGTGAGCAGGACGAACTGCACTAAATGTAAATAGCAGGAACAGATCTAGCTGAACACTGTGAGCAGGACGCACTGCACTAAATGTAAATAGCAGGAACGGATCTAGCTGAACACTGTGAGCAGGACGCACTGACTGCACTAAATGTAAATAGCAGGAACGGATCTAGCTGAACACTGTGAGCAGGACGCACTGCATCAAATGTAAATAGCAGGAACAGATCTAACCTAATCTAGCTAACTCAAATCAAATGACACTGTCTGTCTCTCTCTCTATCAGCACACCGGAACACACTACACAGGGCCGCCGTGCAGGCGGCCTTATATAGTGTGGGGCGTGTACTAAATCCCCTGAGCCATAATTGGCCAAAGCCACCCTGGCTTTGGCCAATTACAGCTCTCTCTACTGACGGCGCTGTGATTGGCCAAGCATGCGGGTCATAGTGCATGCTTGGCCAATCATCAGCCAGCAATGCACTGCGATGCCGCAGTGAATTATGGGCCGTGACGCGCCACACGAATTTGGCGCGAACGGCCCATAACGTTCGCAATTCGACGGACGGTCGAACAGCCGATGTTCGAGTCGAACATGCGTTCGATTCGAACACGAAGCTCATCCCTAGTGCTGAGCAGGAGCAAGACAGGCAGATCGGGACACAAGCAGGGTTCGGCAACAGACTGGCAGCAAGGTACAATAGGAGCAGGCAGAAGCGGAGTCAAACAGGCCAAGGTCAGGTACAGGCAGCAAACAGGAGAATCCAAGGGCAATCCGGGTCGTCAGGAGATCAGGTAAACAGGAAGACAAGACAGGAAACAGGAACTATGGCACAGGAAGCTGATGATCAGGCAGCACTGAACAGAGTGCCTGACAAACTTAAATAGGCCGGCTTGCTCACAGGCACGCCCTCTGGTGGCCAATCCCATGACCAACAAGGTGAGCTCTCTGACAGTGCCCCCTCCCTAAGGACAGCCTCCGGATGCCCAGCCGGGCCAACTTGGAGGCATGAACATTTCTGAAAGTCTGTAAAAGTTCCGGGGCATGTAAATTGTTTTCTGGTTCCCAGGAATTGTCCTCCGGACCATACCCCTTCCATTTAATAAGATACTGAATTCCATTCCTCCTTTTCCTACAGTCAAGGATTGCCTCTACCTCGAATTCCTCTTCGTTGTCAATTATGACAGGTTTGGGTGGGCCGACAGTGCGACCAACAAAAGGATTAGAGGTAGCAGGTTTCATCAGCGTCACATGGAAGACCGGGTGTACTTTTAGAGAGTCTGGCAAATCAAGTTCATAGGTCACATCATTTATTTTCCTCTTCACTGGGAACGGACCCATAAACTTAGGGCCTAATTTCCTAGAGGGACAAGACATTTTCAGGTTAGTTGTGGACAACCACACTTGGTTGCCGGGCTCCAAGATCAATTCTCCATGCCTCTTCTTATCAAACATTTTTTTATTGTAATCCTGGGATTTGGCCATAGTCTCTTGTAGGATCTTATTGTTGGTGGAAAAGAAATTCATAGTCTCTGAGACGGCCGGAACGGAGCATTCAGGTACTGAGATTGGTAGAAAAGATGGATGGAACCCATAATTAGCGTAAAATGGTGTTTGATTGATGGCAGAGTGCAAGGAGTTGTTATAGGAGAATTCTGCAACGGGTAATAAGGAAACCCAGTCATCCTGAGAGAAGGCAGAGAAGCACCTGAGGTATTGCTCCAAGGTCTGGTTGGTTCTCTCAGTTTGCCCGTTCGTCTGGGGATGATAGGCGGATGAAAAGGCCAATTCAATTTCGAGGGAACCACAGAGGGCCTTCCAGAACCTTGAAGTGAATTGAACACCCCGATAGGACACAATGCTTGCTGGGACTCCATGTAACCTAACCACTTCTTTGACAAAAATCTTTGCCGTATCCATAGCTGAAGGTGTACCCTTCATGGGGAGAAAATGTGCCATCTTCGACAGCCTGTCTACCACAACAAAAATAGTAGAGAAACCCTCGGAGGGGGGCAATTCCACGATGAAGTCTATTGATATCATCTTCCATGGCCTCTCTGGAACAGGTAAGGGTTTTAATAATCCCCAGGCCTTTGTCCTGGTGTTTTTACTCCGAGCACAAGTGTTGCATGAATCCACAAAATTTTTACAGTCACAGGCTAATTGAAGCCACCAGAAGGTGCGCTGTACCAGCTCAGTGGTTTTCAAGACACCGAAATGTCCGGCCAACTTATGATTATGACATAGTTCCATCACAGTCACCTTTAGCTTCTCGGGAACCACGATCTTGTCTCTTCGCCAAAACAGGCCCTCTCTCCAATCTGTTTCGGGGTATTCCCACCGAGGCCTGTCTTATCCGTGAAACAAGGTCCCCTTGGAGGAGCAGGAAGTTCCCTGAAGGAAGAATCGTATCGGGAGATACGGTCCTCTCTGAATCGTAAAACATGCGGGAAAGAGCATCTGACTTTATATTCTTGGAACCGGGCCTGTAAGTTATGTGAAACTGGAATCGTGAGAAAAAAAGTGCCCATCTGGCCTGACGAGGTCTTAATCTTTTGGCTATTCTCAGGTATTCCAGATTCTTGTGGTCGGTGTAGACCAGAAAAGGATGTGCAGCACCCTCCAACAGGTAACGCCATTCCTCCAGAGCCGCCTTGATGGCCAGAAGTTCTCGATCCCTCACATCATAATTTCTTTCCGAAATTGAAAGTTTGCGTGAAAAGAACGCTACTGGATAGAGGAGGGCCCTGGCGCCCTGTCGTTGAGAGAGCACCGCTCCCACTGCGATCTCCGAAGCGTCGACCTCCAAGACAAATGGTAGGACAGGGTTAGGGTGTTTCAAAATGGTGGCTGAAGTAAATAGCTTTTTGAGTCTTTCGAAAGCCAACTGGGCTTTGTCAGTCCAAGAGAATCGGGTTCCCTGTTTGGTCAATTTGGTGATTGGAGCAATGATTGCAGAAAAACCTTTAATAAACTTCCGGTAAAAATTGGCAAAGCCAATAAAGCGTTGTACCCCTTTTTTATCTATCGGAGCGGGCCAATCCAGAATAGCAGACACCTTTTGGGGGTCCATCCTGATACCCTCCACTGAGATGACTAGGCCCAAGAACTGAATACATTGACGGTCAAACTCGCATTTCTCGAGTTTTGCATAGAGGCCGTGTTGCCTAAGCCGGGTTAGGACATTGCAGACATGTCTACGGTGATCGGTTAGTGAAGAGGAGAAGATCAAGATGTCGTCAAGGTATACTATTACATACAGATCCAGGTAATCACGGAAAATATCGTTGACGAAATGTTGGAAGGTTGCGGGAGCGTTGCATAATCCAAATGGCATGACAAGTTACTCGAAGTGCCCGAATCGAGTACGGAAGGCCGTCTTCCATTCGTCCCCTTTTCTGATACGGATCAAGTTATAAGCTCCGCGGAGATCTAGTTTCGTGAATATGACTGCGGTTCCTAATCTTTGAAAAAGTTCAGGTACTAAAGGCAAGGGATAACGATTCTTAATGGTGATCTTATTCAACTCCCGGTAATCGATGCAGGGACGTAATGAGTGGTCCTTCTTCTCGACAAAGAAGATGCCGGCACCGGCTGGGGAGGTAGAAGGACAAATGAACCCTTTTGCCAAGTTTTCATCTATGTAAGTCTTTAATGTGTCTAACTCCTGCTCAGTTAACGGGAAGATTCTCCCAAATGGAACTTCAGTACCAGGTAACAGTTCTATAGGACAGTCATACGGCCTATGAGGGGGCAAGGTTTCTGCTCCTTTTTTACTAAATACATCTAGGAAGTCCAGATAAGCTTCAGGGACGGACTGACGTAGTTCAGCATAGAGTAGAGTCCAAGCACAGGAGTTGGGAGGTCATGTCAGAAGATTGCTGTAAACAATGCTGTTGGCAATACTCAGAGAGAAATTTGACTTCTCCTGTGGCCCAGTTGATACTGGGATTGTGGGCCTGCAGCCAGGGCATCCCTAGGATGATAGGGAAGAGAGGAGAAGAGATGGCATCCAGATGCAGAAGCTCCTGATGGTGGGTAACCATGGTGGCCAGCAAGGGGACGGTCTCTTGAGTGACCGGGCCTGAACTAAGGATGGATCCATCCGCTAGATGGACAGCAAGCCCCTGAGCCTTAGGTTGAAGCGGAATACGATGGTTGGCAGCAAAGGTCAAATCGATAAAACAGCTGCATGCGCCGGAATCAATAATTACTGACACTGGAATACTCCCTCCTGGAAGCTGCAGAGTGAAGGAAAGAGCGAGATGAGAACCAAGTTTAGGTAACACAGATGCACACATTGAAGAGGCAGAACGACACTTACGCATCTTGTTGGGGCAGGCTCTTACGTAGTATAGGCACAGGTTGTGGGTTCGTCTGCGCATCTTTTCCTCTGGAGTAAGCGTAGGCCGGAGCAGACCGAGTTGCATGGGTTCAGGGGGTTCTGGAGTCGAGACAGATGAAGCCGGAGGAAACTGACTGACCGGACTGGGAACCTTGGGTAACATCCAGGTGGGACGAAGGTGGCTGGTAGACCTTTCTGACCGACGCTCTCTTAGGCGACGGTCAATCTGGATGGAGAGATCGATGAGGTCTTTCAGAGACTGAGGTACCCCCAATCGAGCCAACTCGTCCTTGAGTGGGTCAGATGGCCCCATTCTGAACTGATGACGCTGGGCAGCGTCGTTCCAGTCCGTATCGGCGCTCCAACGTCTGAAGTCGACTGCATAATCTTCGGCCGCTCTGCGACCCTGTTGCAGAGAGTGCAGTGCAGCTTCAGCAGTCACTGACAGTTGGGGATCTTCATATAATTGGGACATGGCCCTGAAGAAATCGTCTAGGCTATCTACGGAGATAGATTTTTGCTCCAGAAGGCGGTGAGCCCAGGTTTGTGGCTCACCTGTCAGCAGGGAAATAACAAAGCCTACTTTGGTCGCTTCCAGTGAAAACGTGCGGGGTTGCAAAGCAAAGTAGAGTTCGCAGGAATTGCGGAAGGCACGATACTTTCTGCGTTCACCGGCAAATTTCTCGGGAGTGGGTACTCTGGGCTCTGGAGGAAGCATTACTACGGAGGGTGCAGATTGGAATCCAGCAGAAGACGCCCCCTGGGGGTTGGAAGAGGAAGATAAGGCCTGGACTTGTTCCTCCAATCTTGAGTAACCTTCCTTAAGGCTTTTCACGGCCTGGGTAAGTCCTGCCAGGTGTCTACATAGTTCATCCATGGGGGAGGCCCCCTGCCCAGACTCAGTCATGGCTGCCTGATACTGTCAGACTTTTACTTACCAGACTGATGAGTCCGCTTGGGCAGAGGGTAGACTCCCTTACTTATCCGACTCACAGCCCCTGGTAGAGCAGACAGGAGGCACGAGAGTGCGGAATGGTATGAGAGCCTGCTGAAGAGATCCAGGTACAGGATGAGAGATGATCTTCAGACAACAGGTCAGTAGTCCGTAACACTGGTAACAGGTGCTGAGCAGGAGCAAGACAGGCAGATCGGGACACAAGCAGGGTTCGGCAACAGACTGGCAGCAAGGTACAATAGGAGCAGGCAGAAGCGGAGTCAAACAGGCCAAGGTCAGGTACAGGCAGCAAACAGGAGAATCCAAGGGCAATCCGGGTCGTCAGGAGATCAGGTAAACAGGAAGACAAGACAGGAAACAAGAACTATGGCACAGGAAGCTGATGATCAGGCAGCACTGAACAGAGTGCCTGACAAACTTAAATAGGCCGGCTTGCTCACAGGCACGCCCTCTGGTGGCCAATCCTATGACCAGCAAGGTGAGCTCTCTGACACCCCATTTTGGAAAGTAGACACCCCAAGCTATTTGCTGAGAGGCATGTCGAGTCCATGGAATATTTTATTTTGTGAAATAAGTTGCGGGAAAAAGACAATTTTTTTTTCCCCACAAAGTTGTTACTAAATGATATATTGCTCAAACATGCCATGGGAATATGTGAAGTTACACCCCAAAATACATTCTGTTGCTTCTCCTGAGTATGGGGATACCACATGTGTGAGACTTTTTGGGAGCCTAGCTGCGTACGGGACCCCGAAAACCAAGCACCGCCTTCAGGCTTTCTAAGGGCGTAAATTTTTGATTTCCCTCTTCACTGCCTATCACAGTTTCGGAGGCCATGGAATGCCAAGGTGGCACAAAACCCCCCCAAATGAACCTATTTTGGAAAGTAGACACCCCAAGCTATTTGCTGAGAGGTATAGTGAGTATTTTGCAGACCTCACTTTTTGTCACAAAGTTTTGAAAATTGAAAAAGAAAAAAAAATGTTTTTTCTTGTCTTTCTTCATTTTCAAAAACAAATGAGAGCTGCAAAATACTCACCATGCCTCTCAGCAAATAGCTTGGGGTGTCTACTTTCCAAAATGGGGTCATTTGGGGGGGGGGGGTTGTGCTATCTTGGCATTTTATGGCCTTCAAAACTGTGATAGGTAGTGAGTAGTGAATCAAAAATTTACGCCCTTAGAAATCCTGAAGGTGGAGATTGGTTTTTGGGGCCCCGTATGCAGCTAGGCTCCCAAAAAGTCCCACACATGTGGTATCCCTGTACTCAGGAGAAGCAGCAGAATGTATTTTGGGGTGTAATTCCACATATGCCCATGGCATGTTTGAGCAATATATCAATTAGTGACAACTTTGTGCAAAAAAAAAAAAGTTTGTCATTTTCCTGCAACTTGTGGCAAAATGGACTCAACATTTCTCTCAGCAAATAGCTTGGGGTGTCTACTTTCCAAAATGGGGTCATTTGGGGGGGGGGGGGTTTGTGCCACCTTGGCATTTTATGACTATCAAAACTGTGATAGGTAGTGAGGAGTGAAATAAAAAATTTACGCTTTTAGAAATCCTGAAGGCGGTGCTTGGTTTTTGGGGCCCCGTACGCGGCTAGGCTCCCAGAAAGTCAAACACATGTGGTATCCCCATACTCAGGAGAAGCAGCTAAATGTATTTTGGAGTGCAATTCCACATATGCCCATGGCCTGTGTGAGCAATATATCATTTAGTGACAACTTTTTGTAAATTTTTTTTTGTCATTATTCAATCACTTGGGGCAAAAAAAAAAATTAGTATTCAATGGGCTCAACATGCCTCTCAGCAATTTCCTTGGGGTGTCTACTTTCCAAAATGGGGTCATTTGGGGGGGTTTGTACTGCCCTGCCATTTTAGCACCTCAAGAAATGACTTAGGCGGTCATAAACTAAAAGCTGTGTAAATTCCAGAAAATGTACCCTAGTTTGTAGACACTAACTTTTGCGCAAACCAATAAATATATGCTTATTGACATTTTTTTTTACCAAAGACATGTGGCCAAATACATTTTGGCCTAAATGTATGACTAAAATTGAGTTTATTGGATTTTTTTATAACAAAAAGTAGAAAATATCATTTTCTTTCAAAATTTTCGGTCTTTTTTCATTTATAGCGCAAGAAATAAAAATCGCAGAGGTGATCAAATACCATCAAAAAAAAGCTCTATTTGTGGGAAGAAAAGGGCGCAAATTTCGTTTGGGTACAGCATTGCATGACAACGCAATTAACAGTTAAAGCGATGCAGTGCCAAATTGTAAAAAGTGCAAGGAAGGGGGTAAATCCTTCTGGGGCTGAAGTGGTTGAATAATAATTTTCTCGATCAAAAATTTGCAGCTGAGTAAATTTTCATCTTTTATATATATTTAAAAAATGTATATATATTGTGCCGTGCTAATCAAAGAAACGTGACATTATATAAAGCTCGGTTCGCACTGGGGCGACTTGGGATCCGACTTGTCGCCCCTCAAGTCGCCCCAGAAAGAGATTCACAAGACAGTGAATGGGAGCGTCTTAATAGACACTACTGAAGTCGCTCCGACTTCAGAGCGTACTCCCTGTACTACTTGGATCCGACTTGGTAGGCGACCTGTACCATAGAAATCAATGGAAGTCGCCTCCAAGTCGGATCTCTCTCTAAAGTCAAGCGACTTTGCAGGGAAAAAATTTCGTTTGCCCAGGCAAACCCCTCCCTCCCAGAGAGCTGATTGTCCTGTGACTGGCCACAGCCAAATTCGCCTGTCCTGGAGGAGACTTGAAGTCGCGTTGTAATTTGCTAAAGTCGCGCTGAAGTCGCGCTGAAGTCGTGTTGAAGCCGCGTTGAAGTCGCCGTGCGAAGTCGTGTTGCCCCTGTGTGAATCGAGCCTAAGTGTATGCAGAAATTAATAAAGTAAACAAATTAAACAGGGATAAATATATATAATAATATGAAACAGGGATATATAATATAATATATAAAAATGACAATGGGTCCAATAAATCATCAAATAAGTATCCAATAAATAAAGTGCAACTCTTCTTCGTAAGTACTCCAAAAGTGCTCCAAAAACAAACGGTGGCCTCCACCCAATAACTTCTAGAAGTTTCTACAAACTTCCAGAACCAGGGGAAGGCACCAGAGACATTACTCTGTGAGTCATCCAGCCTGACCTGCAGTAAACCCTGACCCAGATTTATGCTGTGTACACACGACCGGACTTTCGATGGACTGAATCACGTCGGACTTTTCAACAGACTTTCGACAGACTTTTCGACGGGCTTCCATCGAATCGGACTTGTCTACACACAATCACACCAAAGTCCGATGGATTTGACTGTGATCACGTACGACCGGACTAGAATAAGGAAGTTCATAGCCAGTAGCCAATAGTTGCCCTAGCGTCGGTTTTCGTCCGTTGGACTAGCATACAGACGAACTGATTTTTTGACCAGACTCGAGTCTGTCAGAAAGATTTGAAGCATGTTCTAAATCTAAAGTCTGTCACATTTTCAACAGAAAAGGTCAGCTGCAGGTCCGATGAAGCCCACACACGGTGTCAGGAACGGTGTCATCTCCGGTTTCTCCTGCTGGTGGCACTATTACATTCAGCACCAAAAGGGTGTAATTCCAGTGGCCACCAGTGGGTGTCTCCCTGCCTGGACTTCAGACTTGCCATCAGCACACCTGTCATGGGTCTGCTGGACTATATAAACCCGCCCTGAACTAAGCCTCAGGGCTTCAGAATTCCTCTGCTAAGCCCTTGTCCCTGCTCTTGTTCCAGCCTGTTCCTGTTTGTTCCTGAACCCCGTTTGTGTATCCTGACCTTGAGTCCTGTTTTCTGTTCCCTGCTCCTTGGTCTGCTTTATTATTCCTGGTTTCTGTTCCCTTGTCGCCTTGGCCCATGCCTTAGTGTTTATTTCATGTTTGTTTCCTTGCTCGTGTATTATATTAGTTAGATAGATAGTTAGGTGGGTTTGGGGGTTTGCTGTGTTTTCACCATTTACTTGTTTTTGGTTTTCTGTCTTGATTTCACGTGTGTCTTTATCATTAACAATAAACATACCTTTTTTATTCAGTTTCTCGTTTGTCCCTGATTCCTTGGTGCAGCCCAGCGATCTGATCACCAGCATTGGATGTTGTGTATAACATCCCTGACACACGGTCAAATTGTCCGATGGAAACGTTCCGTCGGACAACTTTGGTTGAAAAGTCCAGCTGTGTGTACACAGCATTAGACTCAATTTACCATGAGTCAATAAATTTGTCTGCACTATTCTAGTAGCACACTAGAGGGTGCTAAATTTGATTAGCACAGCCCAATATACAGTATATATTTTTGCTATTCATTTGTTATCACAAGGAAAGGGTTCACCTGCTGGTGGCACTGTGGCTCCCAGATCCATAGGCTGCAGTTTCAGCATCCACCAGCGGGTGTCTTCGAGGAGCCAGAAGCTCATATCATTAGTAGGGATGGTCCGGATGTTCAAGTCAAACGTAAGTTTAAGTCGAACATTGGGTGTTCTTTTGCTCGCAAAGAACCGAACATATGGGGCATTTGCAGCAAATTCGAGAGCTGCGGAGCGCCCCATAATGCACTGCAAGATTACAGTGCATTGATGGCTGCTGACTGGCCAAAGCATGCTCCTGACCTGCATGCTTTGGCCAGTCACAGTCGCAGAGGTGATCAAATACCATCAAAAGAAAGCTCTATTTGTGGGAAGAAAAGGGCGCAAATTTCGTTTGGGTACAGCATTGCATGACAGCGCAATTAACAGTTAAAGCGATGCAGTGCCAAATTGTAAAAGTGCAAGGAAGGGGGTAAATCCTTCTGGGGCTGAAGTGGTTGAATAATAATTTTCTCGATCAAAAATTTGCAGCTGAGTAAATTTTCATCTTTTATATATATTTAAAAAATGTATATATATTGTGCTGTGCTAATCAAAGAAACGTGACATTATATAAAGCTCGGTTCGCACTGGGGCGACTTGGGATCCGACTTGTCGCCCCTCAAGTCGCCCCAGAAAGAGATTCACAAGACAGTGAATGGGAGCGTCTTAATAGACACTACTGAAGTCGCTCCGACTTCAGAGCGTACTCCCTGTACTACTTGGATCCGACTTGGTAGGCGACCTGTACCATAGAAATCAATGGAAGTCGCCTCCAAGTCGGATCTCTCTCTAAAGTCAAGCGACTTTGCAGGGAAAAAATTTCGTTTGCCCAGGCAAACCCCTCCCTCCCAGAGAGCTGATTGTCCTGTGATTGGCCACAGCCAAATTCGCCTGTCCTGGAGGAGACTTGAAGTCGCGTTGTAATTTGCTAAAGTCGCGCTGAAGTCGCGCTGAAGTCGCGTTGAAGCCGCGTTGAAGTCGCCGTGCAAAGTCGCGTTGAAGTCGTGTTGCCCCTGTGTGAATCGAGCCTAAGTGTATGCAGAAATTAATAAAGTAAACAAATTAAACAGGGATAAATATATATAATATTATGAAACAGGGATATATAATATAATATATAAAAATGACAATGGGTCCAATAAATCATCAAATAAGTATCCAATAAATAAAGTGCAACTCTTCTTCGTAAGTACTCCAAAAGTGCTCCAAAAACAAACGGTGGCCTCCACCCAATAACTTCTAGAAGTTTCTACAAACTTCCAGAACCAGGGGAAGGCACCAGAGACATTACTCTGTGAGTCATCCAGCCTGACCTGCAGTAAACCCTGACCCAGATTTATGCTGTGTACACACGACCGGACTTTCGATGGACTGAATCACGTCGGACTTTTCAACAGACTTTCGACAGACTTTTCGACGGGCTTCCATCGAATCGGACTTGTCTACACACAATCACACCAAAGTCCGATGGATTTGACTGTGATCACGTACGACCGGACTAGAATAAGTAAGTTCATAGCCAGTAGCCAATAGTTGCCCTAGCGTCGGTTTTCGTCCGTTGGACTAGCATACAGACGAACTGATTTTTTGACCAGACTCGAGTCCGTCAGAAAGATTTGAAGCATGTTCTAAATCTAAAGTCTGTCACATTTTCAACAGAAAAGGTCAGCTGCAGGTCCGATGAAGCCCACACACGGTGTCAGGAACGGTGTCATCGCCGGTTTCTCCTGCTGGTGGCACTATTACATTCAGCACCAAAAGGGTGTAATTCCAGTGGCCACCAGTGGGTGTCTCCCTGCCTGGACTTCAGACTTGCCATCAGCACACCTGTCATGGGTCTGCTGGACTATATAAACCCGCCCTGAACTAAGCCTCAGGGCTTCAGAATTCCTCTTCTAAGCCCTTGTCCCTGCTCTTGTTCCAGCCTGTTCCTGTTTGTTCCTGAACCCCGTTTGTGTATCCTGACCTTGAGTCCTGTTTTCTGTTCCCTGCTCCTTGGTCTGCTTTATTATCCCTGGTTTCTGTTCCCTTGTCGCCTTGGCCCATGCCTTAGTGTTTATTCCATGTTTGTTTCCTTGCTCGTGTATTATATTAGTTAGATAGATAGTTAGGTGGGTTTGCTGTGTTTTCACCATTTACTTGTTTTTGGTTTTCTGTCTTGATTTCACGTGTGTCTTTATCATTAACAATAAACATACCTTTTTTATTCAGTTTCTCGTTTGTCCCTGATTCCTTGGTGCAGCCCAGCGATCTGATCACCAGCATTGGATGTTGTGTATAACATCCCTGACACACGGTCAAATTGTCCGATGGAAACGTTCCGTCGGACAACTTTGGTTGAAAAGTCCAGCTGTGTGTACATAGCATTAGACTCAATTTACCATGAGTCAATAAATTTGTCTGCACTATTCTAGTAGCACACTAGAGGGTGCTAAATTTGATTAGCACAGCCCAATATACAGTATATATTTTTGCTATTCATTTGTTATCACAAGGAAAGGGTTCACCTGCTGGTGGCACTGTGGCTCCCAGATCCATAGGCTGCAGTTTCAGCATCCACCAGTGGGTGTCTTCCAGCAGCCAGAAGCTCATATCATTAGTAGGGATGGTCCGGATGTTCAAGTCAAACGTAAGTTTAAGTCGAACATTGGGTGTTCTTTTGCTCGCAAAGAACCGAACATATGGGGCATTTGCAGCAAATTCGAGAGCTGCGGAGCGCCCCATAATGCACTGCAAGATTACAGTGCATTGATGGCTGCTGACTGGCCAAAGCATGCTCCTGACCTGCATGCTTTGGCCAGTCACAGCGCACTCTGCTGTGAGAGCCATTATTGGCCAAAGGCAGGGTGTCTTTAGCCAATCGTGGCTCAGGGGTCTAAGTCCACGCCCCACACTATATAAAGCTGCTTACACAGAGGCCGTATGTAGTGTGACGTGGAGTTTGAAAGAATTAGAGCTAGATTACGCAGGTTAGTTCGTGGCGTGCAGCTATATATATATATATATATATATATATATATATATATATATATAGGGTGGGTAGAGTATTTAATATATATACAGTGTAGTATATATATATATTTATATGTATATATACTCTGCATTCAGTGTAGACTATATATACAGTGCAGGCGGTCTAGTATATATATATATATATATATATATATATATATATATAGTGTATATATATACACAGTGCATACAGTGTAGACTATATACAGTGCAGGTTGTGTACACAGTATATAATACAGTGTGTACAGTTTCTAATACACTTCAGGCGGTGTACACAGTATATGATACAGTGCAGCCGGTGTACAGTACATAATACAGTGCAGCCAGTGTACAGTACATAATACAGTGCAGCCAGTATTTAAAATAGGAAAAACAGGAAATGGTGGCACACCGCAGACACAGTCAGAAGTCCTTTGACATTGTTTATTGATAATCCAGCCAGACAACACACAAAATATGTTGACGCGTTTCACTCGAGTCAATCGAGCTTACTCATAACAATGATGTTGTCCAAGCATCTGCTATTTATGGGTGCATTTAAACGGAAATGCCTCCACAATCAGCTGATACCAATAAGTATAATTAGCCTGGACCGGAACATCACACTTGAACAAAAACACATTGATCCTAATGCATTATAAAGACTAATATAAAAAAATTGTTAAACAAAAACAAGAGACTTTAGATAAAGAAAAAAAAAAATTAGGGGAAACATCAAATATATATACTGTATATAATGTAATATATGTGTCAAAAAATAAATAGGTAGTCATAATTGCATGCATTCTAGTTAATATCAAAGCAAAACCTGCCTTACATATGACTAAACCATGGACAACACCAAAACATTGGTTTTTGGGTGGTTCCGCTAATGACAAGGTCAAAGGGAAATTACTACAGTTCAACAAAGAACATACCTAAATGATGTGTCATAGGGGGTTATTTACAAAAGGCAAATCCACTTTGCACTACAAGTGCAAACTACAAGTGCAAAGTGCACTTGAAATTGCACTGAAAGTACACTTTGAATGGAAGTGCAGTCGCTGTAAACCTGAGGGGTAGATCTGAAATGAGGGGAAGCTCTGCTGATTTTATTATCCAATCATGTGCAAGCTAAAATGCAGTTTTTTATTTTCTTTGCATGTCCCTCTCAGATCTACAGCGATTGCACTTCCAAGTGCACTTTCAGTGCAATTTCAAGTGCACTTTGCACTTGTAGTGCAAAGTGGATTTGCCTTTAGTAAATAACCCCCATAATGTCATAGCGGAAGAACTCAAACCAAAACATAACAATCTAATAGAGTCTATCAATAAAAACAAAAAACAAATAACAAAAGAAAACCCACAATAGTGGGTATGTATTAGGGCAAACCAAAAAAATTATACGCACCAAAATCGCCCAAAATAACAGGGACACCCTATGTTGTTGCTAAGGACCATATAGTTACTATACAGGACCCACCAATAGGGCATACTAAGGAATGCTATAGAATTGTATTGACAAAAGGCTAAACCAGAACGGGTCATATCATATATATATATATATATATATATATATATATATATATATATATATATATATATATATATATACAAAAGACTGTAATTAATCATAAAAAAAATGTTGATACCGTTTTGGATATTAACAAATTTGTTAGGAATTTATCGATTAAAAAACATTATTTTGCAACTGTGAATGAACATAAGGCTGAGGTTCCCACTAATTGTGATCTAGAAGATGAAAAGTTGGTTTATACATTTAGGGATCAGTGTGCGGTGGGGGAGTTGGAAGATTTGTCTTGGGAGAGGGGTTTAGAGCTACAGGTATCAACATTGATTGTACCCAACCCTATAAAATAAGATCTGAGTTTTATCCCGTCAGTGCCTGGTGTGCAGAGATGGACAGATTTCAAAAACTTGTGGAGAGAGACCTCACTGCTTTAGCTATGAAAACCTCTGCCAATATGTACACTAGATGGGATAACCTCTCGTCTGATGAAAGGAAAGAAATTAAAAACCTTGAGGGGGATTCCTCCATTATCATTCGTAATTCGGACAAGGGAGGTTTGGTAGTGGTAATGGGAATAGAGACCTACAGACATGAAGCAGAGAGACAACTGTCAGACAAATGCACCTACCTAAAACTTATGTAGCAATAACTCTAGGTGGAGCTGCTGATTTAAGCGGGCCTGCCCTCTATGCTCTTCACCCTTCCTAAATTGTTCAATCCCCTTGACACAACTGTAGTGCAGTGTTGTAACAATATGAATATCAACTTTAACCCACAATATACACTTATGGTTATAGTTACCTCTACCTGGGTGCTGGTAGCTCCACCTGCAGGAGAAATGACAACACTGCACACAAATTTCGATAATAACCAAAAATAACTGCTTTCTTTGGGTAAATAATATATTTATATAAAGAGTTATTACAGCAACTATACTATCACACCAATGTAGTGTAATAGTATTAGAAATGGTTATGACAATCAATAACAGACACAGATATATATATATATTTGTATAAATCTATACACGGGGGCTCCCCCCTGCTCTAGACCTTAAAGTCACTATCCTTTGTAACTAAATGCAGGGCCCTGCAATGAAAAGCTAGTCCTGACGTCTTCAGTCTTCGCTAGCTTTTATAATTGTAATCCGCAAAGGGGTTCCTCCTGGGTGTTGCGCAGTGTAATATAACACACTAAAACAATTGTAATCCAGCAGATTGACTAAGTGTTCTCATATGAAGAAAACAAACATCTAGCATCCGTTCTTGAATACTGAAGTCTATTCAGATGTGAAGTTCTCCAACTTAACTTGGTCCGTGGGACTATCAGTCCCAGCAACACTCTGTACAGTTCTAAATGTGTGTGTGTAGTATTTAAATAAACTTCTGGGTGTTAACCCTCTCACCACACAGGATCCGGGCAGGTGGATGCCTCTGTTTCAGCAGTTCTCAGTCAGTATGGAGCCACCACCTTGCCGTCACACTGTTCCGTTCACTAACGACCAGGAGTCCTCGGTTATCTCCCCACGGGTCTCCGGAACGATCACTTCTGCTGTTCTAACACACTGTGATGCGATGGCAGGATCCTTGCAGCTGCTCCACTCCTTCGCAAAGTAGGCCGCAACCCTGTGGGACACACACACGCTGGCAGGCCACGTGTCCCAGGAACAAGAGACCTAAAATGGCCGCTCCTTACCCTTTTATATCCTCCCACAATGCAGTTCAGTTCTCACCTTGTCCAGGAGCATTGTGGGTGGGTCATAGCTAAAGTTCCGAAGTAAACAATAAATCACTTCCATGTCACTTCACTTAATCATGAAACGTAAACATATTGTACTTTCTCAATTATCCACAAGATGGCACTAACACAACTTATGTACTGTATAACACACATATGACTAGAAAAACAAGTTGTCAGCGCTACACTTACATGTGATCCAACTTAAAAAAATAATGTGGGAAGGATTGATTCCACAGTATCCGGTGGTGTCGATTTTTCACCATCTCCCCAAAACCCACAAAGGTTTGGATCCATTACAGGGGAGACCTATCATTGCTGGTATTAGTTCCTTTAACGAGAGACTGGGCCAGTGGCTGGATAATATATTGCAGCCACTGGTCCGTCGACTTCCTAGTTATCTCAAGGACACTAACCATCTCCTCAATATTGGTTAATACCAGGTGGGAGCCTTGCCTTACGTGTATCAACTGTGATGTCGTTAGCCTTGACTCTTCCATATCACATAGACTGGCTATTGTGGCGATCAGCTTTTATTTGGAACGCTACACCAACTTTTTAGTGGAGGTCCGTATGTTTATTGTATTTATTGTATATGCAGGGCCGCATTGGGGGGGGGGGGGGGGGCTAAATCCTCGCCCCCTTTAGCCAATCCCCTTATGGGATGGCAGGAACAATGCTACATATATGGATCTGGTAATCCGTTCAGACAGTGGGAGTTATCTACGAAAGGCAAATCCACTTTCTGCTACAAGTGCACTGCAAGTGCACTTAGAAGTGCAGTCACTGTAAATCCGAGGGGAACATGCAAGAAAAAAAAAAACAGCATTTTAGCTTGCACATGATTGGATGATAAAATCAGCAGAGCTTCCACTCATTTCAGATCTACCCCTCAGATTTACAGCGACTGCACTTCCAAGTGCACTCGCAGTGCACTTGTAGTGCAAAGTGGATTTGCCTTTTGTAAATAACCCCTAGTACATCAGGTTGTTCTATTGTTATATAGACGACCTGATATTTATTGTAGATGAACGGATGGGTTCTTTGGATTCCCTTTTGGAGTATTTGAACAGAAACTATATGAATCTACATTTCACAGGACATGTTGACAAACATAGGATGAGTTTCCCTGATGTCAGTTTGAATGCTGCGGATAATGGTGTTAGCACAGATCTTTAAAGAAAACACTGACAGTGGTGCAAAAAACTATATTTATTCAGCCACCAATTGTGCAAGTTCTCCCACTTAAAAAGATGAGAGAGGCCTGTAATTGCCATCATAGGTATACCTCAACTATGAGAGACAAAATGTGGAAACAAATCCAGACAATCACATTGTCTGATTTTTGAAAGAATTTATTTGCAAATTATGGTGGAAAATAAGTATTTTGTCAATATCAAAAGTTCATCTCAATACTTTGTTATATATCCTTGGCAATGACAGAGGTCAAACGTTTTCTGTAAGTCTTCACAAGGTTGTCACACACTGTTGCTGGTATGTTGGCCCATTCCTCCATGCAGATCTCCTCTAGAGCAGTGATGTTTTGGGGCTGTCACTGGGCAACACAGACTTTCAACTCCCTCCAAAGGTTTTCTATGGGGTTGAGATCTGGAGACTGGCTAGGCCATTCCAGGACCTTGAAATGCTTCTTACGAAGCCACTCCTTCGTTGCCCGGGCAGTGTGTTTGGGATCATTGTCACGCTGAAAGACCCAGCCACGTTTCATCTTCAGTGCCCTTGCTGATGGGAGGAGGTTTGCACTCAAAATCTCACGATACATGGCCCCATTCATTCTTTCATGTACACAGATCAGTCCTCCTGTTCCCTTTGCAGAGAAACAGCCCCAAAGCATGATGTTGCTACCCCCATGCTTCACAGTATGGTGTTCTTTGGTTGCAACTCAGCATTCTCTCTCCTCCAAACACGACAAGTTGTGTTTCTACCAAACAGTTCTACTTTCATCTGACCATTTGACATTCTCCCAATCCTCTTCTGGATCATCCAAATGCTCTCTAGCAAACTTCAGACATGTACTGTCTTAAGCAGGGGGACACGTCTGGCACTGCAGGATCTGAATTCCTGGCGGCGTAGTGTGTTACTGATGGTAGCCTTTGTTACGTTGGTCCCAGCTCTCTGCAGGTCATTCACTAGGTCCCCCCGTGTGGTTCTGGGATTTTTGCTCACCACTCTTGTGATTATTTTGAACCCACGGGGTGAGAGCTTGTGTGGAGCCCCAGATCGAGGGAGATTATCAGTGGTCTTGTATGTCTTCCAATTTCTAATTATTGCTCCCACAGTTGATTTCTTCACACCAAGCTGCTTGCCTATTGCAGATTCAGTCTTCTCAGCCTGGTGCAGGTCTACAATTTTGTTTCTGGTGTCCTTCAACAGCTCTTTGGTCTTCACTAGGGATGAGCCGAACACCCCCCTGGTTCGGTTCGCACCAGAACCTGCGAATGGACCGAAAATTCGCACGAACGTTAGAACCCCATTGATGTCTATGGGACTCGAACGTTCGAAATCAAAAGTGCTCATTTTAAAGGCTAGATTGCATGGTATTGTCCTAAAAAGGGTTTGGGGACCCGGGTCCTGCCCCAGGGGACATGTATCAATGTAAAAAAAACTTTTAAAAATGGCCGTTTTTTCGGGAGCAGTGATTTTAATGATGCTTAAAGCGGTTGTATACCTATATTTGTAACTTTTACCTACAGGTAAGCCTATAATAAGGCTTACCTGTAGGTAAAAAAAATATCTCCTAAACCTGTAAGGTTTAGGAGATATTCCCCTCGCAATGAGCCGCTAACTGTAGCGGCGCATGCGCACAGGGGACTCTCGGCTGACAGCCCGGCATGCTGGGCAGAAGTCTCCCGCGCGCATGCGCGGGAGTGACGACATCGCGGCTCCGGCCACTCACAGCACCGGAGCCGCGATACCCGGAAGACACGCCGAGGGGAGATGTCGGCTCCCTCGGCGTGGACCAGGTGAGATGCCGGCGCCTCGTTCTAAGGTAAGTATCTCATAATGAGCTAGTATGCGGTGCATACTAGCTCATTATGCCTTTTCCCTTGCAGGTGTAAAAAAAAAAAAAAAATGACAGCGGGTATACAACCGCTTTAAAGTAAAAAAAAAAAAAAAAGTGAAATATTCCTTTAACCACTTAACAACCGGCCCATAGCCAAATGACGGCTACAGGGCGGTTGCTTAACTCTGGGAGGGCGTCCAGGGACGTCCTCCCAGAATTCTGCTCTCGCGCGCCCCCTAGGGCGCGCACTCGAGAGCATCCGTGACTGCCGGGTCCACGCGGCTAATCGCGGCCGTTTACCATGTGATCGCTCCGTCAAATGACGGAGCGATCACATGTAAACAGACAGGCGTCATCTGATGACGCCGGTTCCTCTCCTCCCCTCCTGTGTACCGATCGGTACACTGTGAGCGGAGAGGGGGATGGATGGATGGCTGCAGCGTTGTGGGCTGCATCTGTAGTGCCCACAGCGCTGCACAGAGACATCCAGCCATCCATCCATCCATGCTCAGCCATCCCCACTACTCTGCATGCCCTGCAATGCTGTGCATTACTCTGCAATGCCCTCTGCTATGCCCCACAATACCCCTGCAATACTCTGCCATACCCTGGAATACCCCGCAATACTCTGCCATACCCTGGAATACCCCTGCAATACTCTGCCATACCCTGGAATACCCCGCAATACTCTGCCATACCCTGCAATACACCTGCAATACTCTTCCATACCCTGGAATACCCCGCAATACTCTGCCATACCCTGCAATACTCTGCCATACCCTGGAATACCCCGCAATACTCTGCCATACCCTGGAATACCCCGCAATACTCTGCCATACCCCGGAATACCCTGCAATACTCTGCCATACCCCGGAATACCCCGCAATACTCTGCCATACCCTGCAATACCCCGCAATACTCTGCCATACCCTGGAATACCCCGCAATACTCTGCCATACCCTGCAATACCCCGAAATACCCCGCAATACTCTGCCATACCCTGCAATACCCCACAATACTCTGCCATACTCTGCAATACCCTGCAATACTCTGCCATACCCTGGAATACCCCGCAATACTCTGCCATACCCTGCAATAACCCGCAATACTCTGCCATACCCTGGAATACCCTGCAATACTCTGGCATACCCTGGAATACCCCGCAATACTCTGCCATACCCTGCAATACCCCGCAATACTCTGCCATACCCTGCAATACCCTGAAATACCCCCGCATTTTTGGTATGTACATGCTATGTGTTAGAAATATTGTATAAATGGACAACTTTGTGTTAAAAAAAAAAAAAAGCGTTTTAACCACTTCCCGCCTTCCTTCATACAACGTCCTTGACTTTGTGCGGGGATATCTGAATGATGGGTGCAGCTACAGGCATCATTCAGATATCAGCTTTTTCAGCCGGCGATTCCCTACACTATAAGACTGATCATAGCAGCTGTTACACTGCTTGATCGTTCTTACGGGAGGCGAGAGGGGACGTTCCCCCCCCTCCCGCCGCCCTCCGGTGCTTCTACCGACTCACTGCTACGATCGAAGCCAGGATCTTTTTTTTTTTTTTTTTTTTTTTATTTCAGGCACAGCCTAGAGGTGAGATGTGGGGTCCTATTGACCCCATATCTCACTGTAAAGAGGACCTGTCATGCCATAGTCCTATTACAAGGGATGTTTACATTCCTTGTAATAGGAATAAAAGTGATCAAAAATTTTTTTTTTCGGAAAAAAGTGTCAAACTAAAATAAATAAAGTTAAATGAACAATAAAAAAAAATAAAAATTTTAAAGCGCCTCTGTCCGTGTGCTCGCATGCAGAAGCGAACGCATACGTAAGTCCCTCCCACATATGAAAACGGTGTTCAAACCACACATGTGAGGTATCGCTGCGATCGGTAGAGCGAGAGCAATAATGTTGGCCCTAGACCTCCTCTGTAACTCAAAATTTGTAACCAGTAAAAAATTTTAAAGCGTCGCCTATGGGAATTTTTAAGTGGCGAAGTTTGGCGCCATTCCACAAGCGTGTGCAATTTTGAAAGATGACATGTTAGGTATCTATTTACTCGGCGTAACTTCATCTTTCATATTATGTAAAAACATTGGGCTAACCTTACTGTTTTGTTTTTTTTTAAAGCAAAAAACTGTTTTTTTTCCCAAATAAAACGCGTTCGAAAAATTGCTGCGCAAATATCGTGCGAGATAAAAAGTTGCAATGACCGCTATTGTATTCTCTAGGGTCTTTGCTAAAAAAACATATATAATGTTTTGGGGTTCCACGTAATTTTCTAGCAAATAAATGATAATTTTTACATGTAGGAGAGAAATGTCAGAATTGGCCTGGGTGCTCCAGAACGCCTGAAGGTGCTCCCCTGCATGATGGGCCTCTGTATGTGGCCACGCAGTGTAAAAGTCTCACACCTGTGGTATCGCCATACTCAGGAGTAATAGCAGAATGTGTTTTGGGGTGTAATTTGTGGTATGCATATGCGGTGTGTGAGAAATAACCTGCTAATATGACAATTTTGTGAAAAAAAAAAAAAAGAAAAAAAAAACTTGATTTTGCAAAGAATTGTGGGAAAAAATGACAACTTCAAAAAACTCACCATGCATCTTTCTAAATACCTTGGAATGTCTTCTTTCCAAAAAGGGGTCATTTGGGGGGTATTTGTACTTTTCTGGCATGTTAGGGTCTCAAGAAATGAGATAGGCCATCAGTACTTCAGGTGTGATCAATTTTCAGATATTGGCACCATAGTTTGTAGACGCTATAACTTTCATAAAGACCAAATAATATACACTAATTTGGGTTATTTTTACCAAAGATATGTAGCGGTATAAATTTTGGCCAAAATATATGAAGAAAAATTACTAATTTTCAAAATTTTATAACAGAAACGAAGAAAAATTTATTTTTTTACAGATTTTTCTGTGTTTTTTCTTTTATAGCGCACAAAATAAGGAACCCAGCAGTGATTAAATACCACCAAAAGAAAGCTCTATTTGTGTGAAAAAAAGGACAAAAATTTCATATAGATACAGTGTTGCATGACTGAGTAATTGTCATTCAAAATGTGAGAGCACCAAAAGCTGAAAATTGGTCTGGTTATTAAGGGGGTTTAAGTGCCTAGTGGTTAAATATCGTACCTGGGGAGTGTCTATAGTATGCCTGTAAAGTGGCGCGTGTTTCCCGTGCTTAGAACAGTCCCTGCACAAAATGTCATTTTTAAAGGAAAAAAAGTCATTTAAAACTGCTTGCGGCTTTAATGTAATGTCGGGTCCTGGCAATATGGATGAAAATCAGTGAGACAAACAGCATGGGTACCCCCCAGTCCATTACCAGGCCCTTTGGGTCTTGTATGGATATTAAGGGGAACCCCGCACCCAAATTAAAATAAGGAAAGGTGTGGGGCCACCAGGCCTATATACTGTGAACAGCAGTATACAGGCGGTGCAAACAAGACAGGGACTGTAGGTTTGTTGTTAAGTAGAATCTGTTTGTAATTTTGAACGGGTACATTTTTAACGTGTTTAGCTCCAGCCAAAAAATCTTTTTTAAGCTTTTTGGAAAACATAGGGAAGGGTTATCACCCCTGTGACATTTGTTTTGCGGTCTGTCCTCCTCTTCAGAAGATTTCACCTCACTTTTTGTCCCAATGACAAATGTTTTTTGGAAATTTGGGTTTTTTTGTGGAACAAGGATTGGAAAGCATCAGTGGAAAGGAGAAATGTTTTTCCCATATTAACTCTTACAGGAGAGAATTTCCCTTCCTAGGGGTAGATTTCATCTCACTTCCTGTTGTCTCCTTCCGTTTGCAAGTAGGAGTCATTTGTAAGTTAGATGTTTGAAAGTAGGGGCCTGCCCTATATACTCAGCAGAAATTTGGGCCTTAGGTGTTGTTGTGGCCACAACACTGTAAGCCCTCACAGGGCCCTGCTGTGAAATATTAGATCAAGTATTGTAATTACATGCCCCTGTTGAACAGGGGCAGAAAAATTGGGCCTTTGGTGGTGGTGGTGGTGCTGGTGCCACAACACTGTAAGTCCTCACTCGCTCTTGGTGGGCGCAGAAATGGGCCCTGCTGTGAAATATTAGATCAAGAATTGTAATTACATGCCCCTGTTGAACAGGGGCAGAAAAATTAGACCTTAGGCACTGGTGCTGGTGCCACAACACTGCAACCCCTCACAGATACTCTAGTTGGAACGCAGGAACGAGCCCTGCTGCAAAGTATTGCATCAAAAATTGTAATTACATGCCCCTGTTAAACAGGGGCTGAAAAATTAGGCCTTAGGCACTGGTGCTGGTGCCACAACACTGCAACCCCTCACAGATACTCTAGTTGGAATGCAGGAACGAGCCCTGCTGCAAAGCATTGCATCAAAAATTGTAATTACACGCCCCTGTTAAACAGGGGCTGAAAAATTGGGCCTTAGGCACTGGTGGTGGCGCCCAGAACCAAAAATGTTCTTACAAGCTATCAATGTGATCATTGAGAAAGAGGATAATTACTCAGGATAGTCACTCAGCATCAGCATAGGCAGTCTTTGAAGGGATCTGAGATTTAAAAAAAAATTATTTGGTTACATCAGCATCAGGTGCTTGGTAGCTGGTGGTGATCCAAGACTGATTCATTTTTATGAAGGTCAGTCGATCGACCGAGTCGGTGGACAGACGCACCCTGTGATCGGTTACAAAGCCTCCAGCAGCACTGAATGTGCGTTCCATGTAAAACAGACGCTGGCGATGGTTGCTGGAACCGATCATACCTTGGGGCTGTGGACCAAAAAATTGTCTGAACGTATCGGTCAGACGGCCACCTTCTCCACTGCTCCTTCTTTGACTGACCGAAGCCTCAGCAACACGTTGTGCAGAAACAGGAGTTTGTAACCTCCCAGTCTCTGGGAACGCGTTGCACAGACCTTTCTGCAAGGCCTCCCGAAGATGTTTCATCCTCTGCTCCCTCTGCAATGGCAAGATAAGGTCCGCAACCTTACCCTTGTAACGTGGATCAAGGAGGGTTGCCAGCCAGTATTGGTGCTTCTCCTTGATACCACGAATACGAGGATCCTTACGCAGGCTTTGCAGGATCAGGGAGGCCATGCAGCGTAGTTTTGCTGAGGCATTCGGTCCGGAGTCCTCTGGGCCACTAAGGTCGACATGGTCGGCAGCCACCTCCTCCCAGCCACATACAAGTCCATGTGTTTCTTGGGACTGATCCCTTAAAGACTGCTGCTGATGCTGAGTGCCAGGCTCCACCTCCATACTGACACAATCTTCCTCCTCCTCCTCCTCATCCTCTTCCTGTGTGATCGGCGGGCACGCAGGAACACTGTCTGGATAAAGGGGGCCTTGAGAGCTAAGGAAGTCCTCCTCTTCCTGCCTCTGTTCTGCCTCAAGTGCCCTGTCCATTATTCCACGCAGCATGTGCTCCAACAGGTGGACAAGGGGGACAGTGTCACTGATGCATGCATTGTCACTGCTCACCATCCTCGTGGCCTCCTCAAATGGTGACAGGACAGTGCATGCATCCCTGATCATGGCCCACTGGCGTGGGGGAAAAAAACCAAGCTCCCCTGACCCTGTCCTGGTGCCATAGTCACACAGGTACTCATTGATGGCCCTCTTCTGCGTGTGCAGCCGCTGCAGCATGGCCAACGTTGAGTTCCACCTGGTGGGCATGTCACAGATTAGGCGGTTCTTGGGCAGGTTAAACTCCTTTTGGAGGTCCGCCAGCCGAGCACTGGCATTATATGACCAGCGGAAATGTACACAGACTTTCCTGGCCTGCCTCAGGACATCCTGTAAGCCCTGGTACCTGCCCAAGAACCGCTGCACCACCAAGTTAGGGACGTGAGCCAAACAGGGCACATGGGTCATTTGTCCCTGTCGGAGGGCAGAGAGGAGGTTGGTGCCATTGTCGCAAACCACCATTTCTGCCTTAAGTTGGCGTGGCGTCAACCACCTCTGAACCTGCCCCTGCAGAGCTGACAGAACCTCTGCCCCAGTGTGACTCCTGTCCCCCAAGCACACCAGCTCAAGCACCGCATGGCATCTTTTGGCCTGCATACTTGCGTAGCCCCTTGAATGGCTACGGAGCACCGCTGGTTCCGAGGACAAAGCACAGGAAGAGGCCATGGAGGAAGAAGAAGAGGAGGGGGTGGAGGAGAGAGGTGTGTCACAATCATTAGCATTTTGGAGGCGTGGTGGCGGAACAACATCCAACACTACTGCACCTTGTCCTGCATCCTTCCCAGCTGCCAGCAGAGTCACCCAATGCGCCGTGAAACTTAGGTAACGTCCCTGTCCATGCCTGCTGGACCATGAGTCAGCAGTAATATGAACCTTACCGCTGAACGCCCTGTCCAGCGAGGCATGGACATTGCCTTCCACATGCCGGTAGAGAGCCGGAATCGCCTTCCGTGAGAAAAAGTGGCGTTTGGGTACCTGCCACTGAGGAACCGCACATTTCACAAACTCACGGAAGGGGGCAGAGTCTACCAACTGAAAAGGCAGCAGTTGAAGTGCTAGCAATTTTGCCAAGCTAGCATTCAACCGCTGCGCATGTGGATGGCTGGGAGCAAACTCCTTTCGGCGGTGCAGCAGCTGGGGCAGGGAAATTTGCCTGGTACAATCTGACGTCGGTGTACCAAAAGCAGATTGCCCACAAGTACTTGGCTGTGACACACCTAATTCTACACCTTCATTCCTCTCAGTGCAGGTCTCAGAGAGGACTGAAGGTATAGTGGGGTTGGAGATCTCAGCTGATGAGGAGCAAGGAGAGGTCCTCTTTGTTCTTTGGTGTGGGTCTTTTAGATACGCCTGCCAACGAACTGCATGGCAGGTCAACATATGTCTGGTCAAGCATGTGGTACCCAAGCGGGAGATGTTTTGGCCACGCGAGATACGCTTGAGACATATGTTGCAAATAGCAGCGGTGCGATCTGATGCACTCATCTAAAAAAAGGCCCACACCAAAGAACTTTTTGAATAACGTGCAGACACTGCAGCGCCCTGCACATGTGGAGCTTTGGGGTGTGTTGGAGTCAATGTGCTGCCCTTAGGCTGGCCCCTGGAGGGCATCCTGCCTCGTTGGTGATGTGCCGCCTCCTCCTCCTCCTCCTCTCTCCTATCAGGCACCCACGTTGAGTCAGTGACCTCATCATCCCCTCCCTCCTCATCACTGGAGCAAAACTGGCAGTATGCTGCAGCAGGGGGAGCATGACTGCCAGATTGCTGTCCTTCTTGGGCACCCCCTCTGTCCGTGCTCACGTTACTGCCTTCATCGAGCTCAATATCATCATCAGAGCCTTCCAAACGCTGGGCATCCTCCTGGAGCATGTACCCAACACTGTGGTCAAACAGTTCGAGGGACTCCTCAGGAGGACATGGTGGTGCTAGGGAAGGAGTCACTGATGACATTGAGCCAAGGGAAGAGGCCGCTGCTTTGCCAGACAAAGTAGCCTGGGCATGGGTGAGAGAGGATGAGGAGGATGAGGACGGCTTTGTCATCCACTCGACTAAGTCTTCCGCATGTTGCGGCTCAACACGGCCAGCTGCCGAAAAAAAGGCCACACGTGTCCCACGGCCACGTGCTGATGGGGATGCACCGTCTCCACGACCAGCACTAGACACAGAGCCTGCTTGCCCTCTCTTATTGGCTTGTGACTGTCTGCCTCTCCTTCTTGGCCTTCCAGACATACTTATGGCCTGTAGCTGCACTAAGCTGGGATATATATATATATATATATATATATATATATATATATATATATATATATATATATATATGTACTGATACTGCAGCTAGCAAAATCAACTGCCTGCCTGTAGTATGAGAACACTACCAACCTTCTACAGGTAGCTTCAGCTGAACACTGTGCAGAGCTCGCAAAAAACTAACTTGTAGCTTTTTTAGCTGTCTGCGGTAGTGATAGGATCAGGAAAACACCACCAACCTTCTACAGGTAGCTTTAGCTGAACACTGTGCAGAGTTTGCAAAAAAATAACTTGTAGGTTTAGCTGGACACTGTGAGGAGGACGCACAGCACTAACTTGTAGTTTTAGCTGAACACTGTGAGCAGGACGCACCGCACTAACTTGTAGGTTTAGCTGAACACTGTGAGGTGGACGCACCGCACTAACTTGTAGTTTTAGCTGAACACTGTGAGCAGGATGCACAGCACTAACTTGTAGTTTTAGCTGAACACGGTGAGCAGGACGCACCGCACTAATTTGTAGGTTTAGCTGAACACTGTGAGGTGGACGCACCACACTAACTTGTAGTTTTAGCTGAACAATGTGAGCAGGACGCACCGCACTAACTTGTAGGTTTAGCTGAACACTGTGAGGTGGACGCACCACACTAACTTGTAGGTTTAGCTGAACACTGTGAGCAGGACGCACCCTACTAACTTGTAGGTTTAGCTGAACACTGTGAGCAGGACGCACCCCACTAACTTGTAGTTTTAGCTGAACACTGTGAGCAGGACGCACTGCACTAACTGTAAATAGTCTAGCTGCCTGACTGTGGTACTAATAGGATCAAAAGAACACCAGCAATTTTCTTCAGGTAGCTGTAAATACTGTAACAAGACAAGCCTGCCTGTCAGTAAGAAGATAACAGGAACGGATCTAGCTGAACACTGTGAGCAGGACGCACTGCACTAACTGTAAATAGTCTAGCTGCCTGACTGTGGTACTAATAGGATCAAAAGAACACCAGCAATTTTCTTCAGGTAACTGTAAATACTGTAACAAGACAAGCCTGCTTGTCAGTAAGAAGATAACAGGAATGGATCTAGCTGAACACTGTGAGCAGGACGCACTGCACTAACTTGTAGCTTTAGATGAACACTGTGCAGAGGTCTCACTACACTAACTTGTAGTTTTAGCTGAACACTGTGAGCAGGATGCACCGCACTAACTTCTAGGTTTAGCTGAACACTGTGAGGTGGACGCACCGCACTAACTTGTAGTTTTAGCTGAACACTGTGAGCAGGACGCACCGTACTAACTTGTAGGTTTAGCTGAACACTGTGATGTGGACGCACAACACTAACTTGTAGGTTTAGCTGAACACTGTGAGCAGGACGCACCCCACTAACTTGTAGGTTTAGCTGAACACTGTGAGCAGGATGCACCCCACTAACTTGTAGTTTTAGCTGAACACTGTGAGCAGGACGCACTGCACTAACTGTAAAAAGTCTAGCTGCCTGAATGTGGTACTAATAGGATCAAAAGAACACCAGCAATTTTCTTTAGGTAGCTGTAAATACTGTAACAAGAAAAGCCTGCCTGTCAGTAAGAAGATAACAGGAACAGGTCTAGCTGAACACTGTGAGCAGGACGCACTGCACTAACTGTAAATAGTCTAGCTGCCTGACTGTGGTGCTAATAGGATCAAAAGAAGACCAGCAATTTTCTTCAGGTAGCTGTAAATACTGTAACAAGACAAGCCTGCCTGTCAGTAAGAAGATAAAAGGAACAGATCTAGCTAAACTGAATACAGTGTATATATATATATATATATGCAACACCTGGGATGCATATATATACACAATACACTGTAAGTGCAGCTAACTGACTGACTGTTCTGCCTAATCTATCTAACTCAAATCAAATGACACTGTCATCTCTGTCTATCTCTTTCAACGCCGGAACACACACTACACAGGGCCGCCGTGCAGGCGGCCTTATATAGTGTGGGGCGTGTACTAAATCCCCTGAGCCATAATTGGCCAAACCTCCTTGGCTTTGGCCAATTACGGCTTTCTGTTCAGACGGCGTTGTGATTGGCCAAGCATGCGGGTCATAGTGCATGCTTGGCCAATCATCAGCCAGCAATGCACTGCGATGCCGCAGTGAATTATGGGCCGTGACGCGCCACACAAATTTGGCGCTAACGGCCCATATCGTTCGCAATTCGGCGAACTGGCGAACAGACGATGTTCGAGTCGAACATGGGTTCGACTCGAACACGAAGCTCATCCCTAATTCTGTACAATACTTTGCAGGAAATGATCGATGTAGATAGAGAAGTAGCTGGTTACGCTTTCCATTGTCGCCAATATTGGTCTACCGGGGGGATGTGCGGAATCTTTTTGCACCTTAGGAAGATGGTAAAAGTATGGCCTTTTGTAAAAGTTATGTTTGAGGAATGCGGCCTCGGATGCTGTGACTATACCATCTGTTTCTGCTCGGTCTATTATGTCGTGTGCTTCAATAGAGAATTTGGGTAAAGAATCTCCAGAGAGTTTCTTGTATGTGGACGTGTCGGATAGGAGTCTGGTTGTTTCTAGCATATAGTCTGCACGGTTCTGGACTACGATACCTCCTCCTTTGTCTGCGGGCTTAATAACCAATTGTCTGTTGTTGGTGATGGCCACGAGCACAGCCTAATGAAGGAGCACGCATGCTCCGAACACGAAGCACCGCCCGCCTCACATCGTTCCCGGAAGTGTACATGCAGGACAGCACGGCGCTCCAAGGAAGATCCAGGACCAACATCCTAGCCGCCGGAGGATCCGAACACCCACGGCACCACTGGAACAGCCACCAGGACCCAGGTCACAGGATTCACATCCCAGGATCCTCTCCACTGGCCCGTGACACCCACATCCCCCGGGAACACGCGGATGACATTACTCTATATGCTGGTTTTTTAACTACTTAAATGTGAGTGTTTTTTATCCATTGAAATAAATACTTTTATCATACATGCTGCACTTAGAGGGTGCCGTCCTTCTCTCTTTTGTAACAAAAAGGTATCACAGATTCAAAAGTCAAAAAAGGGGGCATCAGGGACCGGCAAACCAAGTATTTGGATTGGAGCTGGAATATTTAAATAATGGTTATAGTTTATTTATTATAGTTATTTACATCCAATAAGGTAATAGTAAGGTTGCGTGCATGTGTGGTTTGGGGTAGTAAGTTATCTGACTGTCCTAGTCAAGACATGTACGCAGCTAAATTGAAAAGGAGGTGCAGGACATACATGACAGGGTGTAAGTAGCTTACAAAAAGGAATAGGTTAAGAAAAAGGGGGGTGTTTAAGGAAAGAACTTGTCTTACCAGATTGGAGGGCAGGATGAGATGAGGAGGAGTTGTATGAATAGTTCAGGATAGGGTGGAGCAGAGGACAGCAGTCTGGGGAAGAAGCGTGGTGGAATGTTCCCTCCCTCCCGCCCTAATGGGAGTGTTTCCTGTGTTTTGGAGTGGACTGCGGAAAAGGGTTAATTGCGGTTGGGTCCTTGACGATGGGTATAAAAACATGAGGAATTGAGAAAATGGTGGGACCCATCTCAGGTGTGGAGTCCTCCCGGTTGGTCTGGTTTCAGTCTAGACTACCAGGTAATAAGTTGGTGGGGGTCTGTGGTCAGTTAGTGAGTCCTCGAGACGATTTTGGCGGCTGGAGACAGATGCTAACAAAAAGGTATCTGTCAGGTCCCACACTTACCAGACAGGTGAGTCCACTTGGGCAGAGGGTAGGCTCCCTTACGTATCCGATTCGGGGCCCCTGGTAGAGTAGACAGGAGGCCACGAATGCGGAGTGGTATGAGGGCCTGAAGTAGAGTCCTGGAGCACAATGGTCTGGCAAGCAACCGGTGGATCTTCAGACTGGATAGAGCAGATGCTGGGCAGGATCTAGTCAGGCTGGTCACACACAGGCAGAGGTTGGCAACGGGCTGGCAGCAGCGGTACAAGAGGGTAAGGCAGAAACAAGGTCAGACAAGCCGGGGTCGGGTTCAGGCAGCAATCAAGGAAGGTCCAAAGGGTAAGCCGGGTCACAACGGGTAAACACTACGAGGATACAGGAACACAGGATGATCACGGAACAAGGTACAGAGCTGTTTGATCAGGCAGCACTGGGTCAGCATGGAGGCAAGCTTCAAATAGGCTGATTGGCGCCAAAACGCCGCGCACGTGCACGCGCCGATTCGCCAAAGCGCGCCGCGCCCCCGCACGCGCCCGAGTGCGCCCCCGACACCGGCGTGCACGCCCACCGAACCGGGTCGCGTCAAAAGCAACGCCCACAGGTGGACGCGCGCTAACGCGAACACGCGCTAGCGCGAACGCGTGTACGCACGAACGCCACCCCGCACGCCACGGTCGGCCAGCCCAGACACACCGGCGCCCCCAGGGGCACGCGCCCCAGCACGGACAGGAACGCGAGCGCCAACACGCCCCGGCGCCCAACCAGGTAACCTCTCTGACAGTGCCCCCTCCTCAAGGGCAGACTCCGGATGCCCAGCTGGGCCATCTTTGCGGGATGAGAGGTTTTGAAGGATTATAGAAGTTCGTTAGCATGTAAATTGCTTTCTGGCTCCCACGAATTATCTTCGGGACCATAGCCCCTCCATTTTACCAGATATTGTACCTGATTGCGCCTTCTTCTGCAATCAAGAATTGCTTCCACTTCAAACTCCTCTTCGCCATCAACCTCAATAGGTTTGGGTGGACCAATGCAACGACCAGGAAAGAAATTAGGAGTGACCGGTTTTAGGAGAGATACGTGGAATACTGGATGTATCCTCAGGGAATTAGGGAGGTCCAATTCAAATGCCACATTGTTGATCTTCCTTTTGATCAAGAAAGGATCCTAGATGGACAAGCTAACTTGAGATTCGCGGTGGACAGCCAGACAGAATTGCCAGGTTCTAGCACAAGTTCTCCCCGTCTCTTTCTATCAAAGATCTTTTTGTAGTCTTCCTGAGCCTTGGTCATGGTTTCCTGTAGCAATTTATTGTTGTTGGAGAAAAAATCCAAGGTCTCAGATACTGCAGGAACAGGGCATTCAGGAAATGCTCCAGGCAAGAAGGATGGGTGGAAACCGTAATTGGCATAGAACGGAGACTGATTAGTCGCTGAGTGTAATGAGTTATTATATGAAAACTCTGCGATGGGAAGCAGGGAGGCCCAGTCATCTTGGGAAAAAGCTAAAAAACAGCGGATGTATTGCTCCAAGGTTTGGTTCGTCCTCTCAGTTTGTCCATTGGACTGAGGGTGGTAGGCTGAGGAAAAGGACAACTCGATCTCAAGGGCACCACAAAGGGATCTCCAGAATCTGGAGGTGAACTGGACGCCTCTGTCTGAGACTATATTGGTCGGGACTCCATGTAGTCTGACGATTTCTTTGATGAAGATAGAGGCGGTCTCCATGGCTGAGGGGGTGCCCTTCATGGGGAGAAAATGGGCCATTTTAGACAACCTGTCTACTACGACAAAAATGGACGAAAAACCCTCTGATGGTGGGAGCTCAACGATGAAGTCCATAGAAATCATGGCCCAAGGTCTCTCTGGGACTGGTAATGGCTTCAGTAGGCCCCATGCTCTTGACCGGCTAGTCTTATTTCTGGCACACGTATCACAGGACTCCACATATGCCTTACAATCCCTGGTAAGATGAGGCCACCAGAAGGAGCGTTAGACAAGGTCAATTGTTTTCCGTGTGCCGAAGTGACCAGCAAGTTTGTGGTCATGGCACAAGCTTAGTACTCGTGCTTTCAGCTCCTCAGGGACCACAATCCTATTCTTGAACCAGAGCAGTCCATCCTTGGCACAGGCTTCAGCAGGTGGGGGCATTCTCAAGGAGGCTCGCCTGATTTGAGAAATTATGTCTTCCTGTAGAACTAGGAAATTTCCAGAAGGGAGAATGGTGTCTGGGGACAGGGTTCTTTCAGAGTCGAGAAACATTCGGGAAAGGGCGTCGGATTTGACATTCTTGGATCCAGGTCTGTACGTAATATGAAAAATAAATCGGGGAAAAAAAAGTGCCCATCTGGCCTGCCGGGGTTTTAATCTCTTGGCCGTTCTTAGATATTCTAAGTTTTTATGGTCTGTGTAGACCAAGATGGGATGTGCTGCACCTTCCAGGAGATAACGCCATTCCTCCAGAGCTGCCTTGATGGCCAGAAGTTCCCGATCACCCACGTCATAATTTTTCTCGGAAGGAGAGAGCTTACGTGAGAAGAATCCCACTGGGTACAGGAGTGCTTTGGCACCCTGTCTCTGAGACAGTACAGCTCCGACTGCAACTTCGGAAGCATCCACTTCCAGGACGAAAGGCAAGGCAGGATTGGGGTGCTTAAGAATAGTGGCTGAGGTGAACAACGCTTTGAGTCTTTCAAAGGCCTCTTGTGCTTTAGGGGTCCAGTGGAACCGGCATCCTTGTTTAATAAGTTCCGTAATGGGAGCTATGATTGAAGAAAATCCCTTGATAAACTTCCTGTAGAAGTTGGCGAAGCCAATAAAACGTTGTACTCCTTTTTTGTCAGTCGGTGCAGGCCACTCCAGAATAGCGGATACTTTCTGAGGATCCATTTTTATGCCATCAGGAGAGATGATCAAACCCAAGAACTGGATAGATTGGAGCTCAAATTCGCACTTCTCAAGTTTGGCGTAAAGCCCATGCTGTCTTAGCCGGGAGAGTACGGTTCGTACGTGTTTGCGGTGCTCCATCAGGGAGGCGGAGAAGACCAAGATATCATCCAGGTAAACGATGACATATAAATCCAGTAAATCATGAAAGACGTCGTTGACAAAATGCTGGAGTGTTGCCGGTGCGTTGCACAGACCAAAAGGCATGACAAGGTACTCATAATGACCAAATCAAGTACGAAAAGCTGTCTTCCACTCGTCTCCTTCTCTTATGCGGATCAAGTTATAGGCTCCACGGAGGTCTAGTTTAGTAAACACGGTAGCAGATCCTAACCTCTGAAATAGCTCAGGAACCAAGGGTAGCGGGTATCTGTTTTTTATGGTAATTTTGTTAAGCTCCCGGTAATCAATGCAGGGACGTAGGGAGTGATCTTTTTTTTCCACGAAGAAGATGCCTGCCCCAGCTGGAGACGTGGAAGGACGAATGAACCCTTTCTTCAGGTTTTCGTCTATGTAAGTTTTCAAGGTGCCCAGCTCCTGCTCAGTTAGAGGAAAGATCCTACCAAAAGGAACTTCGGTACCCGGTAGAAGTTCTATTGGGCAGTCATAGGATCTATGTGCTGGAAGGGTTTCTGCCCCCTTTTTACTGAACACGTCTAGGAAATCCCGGTAAGGTTCAGGAAGGTCTTGGTAGAGCTTAGTTTCAGAGTCCATGCACAGGCATTGGGAGGAGGTTGATGGGATTCCCCGTAAGCAGTTTTGTCTGCAATATTCAGAGGAAAACTGAACTTTGCCCGTAGCCCAGTTGATGCTAGGATTGTGGGCCTGTAGCCAAGGTATTCCTAGGATAATTGGGAAGAGAGGAGAGGAGATGACATCTAGGCGTAATAGTTCCTGATGTTCCGGGCCAATGGTGGCCAAAAGAGGAACCGTTTCTTGGGTGACGGGTGCGGAATGGAGGGTGGAACCGTCTGCTAGAAAAACTGCCAGTCCTTGGGCTTTAGTTTGAGTGGGGATGTGATGAGTTTCAACGAAGGTCCGGTCAATGAATCCACTGCATGCCCCCGAATCAATGATGACCGGTACTGGGATGTTCCTTCCAGGTAACTGTAAGACAATGGAGAGTGTTAAATGGCTACCGGCACTAGGTAGGACAGGTGCACACAATGAGGAGGACGGTAGACACTTACGTCTCTTATTGGGGCATGCTCTTGCAAAATGACCGGGCTCTCCACAGTACAAGCACAGGTTGAGTGTGCGTCTTCGTGTCTTCTCCTCCGGAGTCAGAGAGGGACGGAGCAGTCCCAACTGCATACGTTCCGAGCCTTCCTGGGCGGAAGCAGACGAGACCAATGGAGCTTGGTGCGGGGCACTAGGGACCCTGGGCAACATCCAGGTGAGACGTGGATGACCAAGGGATCTTTCAGAGCGTCTTTCCCTGAGGCGACGGTCAATTTGGATCGACAAATTGATGAGCTCCTCTAATGTCTGGGGAACCCCCACTCGTGCCAGTTCATCTTTTAGGGGATCTGATAATCCCAGCCGATATTGGTGACGCAAAGCAGCGTCATTCCACTCCGTGTCCGAGCTCCAACGCCTAAACTCCACGGCGTAATCTTCAGCCACTCTGCGACCTTGTTGGAGGGAATGCAAAGTGGCTTCAGCCGTTGCCGTTAGCTGAGGGTCCTCATACAGTTGAGACATGGCTAGGAAGAAATCACTCACGGAGTCAAGAGATTGAGCCTTTTGCTTCAGTAGATGGTGGGCCCAGGTTTGAGGTTCACCAGTCAGCAAGGATATGACGAACCCCACTTTAGTAGCTTCCAGGGAGAACGTACGGGGTTGCAGGGCAAAATATAGTTCGCACGCGTTGCGGAACGCCTGGAACTTACTGCGATCTCCGGAAAACTTTTCGGGTGTAGGTACCCTGGGCTCTGGTGGAAGCATCACTACAGAGGGTGCCGAGGCCGGGTTGGACGCTGCTCCTGAAGGAGAGGCTGAGAGGGCCTGGACCTGCCCTTCCAATCTGGTGTAGCCTTCCTGAAGGCTTTTAACAGCTTGAGTAAGGCCCGCTAGGTGCCTGCACAGTTCATCCATGGGGGAGGCCCCCTGCCCGGACTCAGTCATGGCTGCCTGATACTGTCAGGTCCCACACTTACCAGACAGGTGAGTCCACTTGGGCAGAGGGTAGGCTCCCTTACGTATCCGATTCGGGGCCCCTGGTAGAGTAGACAGGAGGCCACGAATGCGGAGTGGTATGAGGGCCTGAAGTAGAGTCCTGGAGCACAGTGGTCTGGCAAGCAACCGGTGGATCTTCAGACTAGATAGAGCAGATGCTGGGCAGGATCTAGTCAGGCTGGTCACACACAGGCAGAGGTTGGCAATGGGCTGGCAGCAGCGGTACAAGAGGGTAAGGCAGAAACAAGGTCAGACAAGCCGGGGTCGGGTTCAGGCAGCAATCAAGGAAGGTCCAAAGGGTAAGCCGGGTCACAACGGGTAAACACTACGAGGATACAGGAACACAGGATGATCCCGGAACAAGGTACAGAGCTGTTTGATCAGGCAGCACTGGGTCAGCATGGAGGCAAGCTTCAAATAGGCTGATTGGCGCCAAAACGCCGCGCACGTGCACGCGCCGATTCGCCAAAGCGCGCCGCGCCCCCGCACGCGCCCGATTGTGCCCCCGACACCGGCGTGCACGCCCACCGAACCGGGTCGCGTCAAAAGCAACGCCCACAGGCGGACGCGCGCTAACGCGAACGCGCGCTAGCGCGAACGCGCGTACGCACGAACGCCCGGACGCCACCCCGCACGCCACGGTCGGCCAGCCCAGACACACCGGCGCCCCCAGGGGCACGCGCCCCAGCACGGACAGGAACGCGAGCGCCAACACGCCCCGGCGCGCCCCGGCGCCCAACCAGGTAACCTCTCTGACAGTATCACAGATTCAACAGTTGAAGATGGGGTCGTCAGGGAGCGACAACCAAGTATTTGGATTGGAGCTGAAATATTTAAATAATGGTTATGGTTTATTTGTTTTTTGTTAATGAAAGGCCAAAAAGGCCATTTACATCCAATAAGGTGTCAGTGTCATTATTCAATAGTAATGGTAAGGTTGCGTGCATGTGTGGTTTGGGGTAGTAAGTTATCTGACTGCCCTAGTCATGGTTTAGATTAAAGTATATTCATGTGTTAGAATGGCCCAGACAAAGTCCAGACCTAAATCGCTGCTCACAGATGCTCTCCATCCAATCTGACAGAGCTTGAGCTATTTTGTGAAGAAGAATGGGCAAAAATGTCACTTTCTAGATGTGAAAAGCTGGTAGAGACATCCCCAAAAAGACTTTCAGCTGTAATTGCAGTGAAAGGTGGTTCTACAAAGCATTGACTCAGGGGGCGCCATACAAATGCACTCCACACTTTTTACAGATTTATTTGTAAGAAATTTGGAAAACAATTTATCATTTTCCTTCTACTTCACAATTATGTGCCACCTCGTGTTTGTCTATCACATAAAATCCCAATAAAATATATTTACGTTTTTAGTTGTAACATGACAAAATTTGGAAAATTTCATGGGGTGTGAATACTTTTTCAAGGCACTGTGAATATATATATAAATATATATACAGTGGGGACGGAAAGTATTCAGACCCCCTTACATTTTTCACTCTTTGTTATATTGCAGCCATTCGCTAAAATCATTTATGTTAATTTTTTTCCTCATTAATGTACACACAGCACCCCATATCGACAGAAAAACACAGAATTGTTGACATTTTTGCAGATTTATTAAAAAAGAAAAAATGAAATATCACATGGTCCTAAGTATTCAGACCCTTTGCTCAGTATTTAGTAGAAGCACCCTTTTGATCTAATACAGCCATGAGTCTTTTTGGGAAAGATGCAACAAGTTTTTCACACCTGGATTTGGGGATCCTCTGCCATTCCTCCTTGCAGATCCTCTCCAGTTCTGTCAGGTTGGATGGTAAACATTGGTGGACAGCCATTTTTAGGTCTCTCCAGAGATGCTCAATTGGGTTTAAGTCAGGGCTCTGGCTGGGCCATTCAAGAACAGTCACGGAGTTGTGAAGTCACTCCTTCGTTATTTTAGCCGTGTGCTTAGGGTCATTGTCTTGTTGGAAGGTAAACCTTCGGCCCAGTCTGAGGCCCTGAGTACTCTGGAGAAGGTTTTCACCCAGGATATCCCTGTACTTGGCCGCATTCATCTTTCCCTCGATTGCAACCAGTTTTCCTGTCCCTGCAGCTGAAAAAAACCCCCACAGCATGATGCTGCCACCACCATGCTTCACTGTTGGGACTGTATTGGACAGGTGATGAGCAGTGCCTGGTTTTCTCCACACATACCGCTTAGAATTAAGGCCAAAAAGTTCTATCTTGGTCTCGTCAGACCAGAGAATCTTATTTCTCACCATCTTGGAGTCCTTCAGGTGTTTTTTAGCAAACTCCATGTGGGCTTTCATGTGTCTTGCACTGAGGAGAGGCTTCCGTCGGGCCACTCTGCCATAAAGCCCCGACTGGTGGAGGGCTGCAGTGATGGCTGACTTTCTACAACTTTCTCCCATCTCCCGACTGCATCTCTGGAGCTCAGCCACAGTGATCTTTGGGTTCTTCTTTACCTCTCTCACCAAGGCTCTTCTCCCCCGATAGCTCAGTTTGGCCGGACGGCCAGCTCTAGAAAGGGTTCTGGATGTCCCAAACGTCTTCCATTTATGGATTATGGAGGCCACTGTGCTCTTAGGAACCTTAAGTGCAGCAGAAATTTTTTTTGTAACCTTGGCCAGATCTGTGCCTTGCCACATTTCGGTCTCTGAGCACTTCAGGCAGTTCCTTTGACCTCATGATTCTCATTTGCTCTGACATGCACTGTGAGCTGTAAGGTCTTATATAGACAGGTGTGTGGCTTTCCTAATCAAGTCAAATCAGTATAATCAAACACAGCTGGACTCAAATGAAGGTGTAGAACCATCTCAAGGATGATCAGAAGAAATGGACAGCACCTGAGTTAAATATATGAATGTCACAGCAAAGGGTCTGAATACTTAGGACCATGTAATATTTCAGTTTTTCTTTTTAATAAATCTGCAAAAATGTCAACAATTCTGTGTTTTTCTGTCAATATGGGGTGCTGTGTGTACAATAATGAGGAAAAAAAATGAACTTAAATGATTTTAGCAAATGGCTGCACTAAAACAAAGAGTGAAAAATTTAAGGGGGTCTGAATACTTTCCGTCCCCACTGTATATCTAAATATACCGTAGTTTGTAGACTCTATAACTTTCACTCAGACTAAATATTTTGATTTGGGTTATTTTTACCAAAAAAATGTAACAGACTACATTGTGGCCTAAATGTAAGAAGAAATATTAGTTGTTTGCAAAATTTTATAAAAGAAACTAAGAATTATGTGTTTTTTTCTAAATGTTTGGTATTTATTTCATTTATATTGCAAGAAATAAAAAAAAGTAGCGAATAAATACACCGAAAGAAAGCATTATTTGTGTGAAAAAATTATATACATTTTATTTGCGTACTGCGTTGGATGAACAAGCAATTCCCAGTTAAAGTAGCGCAGCGCTGAATAGCAAAAAAATGCCCTGGTCGTGAAGGGGCTAAACAGAGGTCAGGTGGCTAAACAAACAAAGTGAAAAAATTTTGTTGACTGAGATAAAACAAGATAAATCATTGTTTAGCAATATTTCTCTGACAATGAGAAAGGACACAATTTTAGAGAAAAAAAAGTTTATTTGCTCTGAAATATTTTTGAAACAAATGTGTGATGGACTGGACGCCCTAGGTAGCATTAGTTTATTTTATTGGCAATGCAAAATATTCCAGAAATAAAAGAATACCCAAATACCAATTGACAGAGATAAGTAGACGGAGAGAGAGCAGTCCACACTATAGAGTACTCTGCTTGGTCTTGTGTTTTGGCCAAATCAGGCATTGACTGAACATCGAATGATGTTATCAGTTGGGGTGATAAGCCACAGATATCCACTGTCGTAAGTGACGTGTTTGAATGCAAAGGAAAAGTCCAGCTGGGTCCAGGATGTTCCAGTTGGGTTGTTGGCATTGATTCCATTTCTAAAACAAAAATATTTCTGTTATACAACATAAAATGTAATATTAATGTAGCACCTTTTGTCCTAAACAGGGCTGCTAGTAGATTTCGTTGTGCTAGGTGGTAACTAGCCTGGCTAATTGGTAATCTTTGATCAAATGGTTTTCTCCTAAGCTTAGGTTTAACTGTGGTTTCTCCCTTTTGTCAATGAGTGGCACTGTTACCTTTGGCATTAGTATGATGAATTACAGTGGATTCAGGTTATGAGTGAGTATGCTTTTCCCAGCCAATCAGCAGGAGTTTCTTTGGCAGCTGAGACTGCGGAGTAAAGGTATTTATTCGGAGAGAGTAAGGTGATTGGGGTTCTTCTCACCTGGGCTGCAACCCCAGGTAGGTGTGTGTGGAGCAGCAGCCAAGCTGTAGGCCTGAAGCCTGAGGACTAACCACGTGTAAAGGGGCTCGGCCTGAGAGGAGCCTGATCATTCCTGGGAGGCAAGGGAGAAGTTGCTAGAGGGTCAACAACTCTTGCTGCAGGAGGCCAGTGTAAAAGGGATGGAGTTTTGAAGGAGTACCAGAGGGGACTGTGAAGTAGCTGGGAAAGCTTCAGGAGAGAACTCATTGAAGAAGTACAGTGGATAGCTGTGAGATAAGCTTGAGGGATCCAGCGGGTAGCTGTGAGCTGAGCTTGAGGATCTACAGTGGGATACTGTGAGTAAAGTTTTTGCTATAGGAGACAGCATTGCTACGAGATACAGATTGCTGCATTCAACTTAAAGGCCCTTTTTCTGTATTGCTGTCTGCCTAGTTCTATTTTTGTTCATGGAGTTTGCAAGTTTGCTATTGCATTTGCCTAAGGGTCCAGCGATGCGCGGGATCGAAGCCCCGCTCCCCCCCCTTCGCTCGGTGGTGCCGGCATTTTAACTGTGGATGCCCGGCTGTGGCTTCACAGCCGGGCACCCACTGCGCATGCGCGAGCCAGGCCGCGCCGCGAGGCGTCACTGGCCCCGTAATCATCTGGGACCGGTCACGTGTCCCAGATGATTGACAAGAGGGAGGGTGGAGAGGCGATCTCATTTCCTGCGCCGAGGGAAGTGATGTCACCAGCCCAGGCACCGAAGGAGGCAGACTACGAGGGACCCCCTAGCAACAGCCATTTAGAGGTGAGTAAAAAAAAAAATTTTCTCCAAATGTTTTTTTTTTATTTCTTTTAAGCACATTACTAATTTTTTTTTCTTTGGGGTAGAACTCCACTTTAACTACTTCAGCCACGGAAGGATTTACCCCCTTCCTGACCAGAGCACGTTTTACAATTTGGCACTGCGTCGGTTTAACGGAAAATTTTGAAAAAAAAACGATATATTCTACTATTTGTTATAAAAAAAAATACAATAAACTCAATTTAAGTCATACATTTAGTCCAACATGTATTCAGCCACATGTCTTTGGTAAACAAAATGTCAATAAGCATATATTTATTGGTTTGCGCAAAAGTTATAGCGTCTACAAACTAGGGTACATTTTCTGGAATTTACACAGCTTTTAGTTTATGGCTGCCTATCTCATTTCTTGAGGTGCTAAAATGGCAGGGCAGTACAAAACCCCCCCAAATGACCCCATTTTGGAAAGTAGACACCCCAATGATATTGCTGAGAGGCATGTTGAGCCCATTGAATATTATTTTTTTTGTCCCAAGTGATTGAATAATGACAAAAAAAAAAAAATTACAAAAAGTTGTCACTAAATGATATATTGCTCACACAGGCCATAGGCATATGTGGAATCGCACCCCAAAATACATTTAGCTGCTTCTCCTGAGTACGGGGATACCACATGTGTGGGACCTTTTGGGAGCCTAGCCGCGTACAGGGCCCCGAAAACCAATCACCGCCTTCAGGATTTCTAAGGGCGTAAATTTTTGATTTCACTCCTCACTACCTATCACAGTTTTGAAGGCCATAAAATGCCAGGACAGTTCAATCCCCCCCCCCCAAAAAGACCCCATTTTGGAAAGTAGACACCCCAAGCTATTTGCTGAGAGGCATGGTGAGTCCATGGAATATTTTATATTTTGCCACAAGTTGCTGGAAAATGACAAACTTTTTTTTTTTTTGCACAAAGTTTTCACTAAATGATATATTGCTCAAACATGCCATGGGCATATGTGGAATTACACCCCAAAATACATTCTGCTGCTTCTCCTGAGTATGGGGATACCACATGTGTGGCACTTTTTGGGAACCTAGCTGCGTACGGGGCCCCGAAATCCAAGCACCGCCTTCAGGATTTCGAGGGCATAAAATTTTGATTTCACTCCTCACTGCCTATCACAGTTTCCAAGGCCATAAAATGCCAAGATGGCACAAAACCCCCCAAATGACCCCATTTTGGAAAGTAGACACCCCAAGCTATTTGCTGAGAGGCATGCTGAGTATTTTGCAGCTCTCATTTGTTTTTGAAAATGAAGAAAGAAAAGAAAAATGTATTTTTTTTTTCTTTTTTCAATTTTGAAAACTTTGTGACAAAAAGCGAGGTCTGCAAAATACTCACTATACCTCTCAGCTAATAGCTTGGGGTGTCTACTTTCAAAAATGGGGTCATTTGGGGGGGGGGGGGGTTGTGCCATCTGGGCATTCCATGACCTCCGAAACTGTGATAGGCAGTGAGGAGTGAAATCAAAAATTTACACCCTTAGAAACCCTGAAGGAGGTGCTTGGCTTTCGGGGTCCCGTACGCTTCTAGGCTCCCAAAAAGTCTCACACATGTGGCATCCCCATACTCAGGAGAAGCAACAGAATGTATTTTGGGGTGTAATTTCACATATGCCCATGGCATGTTTGAGCAATATATCATTTAGTGACAACTTTGTGCAAATAAAAAAAAAAATTTGTCTTTTTCCCGCAACTTGTGTCACAATATAAAATATTCCATGGACTCGACATGCCTCTCAGCAAAAAGCTTGGGGTGTCTACTTTCCAAAATGTCATTTGGGGGGGGGGTTTGAACTGTCCTGGCATTTTATGCACAACATTTAGAAGCTTATGTCACACATCACCCACTCTTCTAACCATTTGAAGACAAAGCCCTTTCTGACACCATTTGTTTACATGAAAAAATAGTTTTTTTTCGCAAGTGAATTACTTTGAACCCCCAAACATATATATATTTTTTTTAAAGCAAAGGCCCTACAGATTAAAATGGTGGGTGTTTCATTTTTTTTTTCACACAGTATTTGCGCAGCGATTTTTCAAATGCATTTTTTGGGGAAAAAACACACTTTTTTTATTTTAATGCACTAAAACACACTATATTGCCCAAATGTTTGATGGAATAAAAAAGATGATCTTAGGCCGAATACATGGATACATACTTTAAAATTGCGCAAAAACGTGCAGTGGCGACAAACTATATACATTTTTAAAAGCCTTTAAAAGCCTTTACAGGTTACCACTTTAGATTTACAGAGGAGGTCTACTGCTAAAATTACTGCCCTCGATCTGACCTTTGCGGTGATACCTCACATGCATGGTGCAATTGCTGTTTACATTTGACACCAGACCAACGCTTGCGTTCGCCTTTGCGCGAAAGCAGGGGGGGACAGGGGTGCTTTTTTTTTTTTTTTTTTCTTTATTATTTTTTTTGCTTTTTTAATCTTATTTTTAAACTGTTCCTTTCATTTTTTTTAAATCATTTTTATTGTTATGTCAGGGAATGTAAATATCCCCTATGATAGCAATAGGTAGTGACAGGTACTCTTTTTTGAAAAATTAGACCCTAGATCTCTCTTCTGTCCTCAAAGCATCTGACTACACCAAGATCAGTGTGATAAAATGCTTTCCCAATTTCCCAATGGCGCTGTTTACATCCAGCAAAATCTAAGTCATGAAATGCTCGTAGCTTCCGGTTTCTTAGGCCATAGAGATGATTGGAGTCATTCTGGTCTCTGATCAGCTCTATGGTCAGCTGGTGGAATCAACGGCTGCATTCTCAGGATCCTTGTTGGGACAGGAGAGCCAGAGAAAAACACGGAAGACGGTGGGGGGGGGCATTGCCTCCCACTGCTTGTAAAAGCAGTCTAGAGGCTAATTAGCTGCTAGGATTGCTTTTACATGAAAGCCGACCGCTGGCTGAAAAGAATGATACCAAGATGATACCTAAACCTGCAGGCATCATTCTGGTATAACCACTCAAAGTCCGGCAACATACCAGTATGTTGCTGGTCCTTGTTGGGCATATATTGTAATCTTTTTTTTTCATGCAGCCTGTGGGCTGAACGAAAAAAAGAGATTGATCGGTGGGTATGCCCACCATTAGAATACCTCCCTTCATCCACCCATTTCTAATGATGGGCATACATGCACCATTTATATATGCCGAAGCATGGGGGCATCCCCAAAAGTTAGGAGCAAACCGCTCCTCTGCCCCTGCTGCCCCCATGCTTCGGCGTATATCACCTCCGCTGGAGTCACGGCTTTATATATCGTGGGAGCAAACGCTGTTGCTGTCAAGATAAATAAATCTGCGCTGCAGCTGAATGGTGTACCTGAAAACAAAAAAATGGTTAACAATAAAACACAGTAAACAGTAAAGTATAAAAAATTGCATACCTGAAAAGCAAACATGGTAAAACATAATAACAATAAAACATTGCAGAATAGAATACAGTAAAAAAGAGCAGAACAATAGAGAGAGAGAGAACAATAAAACAACAACTATTTTTGTTTTTTTATGTTATATATTTTTTTGTGTTTTTTTTTTTTACACTTTATTTTGTAACTGTAACTTTTAAAACTGTAAACCGGTTCCAGGTTCAGGTCTCTCAAAATGCGATGGCATCTTGGGAGACCCTGTGAAAGTGTGCCTAGTCTGTGCAATGCTGTACCCAACGCTAATACTCAACTAGTATATGGTAGCGTTCAAAACATTCACCAATGCAAAAACCAGGATTGTCAGGACAGGAGGGACAATAATAGTGGGTGTCACGCCTATATCCTGCTTCAGACACGACATCTTTTTTTGGGGGGTTCGTTGGGTAGGGGTACTTGGGAGGACATAAAGAAAATGCCTCTCATGCAGCCGACTGCATTTTGTTGGGGATGTGAATGGGGGAAGCACGGGCGCTGCAGAAGTGGTGGGTTCCCAATTAGGATTGGAGAATGCAGCAGGAAGGGCATTATGGGCACGATGGGCCTGTGTTTGTCTTCTTCTTGGTGGCAGCCGGACACTACTTGTGCTTGCCACCTCACCAGCTTGAACTGCACTTATGGGACTCGCCACATCACCAAGTGTTACTGCAGTGCTGGTTTGACTACGACCGGGGTGTACTAGGCCGCTGGTGCTTGCCAGTTCACCAAAACGCTACCAAAAAAACTGTTAGCGATCGCAGGGATCAGGCCTGACTCTGCGAATGCTGCAGTTCTGCGTTTAGTGTTTTGTAAGTGACAGTGATCGATCAATACTGCACTTGGGTGGGCTGGGCTGGGCCGGGCGGAGGAGCAAAACGCAGGTACTATCAGATATCTGGGCTGATCCCGCTAACACTGCATTTTTGGGAACCCTAAACTGCTGGGGATGCTAGTATAGATCTGATCGGATCAGATATTGATCCGTTCAGATACTATACCACTAAGGGAGGTGTATGGTGCGTGCGTGGGTGTTAGCGCTACTGGCACTAACCTGACGCTGCTTGGGGTGACGCAGACCCTATCTGACCCTAAAACCTAAGTTATATCACCGCTGGGCGATCAGGGGGCTAAACCTTTATTAGGTAATAAACGGCGGGTGCCCTGACACTATAAAAAATAAACTAACTAACCAGCGTCACCCGTAACAGTTATACGGTGATCACTGGTGAAAGGGTTAACTAAGGGACAATCAAGGGGTTAAAACCTTTATTAGGTAGTATATGGGGGTCCCTGACGCTATAAAAAGCTGACGGCGAACCTATATATTTACCTCCCTAACTAACGTCACCTGTGACACTAATAAGGCGATCAGAAAAACGATCGCTTAGTGACACTGGCGACAGGGGGTGATCACGGGGTTAAAACGTTATTGGGGGGGTTAGGGGGGTACCCTAGACCTAAAGGGGGCTAACCCTATCTGCCCTACCACTTATAACTGTCACAAACTGACACCAATGCAGTAATCAGAAAAAAAAAAAAACCTGCTTGGTGACACTGTGATGGGGGGGGGGGGGTGATTAGGGGGTGATCGGGGGGTGAAAAGTGTGCCTAGTGTGTTTTACTGTGTGTGTTGTGTTGGTGCACTCACTCAGATGTCTTCTCTACTCGGCTGCGGAACGGAAAATACCGAGCAGAGGAGAGATGACATCACTTCCTCTGCCGCTGTTTACTATACAGTAGCAGAGGAAGATTCTCATTCGTTGGGAGCGATCGCGAGGGGGTGGCCATGAATGAGGGGTCTCCCCCTCAGCCTGGATCGCTCCCCTAATGAAGCCGACCGCCTCGGGCACCGGGGAGGGCGCGATGCGCCCCCCGCCCGCGGGAGGCAGATCAGGTACCATGTACGTGATTTTGCCTGCTCGTGCCATTCTGCCGCAGTATATCTGCGTTAGGCGGTCGGCAAGTGGTTAAGAGAAATTAACTCTCTTTGTTAATTTTTTAAAAGTGACTGGCGCCCCTCTTTCCACCTTGCACTACACCACCATGCCTAGTAACCTGCACCCTGAGGAGGAATATCAGCCCTTCCTGACTCTGGAGGTCACCACCAGGCCTTTGGAGGTCGGGGAGAGCGCTACATTAAAAATAGCGTTTCCTCTAAGGAAAATTTTAGGGAATCCTGGCCATCTTCGGCATTAGTAGGATAAACTTTCCAGACTGACAAATGAAGGATGTATAAAACTACCGTTATTGGATGTATCATTTAATGCCTATGTTGAGGGTTCAAAAAGCACTATCTTATTTAAAAAGGGAACAAAATGTACCTAACATTATTGGGAGTATACACAGCAGTTGCTGAATTATATGTATTTGTCTAACTGGCTCATCCTCAACATTCACAATTAATACTTGTTTACCAAATTGACAGTTTTTTTTACACGTTGCCTTAATGCTACTGCATACATAGTTAAAAAAAATACCTTCTGTACACATCACCTGCTGGGTCAACACCGTACACGGAACCATCTGTGCCAACCTCTACCATCTCCAGAGCACCTTCAATCTGCTGCTGTTGTGTTCCCTGGCATGTGGTTGGGTCGAAATTGTGGCGGAAGTAAATAGTGTTGTTGCAGTTGACTCCCCAGCAACCCAGTGGACCACAGCTGTAATATTTCAGTGACCCCCCCAGTGGGATCCAGTGTAACAAAGAAGATCCTGAAACTGTGTCCCTCTGTGTCAAGCAGTAAATGATGTCTTGTGTATTCACTCCACTCATGAACTTATCACCACCAGCATCTACCTGCTTCAAAAGCCCTGTTGAAAAAAACACAACATTAGTCTATTAAATTGAGTGTAATGACAGAAAGAACATTAAAACAATAGTTAGATGGGCTTGGAACTCTCCTATGCAGTAGCATAGATCTCATTGCTGCTTAAAGCATGGTAGCCAAGTGTCCTCTTTGCAGAGCAGGCAACAATTAAGCAAAATGTCCTGTGCCACTTCAAGGCCAATGACATGTCTCACCAGACCGGGGAAACACAAAGTGGCCACAGCAGGGCAGTCATTTGTCCTTGTAGCAGGAAGATGTCCATCCAATCTTTACAGGATGGCTGGCATTTTCATTACAGTATCTGGTGTATCAAAAAGTAATTTATGAACTATAACAATTTCATAGAGGAGGATCATTGTAATTCCTCTCTGGTGATCTCTGTACATGGGATATTAACAAACTTTGTTGCAGATTCCTACCTTTTGTTATTTTGAAGAAATCCTTGTTTATTCCTCTGTGCACCTGTGAGTGAGTCTAATTGGAGGGGTTTTATTATTATCTACCAGCTGCTGCAGCTGTAGGGCTCTAAAGAGGAAAGTGGCATGGTCTGCATCCCTTTAGATGAGATTTCCTATTGGGAGTATCTTACCAAAAATTACATTTTTGTTGCAGGAGATGCCAAAAATCGGACTTGTATCTTAGTGTAGACTTCGGGGAAAATCAGTGAGCCAATCACACAAGCAGGAAATTATGTTTCTGGGGGCGTTCTGTACACATTCTGTGTACAGAACACCCCAAGGTGGCCATATTGCGTTTTACAGAAAATTACAGAGGCTGCAGATTGAAAAGGAAAGGTCATTTTTAATAACATTACAAACCAGTTTTTTGCTATAAAATGACTTAGAACCCCCAAACATTATACATTTTTTTCTAACATCCTAGAGAATAAAATGGTGGTTGTTGCAATACTTTCTGCCACACTGTATTTGCGCAGCGGTCTTACAAGCACACTTTTTTTGAAAAAATACATTTTTTTAAATTAAAAAATTAGACAACAGTAAAGTTAGCCCATTTTTATTTTATTGTGAAAGATAATGTTATGGCGAGTAAATTGATGCCCAACATGTCACGCTTCAAAATTGCGCCCGCTCGTGGAATGGCGACAAACTTTTACCCTTAAAAATCTCCATAGGCGACATTTAAAAAGTTCTACTGGTTGCATGTTTTGCGTTACAGAGGAGGTCTAGGGCTAGAATCATTGCTTCCACTCTACCGATCGCGGCGATACCTAACATGTGTGATTTGAACACCGTTTTCATATGCGGGTGCTACTCACGTATGCGTTCGATTCTGCATGCGAGCTTGGCGGGACAGGGAGTGTTAACATTTTTTTTTTTCTTATTTATTTTACCTTTTACTTTTTATTTTTACACTGTTTAAAAAAAAAAATGTGTCACTTTTATTCCTATTCCTAAGGAATGTAAACATATATTTTAATATAAAAAAAAGCATGACAGGACCTCCTAAATATGAGATCTGGGGTCAAAAAGGCCTCAGACCTCACACTAAAATGCAATAAAAAAAAAAAATGTCATGTAAAAAAATAAAAAAAGTAAAATGAGCCTTTAAGAACTACGGGTGGAAGTTACGTTTTGACGTCGCTTCCGCCCTGCAGTGTCATGGAGAAGGGTGGGGGCCATCTTCCCCTCACTCGCTGCCAACAAATCCGGTAAGCGGCGGAGGGCACCGGGTTGCGGCGGGAGGGGGGGCCCTCTCCTGCCGCCGATAAAAGTGATCTTGCGGCGAATCCGCCGCAGAGACCACTTTTATCTTGTACCGGACCGCTGGTCGAACACGGGGATACTGGGGTTATGGCAGCAAGCTGCTGTCATAACAACAATATCCGTCCCCAAACGTACATCGGTGTGCGGCAGTCCGGAAGTGGTTAATTATAAGTGCATTACCATTTGTAGTTATTTCTTAGCTTCTTTGCAAAGTCCCACAAATACCCAAAAATTATGGCAACAAAGTCTTCCTAATGAAACTTAGTGTGATGACGTGTGATAATAATGCTGCACTGCTCCTGGATTTAGAGCAGAGTTGCCACTTACATGTTGGCTGTGCCTGCTTTCTCCACAGTGGGATAAAAAGTGTTTCTGGGCAATGGACTATCAACATTGTCACTGCTGATATACACAAGACTATAGCTTGTCATTCAGCACCTGGCCACACCTAGTCCCGCCCACCGCTTTCTGGAGTGACAGCTCTGCCTCTGCTGCTGAACCCCTCCCACTGTGAGCTGCAGTGTCTGGGAGGGGGAGCGTATGAGACACAAATGAAGAAGGATTTGGCTCAGTCAGGGAAGGTAAAGGAAGTTTTTTTGCTTATTTTATGAGGTTTGTGCATCAAATCGTAACTGGCTTTGGTACTTGTATAGACTCTAATACAGGAGTCTTCAGTTACATAGTAGGTGAGGTTGAAAAAAGACACAAGTCCATCTAGTCCAACCTATGTGTGTGATTATATGTCAGTATTACATTATATATCCCTGTATGTTGTGGTCATTCAGGTGCTTATCTAATAGTTTTTGAAACTATCGATGCTCCCCGCTGAAACCACCGCCTGTGGAAGGGAGTTCCACATCCTTCCTGCTCTTACAGTAAAGAACACTCTATGCAGTTTAAGGTTAAATCTCTTTTCTTCTAATTTTATTGAGTGGCCACGTGTCTTGTTAAACTCCCTTTCGTGGAAAAGTTTTATCCCTATTGTGGGGTCACCAGTATGGTATTTGTGAATTGAAATGATATCCCCCCTCAAGCGTCTCTTGTTCAGTTGTGCTTTAAATCTACATGCGCAACTCCACATTCCATCCAGACTCAGGAGCGCACAAGAGTGAAAAGCAGGAAACAAAATACAGCGCATTATATTTTTTAGGGAATGAAAGGAATGCTTCTATGGACAGTACTTTCTAAAAAAAAGCAGAATATCTTAATATTATGTTGATGATATACATATGTATTAGATATGCTCATATCTGGCGCGTAATATATCAAAGATTATTTTATTTTTACCATTTACAGGCATCCATTCTTTGCCTTTCATTTTAAAGATTTTGTTCTCTCTGTTCACACCCCAAACTCCAGCAGGTCCAACAGAAACATGGATGAGCTTCCCAGGAACGAGTTTCCAGTTATTGTCTACCCATTGGTAAACTTCATCATTACTGTTCACACCGTACACTTGACCAGCGCCGGCATCAATCTGTTTAAGTTGCTTCGACATTAGTGTGCACTGAAGACCTGAATTCAAGAAAAATCATATAATTGAATACATATACTTTACATGCATAATAGAATATACAGTATATAAATGTATAATATACAGCACAAACGGGAGTGACAAAAATCTTTTATTTATTTTTTGAATATTTAAAAATTTACAATTTGCAAATGCTTACATTTAACATACCATATTTATCGGCGTATTACACGCACCTTCATTCCAAGAGGGAAATATCAGGAAAAAAATAAAACTTTGAAGCAAAATAAGGGACAGTGCCCATCAATTTAGCCTTATTAGTGCCCATCTGCAGCCTCACCAGTGCCCATCAATGCAACCTCACCATTGCCCATCAATGCATACTGATCAGTGTCCATCTGCAGCCTCATCATTGCAGCCTGATTAGTGCCCATCTGTAGCCTCACCAGTGCCCATCAATGCAGCCTCACCAGTGCCCATCAATGCAGCCTGATCAGTGCCCATCAATGCATCCCGACCACTATCCATCTGCAGCCTCACCATTGCAGCCTGATCAGTGCCCATCTGTAGCCCTACCAGTGCCCATCAATGCAGCCTCACCATTGCCGATCAATGCAACCTGATCAGTGCCCATCAATGCATCCCGATCAGTATCCATCTGCATCCCCACCATTGCAGCCTGATCAGTGCCCATCTGTAGCCTCACCAGTGCCCATCAATGCAGCCTCACTATTGCCCATCAATGCAGCCTGATCAGTGCCCATCAATGCAGCCGGATCAGTGTCCATCTGCAGCCTCACCATTGCAGCCTGATCAGTGCCTATCTACAGCCTCACCATTGCCCATCAATGCAGCCTGATCAGTGTCTATCTGCGGCCTCGCCATTGTCCATCAGAGCAGTCTGATCAGTGCCCATCTGGAGCTTCACCATTGCGCATCAATGCAGCCTGATCAGTGCCCATCTGCAGCCTCAACATTGCTCATCAGTGCAGCCGGATCAGTGCTCATCTGCAGCCTCACCATTGCCCATCAATGACGCCTGATCAGTGTCCATCTGCAGCCTCACCATTGTACGGAGATTAGAGACGCCGGATTACACAGATCGTTTACTTGGCAGCCAATGTAATACGAAGTCCCGCCTCCTGGACTGACTCCTATGATAGACAGAACATTGGTCCAATGCCAGGGCATGTGACATCTATGATAGGAGCTGGCCCAAGAGGCAGGACTTGGTATTACAGCGGCTTCCGAGTAAACGGGAGATCCCCGCTCTGTGTAATACAGCGGCGCTTGCTCCCCCCTTCCCCTCTGAGGCAGCACAATATTGGTGTATAACACGCACACATCATTTTCACTCTATTTTCAGGGTTAAAACAGGGTTGTACGCAGATAAATACGGTAATTTGTTTTATGCCAAGGCAGTGCGCACGCACGCATGGGGGGTGGGGGGCAGCCGGTCATCTCGCCCCACGTGCGACATTTAGGGTGGCGCCAAATTATTCCTCCTCTGACCTGTGGGGGTCTGTGCTGCAGCTTATTGCCTCCCTCAGCCCCTACACCTCGGATGAGGCATTCGGGCATTCCTCTCCGCTGCACCCTATTCCAACTCACCCGCCCCGGGACTCCTTCGGTCCAGCCTGTTCCTCTGGTGCGGCCTGTGTGTGAGAACAGTGGAGGGGGAGGGGGGATGCTTGGTGCAGTTCATCGCAGAGGTGCAGTGACTGTTAGCTTCCGATGAGGGACACCAAGGAGTGGCTGGGTGGCGGGACTCCTAAACAATACTGCCCGTCCAGTGCTGGGGAGAGCTCTGATCAGACGGACTATGAGGCTATGGAGAAGTTAGGAGGATGATGGATCAACTACATTGAACTGTGTGGGGGATAGGAGGGGTGTGTGAGTAGTGCAGGAAGTAGGAATCAGGTAGGTCAGTGTAGTGGGCAGGTAGGTCAGTGTAGTGGTCAGGTAGGTCAGTGTAGGGGTCAGGTAGATCAGTGTAGTGGTCAGGTAAGTCAGTGTAGGGGTCAGGTTGATCGGTGTGGTAGGAAGGCAGGTCAGTGTAGGGGTCAGGTAGGTCAGTGTAATTGTCAGGTTGGTTAGTGTATTGGTCAGGTAGGTCACTATAGTGGTCAGGTAGGTCAGTGTAGGGGTCAGGTAGGTCAGTGTAGTGGGCAGGTAGTTCAGTGCAGTGGTCAGGTAGGTCAGCGTAGGGTCATTTTGGTCAGTGTAGTGGGCAGGTATGTCAGTGTAGTGGTCAGGTAGGTCCACTTAAAGGCTTGTTCACACTATAAGTGTAGCACCCTGGAGTTTAGTCAGGGAGCTCCTCACAAATTTACTTGCCAAGAGTAGTTATCTTGGTCGATTGATAGAGATCTATTAATTTCGCCCTAAGTTTGGCCTTGTTGCACTTTTCTCTTCTACCACTAGATGGCCGAGTACTTGGTGGTACTAGATATGAGAAGGGCAACTCAAGGTCAGGTTATGGGTATATGGGGTATGTCAGCCAATGGGCAGGGGTTTTCTTGAATCCCTTGGCCTGCTGGGAGAACCTATATATTTGGGTCAGGTCAGGTGATCTATGTTCTGTAAATGAAGAATGCGCTGCGCCTGGGGATATATCTGAGTATCTAAAATCCTAAGTGTGAATCGAAAATAATAATAATATAAAGTGCAAATCACAGAGAGTATAAAACTAAAATCACTTGCTGTATGGATCTTATAACCATGTACACCAAAGTGCCGTATACATTAAATCACAAAGTGCAATGTGCATATAAAGCATACCTAAATCATGCGATATAACCATGACAATATAGATCTAAAACCATCTGTGATTAAATGTATGAAATATCAAAAATCCTTGAATAGGTGTGCATACTGAAAAAGTGTTATACATATAACACATAAAAAGTCCAAATGTGATTATAAAAGTGAGGGTGAAAAAAATAATAAAAATTAAAAAAATAAAATAAAAAACACATATAAAATAAATAAATCACACGTGTAGAAAAATAGAACTATAATCGTCCTTATTGTGGTATTGAAATCACAGTCGTGAAAAAATCTTCCAATCCAACAGCGTGAAGTGACAGAGTTCCGGCAAAAATCAATATACTAGTGATGTTTTAAAGAAAAAGTTCCAGTATTGAATCAAACGTGCCCAAAAACATGCCGTGAAGTGCCTTGGTGACCCCCAATGTGATTGCGCTCACCTTGGAGAGTGTGACACAGTGTTAAATTGTGTCAATACACGCTTTTGGAGCCACCTCTGGGCTCAGTGATTGGTACAGCTGATTCCCCAAACAGATTCGTTATGGCTCCACTCACATCATATCATGGAAAAGAGAAAGGCTAATATAGTATAATACCGTAAGATAATTATATTAGAATGACATCCAATCCCCACAGTGGGGTACTCACATTTATAAGGTGCTCATGTGCACCAAACATAACAAGCGAAAAGGGGAGGGGCCAGGACGGAGCGATCAGCACAGAGCTGGGTTGTGGAGCTCTCACACCCCGCAGCACGCCGCACAGCCCTTTTTTTCGCTTGTTATGTTTGGTGCACATGAGCACCTTATAAATGTGAGTACCCCACTGTGGGGATTGGATGTCATTCTAATATAATTATCTTACGGTATTATACTATATTAGCCTTTCTCTTTTTTATGATATGATGTGAGTGGAGCCATAACGAATCTGTTTGGGGAATCAGCTGTACCAATCACTGAGCCCAGGGGTGGCTCCAAAAGCGTGTATTGACACAATTTAACACTGTGTCACACGCTCCAAGGTGAGCGCAATCACATTGGGGGTCACCAAGGCACTTCACGGCATGTTTTTGGGCACGTTTGATTCAATACTGGAACTTTTTCTTTAAAACATCACTAGTATATTGGTTTTTGCCGGAACTCTGTCACTTCACGTTGTTGGATTGGAAGATTTTTTCACGACTGTGATTTCAATACCACAATAAGGACGATTATACAGGTAAAAGCCAGTAAATTAGAATATTTTGAAAAACTTGATTTATTTCAGTAATTGCATTCAAAAGGTGTAACTTGTACATTATATTTATTCATTGCACACAGACTGATGCATTCAAATGTTTATTTCATTTAATTTTGATGATTTGAAGTGGCAACAAATGAAAATCCAAAATTCCGTGTGTCACAAAATTAGAATATTACTTAAGGCTAATACAAAAAAGGGATTTTTTAGAAATGTTGGCCAACTGAAAAGTATGAAAATGAAAAATATGAGCATGTACAATACTCAATACTTGGTTGGAGCTCCTTTTGCCTCAATTACTGCATTAATGCGGCGTGGCATGGAGTCGATGAGTTTCTGGCACTGCTCAGGTGTTATGAGAGCCCAGGTTGCTCTGATAGTGGCCTTCAACTCTTCTGCGTTGTTGGGTCTGGCATTCTGCATCTTCCTTTTCACAATACCCCACAGATTTTCTATGGGGCTAAGGTCAGGGGAGTTGGCTGGCCAATTTAGAACAGAAAAACCATGGTCCGTAAACCAGGCACGGGTAGATTTTGCGCTGTGTGCAGGCGCCAAGTCCTGTTGGAACCTGAAATCTCCATCTCCATAGAGCAGGTCAGCAGCAGGAAGCATGAAGTGCTCTAAAACTTGCTGGTAGACAGCTGCGTTGACCCTGGATCTCAGGAAACAGAGTGGACTGACACCAGCAGATGACATGGCACCCCAAACCATCACTGATGGTGGAAACTTTACACTAGACTTCAGGCAACGTGGATCCTGTGCCTCTCCTGTCTTCCTCCAGACTCTGGGACCTCGATTTCCAAAGGAAATGCAAAATTTGCTTTCGTCAGAAAACATGACTTTGGACCACTCAGCAGCAGTCCAGCTCTTTTTTTCCTTAGCCCAGGTGAGACGGTTTTCGCGCTGTTTCTTGGTCAACAGTGGCTTGACACGAGGTATGCGGCAGTTGAAACCCATGTCTTTCAAGCGTCTCTTGGTGGTGGATCTTGAAGCACTGACTCCAGAAGCTGTCCACTCCTTGTGAATCTCCCCCACATTTTTGAATGGGTTTTTTTTCACAATCTTGACTAGGGCGTGGTGATCCCTATCGCTTGTACACTTTTTCTGACCACAGTTTTTCCTTCCCTTTGCCTCTCTATTAATGTGTTTGGACACAGAGCTCTGAGAACAGCCAGCCTCTTCAGCAATAACCTTTTGTGTCTTTCCCTCCTTGTGCAATGTGTCGATGGTCGCCTTTTGGACAGCTGTCAAATCTGAAGTCTTCCCCATGTTTGTGTAGGCTTCAGAACTGGACTGAGAGACCATTTAAAGCCCTTTGCAGGTGTTTTGAGTTAATCAGCTGATTAGTTTGTGGCACCAGGTGTCTTCAAAATTTAACCCTTACACAATATTCTAATTTTGTGACACACGGAATTTTGGATTTTCATTTGTTGCCACTTCAAATCAACAAAATTAAATGAAATAAACATTTGAATGCATCAGTCTGTGTGCAATGAATAAATATAATGTACAAGTTACACCTTTTGAATGCAATTACTGAAATAAATCAAGTTTTTCAAAATATTCTAATTTACTGGCTTTTACCTGTAGTTCTATTTTTCTACACGTGTGATTTATTTATTTTATATGTGTTTTTTATTTTATTTTTTTAATTTTTATCATTTTTTCACCCTCACTTTTATAATCACATTTGGACTTTTTATGTGTTACATGTATAACACTTTTTCAGTATGCACACCTATTCAAGGATTTTTGATATTTCATACATTTAATCACAGATGGTTTTAGATCTATATTGTCATGGTTATATCGCATGATTTAGGTACGCTTTATATGCACATTGCACTTTGTGATTTAATGTATACGGCACTTTGGTGTACATGGTTATAAGATCCATACAGCAAGTGATTTTAGTTTTATACTCTCTGTGATTTGCACTTTATATTATTATTATTTTCGATTCACACTTAGGATTTTAGCTACTCAGATATATCCCCAGGCGCAGCGCATTCTTCATTTATAGTTTATCGCACGGTCATGAATACGTGATCTGCGTCTGCAGCCGGGTATTTATTCGGTTGGTTCTCTACTGAGGCATTGGATTATTGTGGCTCGCAAGATTTTTTCCATAGATCTGTGTTCTGTGCCACCTGGATGGCTGTCTGGGTGGACGTGTGTCGTATGCCCGGGGCTGCTAGGCTGGAGATTGGGCCTATCCTGGGGGCATCTGGCTGCTAGGCTGTGTGAGGGCCTATCCAGAAGTGAGAGAGCAGCGCAGGGTTGGGATTGCGGCTTGCAGTCCAACCAGAAGTGACGGTTCTGCCGCCCGGAGAACCTGTCAGTGGTCGGAGGTAGAAGGGAAGCTGTCACCACGAAGGGACCAACCACCTTTACAAGGGACCACAGTGAGTAACTAAAGCAAGTACCGGAACCATATTCTCACCGAAAGGGCACGGTGGAGAATAGGGAAACTTCAGGCGGTAATCAAGTCAGGGACCCAACCAGCAGAGGACACGCTTGCAGAGCAGCCTTGTGTGTCAAGACAGGGACCGAGACGGTTAGCAGGCGTGAAGCTTGAGAAGTATCTGGAGTGCTATACTAGGGACCCAGTAGAGAAGGTGACGCTTGAGGAGATTCCACCAGTGAACCACCAGTGAATCAGAGGGTCTAGTGAGAGACCAGGAGCTTAGTATTGAAGAACTACAAGGAACAGTTGTAGTGGAGCTGAAAGAACTGTTGTGTTTGAGGGAACTGTTAAAGGACTGTTACCATAGGAGACAGCATTCCTGCAAGTGCAGATGTGGCTTCTGGCTGGGGCCATTCCCTGCACAGCTGTCCTCCTATTCAAGTCTCTGAGTCTGCCAATGGAGTTTGCAACTATCTAAGAGTGTCCTGGCCCTAACCCTCTTTCCCCCAAAAATATATAAAAAGGACTGTCAAAAGAAATAAAACCTCTTTTACATCCAAGAAGTACCTGAGGCCCAATGACTTTTATCATCTTTGCACCCACTTTGCCTCACAAACCACTACATATTGAAGGATGTCAGCAATCTTTGGACTTGGAGGTCCTCATTAGACTGAAGGAGGCCGGAGACCTTGCTACATAAGAAAATCGGGCGAACATTTTTGTCCAAAGAATTTCCGTAGGATTTACGAATAGTGTGTACACAACTTTCCACAGCCGATTCCGAATTTTTGTGCAAAAATTCCCGAAGGGACAAACTCCAAATATTTTCTCGTACGGGAACAGATCAAATGATTTTTGTTTAATGTGTATCGTTTTCGTATGATTTTCATGCAAGAAAAATCAGAAAAGAAAGACATAATCAGAAATAATAAACAACAAAAAAAAAAACTTTTGTCTACGAGAATTTTCTTACAAAATTTTGTTCATCGGTTCCGATTAGCTGTGAAACAATGAGGAAAATTGGACAATCGTTCGCCCAATTTTCTTATAGTGTGTACCCCACTTATGGCTCTGAGCTCTGATATTGCTTAAAATCTGACCGTCTCTGTGTCTGTGTCTGTAATGTAAAGCTTGTACAGTGAGGACGGAAAGTATTCAGACCCCCTTAAATTTTTCACTCTTTGTTATATTGCAGCCATAGGCGTGCGCACAGGGTGTGCCGGGTGTGCCCAGGCACACCCTAATCCCCCCATGCGCATTAGTGTTATCATTCTGTGTAGCAACAGAAACATCGGAAAGATCTCCCTCTTGCTGGCTCTGCCATAAGAGAAGTGTTTATTTATTTTTTTTGCACTGTGCCAGCAGGGAGATCAATGTGCCGGAGTCATATATATGTAGATACATACACATACATGTGTGTTTGAGCTTAAGGGTGCACACCCTAATGCATTAGGCTGCGCACACCTATGATTGCAGCCATTTGCTAAAATCATTTAAGTTCATTTTTTTCCTCATTAATGTACACACAGCACCCCATATTGACAGAAAAACACAGAATTGTTGACATTTTTGCAGATTTATTAAAAAAGAAAAACTGAAATATCACATGGTTCTAAGTATTCAGACCCTTTGCTCAGTATTTAGTAGAAGCACCCTTTTGATCTAATACAGCCATGAGTCTTTTTGGGAAAGATGAAACAAGTTTTTCACACCTGGATTTGGGGATCCTCTGCCATTCCTCCTTGCAGATCCTCTCCAGTTCTGTCAGGTTAGATGGTAAATGTTGGTGGACAGCCATTTTTAGGTATCTCCAGAGATGCTCAATTGGGTTTAAGTCAGGGCTCTGGCTGGGCATTTAAGAACAATCACTGAGTTGTTGTGAAGCCTAAGAGCACAGCGACCTCCATAATCCCTAAATGGAAGACGTATGGGACGACCAGAACCCTTCCTAGAGCTGGCCGTCTGGCCAAACTGAGCTATCGGGGGAGAAGAGCCTTGGTGAGAGAGGTAAAGAAGAACCCAAAGATCACTGTGGCTGAGCTCCAGAGATGCAGTCGGGAGATGGGAGAAAGTTGTAGAAAGTCAACCATCACTGCAGCCCTCCACCAGTCGGGGCTTTATGGCAGAGTGGCCCGACAGAAGCCTCTCCTCAGTGCAAGACACATGAAAGCCCGCATGGAGTTTGCTAAAAAACACCTGAAGGACTCCAAGATGGTGAGAAATAAGATTCTTTGGTCTGATGAGACCAAGATAGAACTTTTTGGCCTAAATTCTAAGTGGTATGTGTGGAGAAAACCAGGCACTGCTCATCACCTGTCCAATACAGTCCCAACAGTGAAGCATGGTGGTGGCAGCATCATGCTGTGGGGATGTTTTTCAGCTGCAGGACAGGACGACTGGTTGCAATAGAGGGAAAGATGAATGCGGCCAAGTACAGGGATATCTTGGACGAAAACCTTCTCCAAAGTGCTCAGGACCTCAGCCTGGGCCGAAGGTTTACCTTCCAACAAGACAATGACCCTAAGCACACAGCTAAAATAACGAAGGAGTGGCTTCACAAGAACTCTGTGACTGTTCTTGAATGGCCCAGCAAGAGCCCTGACTTAAATCCAATTGAGCATCTCTGGAGAGACCTAAAAATGGCTGTCCACCAACGTTTACCATCCAACCTGACAGAACTGGAGAGGATCTGCAAGGAGGAATGGCAGAGGATCCCCAAATCCAGTATTAGACAGGTATCTGCACCCACTTCCGGGAATAGACTCCCACGGGAGTCACGCCCCCTCCCGCACTGGCCCGCTGTCTCCTGGGAAACACCCAGGTCCCAGGAGATAGCAGGGACCACTTAGGACGCGCAGAGCGATTCGCGCATTGAAGCCGCAACGCTTCACTTCCTTATTCCCTCACCGAGAATGGCGGCGGCAGAAGCCGAGAGCCAAGCTATGGCTCGACTTCGACTGCCGACATCGCTGGACTCCAGGACAGGTGAGTGTCTATTTATTAAAAGTCAGCAGCTGCAGTATTTGTAGCTGCTGGCTTTTAATATTTTTTTTCAGGTGGACTCCCTCTTTAAATGATTTTAGCAAATAGCTGCAATATACCGTATATACTCGAGCATAAGTCGTTCCGAATTTACTACAAAAAAAATGGGAAAAACTTATTGACCCGAGTATAAGACGAGGGTGAGAAATGCACAGCTACTGTAAGTGGAAAAGAGGGTCAACAATGCCCATTTGCAGCATCACTGTGCCCATTTGCATGCCTCACTGTGCCCATTTGCAGCCATAGGTCCCCTGAACTTCAAACTCGGTAGTTAAGGGTTCCTAGATGCCCCCTAGCTGCAGCCAAAATTTGGGGTCTCTGAACCCAAAGGGTCCTGAAATTACATTGCTGCAGATAGACACAGTTGACCGAATTTGGGGCCCTGTATCTCGGGGCCACTTAGTGCTAGGAACCCCAAATTTGGTGTGCAAACCCAGAGGAACTAGCTCCATAAAATTACCAAAGCTGGGGTTCCTAGCACCAAGTGGCCCCGAGATACAGGGCCCCAAAAATCAGTTCACTGACTTTTCTGCAGCAGAGAATGACATTTTCCGAACCGCTTTTGGGGCCCCGTATCTCAGGGCCACTTAGTGCTATGAACCCCAGCTTTGGATATGTTATGGTACCAGTTCCACTGGGTTTGCACACTAAATCTGGGGTTCTTAGCACCAAGTGGCCCTGAGATATGGGGCCCCAAATTCGGTTCAGAAAATCTCAAGCACTTTTCTTCAGCAGAGAATGACAATTTCCGATCCGATTTTGGGGCCCCGTATCTCGGGGCCACTTAGTGCTAGGAACTACATCTTTGGATATGTTGTGGTACCAGTTCCACTGGGTTTGCACACCAAATTTGGGGTTCCTAGCACCAAGTGGCCCTGAGATACGGGGCCCCAAAGTCGGTTCAGAAAATGAAATTTTTTGCTGCAGAAAAGTGCTTGACTCAAGTATAAGTCGAAGGGGGCACTTTCAGCACAAAAAAAATGTGCTAAAAAATTCGACTTATACTCGAGTATATACGGTAACAAAGAGTGAAAAATTTAAGGGGGTCTGAATACTTTCCGTCCCCACTATAGATGCCGGGACAGGCAAAAAAAATGAATAACTGGCTAAAACTTTGTATGCTGCACAAAGAATAGTGAGACCTGAGTCCAGGTGCAGCAAATTTATCAAAGACAGTGTAGATATCTCACATTCTGAACATGCAAGAGCCAAAAAATGGCAGTGAGGTTTGTAAGTATCCAGTATTTGTAAAAAAACTCTTTTGGAACGACTTGCCCTTTAAAAGAATCATGAACTAGGATGGCTGTATTCGATCTGCAATATAATATGCAATATGTAATACCATTGCAAAGTGCAAGGATGTACAGTAACCCAAGGCAACCAATCAGAAATCACAAAACCACTTGCCATCCAGGTCATTTCTGACACTTTACTTCTACATGTAAATAATATACTTTTTTTGCTAGAAAATTACTTAAAAACCCCAAACATTGTATATTTTTTTAGCAGTATTTGCACAGCAGGTTTTCAAACGCAATTTTTTGGGAAAAAAAACACTTTCATGAATTAAAAAAAATAAAACACTAAAGTTAGCCCAATTTTTTTGTATAATGTGAAAGATGATGTTACGCCAAGTAAATAGATACCTAACATGTCATGCTTTCAAATTGCCTCTGCCCGTGGAATGGTGGCAAACTTCAGTGCATAAAACTCTCCATAGGCGGTGCTTTAAACACCTTTACAGGTTACCAGTTTATAGTTACACAGAGGGTCTGATACTAGAATTATTGCTCTCGCTCTGACGTTCGTGACAATACCTCACATGTGTGGTGCGATCGCCGTTTACATATGCATGCAATAGTAACGTATGTGTTCACATTTGTGTGTAAGCACGGTGGGACGGGGGAGCTTTACATATTTTTTTTTTACAATTTTTTTTTTTGCACTTTTTTTTTGTACTAACTTTATTGCTCTTAAAAGGGATGAACACCATCCCTTGTGACAGCATGGGCCGTGACAGGTCCTCTTTATGGAGAGATCTGGGGTCTGGCCTCCCATGCAGCCGATCAGACACAGATCGGTCTGATTGGCTGCTTTCCTGGCCGCTGGTGGTCAGGTAAACAAAGGGGCGGGACTGGAAGTCATGACATAACTCATCGCTCCCGGTTTCCGGGGTTGCAGAGAGGGGAACGAAGTCAGTTCCTCTCTCTCTCTGTACAGGGCAGCCATTGCCACCGGTGTTCTGCCGAGAAAGTTCCCCTCGGCGGATAATGACCCCCCTGTACTGCGCAGGCGCAGCGCTTGCCCAGTACGAACAACAAGGGAACCTCCGAAAGTCTCCGAAGCTGAACAGCTGTGCATCAGCTGTAGACGGCGCCTGCGCAATGAGCAGGACATTGTGCCCGACGCTGCCGCACGCTCCCGATGCTCGTGCTACTCTGCAAGGGGCGGGTGTATTACTGTCTATCGTGGTAAGGGGCGGATGCTACAGAAGAGGTTGAATATTAAATAAAAGGGCAGAGCTGTTTGCACGAGCATCGGGAGCATGCGGCATTGTCTGGTAGCATAGGGAGCGTCTGTTAGAATGTGGTGTGCATTGCGCAGGCGCGTGGTGTTCATTGCGCAAGCGTGGTGTCTAGCTGACTTTCAGCTGTGTATGTTCGGCTATTTTTGGCGGCTCTCCACCGGGGGGGGGGACTTTTTGGGCAAGCTTCGTACTGCGCAAGCGCTGCAGGGGAACTTTTTCGGCAAGCTTCGTACTGCGCAAGCGTTGCGCATGCGCAGTACAGGGGGGTCCTTATCCGCCGGGGGGAACTTTTTCAGCAAGACACCGGCTGCATCACTCCTGGCCTTTGCGATGGGACTGGAGAGCCCGGGAGAGGCGGCAGCGGGAGGGGGGTGGGACACCCTTCCGCCACCCGCAGAAGTGATCGAGTGGCTAATTAGCCACTCGATCACTTCTGCATGTAAGAGAATCGCCAGCTGCTGTAGGTACAGGCATCATCCCCATATAACCACTGAAACCCGAGGACGTCCATGTACATACCTTGGGCAGCAAGCGGTTTAATTAGTTTGCCTATTCCAAGATGCTTAATACAGAATTTTTATTGGGTTTAACCACCTGCTATCCGCCCTATGGCCGAATGACGGCCACAGCGCGGACCTGCATTCCCGGGAGGCCGTCATATGACGGCGTCCCCTGTGCACGCTCCCTGGGCGCGCGCCAGGCGCGCTGTGATCACCGAGTCACTGAGACTCGGCTGATCACCGATCCGTGTAAGGGGCCGGTCCCGGCCCCTTACCATGTGATCAGCTGTCAGCCAATGACAGCTGATCACATGATGTAAACAAAAAATCGGTAATCGTTTTTTTTTTTTACTCACGCTGACAGCGCGAGTAGAAAAGAAAGCCGATCACCGGATCGGATGTAAGGGACATCGGTCCCCAAGTGGAAGAGGCACATCTGCCTCATCAGTGCCACCTAAAAGTGCCACCTAACAGTGCCCACAGTGCCACCTAACAGTGCCCACAAGTGCCACCTATCAATGCTAACAAGTGCCACCTATTAATGCCCACAAGTGCCACCTATCAATGCCCACCTGTATTGCCAATCAGTGCCACCAGGCAGTGCTGCCTGTCACTGCCACCCATCAGTGCCCATCACTGCCACCCATCAGTGCCCATCACTGCCGCCTCATCAGCGTACATCAATGAAGGAGAAAAATGACCCGTTTTGAATTTTTTATAACAAAAAAAAAAACATTTTTTTTTTTTTTAATTCAGTTTTTTACATTTTTTTTAACAAAAAGTAAAAACCGCAGAGGTGATCAAATACCACCAAAAGAAAGCTCTATTTGTGGGGAAAAAATGATAAAAATTTCATTTGAGTACAGTGTAGCATGACCGCGCAATTGTCATTCAAAGTGTGTCAGTGCTGAAAGCTGAAAATTGGTCTGGATAGGAGGGGTTTTAAGTGCACTGTAAGCAAGTGGTTAAATAGATTATAGTGTCTGACCTCCCTATTATGTGGAAATAGATGGAAAGGGTGAGAAGACGTACCTGTTGAGGCAGGGATTCTGGCAAACAGCAGGAGGAGGCTCACAGCAAAGAACATCTTGGCAGGTGAGGATGCAGGTTGGCAGGTATAGAGAGATGGGAGACTTTGTTCTGTATATATGATTCCTGGACTCCACCTATTATGGGAAGCTGGTCTACCATTGGCTGACAGAACGAATTTAATAAAACAAACATACAGTGAGTTTTTTTTTCTTTATCGTGTAAATGTTTTTGTTAAACTGAACGTATGTATGTATGTGTATATAGTATACAGTATTATAGTATGATCTAATATTATTCACAGAGCTATCAAAAATAACATTAAATATCACATTACATAAGTACAAAATCACGCACTGTGGACGAAACATGATATATTTGTCCTTTTCCAACTTTCTGCTTGAGAAGGCTTACAGTGAGATAAATGGATAATCATTGTACCACGAAAACTGAATCAGTCCTAAAGAAAATCATTAACACTTTCTGTACTTAGGGTGTAGTGAGATGGATATGTATAATTCCCTCTCCTGGACCCCAATCTCTCTGTCCCCATTTCTTCTACATCCCTCCTTAGGTGTGACATACAGATCTGTATATTAAACCTACTATTACTATACTTCTACCTTTATGTTAAAGTCCCCAACAGATTGTTTAAAGATTTAAATTGGACTGTGTATGGGACTTTTACATGTGTGGCATTCGGGACATTATTTAGGGCCTATTTTTATTTGCATTATTGTTTTATTTTGCTGTCTCATATTTACTTTTAGGTTTATAGTGTGGAGTGCTTCACTTTTATCTGATTATCTGTTTTCAATGTGTATAGTAATTGCACATATACACTATATGGCCCAATCCAGCAAAGATACTTTAAAGAAGAAAAACCCAGAAAATGAGATTTTTAAGGCAATTAAACAGAATATATATATATATATATATGTATATATATATTCTGTTTAATTGCCTTAAAAATCTCATTTTCTGGGTTTTTCTTCTTTAAAGTGTTTCTTCTTTAAAGTCCATAAGAACTTTATATATTTTGTGTATTAATAAAAATATATTTTTCATTTTATATATATATATATATATATATATATATATATATATATATATATATACATATATATAAAATGAAAAATATATTTTTATTAATACACAAAATATATAAAGTTCTTATGGAAGGAACCACAAGAAAACCATATGTACTTATATTACAATGATATTATACAAAAATGGACAGAAATGGCGAAAATCCTACTACAATCATGAAACCATCCGAACAGATGACAAAGATGAAAAGTAGTAGAAAAATTCCAACGCGTTTCGAACAGTGCATACAAAATAATCTTCATCGGGGACTGTAACCACCTATGTCAGATAGATTGGTTTGGAAAGAGTTCTCATCTAGCACCAAGGATCATGCTATAAGCCTGTATAGGCCCTTCATCGCACACGGGGGCCAAAAGGTAAACAACCCAACAAGGGCGCACAAAAAGAGGTCCCAGAAGAATTCTCTGGTTTATATTTAATGTACAGATGGCAGTAGGTGGTGTCCCCTTTTTTCTGAAAAAAATTGGGGAGCTGTTTCTGGTGCAGGATTATCAGTGTTACAGTATCTCACAAAAGTGAGTACACCCCTCACATTTTTGTAAATATTTTATTATATCTTTTCATGTGACAACACTGAAGAAATGACACTTTGCTACAATGTAAAGTAGTGAGTGTACAGCTTGTATAACAGTGTAAATTTGCTGTCCCCTCAAAATAACTCAACACACAGCCATTAATGTCTAAACCGCTGGCAACAAAAGTGAGTACACCTCTAAGTGAATATGTCTAAATTGATCCCAAAGGGTTAATATTTTGTGTGGCCACCATTATTTTCCAGCACTGTCTTAACCCACTTAGGCATGGAGTTCACCAGAGCTTCACAGGTTGCCACTGGAGTCCTCTTTCACTCCTCCATGATGACATCATGGAGCTGGTGGATGTTAGAGACCTTGCTCTCCTCCACCTTCCATTTAAGGATGCCCCACAGATGCCGAATACTGTTTAGCTATGGAGACATGCTTTGCCAGTCCACGACCTTTACCCTCAGCTTCTTTAGAAAGGCAGTGGTCATCTTGCAGGTGGGTTTTGGGTCGATATCATGTTGAAATACTGCCCTGTGGCCCAGTTTCCGAAGGGAGGGAATCATGCTCTGCTTCAGTATGTCACAGTACATGTTGGCATTCATGGTTCCCTCAATGAGCTGTAGCTCCTAAGTGCTGGCAGTACTCATGCAGCCCCAGTCCATAACACTCCAACCACTATGCTTGACTGTAGGGAAGAAACACTTGTTTTTGTACTCCTCACCTGGTTGCCGCCACACACGCTTGACACCATCTGAACCAAATAAGTTTATCTTGGTCTCATCAGACCACAGGACATGGTTCCAGTAATCCATGACCTTAGTCTGCTTGTCTTCAACAAACTGTTTGCTGGCTTTCTTGTGCATCATCTTTAGAAAAGGCTTCCTTCTGGGATGACAGCCATGCAGACCAATTTGATGCAGTGTGTGGCGTATGGTCTGAGCACTGACAGGCTGACCCCCCCACCCCTTCAAACTCTGCAGCAATGCTGGCCGCACTCATACGTCTATTTTCCAACATGACCACTGCCTCTGGATATGACGCTGAGCACGTGCACTCAACTTCTTTGATCGTCCATGGCAAGGCCTGTTCTGAGTGGAACCTGTCCTGTTAAACAACTATGTGGTCTTGGCCACTGTGCTGCAGCTCAGTTTCAGGGTCTTGGTAATCTTCTTATAGCCTAGGCCATCTTTATGTAGAGCAACAATTCTTTTTTTCAGATCCTCAGAGAGTTCTTTGCCATGAGGTGCCATGTTGACCTTCCAGTGACCAGTATGAGAGAGTGAGAGCGATAACACCAAATTTAACACACCTGCTCCCCATTCACACCTGAGTCCTTGTAACACTAGCAAGTCACATGACACTGGGGAGGGAAAATGGTTAATTGGGCCCAATTTGGACATTTTCACTGTACTCACTGTTGTTGCCAGCGGTTTAGACATTAATGGCTGTGTGTTGCGTTATTTTGAGTTAACAGGAAATTTACACTGTTATACAAGCTGTACACTCACTACTTTACATTGTAGCAAAGTGTTGGTTCTTCAGTGTTGTCACATGAAAAGATATAATAAAATATTTACAAAAATGTGAGGGATGTACTCACGTTTGTGAGATACTGTATATATATATTTTAACCACTTGTCGACCGCCTCACGTAGATATACTGTGGCAGAATGGCACGGGCAGGCAAAGTAACGTATGGGTACGTTACTTGCCTCCCGCGGGCAGGGGGTCCGATCGGACCTCCCCCCCCCCTTAGTGCCTGAGGCGGTCGGCTTCTGTCCCGGAGCAATCAGAGGTGAAGGGGAGGCCATCCATTCGTGGCCACCCCCTCACGATCGCTCCCAGCCAATGACATTCTTCCTCTGCTGCTGCAATGTAAACAGCGGCAGAGGAATTGATGTCATCTCTCCCGATCACCCCCTGTCGCCAGTGTCACTAAGCAATCGTTTTTCTGATTGCTGTATTAGTGACACAGGTGACCCTAGTTAGGGAGGTAAGTATATAGGTTCGCCATCAGTGTTTTATAGCGACAGGGACCCCCATATACTACCTAATAAAGGTTTTAACCTCCTGATTGCCCCCTAGTTAACCCTTTCACCAGTGATCACTGTATAAGTGTTATGGGTGACGCTGGTTAGTTAGTTTGTTTGTTGCAGTTTCAAGGCACCCACCGTTTATTACCTTATAAAGGTTTAACCCCCTAATTGCCCGGCGGTGATATAAGTTAAGTTTTAGGGTCAGATAAGGTCTGCGTCGCCCCAGGTAGCGTCAGGTTAGCGCCAGTACCGCTAACCACTACGCACGCAGCATACACCTCCCTTAGTGCTATAGTATCTGAACGGATCAATATCTGATCCGATCAGATCTATACTAGCATCCCCAGCAGTTTAGGGTTCCCAAAAACACAGTGTTAGCGGGATCAGCCCAGATACCTGCTAGCACCTGCGTTTTGCCCCTCAGCCCAGCCCACCCAAGTGCAGTATCGATCGATCACTGTCTCTTACAAAACACTAAACACACATAACTACAGCGTTTGCAGAGTCAGGCCTGATCCCTGCGATCGCTAACAGTTTTTGTTGGTAGCGTTTTGATACAGTCAGGAGCTTTTTTGCCTGTGAGTCTCACTAGTGTAACACAAAATGGCAAATCAAAGGTACACTAGTGAAGAGGCCTACACGTTTCTGAGCATGACAGATAGTGAAGAGGAAGTCACTCATCTGTCAGATTCAGGCTCAGAATACGATCCTGTAGAGGACAGCGGCTCCATGACAGATAGCTCTGACGACGGAGTTGTGGTCCCTGCCAAGGTCAGGCGTACCAGACCCCAATCTTCTTCTGTCCTTAATGTGCAAGAACCACAGGTCCCTCGTATGGAGCAGAGCAGTACTAGCGCCGCTATTCCCTCTGGTGAACTGGAAAGCACCAGCGGCCTAGAACACCCCGGTCGTACATCCAGCACTGCAGTAACACTTGGTGACGTGGCGAGTCCCATAAGTGCAGTTCAAGCTGGCGAGGTGGCAAGCACAAGTAGTGTCCCGCTGCCACCAAGAAGACGAACACAGGCCTGTCGTGCCCATAGTGCCCTTCCTGCTGCATTCGCCGATCCAAATTGGGAATCCACCACTTCTGCAGTACCCGTACTCCCCCCATTCACTGGCCAACCCGGCATTCATGTGAAAACAGTTGATTTTACGCCACTGGATTTTTATTCGCTGTTTGCTGTGGACCAAAGCAATTTGTATGCTGGTCAACACATCGCCACTATTCCCCAGTCCTCCCTTGCCAGAGATTGGAGACCAATTACGGTCTCCGAATTTAAGCTCTTTCTGGGCCTTTCCCTCAACATGGGCATAACTAAAAAGAGTGAGTTGCGGTCATATTGGTCCACTGACCCAATTCACCATATGCCCGTGTTCTCTGCCTCCATGACCAGGGCACGATACGAGCAGATTTTGCGGTTCATGCACTTCAACAACAATGAACTCTGTCGTCCTCGTGGAGACCCTGAATACGATCGACTCTACAAAATTCGGCCCCTCGTAAACCACTTCAACCAACGTTTTGCAGACTTGTTTACTCCCCATCAAGTTGTCTGCGTTGATGAGTCCCTGATTAAGTTTTCTGGCCTCTTGTCATTCAAACAGTACCTTCCCAGCAAGCGTGCCAGATACGGGGTCAAGATGTATAAGCTCTGTGACAGGGCCACAGGCTATACATGTAGTTTTATGGTTTACAAGGGCAAAGATAGTCACGTAGATCCGACAAACTGCCCTGACTACATAGGAAGCGCTGGCAAGATTGTGTGGGACTTGGTGTCACCCTTATTCGGAAAGGGGTACCACTTGTACATGGACAATTATTACACGAGCGTGCCACTTTTTAGTCACCTTTTTGATCAACAGATTGGAGCATGTGGCACCGTGCGACCTAATCGCCGGGGCTTTCCCCAGCGGCTTGTAGATTCCCGTCTTAGGCTGGGAGAGAGAGCCTGCTTCAAGTGTAGTGGAGCGAAAAGCGAAAGGCTTTTGTAATCTGTCCCATACACTCAATGAAAAGGATAGTGTAGGGCACAAAATGGTCGGCCTGTCTTTCATATGAAGCCGCATCATATGGCTAATGGGTTTTGTGGGATAGGGGGCTGATTCCATTGTCATCCAGGAAGGAGTTGGTAGCCCAGAATGGGAGCGAATTAATTGGGCCAACTGAGCTGCCTCAAAATACTTGACCAAATCAGGAACCCCCAGGCCTCCTTTAGTTTTGGGGGTATAGAGTTCGCCTATTCACCCTAGGTCTCGTGTTCCCCCAAATTAACTTCATTATCTTTTTCTGAAAAACCTCGAGATCGGATCTATTAATGGCAATCGGAAGAGTTCTGAACAAGTACAACAGTCTTGGCAAAAGGTTCATTTTTATGGAGTACAGTCTGCCGAACCATGACGGAGGGCTAACAGCCCATCTCAATAAATCTGTTGTTAATTTTCCATACAGAGGAGGGTAGTTGGCTTGGTACAGGGTCTGTATAGTGGGGGTTAGAAATATTCCTAGATATGGGAGCCTATCCTTCTGCCATTTGAACTGGAATGACATTTGGACCTGTTGGACTGTCTGCTGTTCTAATGTTAGATTTAAAGCCTCAGATTTGGAATGGTTAATCGTGAGACCTGAAAAAAACGAGAAGCGTCGTAGGACCTAGAAGAGGTTGGGAAGAGACGTAACCGGGGAGGAGAGAAACATCAAAATATCGTCGGCAAACAAAGAGCATTTCTGCTCTCCATCACCACAATATATACCCTTTATATCATGGTTGTGTCTTATCTTAATTGCTAGGGGTTCTGGTGCCAAAATAAATAAAATAGGAGATAAAGGGCACCCTTTCCTCTTTCCTCTGTGTATGTCTATTGTATGTGATTTATAGCCTTTTATCTGGAGTCTAGCCGTAGGTGCATTGTATAATGTCTGTAGTATTGTCAGGAAGTGAGACCCAAATCCATGTCTCCTTAATGCGTAATAGATGTATTCCCATGTGACCGAGTTGAACGCCTTACAAAGATCTAATGATAGTAGCATTCCCTTCCGTATGCCATGATTGTCCCAATTAGAGTTAAGCTCTGCTATAATGTCTATTACTCTTCGGGTTTGGTCAGGGGCCTGTTGATTGGGGACAAATCCCACTTGGTCTGGATGGATATAATTAGCTAGGAAGGTGTTCATTCTGATCGCTAACACTTTAGTCATCAGTTTGAGGTCCACATTAATAAGCGATATAGGGCGATAATTGGCAGGGTCTCCATGATCTTTCCCCGGTTTAGGAATTACTTGTTTAAGGGCTTCATTTTCGTGCGTAACTAGTGGGTCTCTTTTCCGTATCACATTAAAAAAGGAACAGAGATGAGGGGTCAATATGGCTGCAAATTTTCTATAATAGTGACCTGTGAGACCATCTGGGCCAGGTGCTTTCGTGGGATTCAAACATTTAATAGCTGCCGAAATTTCCCCCTCTGTAAAATCTGCTTCCATTAGTTCTATGTGTTCTTGTGCAACTCGTGGTAATGGAATATCATGAAAAAATTAGTCTGCCCGGGCTTTGGGAAATGAGTTCAGTTTGTTGTAATACTTAGTAAAGAACCTCGAAAATTCTTGGATTATCATTTGGGGATTTTGGGTAAGTTTCCCATCCCTTGTCCGTATTCTCGGCATGGCGGGATTAAATGGACGCGGGGTTAGCTTTCTAGCCAGAAGGGTAGTAGGTTTATCTCCCCTGGTGTAGAAACGATGTCTAGACCAGCGGAGGTATTTCTCAGCCTTGGTTGTGAGGCTAAGGTTCAATGCTGTCCGTGCTATATCTATTTTATGGCGCAAGTCTAGATGAGGATTAGATTTTTGTTCCTGAACTATTTTTTGTCTCCACCCAGTATAACTCGACCTTGTACATGTGGCATCAGAGTTTTTAGCATAGTTTCAAAAAATGTTACCTGACCCGTATTAGGAGCGTAATATGATATAAGTGTAAGAGCATTTTCATTCACTTTCCCCACAACCATGATGTACCTCCCCTCTTTATCTCTAATAACTGTGGTGGGGATAAACGGGACTCTCTTCGCAATACAAATTGCTACCCCTCTTTTCTTGTCTGGGCCGTTCGATAAATAGAATGTGGGATATCTAGCATTTAAGTGTCGGGGAGCTGAGGTACGCGAGAAATGCGTTTCCTGGAGAAGTAGGAAGTCTATATCCAATTTATGGTAATTTTGAAATGCTTTAGCTCGTTTCGTAGGAGAGTATAAGACTTGGACATTATGCGTTAGTATGTGAGAATGGGAATGAGGCCCTAATGATCTTAGCATTATGGTTCGATAGACTGTACTTGCCTGTTGTAGGTGTTCGCCATCTCCGTCTGGAAGAGGATTTTTTGATGAGGCTCTTCAGTTTTCGATTGTAGGGGTGCACTCCGGAAAATAGAAAAAGAAAAAAATAGAAGAAGAAATGAGAAAACAGTGTTGGGGTAAGATGAACTGGACCACTGTCCATCTGTCCCCCCAGAAATAAACTACATAGACAACTGATATGAGATTGAGAACATGTGCATAAGGGTCCAGGAGACCAAAGCCTCCATCGAGTTGAGCTCGCCAAGAAGTGGCATACGGTTCCGCCCCGGCACTTTCCTTATAAAACATTGTTCTATTAGGGAGGGGAGTCTAGCAAATCTAATGAACTAACATTCTATGTTAACTTAAGTCCAGCTGGGCTAGACTAAACCAGACTAGGGGGTCATTTTCAAGTATATTATAAAACCTTCATCTTAAAGTAACAAATATTGATTAAGAAGCTCTAATTCTAATCTCCCAATAAGGAGAGGGGGTCACATCCCTCCAGAAATAAGGAAGTCACATTGGTGTCTTAAAGACAAATTAAACTGGCTCAACCACAGCCAACTGTGTAAGTTCCAAATCCCTGAAGGGGAGCCATGTACAGGCTTACAGTGATATCAACTGTCACTGTAGAAGAAATACTTCTCAGAGGAGGATTCTGCTCCGTCAACCATCTGGTCCAGCAGCTGGATGTCGTCTTCTAGAAGAACAACGTTGGCGTTGTTCCCACAGGGGTGAGACTGGGCGATCCAATTCTGGTCGTGCTTTTGGGGATGATGACTCCCTAGATATTAAGCCAAGGCCCATAAGGATATCTTCTCCATCCGGAAAATTGGCAAAAGAATATGTCTTTCCCTTAAAGGTGAACGACAAACGAAAAGGAAATGACCAGCGGTACTTGATTTGGCGGTTAGTGAGCTGTGCCAGTAATGGCTTTAGAGCCCGTCTTTTTTGGATAGTCATTTGCGAAATGTCCACGAAAATCTGTATTGGATGTCCCATGAGGTTGATTTCATTCCTACCGCGGACTGCGGTCATTATTTGTTCCTTAATTCTGTAAAAATGCAGATTGACTATAACGTCCCTTGGGGGGCCATCTTGTCTTGGGGCCATCAGAGCTCGATGGACTCTATCTATTTCCATGTGCTGTGGCGCGATGTCTGGGATCAAACCCTGCATAAGTGTATGTACTGCCTCCTCTAGGTCAGTCACCATTTCCGGTAGACCGCGAATTCGGAAATTATAGCGCCTGGATCTATTTTCCTGATCTTCAATTTTGGCGTTGGCTTCATCTAATTGATCCTGTAATGAGGATATCATGCTTGAGTTCTGAATAACCCTCTGCACTGTGCCATCCATTTTAGATTCAATAGTGTCCAGTCTTTCTCCTATATCATTAAAGTTATGTTTCATTTCAGCTGTGATTGATTGACAGGCTTTAGACAACTCTTGTTGCAGTAATGCTGAGAAGCGAGCAAGGAGGACAGTATCCCCTGAATATGGTGCTGGAGGCGGGGGAGGATGTTCACGCACTGTGCTATTTTGGCTTGGGGTGAGTTCAGCTATTTCAGCCATATTCCTCTCCATGGAGGACGCTGGGGAAACAGCACCATCCATTCCCTCCCCCTGATAAGTGTGGGAGAGGGAGAGAGAAAACCGTTGGAACTCACCCTTCTGTGATCTTATCATGTCTTCTTGTGACTGAGAGGAGAAGGGGTCCCGTGTGCCATCTATGTCATCAGCCGCTGTGCTATGAGAGGAGGCTCCTTGTGCAGGGGGGGCCTGGTTGCGCTGGGTCCCGCTAACCTGCCTCACTGCATCTGTCTCTGTCCTCCGGCCTGGCGCCATCTTGAAAGGAGGCGTATGTGCTGCAACGCTCCCCGAACGGAACGAGTAGCTTGATGTCGGGGGTTTCTTTTTCGTTGTTCCCCCTTCTCTGCGATTCATAGTGTGATCCCCAAGAAAGCTGCGAGTTCTGTGGCTTATCTCCGGCTCAAAATAGCTTAGAAAGGCCGGCGGCGTGCGGAGCAGGTCATAACATGTCCGTTCCCGTGCTCGCGTGCATGCGCACTCTATGCAATTTTTTTATACTTTACTGTTTACTGTGTTTTATTGTTAACCATTTCTTTGTTTCCAGGTACGCCATTCAGCTGCAGAGCAGATTTATTTATCTTGACAGCAACAGCATTTGCTCCCACGATACATAAAGCCGTGACTCCAGCGCTGTCGGAAGTGATTTCACCACCACAGTTACATACTTCAGCATATATGCCGAAGTGTGGGGGCAGCAGTGGGTGGAGGAACGATTTGCTCCTACCTTTTTCGGGAGGATGCCCCCATGCTTCGGCATATATATATTTTAAGCACAGGTTGCGTTAAATGTTTTATTTTTTACTATGTTTTTTTGTATTTGCTTTGCAGGTATGGTAAGTCTTATGCCCCGTACACACGGTCGGACATTAATCGGACATTCCGACAACAAAATCCTAGGACTTTTTCCGACAGATGTTGGCTCAAACTTTTTTTGCGTACACACGGTCGCACAAAGTTGTCGGAATTTCCGATCACCAAGATTGCGGTGACGTAAACCACATATGACGAGACTAGAAAAGGCCAGTTCAGAACCAAGCGCGGCACTCTTTGGGCTCCTTTTGCTAATCTCGTGTTAGTAAAAGTTTGGTGAGAGACGATTCGCGCTTTTTCAGACTCGTGGTTTTCAGATCGTTTTCTGCTGTTCAGTTTGTGCTTGTGGGTGTGTATCTGCTCTTCAGTGCGTGCAAGCAAGCTACGCGTGACTTTGTCATTGTGTTCTTGTTAATTCGTTACTGTTTTTCAGGTCGCTCTTCACAGGCCTTGCTGTTCTTCAGTGAGTTCTGTTACTTCGTTCTGAGCAGCCGACCGTTTTCTAGCCATGTTGCGTATACGTACTCCTTGTAGAGTTCGTGCTGTGCGGGGGCTTGGTGTTGGGGTCCTGACCTTGACACAAAGTCCAGTCCATTAACAGGGTGGGGAGGAGTTCATGGACCAAGAGTTGGTTGCTTCAGCGTGACCAGTTCTGTCATATGCCTTTGCTCCGTGAGATCCGTGAGAATAATCCTGATGATTTCAGGAACTTTCTCCGGATGACGGAACCCGTTTTTCACCGTTTGTTGGCTTTGCTGACCCCCTATATTAGCAGGCAGGATACCTGCATGAGGCAAGCCATCACTCTGGAGCAGAGGCTGGTCGCCACCCTCCGGTACTTGGCGACGGGGAGAAGCCTGCAGGACTTGAAGTTCTCGACAGGCATCTCCCCCAGGCTCTGGGGATCATTATCCCAGAAACCTGTTCTGCCATCATTCAGGTCCTGCAGAAGGAGTATATTAAGGTAAGATTTTTATCCTTTAACATCACATTTTATTGTATTTAATGTTTGCACAAAATTTTGAGTATAGCCTCATGTAATCGAAAATAACAAATTTGTTTGTAAAAACGTACCATCATCTAAATTAATATACAAAAACAGAGAAGAGTGGGAAAAAGGGGACAGTGGCTGATGTTGGCCCGGTAATATTCCCACCCTGGAAAAGACTGGACTATATCGGTACAGATAGACAACAATAATAAATAAAAAGTTTATTACAAAGAAGAGAAATACATGTTGTACTTGTTAAAATTGCAAAAACAGAGGCTCGGGAATACCCAAGGGATATCTGTAGTTACAGGGTATAGAATGGTCTGGTTCTCGACTAGTTTCGCGGTATTACCGCTTCCTCAGGAGGACCAATCTATGGGACAGATAATAGAAATAATACAACCATAATACATACAAACATTGTAATGCAGCGTGTAAAAACCAACATAACCTAAGAGGTAAATACAGAAATGGCTTACCCTATATTTGGGTGAATATGTGCAGTACCCATCCGCCCAAACATAACTCCCCCGCGGCGGACAAGGGGGATTGTACGGAATTCCCTGAATGGATAACAAATAGCAATTGAGGGGTCTAGTATATCAGCTGGTTGGGAGTAGAAAAGATTAGCCATTAGCATAGGAGAGGGAGATGAATAAGGGCAGAAAGGAAAGAGGGGAATAAGAAAGGAGAAAGGAAAGGGATAGAATTAGGGGAGGGAAAATGGGGAAAGGGATAATGGGGATGGGGAGGGGAAGGAGAAGGGAGGGGGAAGAGAGGGAAGGGAGAGGGGGGGAAAAAAGGGCAGGGAAGGAGGGGAAAGGGGGAAGGGCAAGGCAGGTGGTGGGGAGGGAGGATGTAGGCTAGAGGGGGAAGGAAGGGAAGGGGGACTGGGGGAGGGAAGGACCGATGGAGGGAGTAGGGAAAGAGGAATGGGGGGGGGGAAGCAGAGGAGGGGGGAAAACAAGATGGGGCAAGCAAGGCACAGAAACAAAGAGAAAAAGGGGGGATAAAGTGCCCACACCCTCGCTAGTGATATTGAGGCATATGATGTAACTTACCATGATTATTAGTGTTTGCTAATATATTGTATTTCTTTCCTCATTCCCTAATTACCATAATGGGAACATGCTGTGAATGACCCCTTTGTCCTCATTCATGCTGGATTTTTATGTAATTATTTTTTTTCTCCTTCATACATATTTGCCTTCACTTACCTCCCCAGCATGCTCTCCTGGCCCTATATTCACCTCATGTAGTCACTTAACAATGTATTTTATCAGCTCCATAGTAGTGCTTTACCCCAAACACCCTCTAAAATGTTTTAAAAATGTGATTTGTGCTTTAAATTCAGGCAGAGTGCCAGAGGCTTTTTTTGGGGGGTCCCCAAATCATTTGGAACCCTCCCTCGACCCAACTGCTAAGTCAGTTGATACCAATTCTCTATCTATCCTTAATCATCTATCTGCTGACTTTGCCAAACCCATACACACTATACCCATCTCTTTTGTGCTCAGATTTATGAATGAATTCCCCAAAGCATGTAGTGCAAGGGCCTGCCTGTATACTTTCAAATGGTACTGTTTAAAGTTTTTTTTATCCTATTATTATCTTAATAGGTAATAGCAGAATGTCCAAATGTGCTCAAATGTGTACAATGTGTATTTATATCTTTGTATTATGACACTTCTTACCTGTCCAGTGGGCTGCCAATAGTGTAACTAAGGAGGGGCTGTTCAAAGTAATACCCATTATTTAGGCATTCATCTCTCAATGAAGTGGAGAGGGTTACCTGTCCAAGAGCTCCCCTCCCCTATAATGTTAGAAATGGCCCAGGAGAGGGGGGGGGGAATATGATAGGTGTACCTTATACTTTGGTGTTTAAAAATTCCCATAAATAAATGTTATCTCTTATGTTGGCCAAGAATGTTTGTGTCTAATCTGCTTTCAATGTTTATGTGCAAAAAGACTAATTTTTTTTGTTTTCCTCAAGTTTCCTTCCACGCCACAGGAATGGCAGACTGTGGCCTCCCACTTTGCCCAGCGTTGGGACTTTTCTAACTGCGGAGGGGCAATTGATGGGAAACACGTCCACATCATCCCACCACCCAACTCGGGGTCATACTATTATAATTACAAGGGGTTCAATAGTATTGTGATGTTGGCGGTGGTGTCGGCTACTTATGAGTTCCTGTATGTGGACGTGGGGAAGCATGGCCGGATGTCCGATGGTGGAGACATCGCCCAGACCGAGTTCTACAGGCGTCTCCAGAATGGCAGCTTGGACTTGCCACCTCCAGAAGACAATGTGGAAGGACTCCCATTCGTCTTCATTGCGGATGAAGCCTTTGCGCTGGGGGACCATCTTATGCGGCCATTCCCGATGAGGACCCTCACCCCGGACCAGAGGGTTTACCGGCTGGCCAGAGCCAGAAGAGTGGTGGAAAACACGTTTGGAATCATGGCCAGCCGGTTCCGCCTATTTCTTACACCCATACACATGGCGGAGTAGAAACTGAATCATATTATCCTGGCGTGCTGTGTTCTACACAACTTTTTACGGCAACATTCTACCAACTATGCTGGCTCAGTTGGGCCCGAGGCCGGAATTCAAAATGAACCAACCCTGACGGTGCTTAAAAGTGGCCGTTCTGGCTTGCCCTCCCTGAGTGCCCGTGATGTCCGGCTAAGATACCTTGAATTCTTTGCGGGTAAGGGGGCTATCAATATGTCAGACAATGTGTGAAACCTTAATCAAATAAAAAAAAACCATTAAGCAAATCTTTGGTGACATTTACTGCTTGTGTTTGTTTTAGCTGACCCTGACAGAAATGTGTTGAGTCCTGAAAATGGCGTGATTGTGTAACCTTATACAAAGCATTGTTGGGTGTTATTTACTAAAGGCAAAGACACTTTGCACTCCAAGTGCACTTGAAACTGCACTTGGAGTGCAAAGTGGATTTGCCCTTAGGAAATAACCCCCATTGTCACTGAAAACACCAATTAGAGCACAACAAAAGTGTTGTAGCGTTGAGACAATAATCCACACATGCTTGATTAATAATCTTTTTAATACCTGCACAATCACATGTGCATTTAGAAAAGGTTTTTAAAACAAACCAACATGTTTGTTGTATAACAATTTTTGGGGTCACGTTAGAAAAAGTAGAAATGTCCATTTAAGATAAAACAGGCATGTTTAAAACCAACAAGAAAGACACAAATCTTGAACTTACAAAGTTCACATTTGGTAGAACTTGAAGGCAATATCAGACATGAGTATTTAGGAACTGTGTTTAATATTGCGTTCAGATGGGGTGAAGTCACCCCCCCGGAAAAGCCAAATTTTGAAGATGCACACAAATAGCCGAATGACAACATGTGCTAGCTGCCATCATGGTGGATCAAGGGACGTGTTTTGGGGGAGCCACCCCTTCCTCACAGCTACTTTATTATTGAAGAAGGGGTTGCACCCCCAAAATGCGTCCATTGATCTCCCGTGATGGCAGATAGCACATGTTGACACACTGTGTGCATCCTCAAAATGTGGCTTTTCTCCAATTAGACAAAAAATGTTAAAATTTTAGCACACCATAAAAGAAAGGGCTTTGGAGGGGTTTTAAACTCTCCCCAAAACATCAATGATGTTCTATTTTTTTGAAGAACATCATTGCTGCTTTTCTGGATGTTTTCCAAGTCCCTATTACACCCCATGATCTCCCCAATCAGGATCTGTGCACTTTCCGAGGTGAAATGCCCTGGATCCACAACATCACGATCACCTAAAAAGATAGAAACCAAAAAAAAACCATGTATTTTAAATATGCCGGCATCCATCTCTTACCTAAGCCTGTGGTCGCAGACACTCACCTGTTGTGGTGCCAATTTCCACCACGTCTTCCTCCTCCTGCTCTTCTTGTCTTTGGGGGATTTCCCCTTGTTCCAGAGGTGGGGGGTCTCTGGTCTCCTCGGATGAGGGGTGTCCTCCGAGTCTTTTCTCCCCTATGTAATAAAAAAATGGTATACTTAGCACACAGATATTTGATGGCAGAACTATAAATATGAAACATTGCTTGGAAGTGGGGTACAATTGTCTGTTTGGGAGAGTTCCAAGATGTAGAATTTTTAGTGTCCTTTGTCAAGCTTCAATACTTTACCTGTTTTGTACAAGCTTCACAGATGGAGACACCCCTATAGTATACACTGGAGCACCTGTGTGGGCCCCCTAATAAAAAGGATGTTCTTGTGTCCCACACTAGTGCTCCAGCGTCCAGATGTCTAAACAGCTGCTGAGTGTCCTCTCCTTACACAGAATCTAGTTTGCATTTCATTCTAATAACAAACACATCTACACAACCAAATTAGTTTTAGACAAGTAGGCTCTAAAAAATGTTGGCAAATGTAAATGGCCCAAACAATGATGTTTTATAGGCCGAAAGAAAAATGTTTGATACGACCGAATAATGTGCCCATGAACATGAAAGTTGACATTTTAAACTGGATTAACAGTTAAGAAAAGCACATGGAGCAGCACGAACGTAATAAAGACAAAAAGACTAGGAACACAGGACAACTACTTACTTTTTTGCAGCACTCTCCGGATTTTTCTGTACTGCTCGTGTTCTCGTAATTTCAGGTCCGACCACCGCTTCCTGAGCTGATCTTTCGATCGTCGTACCCCGAAATTCCGGTGCAGACTTTTGACCACTTTCACCATGATCTTGGCCTTTCTGACATTGGGGTTTGGGTAAGGTCCATACTTCCCGTCATAGTCGGCCCTTTTCATTATGTCGACCATCTCCACCATCTCCCCAAAGGACATATTTGATGCCTTAAATCATCTCCTTCTAGATCGGGACGTTTCTGGCTCCGGGCTTTCCTCCTCCTCCTCCTCGTTGGTGTAAATATCAGACACCTGCTCTGACTCCGCCATGTGCTCTTCCCCACTGCACCGAACGAGAAGGGGCGGGGAATAGACTAGAAAGAACATCGGGGGCAGGTGGAGTTTCACGCATGCGCAGTGTCTATAAAGCGTAACGCGCGTGCGTAGTACGTACGATCTGTGAGCGGAGGAAGGAGTAACGGAGGCGCCGATCGTGATAATGAAGGTAAGATTTAACATTGGGCCTATACTGCTTCGAGATTGAGGCCTGTATTTGCACAAGTTTAGAAGACTTTAGGCTGACATTAGGGTTTGTCTTGTGTTGTGTCTTGCAGTGAAAATGGATATCTTGAAAGATCAGGACTTTATGCCAATCTTCATTGATATGTTCAGGGAGCTGCCTTGTCTGTGGGAGATAAACCACCCTGAATATAAAAACCAAACAAAGAGGAAGGCAGCACTGGATCAATTGCTGGAATTTGTGAAGACGGTGATCCCCACGGCAGACATAACCTATTTGAAGATCCTAATTGGTGGCCTGAGGAGCACTTATCTAAGGGAGCGCAAGAAGGTCCAGGATTCCCAGAGATCCGGAGTTGCAGGTGACGTTTATTTCCCCAGGCTGTGGTACTATGACAGGCTGCATTTTCTGGCAGGTCAGACTGAACCCAGGTCATCACTCTCCAGTCTTCCTTCCACGCTTCCTTCCCCCCCAGCTGAGGCTTCAAGGCCCAACCTGGGCCTTCCAGGCAGCAACATGTGGAGGAGCCCAGCTTGAGCCAGGTATAGCATTCTTCTAAATATTTCTGCTTGTCCAATCAATTATGTTAACTAGATGTTAGTTTGGAGTACTCATTTATGATTGTGATTGATGATGCAAAAACTAAAACCATGTCCCTTTTTCATACACAGGGAAGTCTCAGCCAAGAGGTGGCCGGGCCAAGCAGGCTGCCTGATATCCTGGTCCCTCCCCTACACCTGCAAAGACAAAGTGGCAGGAAGAGGAGTAACCTGGAGGAGGCTGCCATAGGCCTCTTTTGGAAGGCTATAGAGGCCCTGAGAACCCCCCCACATTGTGGAGGAGGACTTTGCTTGCATAACTGCCTGCAAAATGCTGCAGATGGAGGAGGGCCAACGACTCCTGTGTGAGCCCTTAATTTTGGAAGCTCTTAATAAGGGGTTGAGGGGCCAAATAACATCTGCTACCCACATTTGTGACCTCACACATAGTCCTCCTCCTCCTCCAGGTCCTACTCCTCCTCCTCCTTCTCCTCCAGGTCCTACTCCTCCTCCTGCCACATCTCCAACACCAGAGCCACAGCCAGGAAGGAAGCGTGGAAAGAAGACCAGAAAGTGATGACCCTGGGTCCAGTCTGGTCTGGCAAAAGATGCAGCCTCTTGTAGTACCACAGCCTGGGGTCACAGATGTCATCTGCTGCTTTCCGGATCTCTGGGACTTCTGGACCAGACTGCACTCCCTTAGATAAGGACTCCTCAGGCCACTAATTTTGATGTTAAATAATTGATGTCTGCCCTGGGGGTCTAAGGCTTCGCCAATTTCTGCTGTTTCTCCAGCGTTGCCTCCCGCTTTGTTTGATTCTGAGCCCTTAATAAAGGATTTTTTGTTTCAATTATACTTGCCTATGTGTGTTTTCCTTAAAAAAGGACAGTTTGTTTGTGAGGATTCAGGTACATTTCAAAAATACAATGTGAAATTAACAAGGGACACCAACACCAAGCAACCTTCTTGAGATTAAATAATATAAGATATCAATGGTGTTGTGGTAACTTGACACACAAAACACACACAAAAATATTAGGGAGTAAAATTAACAAAAAAATAAAACAAAGATCAGCCTTGAAAATAATACAAACCCCCAAAAAAACAAAAAACAGCCTTTAAAAAAATAAATAAAAAAGAAAACAACCAAAAATAATGTTGTCAGATGTGACAAATCAAAATATATTGAGGGAATCCCGATAAATACTAAAAAAAGAAGTTTGTGGGAAGTCTGTGTGAATATGAGCAGCAAAACTACTTCATTTTTCTCACATTATAAAGAAGAAGAGAGTGCGCTATATTAAACCATTTTTTACATTGCAGCGTGACGAAAGTGCTGTATCCATTCCGAACGCTAATTTTACCCGACCGAGCTGTTCCGTCTCGGAATTTCTTCTGAGCATGCGTGGCACTTTGTGCGTCGGAACTGGCCACACACGGTCAGAATTGACGTGATCGGATTTTGTTGTCGGAAAATTTTATAGCCTGCTCTCAAACTTTGTGTGTCGGAAAATCCGATGGAAAATGTCCGATAGAGCCCACACATGGTCGGAATGTTTGACAACACGCTCCGATCTGACATTTTCCATCGGAAAATCCGACCGTGTGTACGGGGCATTACTGTAATGTTACTTTTTTTCATTGTTAACCATCATTTGCTTAGCAGGTACATCATTCAGTTGCAGCGCAGATTTATTTATCTTGACAGCAACAACGTTTGCTCCCATGATACATAAAGCCGTGACTCCAGCGCTGTCGGAGGTGATTTCACCACCACAGTTACATACTTCAGCATATATGCCGAAGCGTGGGGGCAGCAGTGGGTGGAGGAGCGATTTGCTCCTACCTTTTGCGGGAGGATGCCCCCATGCTTCAGCATATATATATTTTAGGCACAGGTTACGTTAAATGTTTTATTTTTTACTATTTTTTTTTGTATTTGCTTTGCAGGTATGGTAAGTCTTACTTTTATACTGTAATGTTACTTTGTTTTATTGTTAAGCATCATTTGCTTAGCAGGTACGCCATTCAGTTGCAGCGCAGATTTATTTATCTTGACAGCAACAACGTTTGCTCCCACGATACATAAAGCCGTGACTCCAGCACTGTCGGAGGTGATTTCACCACCACAGTTACATACTTCAGCATATATGCTGAAGCGTGGGGGCAGCAGAGGGCGGAGGAGTGATTTGCTCCTAACTTTTGCAGGAGGATGCCCCCATGCTTCGGCATATATAAATGGTGCATGTATGCCCATCATTAGAAGTGGGTGGATGAAGGGAGGTATTCAAATGTTGGGCATACCCACCGATCAGTATCTTTTTTTCATTCAGCCCACAGGCTGCATGAAAAAATAGTTTACAATATATGCCCAACAAGGACCAGCAACGTACTGGTATGTTGCTGGACTTTGAGTGGTTATACCAGAATGATGCCTGCAGGTTTAGGTTTCATCTTGGTATCATTCTTTTCAGCCAGCGGTCGGCTTTCATGTAAAAGCAATCCTAGCAGCTAATTAGCCTCTAGACTGCTTTTACAAGCAGTGGGAGGGAATGCCCCCCCACCATCTTCCATGTTTTTCTCTGGCTCTCCTGTCCCAACAGGGAACCTGAGAATGCAGCCGGTGATTCAGCCAGCTGACCATAGAGATAATCAGGGACCAGAGTGGCTCCAAACATCTCTATGGCCTAAGAAAGCTACGGACGCTACGAGCATTTCATGACTTAGATTTTGCTGGATGTAAACAGCGCCATTGGGAAATTGGGAAAGCATTTTATCACACCGATCTTGGTGTGGTCAGATGCTTTGAGGGCAGAGGAAAGATCTAGGGTCCAATAGACCCCAATTTTTTCAAAAAAGTGTACCTGTCACTACCTATTGCTATTATAGGGGATATTTACATTCCCTGAGATAACAATAAAAATGATTAAAAAAAAATGAAAGGAACAGTTTAAAAATAAGATAAAAAAGCAAAAAAATAATAAAGAAAAAAAAAAGCACCCCTGTCCCCCCCTGCTCTCGCGCAAAGGCGAACGCAAGCATCGGTCTGGCGTCAAATGTAAACAGCAATTGCACCATGCATGTGAGGTATCACCTCCTCTGTAAATCTAAAGTGGTAACCTGTAAAGGCTTTTAAAGGCTTTTAAAAATGTATTTAGTTTGTTGCCACTGCACGTTTGTGCGCAATTTTAAAGCATGTCATGTTTGGTATCCATGTACTAAGATCATCTTTTTTATTTCATCAAACATTTGGGCAATATAATGTGTTTTAGTGCATTAAAATTTAAAGTGTGTTTTTTCCCAAAAAAATGCGTTTGAAAAATCGCTGCGCAAATACTGTGTGGAAAAAAAATGAAACACCCACTATTTTAATCTGTAGGGCATTTGCTTTAAAAAATATATAATGTTTGGGGGTTCAAAGTAATTTTCTTGCAAAAAAAAAATTTTTTTTCATGTAAACAAAAAGTGTCAGAAAGGGCTTTGTCTTCAAGTGGTTAGAAGAGTCGGTGATGTGTGACATAAGCTTCTACATGTTGTGCATAAAATGCCAGGACAGTTCAAAACCCCCCCAAATGAACCCATTTAGGAAAGTAGACACCCCAAGAAATAAGTTGCGGGAAAAAGACAATTTTTTTTTTTTTTTTGCACAAAGTTGTCACTAAATGATATATTGCTCAAACATGCCATGGGAATATGTGAAATTACACCCCAAAATACATTCTGTTGCTTCTCCTGAGTATGGGGATACCACATGTGTGAGACTTTTTGGGAGCCTAGCCGCGTACGGGACCCCGAAAACCAAGCACCGCCTTCAGGCTTTCTAAGGGCGTAAATTTTTGATTTCACTCTTCACTGCCTATCACAGTTTCGGAGGCCATGGAATGCCAAGGTGGCACAAAACCCCCCCAAATGACCCTATTTTGGAAAGTAGACACCCCAAGCTATTTGCTGAGAGGTATAGTGAGTATTTTGAGGACCTCACTTTTTGTCACAAAGTTTTGAAAATTGAAAAAAGAAAAAAAAAATGTTTTTTTCTTTTCTTTCTTAATTTTCAAAAACAAATGAGAGCTGCAAAATACTCACCATGCCTCTCAGCAAATAGCTTGGGGTGTCTACTTTCCAAAATGGGGTCATTTGGGGGGGGGGGGTTTGTGCTATCTTGGCATTTTATGGCCTTCGAAACTGTGATAGGTAGTGAGGAGTGAATCAAAAATTTACGCCCTTAGAAATCCTGAAGGCGGTGATTGGGTTTCGGGGCCCCGTATGCAGCTAGGCTCCCAAAAAGTACCACACATGTGGTATCCCCATACTCAGGAGAAGCAGCAGAATGTATTTTGGGGTGTAATTCCACATATGCCCATGGCATGTTTGAGCAATATATCATTTAGTGACAACTTTGTGCAAAAAAAAAAAAAGTTTGTCATTTTCCTTCAACTTGTGGCAAAATATAAAATATTCCATGGACTCAACATGCCTCTCAGCAAATAGCTTGGGGTGTCTACTTTCCAAAATGGGGTCATTTGGGGGGTTTTGTGCCATCTTTGCATTTTATGGCCTTCAAAACTGTGATAGGTAGTGAGGAGTGAAATCAAAAATTTACGCTTTTAGAAATCCTGAAGGCGGTGCTTGGTTTTCAGGGCCCCATACGCGGCTAGGCTTCCAGAAAGTCCCACACATGTGGTATCCCCATACTCAGGAGAAGCAGCTAAATGTATTTTGGGGTGCAATTCCACATATGCCCATGGCCTGTGTGAGCAATATATCATTTAGTGACAACTTTTTGTACATTTTTTTTTTTTTGTCATTTTTCAATCACTTGAGACAAAAAAATAGTATTCAATGGGCTCAACATGCCTCTCAACAATTTCCTTGGGGTGTCTACTTTCCAAAATGGGGTCATTTGGGGGGGTTTGTACTGCCCTGCCATTTTAGCACCTCAAGAAATGACTTAGGCAGTCATAAACTAAAAGCTGTGTAAATTCCAGAAAATGTACCCTAGTTTGTAGACACTATAACTTTTGCGCAAACCAATAAATATACGCTTATTGACATTTTTTTTACCAGTGACATGTGGCCAAATACATTTTGGCCTAAATGTATGACTAAAATTGAGTTTATTGGATTTTTTTATAACAAAAAGTAGAAAATATCATTTTTTTTCAAAATTTTCGGTCTTTTTCCATTGATAGCGAAATTAGGTAAGATAAAATTGTGCCACCTCCAAATAAAGAAAAGCAGGCAACACAACAACCTGACTATTGTGATTATATGAAGTGAAAAAAGAGTGTGGCACTAAAAAATGATTGTGATAAGACCAATAATCGTGATATCTGAAAAGGTGTAGATATAAGGCCCTGAGGTCTATACCCCATAGGGCTTGTGATAATAAAATAAAATGTGTGAAGAAGTAGTGACGGATCTTCAACTATCACCATAAACAAAAACTTAAAAATAAGACTAAAAATAAAACGTAGGTGGACAAATGTGTGAACACATACAAACAGTATAGGACGTGTCTGAGTCCAATGGGTCACCTCTGGGTGAAATACGATCAAAAAATTGACTCAAAATCTATGACAATGAATAAATAGTAAGTAAACAAAATGACATAAAAAAGGTTACATTAATATGTTGTGCATTAACCCACAAATGGCCTGCTCCTCAAGGCCAAACCTGAGTGTAAAAACAGGAGTCCATTGGGATGGTGTATATATGTGAATATGTGAAAACCTCTGCCTCGGTCATCAGTTGGAAGGGTAATTTCCTCAGCGACCATCCATATATATTGGCAAAGTAAGAAAGGAAAAACTTCCACATGGTGTAAATCCTTTTAAAAACGTTATAACGTTTATTGTACTCAGAGGAGATCGTAACAAAAACGAAAATGTACAAATATGGGCAGTAAAAACTTGGCTCACAAAAGTACAAAAATATTAAAAAAAAGGTAAAAAATTGGCGCAGTAGATGATGGTAGGGTAAAAACACAGTAACCCAACACGTTTCGTCTTCAAAGACTTCTGCTGGGGTATGGCATAAGTCTTTGAAGATGAAACGCGTCGGGTTACTGTGTTTTTACCCTACCATCATCTACTGCGCCAATTTTTTCCATTTATAGCGCCAAAAATAAAAATCGCAGAGGTGATCAAATACCATCAAAAGAAAGCTCTATTTGTGGGAAGAAAAGTGCGCAAATTTATTTTGGGTACAGCATTGCATGACCGCGCAATTAGCAGTTAAAGCAATGCAGTGCCAAATTGTAAAAAGTGCAAGGAAGGGGGTAAATCCTTCCGGGGCTGAAGTGGTTAAATAATAATTTTCTCGATCAAAAATTTGCATCTTTTATATATATTTAAAAAATGTATATATATTGTGCCGTGCTAATCAAAGAAACGTGACATTATATAAGTGTATGCAGAAATTAATAAAGTAAACAAATTAAACAGGGATAAATATATATATATAATAATATGAAACAGGGATATATAATATAATATATAAAAATGACAATGGGTCCAATAAATCATCAAATAAGTATCCAATAAATAAAGTGCAACTCTTCTTCATAAGTACTCCAAAAGTGCTCCAAAACAAACAGTGGCCTCCACCCAATAACTTCTAGAAGTTTCTACAAACTTCCAGAACCAGGGGAAGGCACCAGAGACATTACTCTGTGAGTCATCCAGCCTGACCTGCAGTAAACCCTGACCCAGATTTATGCTGTGTACACACGACCGGACTTTCGACGGACTGAATCACGTTGGACTTTTCAACAGACTTTCGACAGACTTTTAGACAGACTTCCATCGAATCAGACTTGTCTACACACAATCACACCAAAGTCCAATGGATTCGACTGTGATCATGTACGACCGGACTAGAATAAGGAAGTTCATAGCCAGTAGCCAATAGCTGCCCTAGCGTCGGCTTTCGTCCGTCGGACTAGCATACAGGCTAACTGATTTTTTGATCAGACTCGAGTCCGTCGGAAAGATTTAAAACATGTTCTAAATCTAAAGCCTGTCACAGTTTCAACAGAAAAGGTCCGCTGCAGGTCCTGCAGGTTCAGTGTAGACTATATATACAGTGCAGGCGGTCTAGTATATATATATATATATATATATATATATATATATATATATACAGTGCATACAGTGTAGACTATATATACAGTGCAGGTTGTGTACACAGTATATAATACAGTGTGTACAGTTTCTATTACACTTCAGGCGGTGTACCCAGTATATGATACAGTGCAGCCGGTGTACAGTACATAATACAGTGCAGCCAGTATTTAATATAGGAAAAACAGGAAATGGTGGCACACCGCAGACACAGTCAGAAGTCCTTTGACACTGTTTATTGATAATCCAGCCAGACAACACACAAAATATGTTGACGCGTTTCACTCGAGTCAATCGAGCTTACTCATAACAATGATGTTGTCCAAGCATCTGCTATTTATGGGTGCATTTAAACGGAAATGCCTCCACAATCAGCTGATACCAATAAGTATACCGTATTTATCGGCGTATAACACGCACTTTTTTCCCCTTAAAATCAGGGGAAAATCGCGGGTGCGTGTTATACGCCGATCCCCTGCGATCCTGACCTGTTAGAACTAAAAAATCGACGAGCGCGATTTGAAAATGGCGCCGCCGGCGCCGCAATACACAGTGCCGGTCCTCGGCTCTTCTCGGCCACTTTCGGTTTCATTCAAGCGCCGCCCGAACCTAGCCGAGTATACTCGGCTAGTTTCGGATAGCTCCGCTCACCGTCCGAGTGGAGCCGAACGTGAATGAGAGCCGCCGAGAAGAGCCGAGGACCGGCTCTGTGTATTTTGGCGCCGGCGGCGCCATTTTCAAATTGCGGTCGGCGATTTTGAAGCTCAGAGGCTTCAGCAAGGCTGCACTGGGGCAAGGCTGGACTGGGGCAAGGCTGCAATGGACACTGGGGAAGGCTGCACTGACATGGCTGCACTGACAAGGCTGCACTGACATGGCTGCACTGACATGGCTGCACTGACATGGCTGCACTGACATGGCTGCACTGGCAAGGCTGCACTGACATGGCTGCACTAGCAAGGCTGCACTGACATGGCTGCAATGATGGGCATTTAAATGTAAGTTTTTTTCCCTTCAAGTTCCCTCCTAAAAGTTTTTTTTTCCTTAAAATTCCCTCCTAAATTGGGGTGCGTGTTATACGCCGGTGCGTGTTATACGCCGATAAATACGGTAATTAGCCTGGACCGGAACATCACACTTGAACAAAAACACATTGATCCTAATGCATTATAAAGACTAATATAAAAAAATTGTTAAACAAAAACAAGAGACTTTAGATAAAGAAAAAAGAAAAATAAAGGGAAACATCAAATATATATACCATATATAATGTAATATATGTGTCAAAAAATAAATAGGTAGTCATAATTGTATGCATTCTAGTTAATATCAACGCAAAACCTGCCTTACACATGACTAAACCATGGACAACACCAATGACAAGGTCAACACTAATGACAAGGTCAAAGGGAAATTACTACAGTTCAACAAAGAACAAACCTACATGATGTGTCATAGGGGGTTATTTACGAAAGGCAAATCCACTTTGCACTACAAGTGCAAACTACAAGTGCAAAGTGCACTTGAAATTGCACTGAAAGTACACTTTGAATGGAAGTGCAGTCGCTGTAAACCTGAAGGGTAGATCTGAAATGAGGGGAAGCTCTGCTGATTTTATTATCCAATCATGTGCAAGCTAAAATGCAGTTTTTTATTTTCCTTGCATGTCCCCCTCAGATCTACAGCGATTGCACTTCCAAGTGCACTTTCAGTGCAATTTCGAGTGCACTTTGCACTTGTAGTGCAAAGTGGATTTGCCTTTAGTAAATAACCCCCATAATGTCATAGCGGAAGAACTCAAACCAAAACATAACAATCTAATAGAGTCTATCAATAAAAACAAAAAACAAACAACAAAAGAAAACCCACAATAGTGGGTATGTATTGGGGCAAACCAAAAAACAGGCAGAGTAAAAAGGAAACGATCTGGCGTTCTCAGCACCCTCTCACTTGTGCTTCAGGATAGTAGTACCGCTCCAGCCAATCCCTACGCGTTACGACACCGTCACGTGTCTTCATCTGGGTACGCTTGCCCAGATGAAGACACGTGACGGTGTCGTAACGCGTAGGGATTGACTGGAGCGGTACTACTATCTGGGTACGCTTGCCCAGATGAAGACACGTGACGGTGTCGTAACGCGTAGGGATTGACTGGAGCGGTACTACTATCCTGAAGCACAAGTGAGAGGGCGCTAAGAATGCCAGATTGTTTCCTTTTTACTCTGCCTGTTTTTAACATTGCAAATGTAAGAGCAATACCTTAATAAATATTCCCCCTTTGATTTTAATAACAATAACACACTAGTGGAGCCTATTTTCTCCCCCTCCCTTCTCTATTATCTCCCCCAATACTGAGTTACCAGAGCAGAGCCACATAAAAGAAATGATGGAGAAAAACTAACAACAAAAGAGAGATTCCCAGGGAGAGGTTCCCAGAGATCATACAGCACTAAGCTACTTCACTGAATGCCTGAATCCTACAAACTGAAGGTGAGGGTTCTGTGAGACTGCACTAGGAGACACCATCAGCAAGAAAACAGATTGATCATATTACACAGACCAGGATTAAACAGAAGAAATACACATAGACTGTTGATACACTGTCATCCATTCACCTTTTTTCAATTATCAGTGTTTAACCACCTGCACCTTATTCTCAACACTGAAAGTGGACGTTTAACACACAGATTTTCATTCATATTTTTAACATATTATTTTTTTAACACTGAAGTGGACGTTTATCACACATTTTGATCAATATTTTACACATTATTATATGGTATTATTCTTGTTTATTTGCACTTATGCTTAAAAGAATGCACGGTTTGTACTTTATAAGAAGTTAATTTTTATTCACGCCAATTGATCCATTCACACATCATTCACGTCTATTTATTTTCTATTCACACCTTGTATTCTCATTTACAATAAGAGTGGGCACTCAACACTACTGTAACTATTTGTTTATTATTGATATTTCCACACGGATATTTTAATATTAATTACAGCAGTGATCGCTTTTTAAATTTGCACAGAGATCAATGATCCTAGCAGTGGTAGCCGCAGTTACCATCGCTTTGCATCTCCCCCTTCTACCATAGTAGGGATTTCTCCCACTCACCTATATGTCTCATTAATATTGCGCGAAATTCATTTTATTACGTAAACATATTGTACTTTCTCAATTATCCACAAGATGGCACTAACACAACTTATGTACTGTATAACACACATATGACTAGAAACACAAGTTGTCAGCTCTACATACTCCCCCTGCTTTAAATATTTGGTCCCCAAAGATATGTAAGACCTTGTTCCTGCTACACATCTTAGCCTCTAAACGAGTGCACAGGACCGAAAGAGGAGCCTCCCACCAATTCTCAGGTGTTGGAAAGCTACTCTGTGTACCCACAACTGTCACTTTAGTATCAGATACAGGTGTGCCAAGGGGTGAAACAGGGCTCTCATTGTCTAGACTGACTGAGGAAGAGCATTCCTTTTGCTGGTAATCTTTGTTGTTTCAGGACACTCGCACAATGTATCGTATGATAGTCTCTTGGGTGGGCGAATGTTCCTCTTTTCCCTTTCTAGAATAGCTTCTTCCTCTTGTATGATCCGAATTAGATCTGGGTACTTCCATATGGCCCCATCTTGGTGAGTTCTTAGCTGGAGGGTGATGGGGTCCAAGGGCTGGGCACCCCTTAGGACTTGTTTGGCTCGAATCTCATCCACTTTACAAGGATCTAGTCCCTTCTTCAGTATTATCTGGTGAATGACCTTGTCCAGCCGTCTCATATATTCAGGCCCGGATTTACTCCCTTTGCCGCCCCAAGGCTGGGCCTTTCAATGCCACCCCCCCCACACACCACCAGAAAGAGCCCCCTAATACGGTCAAAGATTGCAGACATGATACAAGAGATGGTCAGAGACTGCAATAATAGTACAGGAGATGATCAGAGACTGCAGACATGGTACAGGAGACGGTCAGAGACTGCAGTTCCTATGGACATTAGTAGATAATGGTCGATCGGCCCTCTTACCTGACCCAGTGATACAGCAACGGTTCCTCTGATCAGGAGTCAGCTCACTCTGAATTGCCCGTGGCGACTCCGCTGGGTAGCACCCAGATCTGTATTCCTGCAATGACTCCATTCCTTTCTCCACCAGGGATGGAGCCAGGCTGTGTGGCTTTCCCTCTGGTGGTGCAGGGCAGCGGGGTTCTCTCTCTAATGGTGTTCCCTCAGCACTGCCCTCTCCCTCTGGAGCCCTGGGTGTACTTTCCTGGGTGTAGAACCCCCAGGACAAACCACCCCCCTTTATTAGTACAGACCCCCCCAGGACAAACCCCCCTCCATTAGTACAGACCCCCACCAGGACAACCCCCCCTCCCTTCATTAGTACAGACCCCCCAGGACAAACCCCCCTCCCTTCATTAGTACAGACACCCCCAGGACAAACCCCCCTCCCTTAGTACAGACTCCCCCTAGGACAAACCCCCCTCCCTTCATTAGTACAGCCCCCCAGGACAAATCCCCCTCCCTTCATTAGTACAGACCCCCCAGGACAAACCCCCCTCCCTTCATTAGTACAGACCCTCCAGGACAAACCCCCCTCCTTTCATTAGTACAGACCCCCCCAGGACAAACCCCCCTCCCTTCATTAGTACAGACCCCCAGGACAAACCCCCCTCCATTAGTACAGACCCCCCCCAGGACAAACCACCCCTCCCTTTATTAGTACAGACCCCCCCAGGACAAACCCCCCATTAGTACAAACCCCCCCAGGACAACCCCCCTCCATTGGTACAGACCCCCCCAGGACAAACCACCCCTCCCTTTATTAGTACAGACCCCCCCAGGACAAACCCCCCCATTAGTACAAATTCCCCCAGGACAACCCCCTCTCCATTAGTACAACCACCCAGGTCAACCCCCACCCCCTCCATTAGCACAGACCCCCAGGACAAACCACCTCTCCCTTCATTAGTACAGACCCCCCAATACAAACCCCCCCTCCATTAGTACAGACCCCCCCAGGACAAAACCCCCCCTTCATTAGTACAGACCCCCCCAGGACAAAACCCCACTCCATTAGTACAGACCCCCCAGGACAACCCCCCCTCCATTAGTACAGACCCCCCAGGACAAACCACCCCCAGGACAACCACCTCCTCCATTAGTACAGACCCCCAGGACACCCCCCCTCCATAAGTGTACAACAGAACAGATGGAGACAGGCTTGGGCGGGAGTGAGAGACAGAGGAGAACACGCCCCCCGCACAGAGACCAGCCGCTTCGATCTCCGACGGCTGCTCTCCTTCTCTGACAGGAGGAGGGAGGGGGGACGGGCTTGAGCCTCGAAAAAAACAGCAGCGGCGGCGGTGACCTGCGGAGGGAGCCGCCTCAGTCTGGACACAGAGAGGAGGAGGAGGGAGAGGAGCACTCTAGCGCTTCAGCGCCCCCACCTCTCTGGCGCCCGGGTGCACTGCAAGCTGCTTTGTTAGTGTGGGGGGCGGCCGAGAAGTCATTGCAGGAGCGGCGCCGCCCCTGTACCACTGCCGCCCCGAGGCCTGGCCGCGGTGGCCTTGTGGGAAATCCGGCCCTGCATATATTCTGACAACTTCTCTCCAGTTTCCTGATAGGTGTGTTCTAATTGGTAAATTAGGTCGGAAACCTTTTCAGTACGTCCAAACACATCTTGCAGGATATCTAAGTAGTCTTGTGCTACACAGTTCTGTTTGCTGAGCTTTAAATTTCGAATGGCCTCAGAAGCAGGCCCCTTGAGACTCTCAGTAATCCGTTGTTTCTTCTGTGTTTCAGGGATGTCCCACTCATCCAGTACCTGCGTGGTCTGTTCCAACCATTCTTCAAAGGTATCTTCTCCTTTGGGTACAGGCCGTTGGCCCGAGAAAATGCCCAGTTTTTGGTATCCAGTCCCTGAATAGGTTGGGTTCCTTTTTTAACATTGGGACACCAAATTTCCCAGGGCTGTGATGAGTTCTGGCTCAATTGCAGCCGGTGCTGACTGTGATGGAACCCTGATTCTTGTGGAACTCATTTTGGAGAAGGTGGCAGGACTCTCCCTTTCTTCCTTTGGGTGGGTCAGGTAAAATTTAGTCTTGTCAGCGAGTTCAATACTTTCACCCTTGAAATTTTCCGGAACTCCCTTCCTCCATTCCAATAATGCATAGGTGCGGAATGCCTCATGATTAAGCCTCACTGCGACCACTTTGGCTCTTTGTCCTGGGGATAGTGTTTTTACCACTTGGTTGATGTGTTCCTTCTCCCAGATATCTCCCCAGAGTTCCATGGCCACGCTCGCTTCTGATCGGATGCCTTCCGCCTCACACCACTGTGCCACAGTGAGGGGATCCATTCTAGAGTTCTTAAGAGGGTGTTTGGCTTGAGAGTGACAGCGATCCCGGATGAGCCCCCACATGTAGCAATAACAGCTGCTGATTTAAGCGGGCCTGCTCTCTATGCTCTTCACCCTTTTTAAATTGTTCAATCCCCTTGACACAACTGTAGTGCAGTGTTGTAACAATATGAATATCAACTTTAACCCACAATATACACTTATGGTTATAGTTACCTCTACCTGGGTGCTGGTAGCTCCACCTGCAGGAGAAATGACAACACTGCACACAAATTTCGATAATAACCAAAATAACTTCTTTCTTTGGGTAAATAATATATTTATATAAAGAGTTATTACAGCAACTATACTATCACACCAACATAGTGTAATAGTATAAAAAATGGTTATGACAAGCAATAACAGACACAAATATGTATATATTTGTATAAATCTATACCCAGGAGCTCCCCCCTGCTCTAGACCTTAAAGTCACTATCCTTTGTAACTAAATGCAGGGCCCTGCAATGAAAAGGTAGTCCTGACGTCTTCAGTCTTCGCTAGCTTTTATAATTGTAATCCGTAAAGGGATTCCTCCTGGGTGTTGCGCAGTGTAATATAACACACTAAAACAATTGTAATCCAGCAGATTAACTAAGTGTTGTCATATGAAGAAAACAAACATCTAGCATCCGTTCTTGAATACTGAAGTCTATTCAGATGTGAAGTTCTCCAACTTAACTTGGTCCGTGGGACTATCAGTCCCAGCAACACTCTGTACAGTTCTAAATGTGTGTATATAGTATTTAAATAAACTTCTGGGTGTTAACCCTCTCACCACACAGGATCTGGGCAGGTGGATGCCTCCGTTTCAGCAGTTCTCAGTCAGTATGGAGCCACCACCTTGCCTTCACACTGTTCCGTTCACTAACTACCAGGATTCCTCAGTTATCTCCCCACGGGTCTCCGGAACGATCACTTCTGCTGTTCTAGCACACTGTGATGCGATGGCAGGATCCTTGCAGCTGCTCCGCTCCTTCGCAAAGTAGGCCGCAACCCTGTGGGACACACACACCCACAGAGTTCTGCTGGCAGGCCACGCGTCCCAGGAACAAGAGACCTAAAATGGCCGCTCCTTACCCTTTTATATCCTCCCACAATGCAGTTCAGTTCTCACCTTGTCCAGAAGCATTGTGAGTGGGTCAGAGCTAAAGTTCCGAAGTAAACAATAAATCACTTCCATGTCACTTCACTTAATCATGAAACTTAAACATATTGTACTTTCTCAATTATCCACAAGATGGCACTAACACAACTTATGTACTGTATAACACACATATGACTAGAAACACAAGTTGTCAGCGCTACACTTACATGTGATCCAACTTAAAAAAATAATGTGGGAAGGATTGATTCCACAGTATCCGGTGGTGTCGATTTTTCACCATCTCCCCAAAACCCACAAAGGTTTGGATCCATTACAGGGGAGACCTATCATTGCTGGTATTAGTTCCCTCAACGAGAGACTCGGCCAGTGGCTGGATAATATATTGCAGCCACTGGTCCGTCGACTTCCTAGTTATCTCAAGGACACTAACCATCTCCTCAATATTGGTTAATACCAGGTGGGAGTCTTGCTTTATGTGGATCAACTGTGATGTCATTAGCCTGGACTCTTCCATATCACATAGACTGGCTATTGTGGCGATCAGCTTTTATTTGAAACGCCACACCAACTTTTTAGTGGAGGTCCGTATGTTTATTGTATTTATTGTATATGCGGGGCCACATTGGGGGGCGGGCTAAATCCTCGCCCTCTTTAGCCAATCTCTTTATGGGGTGGCAGGAACAATGCTACATATATGGATCTGGTAATCCGTTCAGACAGTGGGAGTTATTTACGAAAGGCAAATCCACTTTCCACTACAAGTGCACTGCAAGTGCACTTGGAAGTGCAGTCACTGTAAATCCGAGGGGAACATGCAAGGAAAAAAAAAAACAGCATTTTAGCTTGCACATGATTGGATGATAAAATCAGCAGAGCTTCCCCTCATTTCAGATCTACCCCTCAGATTTACAGCGACTGCACTTCCAAGTGCACTCGCAGTGCACTTGTATTGCAAAGTGGATTTGCCTTTTGTAAATAACCCCTAGTACACCAGGTTGTTCTATTGTTATATAGACGACCTGATATTTATTGTAGATGAACGGATGGGTTCTTTGGATTCCTTTTTGGAGTATTTGAACAGAAACTATATGAATCTACATTTCACAGGACATGTTGACAAACATAGGATGAGTTTCCCTGATGTCAGTTTGAATGCTGCGGATAATGGTGTTAGCACAGATCTTTAAAGAAAACACTGACAGTGGGGCAAAAAAGTATTTATTCAGCCACCAATTGTGCAAGTTCTCCCACTTAAAAAGATGAGAGAGGCCTGTAATTGCCATCATAGTTATACCTAAACTATGAGAGACAAAATGTGGAAACAAATCCAGACAATCACATTGTCTGATTTTTGAAAGAATTTATTTGCAAATTATGGTGGAAAATAAGTATTTTGTCAATATTAAAAGTTCATCTCAATACTTTGTTATATGTCCTTCGTTGGCAATGACAGAGGTCAAACGTTTTCTGTAAGTCTTCACAAGGTTGTCACACACTGTTGCTGGTATGTTGGCCCATTCCTCCATGCAGATCTCCTCTAGAGCAGTGATGTTTTGGGGCTGTCGCTGGGCAACACAGACTTTCAACTCCCTCCAAAGGTTTTCTATGAGGTTGAGATCTGGAGACTGGCTAGGCCATTCCAGGACCTTGAAATGCTTCTTACGAAGCCACTCCTTCGTTGCCAGGGCAGTCTGTTTGGGATCATTGTCATGCTGAAAGACCCAGCCACGTTTCATCTTCAGTGCCCCTTGCTGATGGGAGGAGGTTTGCACTCAAAATCTTTGCAGAGAAACAGCCCCAAAGTATGATGTTGCCACCCCCATGCTTCACAGTATGGTGTTCTTTGGTTGCAACTCAGCATTCTCTCTCCTCCAAACATGACGAGTCGTGTTTCTACCAAACAGTTCTACTTTCATCTGACTATATGACATTCTCCCAATCCTCTTCTGGATCATCCAAATGCTCTCTAGTAAACCTCAGACATGTACTGGCTTAAGCAGGGGGACATGTCTGGCACTGCAGGATCTGAATCCCTGGCGGCGTAGTGTGTTACTGATTGTAGCCTTTGTTACGTTGGTCCCAGCTCTCTGCAGGTCATTCACTAGGTCCCCTCGTGTGGTTCTGGGATTTTTGCTCACCACTCTTGTGATCATTTTGACCCCACGGGGTGAGATCTTGCGTGGAGCCCCAGATCGAGGGAGATTATCAGTGGTCTTGTATGTCTTCCAATTTCTAATTATTGCTCCCACAGTTGATTTCTTCACACCAAGCTGCTTGCCTATTGCAGATTCAGTCTTCTCAGCCTGGTGCAGGTCTACAATTTTGTTTCTGGTGTCCTCCAACAGCTCTTTGGTCTTCACCATAGTGGAGTTTGGAGTGTGACTGTTTGAGGTTGTGGATAGGTGTCTTTTATACTGATAACAAGTTCAAACAGGTGCCATTAATACAGGTAATGAGTGGAGGACAGATGAGCCTCTTAAAGAAGAAGATACAGGTCTGTGAGAGCCAGAAATCTTGCTTGTTTGTAGGTGACCGAATACTTATTTTCCACCATAATTTGCAAATAAATTCTTTCAAAAATCAGACAATGTGATTGTCTGGATTTGTTTCCACATTTTGTCTCTCATAGTTGAGGTATACCTATGATGACAATTACAGGCCTCTCTCATCTTTTCAAGTGGGAGAACTTGCACAATTGGTGGCTGACTAAATACTTTTTTGCCCCACTGTATCTGGTAACACATTTTGATGGCCAACTCGGGACATCTCCAACATACTGTTAAGGGTATTCCTGTCGTACAGTTTTTGAGAGTTTGCCTTGTGTGCAGCAGTCAACAGACATTCGATGGATGCTTGATAGCGCTGTAGCTATTGCAGGCTCTAAAGAGAGAAGTGAGCTTCTAAAGGGGAGAAAACATTATGGTCATAATAAAGGTAATTTTAATAAAAATAGACTTACTTTGAGTACCCGCTTTAGTTCTGGGTTTAAGGACATCAAGGACATTGTTTATAGGTATCTGCCCATCCTTTTTGAGCATCAGATATGTGCTGATCTCCTTAAAGATGGTGTTAACATCGTTTCAAGGAGGGCACCTACCTTGGGGAATTCCCTGTCACCTAGTTTGTTTCAAACAGGTAAGATACGGTCTCCTACCTGGTTGCACTGCAAGGGCAACTATCACTGTGGTGGCACTGGTTACCCTTGTTGTAGGCATTTCATTGGGGGTAATGTTATTCGTTCCCATTCGACTGATAGAGAACAGAAAATACAATTGTTTTTTAACTGCAATACTAAGTATGTCATACATATCATTACCTGCAAAATATGCCATGTGCAGTATATAAGACGCACCACCATATGATTGCGGAATCGATTTTATGAACATCTTTAGAGCATAGAAAAGAATAAATCTACCAATGTGGCATGTCACTTCAATAGGCAACACAATGGAGATATTTCAGCGGTAGGGGTACAAATCTTGGAGAAAGTTAATACACCCAGGAGGGGGGGAGATGTTTTCCGCCTTCTCTGTAAGAGGGAGGTATATTAGATATTCCATTTCAAAACTCATATCCCTCATGACTTAAATTCTGAATGGGATAGCACTCATTTTTATGATTAATTATAGTTTTTCGTTTATATATATATATGATATGACCCATTCTGGTTTAGCCTTTTGTCAATACAATTCTGTAGCATTCTTAAGTATGCCTCAGAGCCACACCATGGAGCTCCACAGGTGCAGGGCACTGCTGACTCCCCGCTGACTTCCAAAATTTCATTGGTGTGGGCTTTTTTCGACACATGTGCAGTAGATCACACCATTGCTGATGCAATCTATGTCTGAAGCAGATCAAGCGTGGCCAGAACAGCACCCGCTTGGGCACCACATGCTTGACAAGACATATGACAACCTGCCATGCAGTTCGTTAGCAACAGCACCTGAAGACCGACATAATAAAAAAAGACAGACTTCTCCCTGCTCCTCATCTCAACCCCTATTATACCTCCAGTCCTCTCAAAAACCTGCTCTGAGAGGAATGAAGGTATAGCAATAAGTACTAGCTCTCTCCTATCATGTGGAAGGCAATGTTTTGGCCTCGTTGGACAGGGGGGTCAGCAGCAAGGTTCATATTACCTGTTGACTCATGGTCCAGCAGGCATGGTCAGGGATGTTACCTCTCCTTTACGGAGCACTTGGTATATCTGCTGGAAGCTGGGAAGGATTCAGGACAGGGTTCAATGTTGGATTTAGTTCCGCCTCCAAAAAGCTGGTGGTGATTCTGCCACATCTCTCTGCTCCACTCCTCCTCTTCTTCTTTCTCTATTGCCTCTTCTGAAGAAATGTCCTCTGAACCAGCAGTGTTTCCTAAGTGTTTAAGGGGCTACGCAAGCAGTCAGGCTAAAAGATGCCATGCGGTGCTTCAGTTGGTCTGCCCTGGGGACAGGAGCCACACTGGGGCAGAGATTCTGTCAGCTCTGCATGGGCAGGTTTAGAGGTGGTTGACGCCACGGCAGCTTGAGCCAGAAATGGTTTTATGCAATATTGGCACCAACCTTCTCTCCACCCTCCGATAGGGACACTTGACCCATGTTCCATGCTTGGCACACGTCCTGAATTTGTTGGTGCAGCATTTCTTGACCAGGTACCCAAGCTTACATTAACTTCTGAGGCAGGCCAAAAAAGTCTGTGGCCATTTCCAGTGGTCATACAATGCCAGTGCTCGGCTGGCTGGCATTCAACGGGAATTCAACCTGCCCACCAACCGCCTCATTTGTGACATGCCCATCAGGTGGAACTCAACTTTGGCAATGCTACACACACAGCAGAGGTCCATAAATGAGTACCTGTGTGAGTATGGCACCAGGACAGGCTCAGGGGAGTCATGATAGTGGCTACTGATTAAGGATACATGCACTGTCCTGTCACCATTTGAGGAGGCCACAAGGATGGTGAGCAGCGACAATGCATGGATCAGTGACACTGCCCCTCTAGTCTTTCAGTCGGAGCACACACTTCATGGAATCATGGACAGGGCACTTGAGGCAGAACAGCGGGAGGAAGAGGAGGACTTCCTTTCCTCTTAAGGGTCCCTTTATGCAGATAACATTCCTGCGGGGCCGCCAAACACATAGGATGAAGAGGAGGAGGAAGAGGATTGAGTCAGCATGGATGTGGATAACACACATCAGTCTTCAAGGGATGGTTTTCAGTCCCCAGAAACCCAAGGAGTTGAACATGGCTGGGAGGATGTAGTTCCTGACAATGTCATCCTTAGTGACCCAGAGGACTCAGAAATATTTACAAAAATATTTACAAAAATGTGAGGGGTGTACTTACTTTCGTGAGATACTGTATATACTTAGTTTAGGCAGTTGTTCATCGTATTTCACTATTTGTTTGGTTATCTGGTTTGTTTTACACAGTTTGGTATGTTGGAGGTGCGTTTACATTTATGTTATTCACATTTATGTTATTCACATCTTTTTAAATAAATTATATTCTTTTACACACTATTTGTGAGAGCCTCTAGTCCCAGTCGATGCCTTGTATGGAGAAATGCGTCGATGGAGCAGCAATCCTTGACGTCAACACGTATCAGCCTGCTGGCTTGAGCCGCGGCTGTGTCAATTTTACTTTCTACCGTGATTTTGGATCCTCTTCCTTTTATTCTATAATATACCATGATGTTGGAGATTACCTGGAGAAGGCTGTTTCGTACCTTTGAGAATTTCATATAACCGGACAGCCCGCCATACGAGAGAGAGTTTTACATCTGGAGGAGTACGAGGAGGAGAGTCTCCCTGTTGGCCAATTTTTGTGTGAGCATGTATGATCTCTATCACTTGAGATCCAGTTCTGGAAAGTGGCGCTGAATGATTTCTGTGTGAACAGGAGCACCAGCTAAACATATTGTGTCCATATATCAATCTGCACTTCTCTGGGGTATTTATGGACTTTTTTTTCCCTTTTTTTTGTAAATTTTTAGAATTTTATTCATGATCAATTATTAAGTCTTAAATTCTCCCATTTCACCTTTTATATTAGGGTTATATTTAATGTTGGATGCGTGCTTTATCTTATATACACACACAATATTTGTGCCTGATATTCTCTGTGGCAGTCCACACATTTCTGGTCACATCGCTTCCTGTCATAACACCAAGGCCAGTCCTGACCAGAAGTGGCTGCACAGGGAAGCCATCTTGGTTCTGCTGTTGTTTGTGGCAAGATGAATCCTGAGGAGGTTATCTCTTTTTTTTTTGCTAGTGACAGAGGAAAAAAATATTGCTACCAGATACTGAAGGAGCGGGTCAGAGATCAGCTGTTAGAATATATTTGTCTTGCTCATTCCCTAGTTGATTAGGGCAGGATGTTGTTAGGTGATGTTCAGCCATTGATTCAAGTCTTTGCGGAACACTTTTCTCCCCCTTCAGTATGGCTCAGGTAGAATCATTGGTTTGGTTATTGGAGGATGAATCGGCTTATTTCTTTGAGCAGTATTCACTAGTCAGTGTGTAAAATGAATTTTGTTCAACCACTACTACAAGCATAGTCAGATATCTTGCATTCAGCCTCAGTTAGCTTGCAACAACCCATTCCTGCTGTTAGACACCTGCCTCCTTAAGTATCTCTCTCTCCATCACCCACAGCAACCACAGTTGCAGTCCACTATAGCCTACTACCAACCATATGTCAGTACCCTGTTTCCACTTGCTGCACCTACCCTGCCTTTAACCACTTAAAGATTACCTCTTCTCCGCTGCCTGCGACAATCCCTCAGAAATCCTTCTTAGCAACTGCTCCCTCTTTTCACCATCCCTCAGCTCTTCTCTTCCACCTACTCACAGCCCTGCGCTTATATACAGAACCTCAGTGGCTAAACCCAAAAAGAAACTGAAGTTTTTCCCAACTCGCACAATCCTGTCACTATCCAAGTCTGCCTCCACGCCAACCAATATGCTCCAGTCTGCCTCCACGCCAACCAATATGCTCCAGTCTGCCTCCACGCCAGCCAATCTGCTCCAGTCTGCCTCCACGCCAGCCGATCTGCTCCAGTCTGCCTCCACGCCAGCTGATCTGCTCCAGTCTCCCTTTACGCCAGCCTATCTGCTCCAGTCTGCCTCCACGCCAGTGTATCTGCTGCAGTCTGCCTCCTCGGCAGCCGATCTGCTTCAATCTGCCTCCACGTCAGCCGATCTACTCAAGCCTGCCTCTATGATTGCCAGTGGGGTTAGGCCGGCTTCGGATGGTCCCAAACCTGATGACCCAACTGACCTTGATGGTCCTCTGACTGCTGCCCAGCCTGATGTGCCTCTGCCCGCTGTCCAGACTGATGTGCCTCTACCTGATGTACCTCTGCCCGCTGTCCAGACTGATGTGCCTCTACCCGATGTGCTTCTGCCTGCTGCCCAGCCTGATGTGCCTCTGCCCACCGCCCAGCCTGATGTGCCTCTGCCTGATGCCCAGCCTGATGTGCCTCTGCCCACTGCCCAGCCGTATGTGCCTCTGCCCACTGCCCAGCCTGATTTGCCTCTGCCCGCTGCCCAGCCTGATTTGCCTCTGCCCGCTGCCCAGCCTGATGTGCCTCTACCTGATGTGCCTCTACCTGATGTGCCTCTGCCTGCTGTCCAGCCTGATGTGCCTTTGCCTGCTACCCAGCCTGATGTGCCTCTGCCTGCTGCCCAGCCTGATGTGCCTCTGCCTGCTGCCCAGCCTTTGATGAACTTAATTATCTTCTACCTACCACACAGCCAGGTTCTATTGACTCAAACTCAGGACAGACTCAGGACCCATTAGCAGGTGGACACTTAGCCTTTGAATAACAATCCAACTATGCCAGCTGCTCAGTTGGATTGTCCCTGGGCCCTTCATGGCCCTAGTCATGGTAAGCTCCCGGGGAATGGCAAAATATGATCTGTGCCTTGTCATGATTTGGATGCGATTGCCACAGCTCTGGGTGCACTAGGGATCCCGGGGTTGGGTAACCAGTGCCTCAGAGAGACCGAGGTGGCTTTTGATGTGTGGAGCAAGTCCTGGAAACCAGGCAAGCTACATGGTTATGACGAGACACTTTCGTGTCTGGGTTCCAGTATTGTCACATGACCCCAGGGCTAAGTTTGCAGATAACCTGTGAGACCCCAGCATTGGGATATCTGTTGTTTTGAGGGACTTGGAGGGTTGAATGCTGTGCATCTTAGAGAATCTGGCCAGCAGGACACCCAGCCAGTCGCTTGACCCCAGCAGTGGGTTACCCAGTCAGTCACCTGGCCTGGGTGGTGGGAAACTTTGCTTATTGTTGGATTTTGTCAGTAAGGCATCTCGCTTGGAACCTGGCACTTCTTCAGCCTGTGAGGAACTTTTGCTCAGGCGTCCCCTATGATACTAATACAGTGATCAGAAAAAAGATCTGTACACTGTACTAATGACACTGTGACAGGACAGTGAAAGGGTTAACTGGGGGTGATCAGGAGATTAAAACTTTATGAGGGAATATATGGCGGTACTCTGACCCTACCTGGGACTGCCGCTAACGCTATCTAACATCACCAGTGACACCAATACAGTGATCAGTAAAATATCTGTACACTGTACCTAGTGACACTGTGACAGGGAGTGAAAGGGTTAACTGGGGGGATTGATTGGTTCTGAAACTAATCCGACCACTGCAGGGACGGCAGGCACTTGCGCCCCCTACACGTGGGCGGGAATCACGTACAGGTACATGATTTTGTGTACAGAGGCCGCCCCGGTTGCAGTATATGTATGTGGGGTGGTCCAGAAGAGGCTAAACAAAAAAACTTTAAAGAACATTATTTATTAGATTTTCACATGTCAAAGGGAAGAGCCATGAAAAAATGCCAAGGGACCCTCTTATTTTGGTATTCAGTGGGAAGAATGCTCCTGACATTGGGAAGATTGTACCTTACACTGATGGCCAGGGAGAAGAATGTCCCTTACATTGGAATACCTCCTCACAAATTGCTTAAAAGAATGTTGACGTCAGTGGTTACATATCTGAGAGGCAGAAATTGCTAACTGCCCAAGGAAACACCTAGCAATCTTTGAAGGGACCTCAGGGTGCCACAGAACCCTGGTTATGAAAGGCTGCCTTAGGAACTGCCATGCACATATTACAGCAGAGCAATCTTTGAAGGGACCCCAGGGTGTCACAGAACCCTGGTTATGAAAGGCTGCCTTAGGAACTGCCATGCACATATTACAGCAGAGCAATCTTTGAAGGGACCCCAGGGCGCCACAGAACCCTGGTTATGAAAGGCTGCCTTAGGGACTGCCATGCACATATTACAGCAGGTTCAGAAGATCAATGTCCTTCATGAAGACTCTCTTCTTCTGGAATAATTGAAGATAAATCTTAGAATCCATAGCAGATCTTAAGCATAAATATCTCTTGATTAAAATGTTTCTTGAATTCCTAACATTCCTTCAGAGAACAATATACAGTGTTGACTTTGTGCAGTTATGTCTCACTATAGGCCCTAACTGTGTCAATTCAATACTGATGTTGTCTTGGTGAACATGTTTCTGGCACTCTTAGTGCAGTACTTTAGTGCAATACTTATTGCATATCTGTATATATTTTATATATAGGAGAAGGGGGATGTTTAAAAATGATCCAGCCCCTGGGTCAGATAGTCTAGGTATGCCACCGCTGCATATCTCCTAAAAAAAAGGTTGCAAGCAGGCAGGTAAGAATATTTTATTGCAAAAGGCTCTGTAGTAGATATCTTCTGCAATAAAGCACCTAATGTGATTTATGTTTCCTCTTTCCTTCCTCTGCTATTTGCATTTCCCTACTGATAGCCTATGCCAATACCAGCAGGTGATTGACAGTCTCAACTGTGCATAGTTCTCTATATGACTATGTAGAGGGGGTGTGTCCTTTCCCTGCTCAAGTCTCAGATTACACCCGACTTTTTCCCCTTTGCTGAGCAATGTGTGACATCAGATCCCGCCCCCTGCCTTCTGGAGCTGAGAAATGCTGTCAAATTCTGATATGTGATTGGCTGTGGAGAAGAGAGGGTTTGCAGGTAAACAGGTACAAATAATGTATTTTGTATTTGTTTGATCTTTGTGTGTCACCTGAGGCCAGTAACCACACTGGGTATAGGTAAGGGTTTACTACTTTAAGAAATCTGGTTTACTTTGGCCATTTCTACATTAATTACTTTGCTGTTAACTAATGTGAGCAATTCAAATAACACAGATGCTGAGTTCCTAAAGGAATTGAGAATCTTCAATTATCCAACCATGCAAAAAGCTAATTCCTCTTTATTTATTTAATCTGCATATGACTCGATATTCAAAGTAAATACGGTAAATGTAACATTTATTGAGTGAAGGCTCTCAACACCTATAGTAAATTAGCCTCATGGTCTGTTGCTGTGTGGAGGACCTGATACACCCTTCTCTGGATTCCTCCCAGACTAGCTAATTCAATATTGTTGACTGAGATAAAACAAGATAAACAATTTTTTTTTAGCAATATTTCTCCGACAATGACAAAGGACACAATTTTTTTGAGAAAAAAGTTTATTTGCTCTGAAATATTTGTGAAACAAAATACAAATGTGTGATGGAATGGAAGCCCAAGCTGGCATTAAATTATTTTATTGGCAATGCAAAACATTGCAGAAATACAAGAATACCCAAATACCAATTGACAGAGATGAGTAGACAGAGAGAGCAGTCCATGTAATCAGCTAGGCTCAGATCACACTATAGAGTACTCTGCTTGGTCTTGTGTTATGGCCAAATCAGGCTTTATGTGAACATCGAACGATGTTATCAGTTGGGGTGATAAGCCACAGATAGCCGCTGTCGTAAGTGACGTGTTTGAAAGTAAAGGAGAGGTCTATCTGGGTCCAGGATGTTCCAATTGGGTTTCTGGCACTGATTCCATCCCTAAAACAAAAATATTTCTCAGTTATACAACATAAAAAGTTATATATAAAATAGGAAAATGTTAAGGAATCCTGGCCATCATTAGCATTACTAGGATAAGCTTTCCAGACTGACAAATGAAGGAGGGATGTATAAAAAAAAAAAAACATGCTCATTGGATGTATCATTTAATGCCTATGTTGAGGGTTCAAAAAGCACATTTGACAAGGGAGCCAAACGTACCAGATTTGCTAACATTATTGTGAGCATACACAGTAGTTGCTGAATTATATGTACTTGTCTAACTGGCTCATCCTCAACATTCACAATTAATACTTCTTTACCAAATTGGCAGTTTTTTTTTTCAGATTGCCTTAATCTACTGCATACTGTACATAGTTAAAAAAAATACCTTCTGTACACGTTGCCTGCAGAGTTAACACCGTACACGGAACCATCTGTGCCAACCTCTATCATCTTCAGAGAACCTTCAATAAACTGCCATTTGGTTCCCTGGCAGGCGGTTGGGCTGACACTCTGGCGGAAGTAAATATTGTCGTTGCTGTTGACTCCCCAGCAGCCCAGTGGACCACAGCTGTAATATTTCAGTGACCCATCCAGCGGTGTCCAGGATACAGCAGATAATCCTGAAACTGTGCAAATCTGTCTCAAGCAGTAAATGTTGTCTTGTGTATTCACTCCACCCAAGAACTTATCACCACCAGCATCTACCTGCTTCAAAAGACCTGTTGAAAAAAAAAAAACACAAAACACAACATTGAGTGTAATGACAGAAAGAACATTAAAACAATAGTTAAATGGGATTGAAACTCTATGTAGTAACATAGATCTTATTACTACTTAAAGCATGGTGGCCAAGTGTCCTTCTCTTTGCAGAAAGGGCAACAATTATGCAAAATGTCCTGTGCCATCTCAAGGCCAATGACATGTCCCGTCAGACCGGGGAAAAAACAAAGTTGCCACAACAAGGCAGTCATTTTTCCTTTTAGCAAGAAGATGTCCATCCAAACTTTACAGGACTGCTGGCATTTTTGTTACACCATCTAATGTATCAAAAAGTAATTTATCAAATATAACGATTTCATATAGGAGGATCTTTGTGATCAATGGTGTCACTGGAGAACCTGATTTCACCAATAGTGGGCTGCAGCCTAATGTAGAACTATGGCTTTTTACAAAATATATGCTTCAGTACTTAAAGCGTAACTCCACTTTTGTTGAGAAAAAAACATTCCCCTCTGGGTGATCTATGTACATTGCAGGTATATTAAAGTGATTCTAAAGGCAGAAGGTTTTTTTATCTTAATGCATTCTATGCATTAAGATAAAAAAAACCTTCTGTGTGCAGCCCCCCCTAATACTTACCTAAACCCATCTCTTTCCAGCGATGTGCACGAGTGCCTCGGCCGTCTCTCCCTCCTGATTGGCTTAGACACAGCAGCGGCGCCATTGGCTCCCACTGCTGTCAATCAAAGTCAGTTAGCCAATCAGGAGAGAGGGGTGAGGCGAACCGCAGCTCCGTGTCTGAAAAGACACACAGAGCTATGGCTCGGCTCAGGTGCTCCCATAGCAAGATGCTTGTTGTGGGGGCACTCGACAGGAGGAAGGGGCCAAGAAAGCCGGAGAGGGACCCAAAAAGAGGAGGATCTGGGCTGCTCTGTGCAAAACCACTGCACAGAGCAGGTAAGTATAACATGTTTATTATTTTTAAAGAAAAAAAACGGACTTTAGTATCACTTTCACAAACTTTGTTTCAGATTCATTCTTTTGTTATTCTGAAGAAATCCCTGTGTGTTTCTCTGTGCTGAGTGAGTCTAATGGGAGGGGTTTCATAATTATCAACCAGCTGCTGCAGCTGTAGGGCTCTAATGAGGAAAGTGGCAGGGTCTGCATCAATTTAGATGAGATTTCCTATTGGGAGCATCTCACCAAAAATTACATTTTTGTTGCAGGGGATGCCAAAAATCTGACTTTTATCTTAGTGTAGACTTCTGGGAAATTTAGTGAGCCAATCACACAAGCAGGAAATTATGTTTCTGGGGGGCGTTCTGTACACATTCTGTGTACCAAACACTTCCAGGTAGCCACATTGCATTGCATTTTACAGAAAATAACAGCAGCTGCAGATTGAAAAGGAAAGGTAATTTTTAATAACATACAATTACAATATGACTTGTGTCACAATTGTATATATTATATTATTATTATTTTTTTTTTTTTGCTATTTTTTTGCCCATGAAAGTGGAGTTAGCCTTTAATTAGAAGTGTATCAGCATTTACAATTTTTTCTTCTTTGTAAAGTCCCACAAATACCCAATAATCATGGCAATGTTCCTAATGAAACTTAGTGTGATGATGCATGGTAATGATGCTGCACTGCTCCTGGATTTAGAGCAGAGTTGCCACTTACATGTTGGCTGTGCCTGCTTTCTCTACAGTGGGATGAAAAGTGTTTCTGGGTAATTAACTATCATCATTGTCACTGCTGATATACACAAGACTATAGCTTGTCATTCAGGACCTGGCCACACCTAGTCCCGCCCACTGCTTTCTGTAGTGACAGCTCTGCCTCTGCTTCTGAACACCTCCCACTGTGAGCTGCAGTGTCTGGGAGGGGGAACGTGTGAGACACAAATGAAGAAGGATTTGGTTCAGTCAGGGAAGGTAAAGGACAATTTTTGCTTATCTTATGAGGTTTGTGCATCACATCGTAACTGGCTTTGGTACTTGTATAGACTCTAAGGCCCCTTTCACACGGAGTCCATCTGTTTTGATGGACTCTGCTTGCTCAGGAGTGATCACTCCATTGATCGCCGCTGAGCAGGCGAAGACGCATCTGTTAGAGTCCCGCTCTTCTCTATGGGGAGATCAGATGAAAACAGACAGCCTGTCCATTTTTCATCCGATCCCATCCAGTCCGACCAGCTGGACGGATGGCGAACGTATCGCCATACGTCTGTTTTCAGTGGATTTGGTCAGATCGGTTAACAGGCGGGTGTCAGTGGACAAGTATCCGCTGACATCCGCCTCCCCATAGAGGACAATGGGTGGCCCACTCGGGCCTGCCTGAAAAACGGAAAGGCGGACCCAATCAGTCCGATCATGTGAAGGGGGCCTAATTCAGAAACCTTCAGTTGTGCTTTAAATCTACATGCACAATTCCACATTCCAGCCAGACCTAGGAGTGCACAAGAGTAAAAAACAGAAAACAAAATACAATGCATTGTCTTTTGTAGGAAATAATAGAGACAATTGCGTACTTTCTGTGATACTTTTTTTATTTCTACTAACATACAATTGATCAGGACAAGCTTTCAGGGTATGTCCCCTTCTTCAAGGTCCCAGCAGTACAGATTCACAAACATTTTAGGATTGTAAAAAAAAAAAAAGTTTTTAACATTCTGCTAAAACTTTTGTGAATCAGTACTGCTGGGACCTTGAAGAAGGGGACATACCCTGAAAGCTTGTCCTGAAAAATTGTATGTTAATGCAAATAAAAAAAGTATCATGAAATCTGGATTGATCACCCTAGAGCATATAAATCTCTTAAGGAATTGAAGCGCAATTCATGATTCTTAACTCAGCATTACTCCAGTGAGTAACACTATTCTTCTAAAATCCTCATCTTTAATTATGTTCAATTACCTAAATTACTGTTTACTACGCATCTCTGCACCTGTTTACAGTTTGTTCCCAATGAGGTAAACAGGGGTCTAGCTACTTATCACTAGATATTTGTTGTACTTGTACATCCTTGTCTGGATGACCACTTTATCCAATTTTATCAAGTTTTTTTGCTGTTATTACTGATTGTCACACAAATAGAATAGATGTGTTCTACTATTTTGTTGTTTAAAGTGGTTGTTAACCCACCAATGTATCTTTATATAGTCCTCGCTGTTTTTTAATGTAATGACCCCCCGTGACTGTGCTTTATAAAAATGATTCTGTATATACCATGTTTACAGTGCAATGATCTACATCATTGACCCGCCGCCTATCTCCTCTCTCGGCCTGACAGATGCAGTGGGTGGGGCCGGGGATCCCCCGCTGACATCAGTCAGGAGGGGAGGAGGAGAGAGGCGGCCCCGCCCGCTGCATCTGTCGGGCCAAGAGAGGAGAAAGAGACGGGTCAATGAGCGCAGATCAGCGCTCTGTAAACAAGGTATATACAGCATTATTTTTTTATAAAGCACAGTCACAGGGGGAAGTAACAATAAAAAAACGGAAGATTATATAAAAAAGAAACAGTAATTTGAGCAGCAGGATGGGAAAGGGTGGCTCGGACACGGAGCTGAAAGTCAGAGAGGGGGATAGGGGGAGTGGCGCCCGTGTGCCCATAATGGACGGGCCGCCCCTGGTTTTAAGTAATCATTTTTTTCTCATTTTTCTCCAACTCTCTTTTAAGGGGTGGGGCAGGGGGGTGTCCTATGCCTGCATACTTTTGCTAATAGATGTCCCTCATTCCCATCTCAAAAAGTTGGGAGGTATGGATATGCTCATATCTTGTGTGTATTATATCAAAGATTTTTTTATTCTTACCAGATACAGACATCCATTTATTGTCCTGGAACTTATAGATGTTGTTGGCACTGTTCACACCCCAAATTCCAGCAGGTCCAACAGAAACATGGGTGAGCTTTCCAGGAATGTTCTTCCAGTTATTGTCTACCCATTGGTAAATGTCGTCATTACTGTTCACACCGAACACTCCACCAGCACCGGCATCAATCTGTTTCAGTATTCCCGGTATTAGTGTGCACTGAAAATCTGGATTCAAGAAAAATCATATAATACATATACTGTACATGCGTAATAGAATATATATAAATATGTAATATACAGTGCAAACAGGTGTGACAAAAATCTTTTTTTTTTCTTTCTTTTTCCAATATTTAAAAAATATACAGTTTGCAAATGCTTACATTTAACATACTTTGTTTTTATGCCGAGGGCTTTGGCTGGCCATACATGTTAAATGTTTCTTGTACAGTTTTCCTTTAGATTTACCTGAAATGATGTAGTACAAGGGTCTGCCTGACAGAATACAATTGAAAGTTGTTTAGTTTTGACCTAATTTTATATGGTTTTTGGTAAATCTAAAGGAAAATTGTACGAGAGAATTGAACATGCATTTGCAAAAATTGAACACGTATGAACATGTATGAACATGTATAAACATGTATGGTCATACTATTTTGCATGTTGCATGCAGCATTATCGGCAGTGCAGCGCTCATCAATGCATATTAGCACATTAAGAAGGTGTACCGTGGTGCCGCAGCACAATGCAAAAAAGATTGGCTATTATCTTTTTTTTTATTACTTGATATTTATTGAATTTTCAAAAAGAGTGCAGATATAAATGCATATCATATATAAAACATAGGGGGTTATTTACTAAAGGCAAATCCACTTTGCACTACAAGTGCACTTGGAAGTGCAGTCGCTGTAGATCCGAGAGGGACATGCAAGGAAAATAAAAAACAGCATTTTAGCTTGCACATGATTGGATGATCTAATCAGCAGAGCTTCCCCCTCATTTCAGATCTACCCCTCAGATTTACAGCGACTGCACTTCCAAGTGCACTTGTAGTGCAAAGTGGATTTGCCTTTCGTAAATAACCCCCCTATTAGACATGTGCACACTGAAATATTTCGTTTCGGAATTTCGTTTTCGTCCGAAAAATAAATTTATTTAGTTACTCCCGAAATTCGTTTTTATTTATATCGTTTTTCGTTAAAAATTGCATTCGTCCGAAAATCCAAATTAAGGTAGAATCTGTCATTGAAGGCTTATGGTGTCTGTCGAATGTTCAAAGAAGATTCGACGGAGCAGCTAAACTGTATGACGCCATATAGTTTACCTGCTCCGTCGAATCTTCTTAGAACTTTCAACAGACACCATAAGCCAAAGTACGTGTGTACTTAGTTCTAGCTATTTTACTGCTCCTCCTCTTTGGTTACAATCAGCCAAATAACATTCATCATCATCATTATTTTTATTTATCTTTTCTCCCCTACGTCGAATCTTTCCTCCCCTACGTCGAATCTTTTCTCTCTATGTAGAATAATCTTGGACTAATAGAGCTAAGGTTAGGCACATTCGACCACAGGTTTGATGGACACAGATTGTTATTGTCATCATCATGTCGAATCTCCTATCTATATCGAACTGTAGCAACGAAAACGAAAATAAAGCATTTGTTTATGTCGGATCTTTCGTTTTTCGGACTCTGCACTTTCGTTATCGTTTGTTAAAACGATAACGAAAATACCTGAAATTCGGACGAAAACGAATGCACATGTCTACCCCCTATTGATGCAGAAGGTGAACATTTCGTATTGGTACAGTATACAAAGTTAACATTGAACTACTGTATATGGTAAAGATTTCATTAATTGAGAAGTTGCATCATTAACATGGAAGGACAGAACTGAAGTTAGCTTAAGTGTAAGGTAAGTTAAAACATCATATGGGGGTGTTCAGATTGGGTGTGGAGACACACAGGCTGATTTGAATCATGGGGGGGGGGGGATCGCCGCTATTCTGTCTGCAATTACAAATCGCGGCAAAACGTGGGACGCATTTGAGATGCCATTACTTCTTAATGGCACCCCAAGTGCACCACAATTTTTCTCCTGCTACTTTTTAAACAACAAGCGGCGCACGTTGCCGTGATTGCAGTGCAATTGCAGAGCGTTTGCAGAGTGATTGCAGTGCAATTTATTGCGTGACAATCGCTGCAAAATTGTGCCACGATTGGGGTACCATTGAGAAGTAAAACGCATCGCAAACGCGTTCCCATGTTTTGCCGCCATTTGGAATCGCAGGCAGAATCGCGGCTAAGGTGTGAAAGGAGCGTAAGGCTCGGGGCTCGGATACCACTTTTAATCTGTCCACATCTGTGTGTGTCTGTAGTGTAAAGCATGTAGATGCCGGGATGGGCAATAAAATGAATAACCGGCTAAAACTTTGGATGCTGCACAAAAATAGTGAGACCTGAATACAAGCACAGCGACTTTATGAAAGGCAGTGTAGATATCTCACATTCTGAACGTGCAAGAGCCAAAAATGCCCATGGGGTTATTAAGTATCCAGCATTTGTGGAAAACTGAAACCTCTCTTTTGGAATGACTTTAAGAGAATCATGAACTAGAATAGACGCATTCAATTTGCAGGCTTATGTAATATCAGTGCAAAGAGCAGTTATGTACAGTAACCCAAGGCAACCAATCAGAAATCACTTAAATTAGTTTGCCCATTCCAAGATGCTTAATACTGAATTTTGATTGGGTATAAAAGGATAAATGCAGACACCTTTATAGTGTCTAAGATCCCTATAAGGTGGAAATAGATGGTAAAGAGAGAAGTCTTACCTGCAGAGGCAGAGATTCCAGTACACAGCAGGAGGAGGCTCACAGCAAACAACATCTTGGCAGGTGAGAATGCAGGTAGAGAGCTGGGAGAGTTTGTTCTATATATATAATGCCTGGACTCCGCCTATCATAGGAAGCTGGTCTACCATTGGCTGACAGAAGGAGTTTAACAAAACAAGTTTTTATGGTGTATGTGTTTTTGTTAAACTAAAAAAAAAAACCTAAAAATAAATATATATATATACATATATATATATATATATATATATATATATATATATATATATATATATATATATATATATATATATATATATATTATACAGCATATTTGTAGTATGACCTAATATTATATACATAGCTATCAATATGACATTACATAACGTGATATATTTGTCATTATATTTATCTTATGTGTTTTTTTCCAACTCCCTGCTTGAGAAGGCTTACAGTGAGATGAATGGGTAATCAATGTACCACAAAACTGAATCAGTCCTAAAGGAAATCATTAAAACATTTTGTTCTTAGGGTGTAGTAATTCCTTCTTCTGGACCCCAATCTCTCTGTCCCTATTTCTTCCACATCCATCCCTCCTTAGGTGTGACATACAGATCTGTATAATAAACCTACTATTACTCTACAGATTGTTAAAAAATTTGAATTGGACTGTGTATGGGACTTTTACTTAGTCACTTATTATTTTTTACATGTGTGGCATTTGGGATATTATCATGAAATTTTTTTTTTTGCATTATTGTATTACTTTGCTGTCTCATTGTTACTTTTAGGTTGGTAGTGTGAAGCGCTTCACTTTTATCTGATTAATTGTTTTCAATGTGTATAGTGATTCCACGTATAGGTGGTAGCAGCTCTACTTATTAAACTATGATGTGATATTTTATCTGGCTTCTGCAATATTTAATTGGGTGGGGATTTATTATCATTTTTTTATATGACACTATGGGGAAGCAGCAGCTGTACGAACACAGCCACAGCTCCTAATTTGCAGGTGTGTGGATGCAGGTGTACGGCCCCGACTACAGACAGTGTGCATTTGGGGCCCCTCACTCACACCTGTACACCTGTCAATTTAGGACCTGTGGCTGTGTTCACTTTCATTTAGAGTAAGGGTAGACGTGGGAGCCCTCCACTTGAGTTCAATAAGTTTCCTGGCATAGAAGAGAAGTAGTCCTATCAGTGTACGAACTGCCCTTGAGGGGGTAAGAGCATCTACCAGACCAAGCAGGCAAGTCTCTATCTTTTGGGGTGTGGGAATTGTGATCAGTTCAGTGATAAAGGTAGTGATTAATGACCAGTAATGCTGTACATCGGGGCATGACCAGATCATGTGTAAGAAACCCGCAGAGTCAGCTTGACAACGCCAACACCGCGACGTGCAGTCAGGGTATATTTTGTGAAGCCTGTATGGGGTGTAATAAAACTTGTGTAATATTTTAAATTGGATCAATCGATCTCTATAAGAGACTAGGTGTCCAAATGGGGAGTCCCAGACATCCTCCCAGTACTCCCCATCCAATTCCGCAGCTCCGACACCCAAAAGTCAAATCTAGCTTTAAGTTGGTCAAATGACAGTAGTGCACCATTCTCACAAATATGGTGTAAATATCGAATAGCCCCTGACGCCCATAATACCGGGTCCGGAATGGAATAGAATTCAGGCAGGGAGGGATTAATTCATAGGGGAGTATTTGGGGACCGCACCTGGGAATCAGTCGCTCGAAGGCCGGCCGCCCCAGACCATGCTCTAAGCACCGTTTTCATTGAGATAGTTAGGGGATGTTGAGCTCTAGCACCCCGGAATAAAACATTCCGCAGTGCTTCATATGACCCCACGATGGCAGCCTCCAAGGCAACTGCTGCATTGGTGGCATCCGACATGAACCAGTTGTGAGCATGAGTAAGCATCATTCTTATTACATATTCTATCAAGTGTTGGTGTGAACACCCTAATTTTGCTGCAATATTATCCACTAGTTTTTAAACATTATTTACAGAATTGTTTAGTTTTTAGACTTTTCATCATCCACTAGCGCAAAGGATATTTTACAGTTTCATGAGTAAGCATCGCCGCAATAAAATAAAGGAAGAAATCAGGGCAGGTCAGGCCCCCCTGGGTCCAGGGTCTTTGAAGAATGGATAATTGGAAACGAGGGGGGCCGGAGTCCGTCAACTTCCCCGCAATAAAGCCAGTTTGATCCATATTTACTAAGAACGGGAAGATCCCCATCAGCTTGGTGGCCAGCACTTTTGTTAGTATCTTTAATTCATAATGTAGAAGAGATATGGGTCTATATGCTGAACAGTATGAGGCATCCTTCCCTGGCTTTTGTATCAGGACAATGTGAGCTTGCGACATTGAGTCAGGTAGGCTTCCTGCCTCTAAACTAAGGGCATACAATTTTTGAAGATGCGGGGCTAAATCAGCTATGTACATTTTGTACCAGTCTCCTGTGAGCCCATCAGGGCCCGGTGTTTTGTTAGGGGGAAGTGAGCGAATTGCCGTTTCAATTTCGGTCACCGAGATCTCCGCCTCTAGGGAGGCAACGTCTTCCTCTGTCAAGGCCGCCAGAGTCAGTTTACAGAGATGCAAGAGGTGGTCAGGGGACATCTGTGAGGTGGTATGGCTATACAACGAGGTGTAAAAATCTTTAAATTCATTAAGGATGGCAGACGGGTTTGAAGTGACCCCCCCCCCCCCCCGCAGCAGTATGTATTATGTGCACAACTGTTTGAAATTTGGGGTCAGCCACCAGACTGGCTGAAAGCCTCCCGTTCTTGTCCCCAGACTCAAAGATTCTGGCCCTGAGCAACCGCTCTGATGAGGCAGTAGAACCAGAAAGGTGCAAAGAGAGTGCCCTTCTAGCCTGTGCCAGGGAGGAGTATGCCCCAGTAGAAGAGTCCGATGCGAACACCTCCTCTGCTGCACTCACCCGAGACTCAAATTCTTTAATCTCAGAGGCATAGTCCACCTTGGCAGCTTTAATTGCAGAAATGTAGTCCCTTCTTATAGTTGCCTTAAAGGCATCTCAGGTTACCTGTGCATTGGTCACATTGTCATTACAGTCCCAATATTGGGCAATTTTCCCCTACATATTCTCCTCTACTTTTTCGTCCCTTAGCCAACGCGTTGCCAGTCACCTGCAACCTCTGCGCTCCCCCTCTCCAAGCTGCAGAACGACCTCTAGAGGAGAATGATCTGAAATCCCCGCTGGTAGGTAGGTTGCCGAGGCCACATACGGAAGTGTAGCCGAAGAGCAAAAAGCCAGGTCAATTCTAAAGCCCGAGTGGTGAACCGCAGATAGGTGGGAGTAGCGCTGCGTTTGTGGATTTTTCCATCTCCAGACCTCTGTGAGTTGCAGGACCGAGGCCCATTGCCCCAATTCGGGGTCCGGCAACCTGGTTGGGTTAGAGGTGTCCAAAGTCCGGTCCAGAATGCCATTAAAATCCCCTGCTATGATGAGTCTAGTGACCATATAGGAAGCCAGCCTGTCATACACCGCGTAGAGTATAGATGTAGAAAAGGAGGGCGGAACATAAATATTCACAAAGGCAAACATCTGGGCCTCTATGGACAACAGCAATATGACAAACTGTCCCCCAGGGTCTGTAATAACATGTTCCACCTGGCAATGTAGAGATCTGTTCAGGAGGATGGACACCCCTCTGGCATAGTTAGAATATGAGGCATGGAAAGACTGTCTCACCCATCTCCTGCGGAAGGCCAAATGTCTACTGCCCGTCAGGTGGGTCTCCTGGAGAAAGAGAACACGTGGCTTATGTACCTGTAGATATTTAAACATGAGTTCTCTCTTGAAGCGATTATTCAAACCTCGCACGTTCCACGATACCAATTTAAGCTCCATCTAGCGTAGAAGTGTGGACTGGGACCACCCACCAGAAGAGGGAGGGGGGGGAGAAGCCAACCGCTCCACCTCCCCCCTCCCCCCAGGACAGCCACCCCATAAAAGGATAAGAGAACAATTACCTGTATGAACCCAGTGTCACAATCATAAGTGCAGATAAATCGCGTCAATGAATAGCAATATAGCAGCAAGCAAACAACCCCTGCCAACCCACCAGAACCATTAGGACAGTTCAGCTTCATCCCTAAACAGAAAAACTGGAACAGTCTGTAACCCAAGCTAGTTGCTAAACTAAGAGAAACTAGTCAGTCACATTCTCCTATACATTTGTGGTGCAACAACAGTACTTTATAGTGGAAACAGACTCAAACTCGGTAGGGGGCAACGTCTCAGGTGTAAAGATCTTCCATTCTGTGTTGCTCCAGTTATTAAAGGATGACAAAAGTAGTGTAGAGGAAATAACCTCTAGTAAGTGCCAGGATGTTCAGACCCGTTAGGGTAGGATAATGTATCAGCCAGACACCATTTTACATTTCAGGTAACAATTTATCTAAGAGTAGAGAACCAGGAATCAGCCTCCTCCTGGGAGTCAAAGAATTTTGCAGTGCCTGCATGAACAACTCTCAGGCGGCTCGGGTACAGCATACTGTATGGCAGGCCTTTCTCTCTGAGGCGTCTGCGGATGTCTTGGAAGGTTTTCCTCTTCCTCTGTAGGTCCACCGAGAAGTCAGGATAGAAATGTATGTCTGCATTTTCATACTTTAGGTTAGCACGTCTCCTGGCTTCACTGAGTATGCGGTTGCGATCCCGATAATTGAGGAACCTTACCAGGAATGGACGAGGTGGTGCCCCAGGAGGTCGACGGCCAGTGGGAACTCAATGTGCGCGCTCGACTACATAGGTTGGCGGAACAGATGCCAGCTCAAGAATGTCCTTGAAAAAAGCTTCAGCGAACTCTGTAGGTCTCTCGCCCTCTGTTCCCTCCGGCAGGCCAAGCACCCGCACATTGTTTCTCCTGAGGTGATTCTCGGCATCATCGGATTTAGCTACAAGTGATTTGACCGTATGCTCTAGCACTTCGATGCGATGGTCATGACTGGCGGTCAGGTCCTCTGCGGCTGATATACGTGATTCAGATTCTGTGAGGCGGCCTCTGAACTTATCTAGATCTGCCCTTATACAATTGCATTCCTCCGTGAGCTTATCAATACGGGTCAGCAGTGAAGATCTGCTGTTTTCTATGGCCAGGAGGATCACCACCGTGTCTCCAGAGGTGGAGGTCTCCGGGACCGCCGGATCCATCGGGTTCCCTTGGCACGTGGCCATGTTTAGCTCAGCCAGAAGCGCGTGGAGCCTGTCAGCTAAGATGGTGTCTGGGCGTCCAACCGGCGGTGAGGTTTGCGTTTTACTGTTGCCGTGGCTTTTCCTTTTGCTGGCATGGATGGAGGTGCAATGACAGGTGTCCGATCCCGGGCACCAAAGGTCACCTGAGCAGAGTCCCGTTAGCTTAATGATGTTATTGCAGGATGATAGAAGCTTCTCACAATGCAACCTTCCCCCGTCACCCCAGATGCAATTCCAAGAGGCAGCCAGATGCGACCCAAGCTAGCCCCCGACAGGTACACCTTATCTCAACCTAATATTAACATAATCCCTAATCCTAACTCTTTGCCTACACAAACTCCAAACAACTAAGCTTTACCCTAACTGAATTCCCAAACCACAAACATAACCCCTATGCTTCAATCTAACCTTAACATAATCCCTATTCCTCTTAACCAAAACCAAACCTCTGTGTTTAACCCTTAACTATAACAAAGCCACTAACCCTTAACCTTCCCCCTACCCCTACACCTAACTTTGAACCTCAACCTAACACCTCATTTAAAACCTTAAAATTAAAATCACATGAATGAATATGAAGCCAAATAGACTAATAATCTTAATTTTCATAATTTTACTCCAACCTTCCTGATACAACAGTTGTGCCAGGAGTCTAAATACAACTATGCAGTTCAATGGGGACCAGACTAAGAGCCACTGCACTTATATAAATAGTCTTCCTTTAAACTCATAGCATAGCTGCTTGCTTGAATATTATAAGTACTGTTGATATCTAAATGATTGAAACTTTTGTGTTCTTGTGTTTTAAATCAAAATCTGTTATTTAATCTCCAAGTCTTAGTCCTCATTGAAGGAATTTGATTATTCAAACATTCATTTTTCTTGTATGTATTGTGGTTTTACAATATCACAGCTTATTATCACCCTATAGTCATAGAAATGAACTACCATATTTCATAACCTGTTTATCCACTTAAGTTAACTATGGTCACATGTTTAACGTGGACCTTCACAAATAACTCCAGTTTAAGACAGGGTAGGCCTGCTCAACCTGCTTCCCATAAAACCTGTTCTGTAAGATCAACAGAAGAATGATGGGTATGAAGAATGCAGGGTGGAAAGGTGGTTAGGGAGGTTGTTTGATGTCTCTATTCCAGAAGAGACAGATGCACAGAATATTGCTTTATGATCATACTGTTACTAGTCACAGATCTCTTTTACACCTGTGAATAGATTTATGGCCTCAATAGCTTTTGGTCATCCTGGTCAGAATTTTAATAGTAACCTTTGTGCCTATTCTTCCAGAAGCTGAAAAATCACAGCATATCTTCTCGGCTGATAAGTGCTAGACATGTGCATTAGTTTTCGTCTGAATGCATTTTCGTTCGAATGTCGGGTATTTTCGTTATCGTTTTAACAAACGATAATGAACATGCAGAATCCAAAAAACGAAAGATCCAACATAAACAAATGCTTTATTTTCGGTTTTGTTGCAACAACAGTTGGATATAGATAGGAGATTCAACATGATGCTGACAATAGTGATCTGTGTCCATCGAACCTGTGGTCAAATGTGCCTAACCTTAGCTCTATTAGTCCAAGATTATTCTACATAAAGAGAATAGATTCGACATAGAGAGAAAAGATTCAACATTATAGAGACAATAGCAAAAAAGGTGGAATGTGCCTAACTTAACTCTATTAGTCCAAGATTATTCGACATAGAGAGAAAAGATTTGACATGAAGACCGGACATTTATGGTCATATGCTCTGCCCATAGGCTATAGAATGTTGGTTGACTAGTAATAATAATTAATAAATATAATTATTACTAGTGTCATACAACATTAGAATTCTACTATAGCGTGTAGGTGGAACATTCGACAGGAAATGTATGATTGCGTCGTCGTACAGTTTAGCTGCTCCGTCGAATCTTCTTAGAACATTCGACAGACACCATAAGCCTTCAATGACAGATTCGACCTTAATTATTTCAGATTTTCGGACGAATGCATTTTTTAACGAAACAAAATGAATAAAAACGAATTTCGGGAGTAACTAAATAAATGTATTTTTCGGACGAAAACAAAATTCCGAAAAAAAATATTTCAGTGTGCACATGTCTAATAAGTGCTAAGACATTTGAGGTTTGTAATTCTGAAAACAAAAAAGCCACAGTTTGTATTACGTTTATATAATACGTGTCACATAAGGGGCAAGGGAAAGGAGGAACCCGATAGAGTGGGTTCAAGAAAAAGGGGGTTACTTCATGCAACAATTGATTACAGAATGATATAGTGATAAAATCAATTTTATTGATCTTGCGCTTAAAAAATGGTACACAAAAAGCTCATAAATTGCTTGAAATGGGTACTGCAATTAGGCCTAGAAAACCAGACAGGACAGACTGGACAAACAATACATTAAGAAAACATTTATTGCTACCCGGTCACGTCCAAAGATGAAGCTACGTCATTGAATCACGGCGAAACGCGTTGACGTCACTGCGCCGCCCGGTCCGTGCACTCAGGGCAGTGACGGGAGACACTCAGCAAAGGAGCTGATACGAGAAGGACACAGCTGCTGACCAAAAAGGGGCAAACAATAGACCAGCCAAGCGACTCCGAGGGACGGGAATCCTTACCCACACTGACAAGCAGAGTACCGCAACACACAGCAGGACTCAGTGGATACCCCGCGCCTGCAAAAGGAACGCAACAGCAGCCTTGGCTACTAGGATCAGCGATCTATAGTATCCCCGAGTAGGAGCAGCGTGGAAGTCAGTGGTAATGTACAGCCAACAACAAACACTGTTTAATACTAATAGCACTTGTGTGTTGACTACACCATAAGTTTACGGCTTAAAGTGATTGCACTACTGCCTGAACATTAACTTTGATTGATCGTTGTCTGCTCATGGCACCACAGCATAATTGACATCAGTTGGAATCAGTATCTTTAACATCTCTACAGGCTATCAAGGACTTCCGAACAAACCCATAGGGTTAATACAACTATAGGATCAGCCGCATATTACTGCCCTATATCCAATTTAAAGGAATAATTACCCCTGTCATTCATTACGGAAGGAATTCCACCCTGCCTCTTAAACACTACTGGTTCCTTCCTCTTCCACTGTGTCCAACACTCTCCCGTTGCATCTTGCCACAGGGTCCTACCCTTTAAACCTAAACACCAAATTGAAATCCCCATTTGGGTGGCAAATCACCAACATAATTAGACTGATTGATTCCCCCATAAGGCCAAGTGGCAAACTGCAATATGCCCTGACCGGGTAGCAATAAATGTTTTCTTAATGTATTGTTTGTCCAGTCTGTCCTGTCTGGTTTTCTAGGCCTAATTGCAGTACCCATTTCAAGCAATTTATGAGCTTTTTGTGTACCATTTTTTAAGCGCAAGATCAATAAAATTGATTTTATCACTATATCATTCTGTAATCAATTGTTGCATGAAGTAACCCCCTTTTTCTTGAACCCACTCTATCGGGTTCCTCCTTTCCCTTGCCCCTTATGTGATACTGTACAGTTATGGTTACAGCAACAACACCCTAACGGGTTAAAACTACTAAACGTATAGATGATTTAGCATCTGTGTACTCACGTCTTCCCCTTTTTCCCTCCTATCCTGCGTCCCCTTTCCTTCCCCCTTCCTTCCCCTTTTCCCCTTATCTTTTGATGCTTATATAATACGTGTGCATAGGAGCACTACCGATTTTTTTTACATAGTTTATGGTTGAGAAAAATTCCGTCTAGTTCAACCAAAAGAAAAACACACACACTATTGTTCCCAATTGTTTGCCAGTACGCTTACGTGGCTGTGCCCTAGTTGGAACGATGACGCATATTTGGTGGACTTGTCCAAGGGTGAACAGACTGTGGATCAGAGTTTATGCCTTGCTTCTTACATTGCTTCACTCTAATTTTAAGAAGAACCTATATGAAGCTCTTCTTCACAAGCTGATTGGCACCCCCTTCCGCTCGGAATGCCAACTAGCTGCACATCTTTTTACAACTACTAAACTTACAATAGCGAGGTCTTGGAAAAATCCCCTGTCTTTAGCTTTGATGCAGTAAAGCATTTCATGAATGGTATCATGAATAATGAAAAGCTGACAGCTATTTTGGCAGATTCTCACGATAAATGTCATCGGGTCTGACGTCCATGGATTGGCAATTCTCATCTTCCTAGACTTGACCACCTTCTTTTGACCATTTAATATTTTGGCTACTGAGACCCCTGGAAACTCCCTTTTCTTTTTTCCCTCCCACTCCCTCCTTCCCTGCCCCTTGCTTTTTTCTGCCCCCTCTTTCTTCTCTATCTGATCCTCGCTTTTTGCTTCACTTGTAAGGCATCTTCATGTATCGGCTGCCTTTACGTAACTTAGCTTCCCCTTTTCCCCTGTCTGGAGAAGCCTCATTGATATTGGTTTATTAGTATTTTGCTCGATTAGCTGTGTTCCTTACTTCAATTTCCATGAGGCGGCCTTCTGTTTATGACTTTGTACTGATTGGAATCCCCTATGTCTATTTCTAAGGCACTTTGTCAGGCTGTATTTGTAATGCCTCTTTAATTAATGTCCACATGTTTACCTTGTTCATTTACTATGGCTTCCATTGGCTACTCTGATCTGTATAATGTGCATGTTGTTAAAAGGAATTTTTGAAGAGGAAAAAAACACATACACATACAAAACCTCCATATGGTACACAATACTATACCCACTGTTGATCCAGAGGAAGGCACTTTGCTCCAGTTGGGTACAAATTTCCCCAGGAAGCAATCGATTTTTCCCCGGATCAACTTGTCAAACACTTCTGAAAATCAATCCACCAAGGATCGCTTTATAGAGGGGCGGCAAAGTCTGCAGCACATCTAAATGTAGACTAACTGTTAACAGTCTTATGTATTTACAAAGTGATTTTGAATGTATGATAACCTGTGTGATACCATTGGTCAGGTGACTTTTACATTGATTGTATCATAAAATCAGTTAAAAAAACACTAACTTTGTATGTATAACAAACTCAATTTAGCATGTTATGAACCTTAGTGAATTGAGATCTAAGAGATTTAATGTAGAACTATAGGCAACATTTTTTTTTAAATTTTGGATATAGTAAGGGAGGGTTATAAGCCCTGTCTATTCATTTTTTTTACCATCTGTGTCCCATTGGGATTTCCCTTCACTTCCTGTCCCATAAACAAATTAAGGGAATCCCTTGGCCGCCCTTAGATCTCCAGAACTAGTGTCCCCATTGGAAGATTTCTCCTCTATTACTTTTCTGAGGACAGTCCAAAATATGGTATTTTCTTTTACTTTCGGTGATAATGGTAAACAAGACAAATAGAGAGGATGCATTTCCCTAATAGGGGCACAGGCAGCAAAGGAAACCTGACAGGTTTTCTTATCCATTTCTCCTCTATCCAAAACTTAAAAGAAAACGTTTTGCCTTTAGTTGTACTTTACGATACATAAGGTGTGCTTTTAAGGAGAAAAACAGCTTTGTGAATTGAGACCTTTGTGGAAAAAAGGGGCTTTTAATAGGTAATTGCTAGAAAAAATAAGGATGACAAATGTCATAGATGGATTTTGTTTGAAAATTATAGTTGTCATGATATAAAATTAGGATTGGAGATAAAGTCTATTTTAATGAACTGAAGCCAGTGTCTGGTGGTGTTTTTTTATTTTTTATTGCACCATTAATTGAGAGAGTTCCCCTGCAGCACTTTTTTTTTCTGCCACTAGATATCCCCAGTCTGATGGCCAGCACCATTCAACCCACTTCTTCTGAGCCCAGATTATCCTGGATCCGCCTCTGTGGTTTTTATTTTTTGCGCTATAAACAAAAAAGACCAACAATTTTGGGGACCAGTGACACTAACTAGCTGGTGATTTACTACTGTGGGGGAGGTTCTTGTACTGGGGGAAGACATGGATCGATGCCCCTGCTTTGCAGAGACACAGGATCCATGATTTCTGAACTTACAGAACAGCGATCTGCCTTGTTTACATAGGCAGATCGCCGTTCTCCCTCTGTAACAAAGCATTGGCGAGTGCCGGCAGAAATCGAGTGCTCTGTACCCGCTGATCAGCTCCCGCAATCACAGTGGGATCGGGCCACCAGCGACACACACCCCAGACCCAGAAATGTCTGAAACCATGAAATCAGACCGAGACAGAAATACAGTTAAATCACACTTGTTTAATAATACAAGTAAATAGAACAAATGTAGTAAAAACATAGAGTTAAAAGCCAGAGTTCAGGAACCGGAATGAATAGTCAGACAAGCCAAACGTCAGGGAGCCGGAGATGAGCGTAGTAAAACAGAAAGCAGGATCTGGAGCCAGAAGGGAAGTCAGCCAAACAAGTCTTTTAACAGGAATGAAGGAGAGTGTCTCTGTGATGTTGACTAAGGGAAGGCAGGGATCCTCTGGACTGGACGACTTAAGTAGGCAGGACTGACGAACAGGATATCATCAACAGCTGAGTAACTGTGGAGAGATAGGAGCTGGCAATTAGCCAACAGCTGAGCGGCCAGCTCAGAGAAGGAAGGGCTGAGCCCAGCCCTGACATGTCATTACTCCAGTTAATTTTCGAGTAGTTAAAATGCCCCATTATTATCACTGTCCCAACCCTTGCAGCCCTTTCTATCTGTGCAAGGAGCTGAGTTTCCACCTCCTCATTAACACTTGGTCCTCTTTCACACTCCGTTTGAGATCACTTCTCACTTTTTACTCTGTCTCTCCGAAAGAGAACATAGCAAGGGAAATTATTAGCCCACTCCTGTGAAGAACAAAGCCAATACCAATTAAATCATAGTTCTCTTTGTGCACCCAAAGCTTCCAACTCTCTTATTTTGCTTGGCTTCTGGCATTGGAGAACAAATACTTTAATCCACTGTCACATTTTGCACACGTATTTTGCATATTTTTTTGTTTTGTAACATGCGAACCTTCTTATCACCTGCCATAGCTTCCCCCCCATCTTTCCCCATTCCACCCACCAATAGAAGCTGACCCCTGTTTGACCTGTCTGTTCCATTATAATCAAATTCTCCCTCTCCCCTCACTCCCAGCTTAAATACTCTTCCAGCCTTCCCATAAACCACTCCCCCAGCACAGCAGACCCCCTTCCATTTAGGTGCAAACCATCTTTAGCATATAGGTTGTACCCTAATGAAAAGTCAGCCCAGTGCTCTGGAAGCCCAAATCCTTCCTACTTACACCAGGTCTTTAGCCATTTATTCCGCTCTCTAATCTCCCCATCTTTCCTGTGTTGCGCATGGTACAGGCAATATTTTAGAGATTATCTCCAAAATAGTGCCTGGTAGCAATACAGCCAACATGCCTGCCTGGTGGCAAGTGCAATAATGAGCCTTATCCTGCATCTTGTTATACTATGTTTGTACCTTTAAACTTTTTAATAAAAATATTTGGAAAAAAAACACAAAAATCTGTGATTTCATCTTTAAGTCTTAAGTCCTCCTCATGGAAGTTTTTTCAAACATTCATTTTTCATGTCTGTATTGTGTTAGTACAGTAATAAAGCCTCTCCTATTACCACAGAATTGATCAACAATGTTCATTTGTCATGTCTGTAGGCTTTGTGTCTCACTTTGTGTACACACGTTTCCCATGGCAAAAAAACTTTAATTGACAGTGGTAGAACTTTTACTCTCAACTCTTTTTACAATTGTTCCACGACATATGTTGTGTACAGCCTATCATGTCCATGTGGTATGCTCTATTTTGGCAGAACCATTAGGGCCTTGCGAAGTAAGTTCAGTGAACATCGACGATCTGTCTAGGAAGGCAGTCCACAATACAGTGTCTCACGCCACTTTGCTGCCCACCCTCATAAAGCCATTACTGATCTTCAGGTATGGATCATCGAATGTATACCAGACAAATATACACCAGCTGAGAGGTTCCAACACCTGTGTAAAAAGGAAACCTTCTTGATCTATACCCTCAATACCCTGACGCCTCATGGCCTCAACGAGGAAATTGAGGTAAATAAAGTTATTTAATTATTGTGTCTATTATATATACAGCTACAGTAACACAATACATTCAAAATGTTTTTTGCATTATTTTCAGGTTCTGGGGTCCTCCACCCTCCTTCCCCTTTTTCCCTCTCGATTTTCCCCCTTTTCCTTTGTGGTCCGGGCGAGCCTATATAAGATTGACGGCTCCATTAACAAAGTAGATCAGATGAAAAAGCGGAAGCTTTGAAACGCATCATCTGACACGCTCCGACGTCATTTCCGGTTCCGGATCTTTCCGATTGCGTTCCACGCTGGTGCGCACGCTGCACGCTGCCTAGCAGGAACCAGGCCGGTTCTTTCTATCTCCCTGCTGACACACTGCTGCAGCCCACTGGGACACCTTCCTGGATTAAGCTCCGGACTCCACAGTGACCACGGACATCCTATAGATATACATGCCTGTTTCTCACAGCTGTCATGTGAGTAGCCATTTGGCTGTGAATTTAATACATTTAGTTTTCATATATACTACACCTAGTCTATATGACTGTAGTAGGCACATTAGAGTGTAAGCACTCATAGTGCAGAAAATTAGGTGAATGGTTCCCCATACTCTGTGCTGGTGCTGTAAACTCAATGGGCATGTTGAAGGCCTGTTAGTAGAAAAAAAAAGTAGAAATATTTGATAAAATGTGAATAGCATTTTTTTCGTATTCTATAATGTTTCATATTTTTTTCTATTAAGGGGCCATTTAGAATAGTGGGAATAAATTACTTTTACATTTGGGTTCAGATCTGGATTGTTAAAGCCTGGGCTTAGCAATTGTAGTGAAATCTCAGACCGCACAAGTTACAATCTAAAGCTAGAAATATCCAGAAATGTGTGGCTGCAACTAAGATCCAATACATCACAAAAATTTGGGTAAGGTTGTATTAAACATTGATTGCATACATTGGAACCTAAGCAGATTGTAAAGCTGGGCCTACAGTACACTTTACTCTGTTTTTTAGATTTACCAGTTGTGATTCACCCCTGTCCTCAAACAGGTCTCTGTCCGCCGTCTATGCTTCCTCTGTCCAGAACCAGCACTATCAAAGCCCCTTTAGCCCACCCAAGCAGCAGACAACACCAGTCTTGGAGTGGCAAACAACAAACTCATTTATTATCACACATGGACACAACAGATAAAGTTAAAATTTACGCTAATTAGGCCAATGATTTCACAAGCTTCCTTGCTTCTTTGTGTACATCAGTTGCAGGTTGAGGAATACCCCCCATCCTCATTTGGCCGGAACTGACAGTTGATTTTCGTATTTGGTCAAACATGGTTTCAGATCTAACCTGGAGGTGAACCCAGGCTCATCCCTAAGGCTTATCCATTCAAATTTTTATTGTTGCAAAAGCAGATCAGTGAGGGTGGTGAAAGAAAAGCACATCTCTGCTCTTTGCATTTGGCACTCCTCTACTTTATCAGGGGTCATTGAGGTGACCACCCACCTAGCACAGGAAGAGCTGGATATTTTGGCACTACTTCACTTTACAGTCAGTATTTTCGGCTCCAGACTGACTAAGCCCCTGAGAACCAACCGGTAGCCCAAGGGTAGCCAGAAATTGGAGCAATGAATTGTAGGAATGCAATGGCAGTGATCTCTAGCAGTGTCATGTAATAAGTCTTCAGTTTCTAACAGCCTCCTGCAGCATAGTTCCAGCCTTCAATTACACCTGTAGCATATCACTAGTTTCTACCACCTCCAGCAGTGTATTGAGCAGTTACTCACAATCTTCTGAAGCACTACATTTACTGAATATTATGTGTGGCCCCAGTTTAAGCCTTCCATTACTACATAGTAAATTGACCACCGCTGGGGTAAGTCTACTCAATCTGCTCTCCACAATTCCATCTAAATGCTGATGAGCTGACTGATGAGCTCATCCCTCAGTCACTCTGCTCTCCTCAATCAGCTGAAATGATGGCAAAGAGATCTTATTTTTGGAGTAGAAGACATGTAAGATTCCAGGAGCTGACTCACAACATGTGCCATCATGTTCCTCCTATAAATAAAATATCATCTTTGGTTGGGATTATCCTTGTGGTAAATGTGTGGTGTATCCCCTGATTTAGGTTGGTTAACTACAGGATCTGGTTTATAAATATTGTACAGGTGGCAGTAGCTGGTGTCCCCTTTTTACTGGCACAGGCTAGCCACACAGGTTATAATAATGACCTGGGCTTACAAGTCATGTCTGTCATAGCCATCTCTGATGCTTCTGAATGCTCCTAAAATTTGGAAGGACCGTTTCTGGTACAGGACAATCAGTGTTGAATTTCTAAAATATTAATTTCCTCAATCAAAAAAATTGCAGCTGAGTGAACTTATATCTTCCATACATAGTTGGCTGTGTGATTCTCAGTTTTAAAAATAAAATTTAAAAATGAATAAATAAAATGAATTACTCGTTTTAAACAGTCAGTAACGTTTGCATCATAATATTTGTTTTGTCCCCGTTAGTGGCCTGCACTGACGATTGTGAGATCAGTCTGTTCAAGGCCAAAAATTTCCAACCATGTACCATTGCGGGATAGTATACATCTGCCCTTTTTGGGTACAGTGTATGGATTGGCAATACAGCAACACTACCATCAGTGCCTCCATTTGTTTTTTGGACTAACCAAAAATGGCCACGGTCACATGACCACCAATCAGGGTACACCTCATGCTATTTAAACTGGATGGTGTAGCAAGATGGCGCCGCTTCAGACGACGTCCCAGTGATGAAACTCGTAGGGCGGGGCTACCAGTGTCTTTGCATCACTTCCGTTTTCGAGCCGTGGAACACAAAACATCCCGGCTTCCTGTTTTTCAAAGCCCTGTATTACTGCACTATATGTGAGTACATTTTCATCTCTATAAATAAATTCCACTTTTTAAATGGTAATAAACTATGCAGATGTCTCTTTTCTGCATGTGGGAGCTACGAAGGGAAAGCTAAAGGAGACCCTCATATCTTATATCTCATACCGCAAACACAAAAACAATCAGCTGACAAAGGAAAAAGCCATTTGCTACATAGTGGCAGATACTGTGAAAGCACAATACCCCTACGTGGGGTGAATGGTTCCGGTGAGTGCCTATAGGGCATCCATAATAAGCACAGAGCACAGTTTATGAAGAGCACTTATCACTTTATTTTTATTTCTATTTTTACTTTTATTTTTCCAAAAAAATCTTCTGTTATTGCATCAATACGGCATATGGACTATTTTTGCACATAGCACATATTGTCCTAATTTTTCAATTGATATGAGAGTATCACCTTAGATACATATGTAAAGGGCACCAGTCACTTTATGTTTCAATATGTGTTTAAACACATGCACTGTGGTTTACATATTCATGGTATTATCTTTTGTATTTTGATCATATGAGCCACATTGAGGTCATATATAAGAGCATATCAAATTGTTGCACCAGGACACAGGTCATTTGCATATTTGGTTCACACTTTATATATTTTTGCCTTTGTTTACACCTGAGATATATTTTATTTGTTATCTCATTTGGGATTTCTTGCAAGCTTTATAGGGGTATGTGACACCACACCCCAGAACATCGCCACTTCTACCCTCCCTCCTTCACATACTCTCACACTCAGCTCATTGCTCCTAAAATCTTAACTCAACCCCTCATCTTGACCAGCAATCTCAACATAATGCTGAGCCAAATTCTTAAATTTAACTTGACCTCTATACCAAAACTCAGTGTAACCACCAAATTACCATCAAACTTTACTTTAATCCCTATGCCAAACAACAAACACCAACAGAACCCCTAAGCCTCAACCTAAGCATTGCACCCCAAACTAACCTCAGGATAAATCCTAATCTTATCCTTTAACCTAACCATACTCCCTACACCTAAACTGTAATTAAAATGTAAAGCTAAGTACACACGATAGGATTTGCCGACAACAAAACTGTAGATTTTTTTCCGAAGGATGTTGGCTCAAACTTGCCTTGCATACACACGGTCACACAAATGTTGTCGGAAATTCCGAACGTCAAGAACGCGGTGACGTACAACACGTATGGCGAGCCGAGAAAAATGAAGTTTAATAGCCAGCGTTGCTCTTCTGCTTGATTCCGAGCATACGTGGACTTTTGTGCATCGGAATTGTGTACACACGCTCAGAATTTCCGACAACAAGTCTTGTTGTTGGAAAATTTGAGAACCTGCTCTCAAACATTTGTTGGCGGAAATTCCGCCAACAAATGTTCTATGGAGCATACACACGGTTGGACTTTCTGTCGACAAGCTCACATCCAACATTTGTTTCGGAAAATCCTATTGTGTGTACGGCCCATTACAACTAAAATTAACCTCTAACTGCAACCTAACCCCAATACCGAATCCCAAACTACTTAATAACATAATGTTAACTTTTCACCTTAACCAACCCCCCTACACTAAGTTTTAACTACAATAAAGCCACTAAACCTAACCCTTATTTTAAACACTAAACCACAACATAGCCCCTTAACCTCAACCAACTCTTACCTAATTAACCATTCCTCAACCTAATCTTAAAATAATCCCTAATCCTATTGCCGAGTACACATGGTCGGAATTTCCGACAACAAATGTTCGATGTGAGCTTGTTGTCGGAAATTCCGACTGTGTGTAGGCTCCTTCGGACATTTGTTGTCGGATTATCTAACATCAAAAATTTGAGAGCTGGTTCTCAAATTTTCCGACAACAAAATCCGTTGTCGGAAATTTCTGGTCCTGTGTACGCTATTCCAACGCACAAAATTCCACACATGCTCGGAATCAAGCAGAAGAGCCGCACTGGCTATTGAACTTAATTTTAATTGGGATTAATTGTTATTTTTATCTGTGTTTTACGTATATATGCAAGTTTGCGGTCGTGTGATGCTGTACCCAAATAGAATTTATGTCTCTTTTTTCCCCTCAAACAGAGCTTTCTTTTGGTGGTATTTGATCACCTCTTTGCGAGGGCCCCACGCACAAATGCTGTGGCCGGCTGCTCTGTAGCAGATCATGTACCTAATATGTGATCTGACACTTCCGGGTCTGTGGCGTGAGTGAGGCGACCCGCTCAAATTGTGATTGGACACAGCGTGAGCCAATTAGTAGGGACCCCCCCTCCGATCGTTCAGGAGACAGGCAGAGTGGCGGTCTGCCTATGTAAACAAGGCAGACCGCCGTTCTGTGAGAGGGGAATGTACTGATCCTGTGTTTCTGCTAAGTAGAAACATGGATCTTTACCTCCCCCCAGTCAAAGCTAGTTATTAAGCACTCCCAGGTAACACATTTAACCCTTTGATTGCCCCTGATGTTAACCCCTTCCCTGCCTTACTGTACAGTGACAGTGTATTTTTTTTAGCACTGATCACTGTATTAGTGTCGAAAGTATCAGTTAGGTGTCCCATTTGTCCACCGCAATATCGCAGTCCTGCTATAAGTTGCTGATCGCCGCCATTACTAGTAAAAAATAAAAATAAAAAATAAATCCCATAGTTTGGAGACGCTGTAACTTTTGCGCAAACCAATCAATATACGCTTATTAGAATTTTTTTACCAAAAATATGTAGCAGATATATATTGGCCTAAATTGGATATGTTTTATCCAAGTACAAAATTTTATTTTGTTTTTTTTTTCAAAACGGTTGGACTTTTTTTGTTTATAGCGCAAAAAACAAAAAACACAGAGGTGATCAAATACCACCAAAAGAAAGCTCTGTTTGTGGGAAAAAAGAGACATAAATTCTATTTGGGTACAGCGTCGCACAACCGCAAACTTGTCAAAGTAGCACAGTGCCGAATCGCAAAAAATTGGCCTGGACATGAAGGGTGTAAACTTTCCGGAGCTGAAGTGGTTAATGTAAATACATATGAAAATATATATTTGTTTAAAAACCTTGTTTCTACGTGTACTTTGGAATACTGGAAGAATGCATAGACCTGACAGGCAGCCCACTGGCCACCTGAAGTACACAAGACTGACTAATGCGCTTTCCCCTTAAAAAAAAAGGCCCCGGTGAAAGGGAATGTTTTATGATCCCTGAATCACTTTGGCTTTTTTCTTTTTTTTTCTTTTTATGCTGAATTCAAAATAAAATTAACCTACTTTTAATGTTTGTCTCTGGCACTTCTCATCTTCGTCATATACAGTACATGTGGCCAACTTATTTAATTAATTTCAACCAGACTTTGGAAGTTCTAATACACCTTTGAAGGCAAACATTACTCCAATCCAGCGGCATTACACCCATTTATTGGTCGTTCAAAGTTTTATTGCTGCCTGGTCTTCATAAGAAAATGTAACACCCTGAACACAATGGTCATCAGGATTAGTGGAGATGATGAATCATCTCAGTGGACACACTGACAGCAAGAAAAAGCTGTCATAGGTGTCACCACTTTTTAATCCTATCCAAATCATATTAAAAAACAAAGTTTGTCCTAAAGCAAACATTGCATGAAAATGTAAGGCCTGCATATTTTGAAACCCCCACCCCTATATAAAAACGCATAATAAAAACTAAAAGTAAACCCTATTAGGAGAAAAATGTACTCACTTAGGAACCCAGCTCTTCTTTAATGTTATTAAGGATGAGCTTTAGTTTGGTCTTAACTTGTGCTCAGACTGAACCAGGAAAGAAGCTGTCATTCCTACACACTGCCACTGAATCAACTTTGACCAGGGCATTCTCCGTCCTTCAGCTGTACCTAAACAAAAAAGGAAGGAATGCTCATGACATCGTTGACCAAAGATGGCCACATGGCCATTTTAGGTCAATGAAATTGACCTAAGATGGTCATGTCACCATATAAAGTTGATGAGGTCATGAGCACCCTCGCCTCTATGTGTGTGCGTAGCTCTGTGGCGGGGAATACCCTGGCCACAGTTGAGTGGGTGGCTTTTGACGGGAGTGACATATTTTTTCTGGGTTCAGTCCAAACTCAAGTTCAGGCTAAACCCAAGCTAATCCTTACCAGTGATGTTACTGTGCCTCATCACTGCCTGGCGGAAAGCAAGCTGCTTGAAATCCCACAATTATGTGCTACTGCACTATGCTGGAATCATTTTTAGGAAATTTGATACCCAGCTTTGAGAAAGTTGATAGTGAGGTACCATGATGTTTTGATGTTCTCTTCTATTCTTTTTCTTTTCTTTAGGTGGGTTAAATCTTATAAAAGGTGAAATATAGGGGATGCTGAACTCTGAAGGTGCCAGTATGTTAGGCTGTCATGTTGGTCCAATGTCTATACTTTCTTAGTCACTGACTTCATTCTATCATCATTTGCTAGATGCTTGTTCGGGGTCAATAACTGAGAGTATGACAAAGCCACAGACAGTTGGACATCTAGTATTTTCAGAAGGAGCTCAGAAGGCTGTACTTTTTTCAGTACAGGTTTCCTTTACCAAAACTATGTAAGGCATGAGACATCAATACACCATGGAAAGCATCATCAACACAGTCTCTCTAGATAGATAAATTAAATAAATGTTTATTCTAGAATGAGGAAAGTTGAATATAATACTCAACCACCAGACTGTTTATTTAAGTTTTATTTTTCAGAGCAGGTCATGCAAACCAATAAGAACATGAATTAGTAGTTTTTCACATGTCAAATGGAAGAACCATGAAACATGTCAAATGACCCCCTTACATTGGTGGTCAGTGGGAAGAATGCTCCACAGGCTCGGTTCACATGGATATAGCTGTAAACAAGAGAGGGTTGCAGATAAACAGGTACAAATAATGTATTTTGGATTTTTGTTTCATTTTTGTGTATGACCTGAGGCCAGTAACTTCACTGGGTATATGTGAGGGTTTAAAACCAATTTAAGAAATCTGGCCATAGCTACATTACTTACCTTAAGGCGATTCAGTTCGCATTTGTAGCGCTATACAAGTCATTCATTCATTCATTCATTCATTCATTCATTCATTCATTCACTCTGCTGTGAGCATTTCAAAATACACTGATGTTGATTTCCTAAAGGAGTTGAGAATCTTCACTTATCCAACCATGTAAAAAGCAAATTCCTCTTTATTGTATTTATTTCATCTACACATGACTGGATATTTAAAGTAAATAAAGGTAAAAGTTATTGAGTGAAGATTCTCACCACCTATAGTAAATTAGCCTCATGGTCTGCGGCTGTGTGGAGGACCTGATACACCATTCTTTTGATCCCTTTCAGACTAGCTAATTCAATATCATTGACTGAGAAAAACAAGATAAATGTTTTTTTTAGCAACATTTCTCTGACAATTACAAAGGACACAATTTTAGAGAAAAAAGTTTATTTGCTCAGAAATATTTGCAATGCAAAACATTGCAGAAATACAAGAATACTCAAATACCAATTGACAGAGATGAGTAGACAGAGAGAGCAGTCCATGTAATCACCTCGGCTCAGATCACACTATAGAGTACTCTGCTTGGTCTTGTGTTATGGCAAAATCAGGCTTTGACTGAACATTGCGTGATGTCATCAGTTGGGGTGATAAGCCACAGAGAGCCGTTGTCGTAAGTGACGTGTTTGAATGTGGCGCAGAATTCCAACTTGGTCCAGGATGTTCCAGTTGGGGTTTTGGCACTGATTCCATCCCTAAAACAAAACATTTTCTCAGTTATACAACATAAAAAGTAATATTAAAAATAGCGCTTCCTCTAAAGGAAATTTTGAGAGAATCCTGGCTATCATTGGCATTACTGGGATAAGCTTTCCAGACTGACAAATGAAGGATATATAAAAATTATGGTCACTGGATGTATCATTTAATGCCTATGCTGAGGGTTCAAAAAGCACCATCTCAGTTGAAAATGGAGCAAAAAGTTGCTAACATAATTGTGCAGTTGCTGAATTATATGTATTTGTCTAACTGGCTCATCCTCAACATTCACAATTAATAGTTCATTACCAAATTGCCAGTTTTTTTTTTACATCGCCTTAATGCTACTGCATGCATAGTTAAACAAAAAATACCTTCTGTACACGTCGCCTGCTGAGTTGACACCGTACACGGAACCATCTGTGCCAACCTCTATCATCTTCAGAGAACCTTCAATAAGCTGCCATTTGGATCCCTGGCAGGCTGTTGGGCTGACATTGTAGCGGAAGTAAATATTGTCGGCGCTGTTGACTCCCCAGCAGCCCAGTGGCCCACAGCTGTAATATTTCAGTGCCCCGTCCAGTGAGGTCCAGGATACAGTAGGAGATCTTGAAAGTGTGTCACTCTGTCCCAAGCAGTAAATGTTGTCTTGTGAATTCACTCCACCCAAGAACATTCTACCACCAGCATCTACCTGCTTCAAAAGCCCTGTTTAAAAAACACAAAATACAATATTGACCCATTAAATTAGGTGTAATACCAGAGAGAAGATCAAAACAATAGTTAAATGGGATTGGAACACTCCTATGTAGTAACATAGATCTCATTATTAATTAGAATATAGTGGCCAAGTGTCCTTTTTACAGAACAGGCAACAATTATGCAAAATGTCCTGTGCCACCTCAAGGCCAATGACATGTCCCAACAGCCTGGGGCACACAACATTGCCACTGCAGGGCAGTAATGTTTCCTTGTAGTAGGAAAATGTCCATCCAAACTTTCCAGGACTAAAAATGTAAGTGTGTGTGATTCATGCACTGCTATCTAAGACCTCCGTTCACACATCTGATTAAGAAAAAAACAAAAACATAAGCACCAATAACACCACGCAAAAAAACAAAAACCTTTTAAGGCAATGCTATCAATGTGCACTCACACACTATAGACCAGCCTTTTTCACCCAGGGTGCCCAGGCACCCTGTGGTGCCTTGGCAAAATGCCTAAAAAATGCCCAAAAATTGTATACAAGCCAGCGTGTGGATCAAGCCTGCCTTTTAGTTACACAAAGCTATTTAATTGTGCACTATTACGACCTTCTAGCCGCCGGCATCCTAACAAACAATGACATCATCAGTTGATAAGGAGGATGTCGGTTGTCCTCACAGCATCCTTGTGTGATTCTCTCCTGCCCCTCTCCTTCACCGCTGGGGTCACATTAGCTAAATGATAGAGAAAAACCGAGGAAGAAGAGAAACATTGGCATACTAGTCAGTACCAGTGTGCAAAAGTGTATTTGATTTGGAAAAATAAAACACCTCTAACGTTGGGTGTCCTACATGTATGGATGTCGATGCGTTATGTAAAGCTATTAGAATAGCTTTGTACATTTTGGAATAGGGTGCCTCGAGACTGCTTTAGAATGTCAGTTTGTAAATGAGGTGGTAAAGTGGTAAATATAAATGTTTCTTACCATACACAGTGAAATAAACAGTGATAAATTATGCATCAAAATAGCAAAAAATTAAAAAAACAAACGATCAGAAACTCAAAAAGACAAAAAAACAAAAAACAAAGTCCATGATTTCTGACACTCATTTCCCAGGAGCCAATGGGCAGGCGGAGATGACAAGCTACAGCGGAAATGGAGGATTAATCATACAAAGAAGGTATTGCCAAAAAAAATAGCTGTCACAAACTGAATATAAACAGGGGGGGGGGGGGGGGGCTAGTTAAAAATATGCCTTGAACTCCGCTTTAAACACATGATTATAAGTCATAAATCACTTTAAAGCTTTGGGACACTTATCTTTTATTTTTAAATGGACTTTAGTTTTAATTTTTTGTCTTTTTGAATTTTTGATTGTTTGATTTTTGTATTTTTTGGTATTGTGATGTATATTTTATCACTGTTTATTACACTGTGTATGGTAAGAACCATTTATATTTACCAGTTTATAATACTACTAGGGTTGCACTTGCAAATGTGAGTATACTGACAGGTATAGCTATGTGGATGTTTTATTTTTAGGTTTTCATTGGACTGGACAGCGCACCACATTTTGTTACAGGATCTAGTGTATCAAGAACTGGTTTCTGAAATATAACAGTCATATAGGAGGATCATTGTAATTGATGGTGTCACTGGAGAACCTGATCTCACCAATAGTGGGCTGTAGCCTAAAGTAGAACTATGGTCTTTTACAAAATATGCTCTGCAGCACATAATTATAAGTGTATCCACATTTACTGTTTTGTTTTAGTCCCCTTGCCCCAGAAATACCCTGGCAGTGGCGGCTTCCTAATAAAACTTACTGTGATGATTCTTGGTAATGATGCTGCACTGCTCCTGAATTTAGAGCAGAGTTGCCACTTACTCTACAGAAGGGATGGAAAATGTTTCTGGGTGTTTGACTATCATCATTGTCACTGTTGATATACACTAGCCTATAGCTTGTCAATCAGATCCTGGCCACACCTAGTCCCGCCCACTGCTTTATGGAGTGACAGCTCTGCCTCTGCTGCTGAACTCCTCCCACTGTGAGCTGCAGTGTCTGGGAGGGGGAGTGTGTGAGGCACAAATGAAGAAGGAATTGGTTCAGTCAGGGAAGATAAAGGAAGTTTTTTGCTCATTTTATGAGGTTTGTGCATCACATCGTAACTGGATTTTATAGACTCTAATACAGGGGCCTTTAGGTGTGATTTAAAGTGGTTGTAAAGATTATGTATTGAGGTGAAAAACCTTGTGTGCTGCAGCTGCTCCCCAGACCCCCCTTTTTTTTTAGCCTGAGCCCAATCCGATCCAGTGACGTGCACTAGCACAGCGGCTCCAGCCGCTGTCGCTCTCCTCATAGGAGAGATTGTTAGCAGCAGGAGCCATTGGCTCCCGCTGCTGTCAATCAAAAGCTGTGACACGGGAGCAGGGGGCAGGGCAAGTCCCGCAGTCTGTGTCAATGGACGCAGCAGCGGGACTCGGGAGCGAGCTCACATGGGTGCTCCCATGGAAAGCGTCTTTCTGTGGGGCCTCCCGATGAAGAGGACAGACCTGAAGCCCAGAAGCAGGTAAGTATAGGTATGTTTCTTATTCTTTTTTTTAATCAAACGTTTATAACCAGTTTAAATCTACATGCACAACTCCACATTCCATTCAGACTCAGGAGTGCCCAAAAGTGAAAAACAGAGAACAAAATACAGCGCATTGTCTTTTTTAGGGAATGAAAGAAATGCCTCTATGTACTTTCTAAAATAAAGCAGAATATCTCAATATTGTGTGGATGATATAAATATGTTCTATATATGTTCATATTTGGTGTGTAATATATCAAAGAGTATTTTATTTTTACCTGATACAGACACCCAGTCATTGTCCTGGATCTTATAGATGTTGTTGGCGCTGTTCACACCCCAAACTCCAGCAGGTCCAACAGAAACATGGGAGAGCTTCCCAGGAACGAGTTTCCAGTTATTGTTTACCCATTGGTAAATGTCATCATTACTGTTCACACCGAACACTCCACCAGCGCCGGCATCAATCTGTTTCAGTTTTCCTGGGATTGATTTGCACTCAAAATCTGAATTCAAGAAAAATCATATAAGGCCTATGATGTACATGCATAATAGAATATTTATAAATATATATATATATATATATAGTACAAAATGTTTGCAAAAAAAAAAAAAATTTTTCACTAATTCAAAATATACAATTTTCAAATGCCTACATTTACCATAATTTGTTTTATGCCAAGGACTTAGTCATACTTATGTGCATGTTCCATTGAGCATTATCAGCGGGGCAGCGCTCATCATTGCACGTTAGCACATTGAGAAGATGTACCGCGGTGTTACAGCGCAATGTAAAAAAAAAAAAAGCTAGATCAGCCAACCAACACCAATTTTTTTCTCATTTATGGTGATCACTGAGGAGTTGAATAAGGCTCCATTCACATCTAGGCAATTCGAATTGGGGGGGGGGGGCGGAATCGCCACGATCCTGTCCGCAGTTCCAAATTGCAGCAAATCATGGGACGCCTCTTACTTCTTAATGGCACCCCAGTTGCGCAGTAAATATGCTTCTACTCCTTTTTGAGCAACAAATGCCGTGGCAAATTGTTGCAATTTGCCGCGATTGCAGCGAGATTTATTGCACGTCAATCGCGGCACAATTGGGGTGCCATGAAGAAGTAATGGCATTGCAAGCGCGTCCTGCGTTTTAACATGGTTTGGAATCGCGGGCAGAATCGCCGCTAAGGTGTGAATGGAGCGTAAGGCTCGGGGCTCGGATACCACTTAAAATCTGTCCACATCTGTGTGTGTCTGTAGTGTAAAGCATGTAGATGCCGGGATGGGCAATAAAATGAATAACCGGCTAAAACTTTGGACGCTGCACAAAGAATAGTGAGACCTGAAAACAAGCACAGCGACTTTATGAAAGGCAGTGTAGATATCTCACATTCTGAACGTGCAAGAGCCAAAAATGCCCATGGAGTTATTAACTATACAGCATTTGTGAAAACTGAAACCTCTCTTTTGGAATGACTTGCCCTTTAAGAGAATCATGAACTAGAATAGACGCATTCGATTTGCAGGCTTATGTAATATCAGTGCAAAGAGCAGTTATGTACAGTAACCCAAGGCAACCAATCAGAAATCACTTAAATTAGTTTTCCAATTCCAAAATGCTTAATACCAGATTCTGATTGGGTATAAAAGGATAAATGCAGACACCTTTATAGTGTTTAATCTCCCTATAAGGTGGAAATAGATGGGAAGGAGAGAAGTCTTACCTGCAGAAGCAGAGATTCCAGTACACAGCAGGAGGAGGCTCACAGCAAACAACATCTTGGCAGGTGAGAATGCAGGTAGAGAGCTGGGAGAGTTTGTTCTCTATATATAATGCCAGGACTCCACCTATCATGGGCAGCTGGTCTACCATTGGCTGACTGAAGGAATTTATTAAAACTAACATACAGTGAGTGTTTTTTATGGTGTAAATGTTTTTGTTAAACTAAATGTATAACTGTATATATATATATATATATATATATATATATATATATATATATATATATATATATATATACTCAGTGTACTTCAAAAAGAATGACCCGATTTTAAATAGTTATATTTAACCACCTCAATACCGGGCACTTTCATCCCTTCCTGCCCAGGCCATTTGTTAGTTTTCAGAGTGGACGCACTTTAAATGACAATTGCGCTGTCATACAACACTGTACCCAAATACATTTTTTTTATCTTTTTCTTCACACAAAACGAGTTTTCTTTCAGTGGGATTTATTCACTGCTGGGATTTTTTTTTTTCAAAAAAAAAAAAGGCTGAAAATGTTGAAAAAAAAAAAAAAAGTTGTTCTTATTTCCTGTCAGTAAATTTTGTAGGTAATTAATTTTTCTTCTTCATTGATGTGTGCTGATGAGGCTGCATTGATAGGCACTGATAAGCTGCACTGATGGGGTGGCACTTATGGGCACTGATGAGGCGGCACTTATGGGCACTGATTAGGTGGCACTGATTAGGTGGCACTGATAAGAGGCACTAATATGCCGCACTGATAGGTGGCACTGATATGCAGCACTGGTGAGCACTGATACGTGGCACTGGTGGGCACTGATAGGCGGCAGTGGTTGGCACTGATGGGCAGCACTGGTGTGCACTGATAGGCGGCATGGATAGGCAACACTGATGGGCGGCACTGGTGGGCACCACCGATGGGAGGCACTGATAAGCATTGATGGGCAGCACTGATGGGCACTGATGGGAGGCACTGATGGGCATTGATGAGAAACACTGATAAGCAGGCACTGGTGGGCACTGATGAGAGGCACTGACTGGCATCACTTATAGGCACTGATTGGTGGCACTGATGGGCACTGATTGGTGGCATTGCTGGCACTGCTGGGGCTTTTCTGTAATCAGGGCACTGATGATCAGTAAAGTAGATATTTGCTAGCACACCATGGATCGACACAAATTAGTGCAACGTTTTGGAGTCACGCAGGACCCCTTCGTCAGGCATGACGAAGGGGTCCTGTGTGACCCCGAAACATTGCACTCTCCTTGTGTTGTGATCATGCAATAAATAAATCTGTTTGGACACTACTTTGTGTCGATCCATGGTGTGCTGGCAAATATCTACTTTATGACTTGAACCAATTTCTAGCTGGCTGTTGCTGCAGCACCCAAACTTTGAGAGTTTATCCAGGAACGTGTGCGATGAGAATATGAAGTATCACATGGTTAAAGAGCCGCAGTCATGGCTCATTACAGAGAACGGGGTCACGCTGTGTCCTAACAACACCGCGTGGCCACGATAGCCGTGCTACCTGCCCCTGTGGGCGCGTGATCGCGGCTGTTTTGGGGCACCGTCATATGATGTCCTCCCAGAGCGAGAGCCGCAATGTCCCTCCGTCATTTGGCGGCGGGCGGGTGGCAAGCGGTTAATAATGAAGATGTGTTACAGTTACATAACAAATTACAAACTATTACGTGTGTCCCCAAGTTTCCCCATATGTGATTATTGTGACGCAAAACTTTACTGCTTGGATGAAATGTTGCTTTATCACTAAAAATCAACCGCGGTAAGAACTAAGAATCTATCATCCTCCATGTCGTCTAAGGGTCGGTTCACAGTATAGAAACGCAGTCCAGATGTGTTCTGTGTTTGTTTCTGCATGCATGCTTTTGACGTGTTTTTGATGCATTTCTGGTGCACTTTTGACAATAGCGGCGCTTTACCGCCGACGCCGCCCCAGTGTAAAAGGGCCTTAGTGTCTCAAGAAATGAGATACACCTGATGTACTGAAGGCCTGATCAGATGTGATCAATTTTCATTTTATTGGCACCATAGTTTGTAGACTCTATAACTTTCACAAAGACCAAATAATATACACTAATTTGGGTTATTTTTACCAAAGCTATGTAGCCGTAAAAATTGTGTCCAATTTTCACAAAATTTACGTTTTTTTTTATTTATAGCACAAAAAATAAAAAACCCACTAGTGATTAAATACCACCAAAAGAAAGCTCTATTTGTGTGAAAAAAAGGACACAAATTTCATATGGATACAGTGTTGCATGACTGAGTAATTGCCATTTAAAGTGTGCTGAAAGCTGAAAATTGGTCTGGGCAGGAAGGGAGTGTAAGTGCCCAGTATTGAGGTGGTTAAATATAACATTACACAAGTACAAATTTATACATTGGGAACAAAACCTGATATATTTGTCAGTATATTTGTGTTATGTGTTTGTGCCAACTTCATGCTTGACAAGGCTAAGACTTCATTCGCACTTGCTTGACTACAAAGTCATACGATTTCCAGTGCGACTTCGGAGCACCTTTGAGTGCGACTTTGATCTGACTTTACACTCCATGGATCAAAGTCGTATCAAAAGTCACATCAAAGTAGTGCAGGCACCTTTGCAGAGTTGCTGCAACTTTAATTCGCACCAATTTAAAGGGGTGCCATTGAAAAGAATGGGCTGCGACTTGTCATTGCGACTTGGATGTCCAAAGTCGTATGACAAGTCGCACAAGTGTAAATGGAACCTTACAGTGAGATAAATCATTGACAATCATTGTACCCCAAAAACTGAATCAGTCCTAAAGGAAATCATTTAAACATTCTCTATTTAAGGTGTAGTGTGATGATTAAATATAATTTCCAATTATTTCTGCTTAGAGGAGAGTCTCTTTTCTGGACCCCAATCTCTCTGTCCCTATTCCTCTCTGTCCCTATTCCTTCCACATCTCTCTCCATAGGTGTGACATACAGATCTCTAAAATAAACCTACTATTACTTAACTTCTTTATGTTAAATTCCTCCCTGAAAAATGTTTCCCAGCCAGAATTTAGGGAAAAGAACAACAAGGAAAGGTCATTTTTAATAACGTTCAATTGCAATATGACTTGTGTTGCAATTGTGTAAGCTGTATTAACCAGTTCCCACCCAACCTATAGTAGATTAAGCCATCAACAACAAGGGTTTAGGTAAGTTAAAACATTTTTTTTTCAAATGTTTTTTTAATTTTTTTAGGATTTTTGGTATAATTTTTTTTTTCAGGGTGGCCCTCCACTTTAAGGCAAAAAAGCTGTCAAAACCTGCCTGGCTTTATGTGAAAAAGAAATTGCCCCCTAAACTTAATAACTGGTTGTGCCACCCTTGGCAGCAACAACTGCAATCACGCGCTTGCGATAACTGGCAATGAGTCTCTCACATTGCTTTGGAGAAATTTTGGCCCACTCTTTGCAGAATTGTTTTAATTCAGCCACATTGGAGGGTTTTCCAGCATAAACAGCCTGTGTAAGGTCATGATACAGCAACTTAATTGCATTTAAGTCCGGGCTTTGACTAGGCCACACCAAAACCTAAATTTTACTTTGTTTGAACCATTTGGACCATGGTGGACCATGCTGCTGTGTTTTGGATCATTGTCCTGCTGCATAACCCAAGTGCACTTGAGCTTAAGTTAACGAACTGATGGCCGGACACTCTCCTTCAGGATTTTCTGGCAGAGCTCAGAATTCATGGTTCCATCAATTAAGGTAAGTCGTCCAGGTCCTGAAGCTGCAAAGCAGCCCCAGACCATCACACTACCACCACCATGTCTGACTGTTGGTATAATGTTCTTGTTATGAAATGCTGTATTTGTTTTATGCCAGATGTAACGGGATGGTCACCTTGCAAAAAGTTTAATTTTTGTCTCATCAGTCCACAGAATATTTGTCTAAAATTTTAGGGGATAATCAGGATGTTTTTTGGTAAGATGGCTTTGGTCAGCAGTGGCTTTGGCCTTAGAACTCTCCCAATTATGCCATTTTTGCCCAGTCTCTTTCTTATTGTTGAATCATGAATACTGATCTTACCTGAGGCCTGCAGTTCTTTATGACCTCCTGGATCAGTCGTCGTCATGCTCTTGGAGTAATTTTTGTAGGTCGGACACTCCTGGGAAGGTTCACCAAAGCATTAGAAATAGTTTTGAAACCCTTCCTAGACGGATACATTTCTAATCTGTTCTTAAATTTTTAAGATTGTGGCACGATGTATGGCTTTTTGTGATCTGTTAGCATGCTTGCAATATGCAGTATATATACATATATTTATATATATATATATATATATATATATATATATATATATATATATATATATATAAAATTCCTGCTAAATCTAAGAGATAAAACTGTATTGAGTAATAAAAAAAGCTCTGTGTGTGAATGTCTTGGGGCTCATTCACATGGGTGCTATGTCCTGTACAGTGTGAATCAGTGTTTTTTTATGTGGTTGGAGCAATGTGCAGGCAGCCTATGTTACACTATAATTAATCAGATAAAGGTGAAGCGCTTCAAGCTGCAAACCTAATAGTAAATATGAGACAGCAAAATAATACCTAAAATGCAAATAAAAATAAGTCCTAAATAAACTCCCAAATGACACACATGTGAAATATATTGTGACCAAATCTTTAAACATTGTTCACAGGCTATTTGCGAAATCAAGATTGCTTAAAGATTAAAATGGACTATGTATGGGACTTTTACTTAGTTAGTTCATACTTCATGTGCCAGGTCACTTTTTGTCCAGGGTGTTCTGCACATGTCTGTATACACTAACAAATTGCTAATGTTCATGGGCTATTTACCAGAACCAGATTGTTTAAAGATTTAAATTGGACTGTGTATGGGACTTTTACTTAGTCACTTTATATTTGACATGTGTGTCGTTTGGGACTATTGAAGACTTATTTTCATTTGCATTACTGTATTATTTTGCTGTCTCATAATTACTTTTAGGTTTGCAGCATGGAGCGCTTCATTTTTATCTGATTATCTGTGGTGAAATAACGGTGTTCTAAACAGATGCCTGATGTCTCACTTTTGAGACAGAGAAAGGTGCTGAGAATAGGAATTCCTCAGTCCTTGTCTCTGCAGCCTTAGCTGCACTGGACAGTGAATGAGGCTCCTGTTCATTCACAAACTGAACTGTACATGAAGCACTCTCTATTCTTAAGATCCCCCGCCCCCTGTGCCCGCAGCTGCAGCCAGCAGAAGAGGAGTGGACGGAAGCCGGTAGCGCTGCAGGGGGGCAGAGAGCACACAAGGGGTCCCGGGCAGCAGAGGATCGAATCCTGGACAGGGAGGATGATCAGTGCGGTGGGGAGGCAATTGTACAAACTGATCCCATTGTGTGACTCTCCCTGCAGCAGCTGAAAGCTGGAGGAAGTGAGGGAGGGATAGGAGAAGAAGCTGGCTTTCAGCTGCTGCAGGGAGAGTCACACAATGGGATCAGTTCTTATATGTGTCCCCCCCCCCCTTTGCTGCACAGATCGCCCTCACTCCTGCCTACATCCGATTCCCTGGCCCCCAGGAGCATGGGCGAGGCTGCAATGAGGGGTGCTTGAGGCTTGCCCAGGAAAATCCGCCACACCCTGTGCACACGCCTATGAATAGAAGCAAAATGTCTTAAGCATATACTGTGTAGCGCACTACCCCCGAAGGAGCTGCAATTTGTGTGTTCTATCCGTAATTCACATTTGCCATCTAGCCCATTGCAGCCCATAGAAATAGACAACAGTCCATATTGTAATTTTCTCTTGCTTTTATTAGTATAACATGAACTGGGATAGGAGAAAGGTTTTCTGAGATGCTCTTTTGCTGCTTTATAATCTTTCCTTTGCCTTCTCATGCAAAGACTTAGAACAATGCGGACTATGGAAAGTCACTCTGAATGACTTCTTCAGTGGGAAGACAGGAGTAGATTTACTAGAGAATATATGGTAAAGAGTCACTCTGAATAACTTCCTCACTTACAGAACTTTTTAGAACAATCTGTATCTCTATTTTTGCTTGGAGCTTTACCGCTGCCTTTTGACCACTACTTCACGTCTGTATAGTACTTCCAAGTTGAGCTAAGGAAGAGATTACTCTGAATAATTCCTCCCGCCTGACTGATTGGAATCCCGGGGCATTGTTGAACCCAAAGTCACAGGCTATCACCACCTGTCTCACTGACTTGCAAACCAACATCCCTCAGCCTCTGGTAGTACCCTTCCCCTGGGATTTCACTCACTTGATCGACAGTCCACTTCTGCTTAGTTGCTACTTCTTCCGTAATGGTTTCTCCATCCCTTCTCTCCAGTCTGGCACGCTCCCTTCCCCACAGGGGCGTCCAGCAACACCAGCGACTACATGCTGTGCGGTGTCACTAACTCCTCTCCTCCGTGTGTCCTGGTCTCCCTTTCCTTCCCCGTAGGGGGGGGGGGGGTGCTCTCTTCCAGAACCATTTCCTATGAAAGCAAGAAGAGGCATCTCTGGGTCCAAGCACGGGTGGCCACACCCTGCACTACACTGACACTCCCAGTTCCCAAAATAAACAACCAGGCCTGGAATCACAATACAAGCCTGCCTAAATTTACCTGAAACCGTACTTTGTAATTTAAACTCAGAGAGTTCATCTACATGAAAGTAGGTGACCGCTACAACTGTATGTGGCAAATGTGTGGCAGATCCTCTGATTTAGGATGATTATTAGCCCTGAGTAGGGATGAGCTTCGTGTTCGAGTCGAACCCATGTTCGACTCGAACATCGGCTGTTCGGTCGTTCGCCGAATTGCGAACGATATGGGCCGTTCGCGCCAAATTCGTGTGGCGCGTCACGGCCCATAATTCACTGCGGCATCGCAGTGCATTGCTGGCTGATGATTGGCCAAGCATGCACTATGACCCGCATGCTTGGCCAATCACAGCGCCGTCAGTAGAGAGAGCTGTAATTGGCCAAAGCCAGGGTGGCTTTGGCCAATTATGGCTCAGGGGATTTAGTACACACCCCACACTATATAAGGCCGCCTGCACGGCGGCCCTGTGTAGTGTGTGTTCCGGTGTGCTGAGAGATAGAGAGAGAGAGAGACAGTGTCATTTGATTTGAGTTAGATAGATTAGGCAGAACAGTCAGTCAGTTAGCTGCACTTACAGTGTATTGTGTATATATATGCATCCCAGGTGTTGCATATATATATATACACTGTATTCAGTTTAGCTAGATCCGTTCCTGTTATCTTCTATCTAGACTATTTACATTTAGTGCAGTGTGTCCTGCTCACAGTGTTCAGCTAGATCCGTTCCTGCTATTTACATTCAGTACAGTGCGTCCTGCTCACAGTGTTCAGCTAGATCCGTTCCTGCTATTTACATTCAGTGCAGTGTGTCCTGCTCACAGTGTTCAGCTAGATCCGTTCCTGCTATTTACATTCAGTACAGTGCGTCCTGCTCACAGTGTTCAGCTAGATCCGTTCCTGCTATTTACATTCAGTGCAGTGCGTCCTGCTCACAGTGTTCAGCTAGATCCGTTCCTGCTATTTACATTCAGTGCAGTGCGTCCTGCTCACAGTGTTCAGCTAGATCCGTTCCTGCTATTTACATTCAGTACAGTGCGTCCTGCTCACAGTGTTCAGCTAGATCCGTTCCTGCTATTTACATTCAGTGCAGTGTGTCCTGCTCACAGTGTTCAGCTAGATCCGTTCCTGCTATTTACATTCAGTACAGTGCGTCCTGCTCACAGTGTTCAGCTAGATCCGTTCCTGCTATTTACATTCAGTGCAGTGCGTCCTGCTCACAGTGTTCAGCTAGATCCGTTCCTGCTATTTACATTCAGTGCAGTGCGTCCTGCTCACAGTGTTCAGCTAGATCCGTTCCTGGTATTTACATTTAGTGCAGTGCGTCCTGCTCACAGTGTTCAGCTAGATCCGTTCCTGCTATTTACATTCAGTGCAGTGCGTCCTGCTCACAGTGTTCAGCTAGATCTGTTCCTGGTATTTACATTTAGTGCAGTGCGTCCTGCTCACAGTGTTCAGCTAGATCCGTTCCTGCTATTTACATTCAGTGCAGTGCGTCCTGCTCACAGTGTTCAGCTAGATCCGTTCCTGGTATTTACATTTAGTGCAGTGCGTCCTGCTCACAGTGTTCAGCTAGATCCGTTCCTGCTATTTACATTCAGTGCAGTGCGTCCTGCTCACAGTGTTCAGCTAGATCCGTTCCTGGTATTTACATTTAGTGCAGTGCGTCCTGCTCACAGTGTTCAGCTAGATCCGTTCCTGCTATTTACATTCAGTGCAGTGCGTCCTGCTCACAGTGTTCAGCTAGATCCGTTCCTGGTATTTACATTTAGTGCAGTGCGTTGTGCTCACAGTGTTCAGCTACATCCGTTCCTGCTATTTACATTCAGTGCAGTGCGTCCTGCTCACAGTGTTCAGCTAGATCCGTTCCTGGTATTTACATTTAGTGCAGTGCGTCCTGCTCACAGTGTTCAGCTACATCCGTTCCTGCTATTTACATTCAGTGCAGTGCGTCCTGCTCACAGTGTTCAGCTAGATCCGTTCCTGTTATCTTCCTACTGACAGGCAGGCTTGTCTGGTTACAGTATATAAAGCTACCTGAAGAAAATTACAGGTGTTCTTTTTGATCCTATTAGTACCACGGTCAGGCAGCTAGACTATTTACATTTAGTACAGTGTGTCCTGCTCACAGTGTTCAGCTAGATCCGTTCCTGTTATCTTCCTACTGACAGGCAGGCTTGTCTGGTTACAGTATATAAAGCTACCTGAAGAAAATTACAGGTGTTCTTTTTGATCCTATTAGTACCACGGTCAGGCAGCTAGACTATTTACATTTAGTACAGTGCGTCCTGCTCACAGTGTTCAGCTAGATCCGTTCCTGTTATCTTCCTACTGACAGGCAGGCTTGTCTGGTTACAGTATATAAAGCTACCTGAAGAAAATTACAGGTGTTCTTTTTGATCCTATTAGTACCACGGTCAGGCAGCTAGACTATTTACATTTAGTACAGTGTGTCCTGCTCACAGTGTTCAGCTAGATCCGTTCCTGTTATCTTCCTACTGACAGGCAGGCTTGTCTGGTTACAGTATATAAAGCTACCTGAAGAAAATTACAGGTGTTCTTTTTGATCCTATTAGTACCACGGTCAGGCAGCTAGACTATTTACATTTAGTACAGTGTGTCCTGCTCACAGTGTTCAGCTAGATCCGTTCCTGTTATCTTCCTACTGACAGGCAGGCTTGTCTGGTTACAGTATATAAAGCTACCTGAAGAAAATTACAGGTGTTCTTTTTGATCCTATTAGTACCACGGTCAGGCAGCTAGACTATTTACATTTAGTACAGTGCGTCCTGCTCACAGTGTTCAGCTAGATCCGTTCCTGTTATCTTCCTACTGACAGGCAGGCTTGTCTGGTTACAGTATATAAAGCTACCTGAAGAAAATTACAGGTGTTCTTTTTGATCCTATTAGTACCACGGTCAGGCAGCTAGACTATTTACATTTAGTACAGTGTGTCCTGCTCACAGTGTTCAGCTAGATCCGTTCCTGTTATCTTCCTACTGACAGGCAGGCTTGTCTGGTTACAGTATATAAAGCTACCTTAAGAAAATTACAGGTGTTCTTTTTGATCCTAGTAGTACCACGGTCAGGCAGCTAGACTATTTACATTTAGTACAGTGCGTCCTGCTCACAGTGTTCAGCTAGATCCGTTCCTGTTATCTTCCTACTGACAGGCAGGCTTGTCTGGTTACAGTATATAAAGCTACCTTAAGAAAATTACAGGTGTTCTTTTTGATCCTATTAGTACCACGGTCAGGCAGCTAGACTATTTACATTTAGTACAGTGTGTCCTGCTCACAGTGTTCAGCTAGATCCGTTCTTGCTATTTACATTCAGTGCAGTGCGTCCTGCTCACAGTGTTCAGCTAGATCCGTTCCTGCTATATACATTTAGTGCAGTACGTCCTGCTCACAGTGTTCAGCTAGATCCGTTCCTGTTATCTTCCTACTGACAGGCAGGCTTGTCTGGTTACAGTATATAAAGCTACCTTAAGAAAATTACAGGTGTTCTATCCCAGCTTAGTGCAGCTACAGGCCATTAGTATGTTTGGAAGGCCAAGAAGGAGAGGCAGACAGTCACAAGCCAATAAGAGAGGGCAAGCAGGCTCTGTGTCTAGTGCTGGTCGTGGAGACGGTGCATCCTCATCAGCACGTGGCCATGGGACACGCTTGGCCTTTTTTTCGGCAGCTGGCCGTGTTGAGCCGCAACATGCGGAAGACTTGGTCGAGTGGATGACCAAGCCGTCCTCATCCTCCTCATCCTCTCTCACCCATGCCCAGGGTGCTTTGTCTGGCAAAGCAGCGGCCTCTTCCCTCAGCTCAATGTCATCAGTGACTCCTTCCCTAGCTCCACCATGTCCTCATGAGGATTCCCTCGAACTGTTTGACCACAGTGTTGGGTACATGCTCCAGGAGGATGCCCAGCGTTTGGAAGGCTCTGATGATGATACTGAGCTCAATGAAAGCAGTAACATGAGCACGGACAGAGGGGGTGCCCAAGAAGGACAGCAATCTGGCAGTCATGCTCCCCCTGCTGCAGCATACTGCCAGGTTTGCTCCAGTGATGAGGAGGGAGGGGATGATGAGGTCACTGACTCAACGTGGGTGCCTGATAGGAGAGAGGAGGAGGAGGAGGAGGAGGTGGCACATCACCAACTAGGCAGGATGCCCTCCAGGGGCCAGCCTAAGGGCAGCACATTGACTGCATCACACCCCAAAGCTCCACATGTGCAGGGCGCTGCAGTCTCTGCGCGTTATTCAAAAAGTTCTTTGGTGTGGGCCTTTTTTGAGACGAGTGCATCAGATCGCACCGCTGCTATTTGCAACATATGTCTCAAGCGTATCTCGCGTGGCCAAAACATCTCCCGCTTGGGTACCACATGCTTGACCAGACATATGTTGACCTGCCATGCAGTTCGTTGGCAAGCGTATCTAAAAGACCCACACCAAAGAACAAAGACGATCTCTCCTTGCTCCTCATCAGCTGAGATTTCCAACCCCACTAGACCTTCAGTCCTCTCTGAGACCTGCAGTGAGAGGAATGAAGGTGTAGAATTAGGTGTGTCACAGCCAAGTACTTGTGGGCAATCTGCTTTTGGTACACCGACGTCAGATTGTACCAGGCAAATTTCCCTGCCCCAGCTGCTGCAGCGCCGAAAGAAGTTTGCTCCCAGCCATCCACATGCCCAGCGGTTGAATGCTAGCTTGGCAAAATTGCTAGCACTTCAACTGCTGCCTTTTCAGTTGGTAGACTCTGCCCCCTTCCGTGAGTTTGTGGAATGTGCGGTTCCTCAGTGGCAGGTACCCAAACGCCACTTTTTCTCACGGAAGGCGATTCCGGCTCTCTACCGGCATGTGGAAGGCAATGTCCATGCCTCGCTGGACAGGGCGGTCAGCGGTAAGGTGCATATTACCGCTGACTCATGGTCCAGCAGGCATGGACAGGGACGTTACTTAAGTTTCACGGCGCATTGGGTGACTCTGCTGGCAGCTGGGAAGGATGCAGGACAAGGTGCAGTAGTGTTGGAGGTTGTTCCGCCACCACGCCTCCAAAATGCTGATTGTGACACACCTCTCTCCTCCACCCCCTCCTCTTCTTCTTCCTCCATGGCCTCTTCCTCGGAACCAGCGGTGCTCCGTAGGCGTTCAAGGGGCTACGCAAGTACGCAGGCCAAAAGATGCCATGCGGTGCTTGAGCTGGTGTGCTTGGGGGACAGGAGCCACACTGGGGCAGAGGTTCTGTCAGCTCTGCAGGGGCAGGTTCAGAGGTGGTTGACGCCACGCCAACTTAAGGCAGGAATGGTGGTTTGCGACAATGGCACCAACCTCCTCTCTGCCCTCCGACAGGGACAACTGACCCATGTGCCCTGTTTGGCTCACGTCCTTAACTTGGTGGTGCAGCGGTTCTTGGGCAGGTACCCGGGCTTACAGGATGTCCTGAGGCAGGCCAGGAAAGTCTCTGTGCATTTCCGCCGGTCATATAATGCCAGTGCTCGGCTGACGGACCTCCAAAAGGAGTTTAACCTGCCCAAGAACCGCCTAATCTGTGACATGCCCACCAGGTGGAACTCGACGTTGGCCATGCTGCAGCGGCTGCACACGCAGCAGAGGGCCATCAATGAGTACCTGTGCGACTATGGCACCAGGACAGGGTCAGGGGACCTTGGTTTTTTTTCCCCACGCCAGTGGGCCATGATCAGGGATGCATGCACTGTCCTGTCACCATTCGAGGAGGCCACGAGGATGGTGAGCACTGACAGTGCATGCATCAGTGACACTGTCCCCCTTGTCCACCTGTTGGAGCACACGCTGCGTGGAATAATGGACAGGGCACTTGAGGCAGAACAGAGGCAGGAAGAGGAGGACTTCCTTAGCTCTCAAGGCCCCCTTTATCCAGACAGTGTTCCTGCGTGCCCGCCGATCACACAGGAAGAGGACGAGGAGGAGGAGGAGGAGGAGGAGGAAGATTGTGTCAGTATGGAGGTGGAGCCTGGCACTCAGCATCAGCAGTCTTTAAGGGATCAGTCCCAAGGAACACATGGACTTGTACGTGGCTGGGAGGAGGTGGCTGCGGACGTTGTTGTCCTTAGTGACCCAGAGGACTCCGGACCGAATGCCTCAGCAAACCTACGCTGCATGGCCTCCCTGATCCTGCAAAGCCTGCGTAAGGATCCTCGTATTCGTGGTATCAAGGAGAAGGACCAATACTGGCTGGCAACCCTCCTTGATCCACGTTACAAGGGTAAGGTTGCGGACCTTATCTTGCCATCGCAGAGGGAGCAGAGGATGAAACATCTTCGGGAGGCCTTGCAGAAAGGTCTGTGCAACGCGTTCCCAGAGACTGGGAGGTTACAAACTCCTGTTTCTGGACAACGTGTTGCTGAGGCTTCGGTCAGTCAAAGAAGGAGCGGTGGAGAAGGTGGCCGTCTGACCGATGCGTTCAGACAATTTTTTGGTCCGCAGCCCCAAGGTATGATCGGTTCCAGCAACCATCGCCAGCGTCTGTTTTACATGGTGCAGGAATACCTAGGGGCAAGATCAGACTTGGACACCTTTCCCACCGAAAATCCTCTGGGTTACTGGGTCTTGAGGATGGATCACTGGCCAGAGCTTGCACAGTATGCAATTGAGCTACTGGCCTGTCCTGCATCCAGCGTTCTTTCGGAACGCACATTCAGTGCTGCTGGAGGCGTGGTAACCGATCACAGGGTGCGTCTGTCCACCGACTCGGTCGATCGGCTGACCTTCATAAAAATGAATCAGTCTTGGATCACCACCAGCTACCAAGCACCTGATGCAGATGTAACCGAATAATTTTTTTTGAAATCTCAGATCCCTTCAAAGACTGCCTATGCTGATGCTGAGTGACTACCCCTGAGTAATTATCCTCTTCCTCCTCAATCATCACGCTGATAGCTTGTAAGAACATTTTTGGTTCTGGGCGCCACCACCAGTGCCTAAGGCACAATTTTTCAGCCCCTGTTTAACAGGGGCGTGTAATTACAATTTTTGATGCAATACTTTGCAGCAGGGCTCGTTCCTGCATTCCAACTAGAGTGTCTGTGAGGGGTTGCAGTGTTGTGGCACCAGCACCAGTGCCTAAGACCCAATTTTTCTGCCCCTGTCTAACAGGGGCGTGTAATTACAATTTTTGATGCAATACTTTGCAGCAGGGCTCGTTCCTGCGTTCCAACTAGAGTGTCTGTGAGGGGTTGCAGTGTTGTGGCACCAGCACCAGTGCCTAAGGCCCAATTTTTCTGCCCCTGTCTAACAGGGGCGTGTAATTACAATTTTTGATGCAATACTTTGCAGCAGGGCTCGTTCCTGCGTTCCAACTAGAGTGTCTGTGAGGGGTTGCAGTGTTGTGGCACCAGCACCAGTGCCTAAGGCCTAATTTTTCAGCTCCTGTTCAACAGGGGCATGTAATTACAATTCTTGATCTAATATTTCACAGCAGGGCCCTGTGAGGGCTTACAGTGTTTTGGCCACAGCAACACCTAAGGCCCAAATTTCTGCTGAGTATATAGGGCAGGACCCTACTTTCAAACATCTAACTTACAAACGACTCCTACTTGCAAACGGAAGGAGACAACAGGAAGTGAGATGAAATCTACCCCTAAGGAAGGGAAATTCTCTCCTGTAAGAGTTAATATGGGAAAACAATTTCTCCTTTCCACTGATGCTTTCCAATCCTTGTTCCACAAAAAAACCCAAATTTTCAAAAAACATTTTTCATTGGGACAAAAAAGTGAGGTGAAATCTTCTGAAGAGGAGGAAAGACGCAAAACAAATGTCACAGGGGTGATAACCCTTCCCTATGTTTTCCAAAAAGCTTAGAAAAGATTTTTTGGCTGGAGCTAAACACATTAAAAATGTTCAAAATTACAAACAGATTCTACTTAACAACAAACCTACAGTCCCTGTCTTGTTTGCACCGCCTGAATACTGCTGTTCAGAGTATATAGGGACCTTTCCTTATTTTAATTTGGGTGCGGGGTTCCCCTTAATATCCATACAAGACCCAAAGGGCCTGGTAATGGACTGGGGGGTACCCATGCCATTTGTCTCACTGATTTTCATCCATATTGCCATGACCCGACATGACATTAAACCCGCAAGCAGTTTTAAATGAGATTTTTTCCTTTAAAAATGACATTTGGTGCAGGGACTGTTCTAAACATGGGAAACACGCGTCACTTTACAGGCATACTATAGACACCCCCCAGGTACGATATTTAAAGGAATATTTCACTTTTTTTTTTTACTTTAAGCATCATTAAAATCACTGCTCCCGAAAAAACGGCCGTTTTTAAAAGTTTTTTTTGCATTGATACATGTCCCCTGGGGTAGGACCCGGGTCCCCAAACCCTTTTTAGGACAATACCATGCAAATTAGCCTTTAAAATGAGCACTTTTGATTTCGAACGTTCGAGTCCCATAGACGTCAATGGGGTTCTAACGTTCGTGCGAACTTGCGGTCCGTTCGCGGGTTCTGGTGCGAACCGAACCGGGGGGTGTTCGGCTCATCCCTAGCCCTGAGTAAAGGCAATGTTCCTACATTTTAACCCCTATAAAAAAAAAAAAAACTATCTTTAATATAATTTTTGTGATAATTTAATAGTTATTACATATTTAGCATTAGTATTTTATTTTAAAGTAGAATAAGCAGTAAAATTTGTTTTGGCAGAAGAAGGCATCATAGTTTGGTGCCAGAGCGTGGCATAATGTCTTTCCCAGTAGGAGAGATTGGCATTATATAATTTACTGACAACAGGGCCTGGTTTATAATTATTGTACAGATAACAGTAGGCGGTGTCCCCTTTTTACTAAAGCAAATTGGGGAGATGTTTTTGGTGTAGGATTATCAATGTTATATTTTTTAAATATTAATTATCTTAATCAAAAACTTGTAAATTTCCATCTTTCATATATATTTTGCCGGCCATGCGATATTTCACACTCAGCTCATTCCTCTGAAAATCTTAACTAAACCCTTCATTTTGACCACCAATTTCAGCCTAACCCTAACATAATCCCTAATCCCTGATCTCAGTCTAATTTTAACATATCACCAAACGCTAACTCGAAACTAAAACAGACTTCCTACACCTAAAATGTAACAATGAAACCATGAAATTAACTGCTTAAAATATGCCATATCTCACAAAAGTCAGAACACCCCTCACATTTTTGTAAATATTTTATTATATTTTTTCATGTGACAACACTGAAGAAATTACACTTTGCTACAATGTAAAGTAGTGAGTGTACAGCTTGTATAACAGTGTAAAAGTCCCCTCAAAATAACTCAACACACAGCCATTAATGTCTAAATGGCTGACAACAAAAGTGAGTACACCCCTAGGTGAAAATGTCCAAATTGGGCCCAAATAGACATTTCCCTCCCCGATATCATGTGACTCGTTAGTGTTACAAGGTCTCAGGTGTGAATGGGGAGCAGGTGTGTTAAATTTGGTGTTATCGCTCTCACTCTCTGATAAGAAATATTTAATGAATTACAAGTGATATCAACATTTGCCTTGTTCCTTATATGCTTTTTTCTAGCTAAAATGGCGCTGACTTGTTTATGCAACCTGCTTATTTCCGACTAACGCCTTAAACCATTCTTAAAAGAACTAGCAAAAGTTTACCATATTAGGGCATATTGTGAAAGGACACTGGTTTGACAATAAAGCTGACAATGCACCATGAGTCACCAGTGTGCCTTAGCCAATGGCAGCTTGCCAAATAATGCTATAAAATGACATATGTAAAAGGGTTCCTGTGTGACTCTGCTGGAACTCCTTGCTGTGTACAGAGTTCACCCCTATGTATCGATACATTTGTAATAAATCTGTCTTCTAATCAACATGCCAGGAGTTGACTGATCAGTGAGAGAATGGAATTTTACTGACATCATGGTCCTTTCGAGCCGGAAGTAAGGATTAGGTGGTGGATCGAACGGTTCCGTCCAAAATATCGGTGAGTATCAGACTACCTCTCGCCGAGACCTAGGTCCTCCTACTCAAGTTAAGTTGTAAAAAGAAGCTGGTCGGTTCCGGGATCCACACCTGACTTCTACTCCTGGACTTCTGATCCAGTCCTCCGGGTCTGTGAAAGGTAAGACAGATCTTTTCTTTTCTCTTCTTTTCTCTTCTACTCGAGGTGATTTGGGTTTTTATTGAGTATGCCGGCACTGTCATTGATTATAAAAGATCTAGGTGACACAGGGGCCGAAGACATAGGCACTTGGGGACGTTGCCTATGGTAAATAGACGTAGCCCGCTGTCCGAGACAGATTACAAAACATTTAAGGTACCGAAATATGATAAATGATTGATAATTGTTGTGAATAGTGACTACAAGTAATCTGGATAGATTACAGAGAGTCACAGTGGCCATTTCAGGTTTTTTTCTAACTGAGTGATGGTTGGGACAAACAGGAAGTGAATGTATGAGCAGGAATCAATCTAACTTGATCAGAAACACTTCCCCCATAGATCAATTGTTTTTCTCTTTTTCTCTCGAGAGCAATATTTCCTGCACTGTTCCTTTTGCTGCATTTGTTAAATGATGAGACTAACTCTTGCTCTTTCCTCCTCATGTTTAACATTACTGCTAACTTTATGTGGGGAGTCTTGATATTTTTGCTTTACTGTGATCCAAGGATTGCTAGTCTGGTGGTTTACAGGTTGATAAAAGGCCTGCTTTATGATCTGTCTGGCTGCAAACGTGGTTAAAAAAAAAAAAACTGGACTCACTCCTCCCCCCCCTCACGGACACCTAAGTGCACTTCCTGTTTTGTGTGTGTAAAAAAAAAAAATTCTGATCAGAACATTAAGAATATAAGGTAAAGGTATAAGTTGTTTTCTATATATATGTATATACGTGTGTGTGTGTGTGTGTTTGTATGTGGATGTATATGTGTATATATATATATGTGTATATATATATATATATATATATATATATATATATGTTTATTTCCTGTTTGGAGAGTTTGGACTTTGTTTGCTGTTTTATATAGATTTTGGCAAAGTTCGAGAGTAGAATTACCAGTCTCGTATTCTAAACTCAAGGAAAAAAAAGTATGGATTAGAAATGGCGGAATACTGGTTTGAGCACGCTAGAATTAGAGTAGAGGGAAGGAGAACAAAAGAGAAATGCCAAGCCCAACTGCCCCTAGTGGACAAAGAGATAGCCAAACGGTCAGCCCCTAACTATGACTGTTTTTAGACCATGGACTGAGAGTGACGTGCAGAAGGCTACCGAGCATAATTAATATCCTAAGTTTGGGGCCCCAAACCAAATCATTGAAAATATGGAAGGTCTGAGGAACAGTTATAGGCTAAATGGCGTTGAAGTGGAAAGGGCCTTAAGGAGAGTTCTAGGATCAGATTGGGCATCAGTAAAGGGAAATTGAGACCCCTGTGTAGCTACAGTGCCCCCTCAACAAAGAGGGGAACTACTGGCCCTTGATATCCAAGATTTGACAGACAGATTGACTGCCTTCTATCAGAGATGCAATCTCCGATGGGTATAATGAACTGACTGGCAAAAGATTAATATGACTGTAAAGGAAGATAAGGAAAGTGTCAGTGATTATCTAAATAAACTACGAGAAGTTTTTAAAGTGTTCTCTGGGCTCCCCAAAGCTGAGGATGTGAATAGTGCATATCAAAAACAGCTAAAGATAGCTTTTGTTAATGGATTAAAACAGGATCATAAGGATTACATTGTTAAAAACATGGTTACTTACCGAACTGCATCAGTTTTAGATGTTTTGCAATATGTTAAGCATTCTGAGAAGTATTTGAAAGTGATGGAAAAAAAAAATGTGAAAGTAAAGGTTTTTGTGCAAGGTGATGAAGGAGATACCCCCTTAAGAAGGAAGCAGAGGAGGGTATAGCCCCTGCAATACCCCACTTTTTCCTGTTAAGAAGGCTTCGCCTTCCACAGGCTGGAGAATGGTACAGGATTTACAAGCTGTTAACCAGGCAGTTATACCAAGGGCATAAGGTAAATAAAACTAAACTCCAGTTGTGGCAACAGCAGGTCAAATACTTATATAATATCTCAAAAGAAGGTCGACACCTAGATGAGGAGAGAATTTGAGCCCTCCACCAGGTGCCGAAGCCAGAAACAAAGAAACAAATGATGTCTTTTTTGGGGCATGACAAATTTTTGTAGAGTTTGGATTTCTGGGTATTCAATACTGATCGCGCCTCGTTGGTCCATACATTTGAGCCCAGCACGACACCTTTACTGTATGACAATACTTTTGACACAACCTCACTTAACAATACAGAGATGTACTACATTAAACCAATCCACACTAATACCACTTCCTACTGATGGTCATAAACATGACTGTACTGCTGCCATCGCTGAAAAAGTACTGCCATGAAGTGATTGGAAAGATGTACTGTTATCTAACCCTGACATGACACTTTTTGTTGATGGCTCCAGTACGAAAAATCCAGATGGAACAAGTGTAACTGGATATGCAGAAGTGACACATGACAGAACAGGAAATCATAGAGATAGATCATACAGTCCTTACTGATATACAGCAGAATGTATCCCCTGGGGAGAAACAATATCGGAAAACAAAAGGTTGCACAATAATAGATAACATCTACACATCACCTGAGGGAAAGCTGGTATTGCCAAAATCCTTATTTAGGTATGCAGCAGTATTGACACATGGAGTAACTCATGTGTCAAACAGGGGGATGACTGAGATGTTAAATAAGGTATGTACAGCCTATGGCTTCACAAACTACTAAAAAACTTTTTGTTCTCAATTAGGGATGAGCCGAACACCCCCCCGGTTCGGTTCGCACCAGAACCTGCGAACGGACCGAAAGTTCGCACGAACGTTAGAACCCCATTGACGTCTATGGGACTCGAAAGTTCGAAATCAAAAGTGCTCATTTTAAAGGCTAATTTGCATGGTATTGTCCTAAAAAGGGTTTGGGGACCCGGGTCCTACCCCAGGGGACATGTATCAATGCAAAAAAAACTTTTAAAAATGGCCGTTTTTTCGGGAGCAGTGATTTTAATGATGCTTAAAGTAAAAAAAAAAAAGTGAAATATTCCTTTAAATATCGTACCTGGGGGGTGTCTATAGTATGCCTGTAAAGTGAGGCGTGTTTCCCGTGTTTAGAACAGTCCCTGCACCAAATGTCATTACCAGGCCCTTTGGGTCTTGTATGGATATTAAGGGGAACCCCGCACCCAAATTAAAATAAGGAAAGGTGTGGGGCCACCAGGCCCTATATACTCTGAACAGCAGTATACAGGCGGTGCAAACAAGACAGGGACTGTAGGTTTGTTGTTAAGTAGAATCTCTTTGTAATTTTGAACGGGTACATTTTTAACGTGTTTAGCTCCAGCCAAAAAATCTTTTTTAAGCTTTTTGGAAAACATAGGGAAGGGTTATCATCCCTGTGACATTTGTTTTGCTGTCTTTCCTCCTCTTCAGAAGATTTCACCTCACTTTTTGTCCCAATGAAAAATGTTTTTTGAAAATTTGGGTTTTTTTGTGGAACAAGGATTGGAAAGCATCAGTGGAAAGGAGAATTTTTTTTCCCATATTAACTCTTACAGGAGAGAATTTCCCTTCCTAGGGGTAGATTTCATCTCACTTCCTGTTGTCTCCTTCCGTTTGCAAGTAGGAGTCGTTTGTAAGTTAGATGTTTGAAAGTAGGGTCCTGCCCTATATACTCAGCAGAAAATTGGGCCTTAGGTGTTGCTGTGGCCACAACACTGTAAGCCCTCACAGGGCCCTGCTGTGAAATATTAGATCAAGAATTGTAATTACATGCCCCTGTTGAACAGGAGCTGAAAAATTAGGCCTTAGGCACTGGTGCTGGTGCCACAACACTGCAACCCCTTACAGACACTCTAGTTGGAACGTAGGAACGAGCCCTGCTGCAAAGTATTGCATCAAAAATTGTAATTACACGCCCCTGTTAGACAGGAGCAGAAAAATTGGGCCTTGGGCACTGGTGCTGGTGCCACAACACTGCAACCCCTCACAGACACTCTAGTTAGAATGCAGGAACGAGCCCTGTTGCAAAGTATTGCATCAAAAATTGTAATTACACGCCCCTGTTAGACAGGGGCAGAAAAATTGGGCCTTAGGCACTGGTGCTGGTGCCACAACACTGCAACCCCTCACAGACACTCTAGTTGGAACGCAGGAACGAGCCCTGCTGCAAAGTATTGCATCCAAAATTGTAATTACACGCCCCTGTTAGACAGGAGAAGAAAAATTGGGCCTTGGGCACTGGTGCTGGTGCCACAACACTGCAACCCCTCACAGACACTCTAGTTGGAATGCAGGAACGAGCCCTGCTGCAAAGTATTGCATCAAAAATTGTAATTACACGCCCCTGTTAGACAGGAGAAGAAAAATTGGGCCTTGGGCACTGGTGCTGGTGCCACAACACTGCAACCCCTCACAGACACTCTAGTTAGAATGCAGGAACGAGCCCTGCTGCAAAGTATTACATCAAAAATTGTAATTACACGCCCCTGTTTAACAGGGGCTGAAAAATTGTGCCTTAGGCACTGGTGGTGGCGCCCAGAACCAAAAATGTTCTTACAAGCTATCAGCGTGATGATTGAGGAGGAAGAGGATAATTACTCAGGGATAGTCACTCAGCATCAGCATAGGCAGTCTTTGAAGGGATCTGAGATTTCAAAAAAAATTATTCGGTTACATCAGCATCAGGTGCTTGGTAGCTGGTGGTGATCCAAGACTGATTCATTTTTATGAAGGTCAGTCGATCGACCGAGTCGGTGGACAGACGCACCCTGTGATCGGTTACCACGCCTCCAGCAGCACTGAATGTGCGTTCCGAAAGAACGCTGGATGCAGGACAGGCCAGTAGCTCAATTGCATACTGTGCAAGCTCTGGCCAGTGATCCATCCTCAAGACCCGGTAACCCAGAGGATTTTCGGTGGGAAAGGTGTCCAAGTCTGATCTTGCCCCTAGGTATTCCTGCACCATGTAACACAGACGCTGGCGATGGTTGCTGGAACCGATCATACCTTGGGGCTGCGGACCAAAAAATTGTCTGAACGCATTGGTCAGACGGCCACCTTCTCCACCGCTCCTTCTTTGACTGACCGAAGCCTCAGCAACACGTTGTCCAGAAACAGGAGTTTGTAACCTCCCAGTCTCTGGGAACGCGTTGCACAGACCTTTCTGCAAGGCCTCCCAAAGATGTTTCATCCTCTGCTCCCTCTGCGATGGCAAGATAAGGTCCGCAACCTTACCCTTGTAACGTGGATCAAGGAGGGTTGCCAGCCAGTATTGGTCCTTCTCCTTGATACCACGATTACGAGGATCCTTACGCAGGCTTTGCAGGATCAGGGAGGCCATGCAGCGTAGGTTTGCTGAGGCATTCGGTCCGGAGTCCTCTGGGTCACTAAAGACGACATGGTCCGCAGCCACCTCCTCCCAGCCACGTACAAGTCCATGTGTTTCTTGGGACTGATCCCTTAAAGACTGCTGCTGATGCTGAGTGCCAGGCTCCACCTCCATACTGACACAATCTTCCTCCTCCTCCTCCTCCTCGTCCTCTTCCTGTGTGATCGGCGGGCACGCAGGAACACTGTCTGGATAAAGGGGGCCTTGAGAGCTAAGGAAGTCCTCCTCTTCCTGCCTCTGTTCTGCCTCAAGTGCCCTGTCCATTATTCCACGCAGCGTGTGCTCCAACAGGTGGACAAGGGGGACAGTGTCACTGATGCATGCACTGTCACTGCTCACCATCCTCGTGGCCTCCTCAAATGGTGACAGGACAGTGCATGCATCCCTGATCATGGCCCACTGGCGTGGGGAAAAAAAAAACAAGCTCCCCTGACCCTGTCCTGGTGCCATAGTCGCACAGGTACTCATTGATGGCCCTCTGCTGCGTGTGCAGCCGCTGCAGCATGGCCAACGTTGAGTTCCACCTGGTGGGCATGTCACAGATTAGGCGGTTCTTGGGCAGGTTAAACTCCTTTTGGAGGTCCGTCAGCCGAGCACTGGCATTATATGACCCGCGGAAATGCACACAGACTTTCCTGGCCTGCCTCAGGACATCCTGTAAGCCCGGGTACCTGCCCAAGAACCGCTGCACCACCAAGTTAAGGACGTGAGCCAAACAGGGCACATGGGTCATTTGTCCCTGTCGGAGGGCAGAGAGGAGGTTGGTGCCATTGTCGCAAACCACCATTCCTGCCTTAAGTTGGCGTGGCGTCAACCACCTCTGAACCTGCCCCTGCAGAGCTCACAGAACCTCCGCCCCAGTGTGGCTCCTGTCCCCCAAGCACACCAGCTCAAGCACCGCATGGCATCTTTTGGCCTGCGTACTTGCGTAGCCCCTTGAACGACTACGGAGCACCGCTGGTTCCGAGGAAGAGGCCATGGAGGAAGAAGAAGAGGAGGGGGTGGAGGAGAGAGGTGTGTCACAATCATTAGCATTTTGGAGGCGTGGTGGCGGAACAACCTCCAACACTACTGCACCTTGTCCTGCATCCTTCCCAGCTGCCAGCAGAGTCACCCAATGCGCCGTGAAACTTAGGTAACGTCCCTGTCCATGCCTGCTGGACCATGAGTCAGCGGTAATATGCACCTTACCGCTGACCGCCCTGTCTAGCGAGGCATGGACATTGCCTTCCACATGCCGGTAGAGAGCCGGAATCGCCTTCCGTGAGAAAAAGTGGCGTTTGGGTACCTGCCACTGAGGAACCGCACATTCCACAAACTCACGGAAGAGGGCAGAGTCTACCAACTGAAAAGGCAGCAGTTGAAGTGCCAGCAATTTTGCCAAGCTAGCATTCAACCGCTGGGCATGTGGAAGGCTGGGAGCAAACTTCTTTCGGCAGTGCAGCAGCTGGGGCAGGGAAATTTGCCTGGTACAATCTGACGTCGGTGTACCAAAAGCAGATTGCCCACAAGTACTTGGATGTGACACACCTAATTCTACACCTTCATTCCTCTCAGTGTAGGTCTCAGAGAGGACTGAAGGTCTAGTGGGGTTGGAAATCTCAGCTGATGAGGAGCAAGGAGAGGTCCTCTTTGTTCTTTGGTGTGGGTCTTTTAGATGCGCTTGCCAACGAACTGCATGGCAGGTCAACATATGTCTGGTCAAGCATGTGGTACCCAAGCGGGAGTTGTTTTGGCCACGTGAGATACGCTTGAGACATATGTTGCAAATAGCAGCGGTGCGATCTGATGCACTCGTCTCAAAAAAGGCCCACACCAAAGAACTTTTTGAATAACGCGCAGAGACTGCAGCGCCCTGCACATGTGATGCAGTCAATGTGCTGCCCTTAGGCTGGCCCCTGGAGGGCATCCTGCCTCGTTGGTGATGTGCCGCCTCCTCCTCCTCCTCCTCCTCCTCTCTCCTATCAGGCACCCACGTTGAGTCAGTGACCTCATCATCCCCTCCCTCCTCATCACTGGAGCAAACCTGGCAGTATGCTGCAGCAGGGGGAGCATGACTGCCAGATTGCTGTCCTTCTTGGGCACCCCCTCTGTCCGTGCTCATGTTACTGCCTTCATCGAGCTCAGTATCATCATCAGTGCCTTCCAAACGCTGGGCATCCTCCTGGAGCATGTACCCAACACTGTGGTCAAACAGTTCGAGGGACTCCTCAGGAGGACATGGTGGAGCTAGGGAAGGAGTCACTGATGACATTGAGCCGAGGGAAGAGGCCGCTGCTTTGCCAGACAAAGCACCCTGGGCATGGGTGAGAGAGGATGAGGAGGATGAGGACGGCTTGGTCATCCACTCGACCAAGTCTTCCGCATGTTGCGGCTCAACACGGCCAGCTGCCGAAAAAAAGGCCAAGCGTGTCCCATGGCCACGTGCTGATGAGGATGCACCATCTCCACGACCAGCACTAGACACAGAGCCTGCTTGCCCTCTCTTATTGGCTTGTGACTGCCTGCCTCTCCTTCTTGGCCTTCCAGACATACTAATGGCCTGTAGCTGCACTAAGCTGGGATATATATATATATATATATATATATATATATATATATATATATATATATATATATACTGCAGCTAGCAAAATCAACTGCCTGCCTGTAGTATGAGAACACCACCAACCTTCTACAGGTAGCTTTAGCTGAACACTGTGAGGTGGACACACCCCACTAATTTGTAGGTTTAGCTGAACACTGTGAGCAGGACGCACTGCACTAAATGTAAATAGTCTAGCTGCCTGACCGTGGTACTAATAGGATCAAAAGAACACCAGTAATTTTCTTCAGGTAGCTTTATATACTGTAACAAGACAAGCCTGCCTGTCAGTAGGAAGATAACAGGAACGGATCTAGCTGAACACTGTGAGCAGGACGCACTGCACTAACTGTAAATAGTCTAGCTGCCTGACCGTGGTACTAATAGGATCAAAAGAACACCAGTAATTTTCTTCAGGTAGCTTTATATACTGTAACAAGACAAGCCTGCCTGTCAGTAGGAAGATAACAGGAACGGATCTAGCTGAACACTGTGAGCAGGACGCACTGCACTAAATGTAAATAGTCTAGCTGCCTGACCGTGGTACTAATAGGATCAAAAGAACACCAGTAATTTTCTTCAGGTAGCTTTATATACTGTAACAAGACAAGCCTGCCTGTCAGTAGGAAGATAACAGGAACGGATCTAGCTGAACACTGTGAGCAGGACGCACTGCACTAAATGTAAATAGTCTAGCTGCCTGACCGTGGTACTAATAGGATCAAAAGAACACCAGTAATTTTCTTCAGGTAGCTTTATATACTGTAACAAGACAAGCCTGCCTGTCAGTAGGAAGATAACAGGAACGGATCTAGCTGAACACTGTGAGCAGGACGCACTGCACTAACTGTAAATAGTCTAGCTGCCTGACCGTGGTACTAATAGGATCAAAAGAACACCAGTAATTTTCTTCAGGTAGCTTTATATACTGTAACAAGACAAGCCTGCCTGTCAGTAGGAAGATAACAGGAACGGATCTAGCTGAACACTGTGAGCAGGACGCACTTTACTAAATGTAAATAGTCTAGCTGCCTGACCGTGGTACTAATAGGATCAAAAGAACACCAGTAATTTTCTTTAGGTAGCTGTTAATACTGTAACAAGACAAGCCTGCCTGTCAGTAGGAAGATAACAGGAACGGATCTAGCTGAACACTGTGAGCAGGACGCACTGCACTAAATGTAAATAGTCTAGCTGCCTGACCGTGGTACTAATAGGATCAAAAGAACACCAGTAATTTTCTTCAGGTAGCTTTATATACTGTAACAAGACAAGCCTGCCTGTCAGTAGGAAGATAACAGGAACGGATCTAGCTGAACACTGTGAGCAGGACGCACTGCACTAACTGTAAATAGTCTAGCTGCCTGACCGTGGTACTAATAGGATCAAAAGAACACCAGTAATTTTCTTCAGGTAGCTTTATATACTGTAACAAGACAAGCCTGCCTGTCAGTAGGAAGATAACAGGAACGGATCTAACTGAACACTGTGAGCAGGACGCACTTTACTAAATGTAAATAGTCTAGCTGCCTGACCGTGGTACTAATAGGATCAAAAGAACACCAGTAATTTTCTTTAGGTAGCTGTTAATACTGTAACAAGACAAGCCTGCCTGTCAGTAGGAAGATAACAGGAACGGATCTAGCTGAACACTGTGAGCAGGACGCATTGCACTAAATGTAAATAGTCTAGAAGATAACAGGAACGGATCTAGCTGAACACTGTGAGCAGGACGCACTTTACTAAATGTAAATAGTCTAGCTGCCTGACCGTGGTACTAATAGGATCAAAAGAACACCAGTAATTTTCTTTAGGTAGCTGTTAATACTGTAACAAGACAAGCCTGCCTGTCAGTAGGAAGATAACAGGAACGGATCTAGCTGAACACTGTGAGCAGGACGCACTGCACTAAATGTAAATAGTCTAGAAGATAACAGGAACGGATCTAGCTGAACACTGTGAGCAGGACGCACTGCACTAAATGTAAATAGTCTAGAAGATAACAGGAATGGATCTAGCTGAACACTGTGAGCAGGACGCACTGCACTAAATGTAAATAGTCTAGAATTTAACAGGAACGGATCTAGCTGAACACTGTGAGCAGGACGCACTGCACTAAATGTAAATAGTCTAGAAGATAACAGGAACGGATCTAGCTGAACACTGTGAGCAGGACGCACTGCACTAAATGTAAATAGTCTAGAAGATAACAGGAACGGATCTAGCTAAACTGAATACAGTGTGTATATATATATATGCAACACCTGGGATGCATATATATACACAATACACTGTAAGTGCAGCTAACTGACTGACTGTTCTGCCTAATCTATCTAACTCAAATCAAATGACACTGTCTCTCTGTCTATCTCTTTCAATGCCGGAACACACACTACACAGGGCCGCCGTGCAGGCGGCCTTATATAGTGTGGGGCGTGTACTAAATCCCCTGAGCCATAATTGGCCAAAGCCTCCTTGGCTTTGGCCAATTACGGCTCTCTGTTCAGGCGGTGCTGTGATTGGCCAAGCATGCGGGTCATAGTGCATGCTTGGCCAATAATCAGCAAGCAATATACTGCGATGCCGCAGTGAATTATGGGCCGTGACGCGCCACACGAATTTGGCGCGAACGGCCCATATCGTTCGCATTTCGGCGAACGACCGAACAGCCGATGTTCGAGTCGAACATGGGTTCGACTCGAACACGAAGCTCATCCCTATTCTCAATGCATTATATGTGCAAGACACAATGCTCAGGGAGGCATAAGACCACGGAAAGGGAGGTTCCCCACACCGCAATATCTATTCCAACACATTTGCATGGATTTTATTGAATTAGACAAATGTGAAAAGGAAGAAATATTGTTTGGAAATCATTGATGCATTGACCACATGGGTAGAGATATTCCCCACAGGAAGTGCTGACGCCTTAACAGTATCCAAAGCCTTACTAAAATATATAATTTCACAATTTGGGATACCAGAGAAGATTTATAGCGATAATGGTCCACATTTTGTAAATCAGACTATAAAACACCTAACAGAAGTGATGGGTATAGAAGTAAAGAATCATTGTTCATATCACCCTCAGTCAGCAGGGCTCGTAGAAAGACATAATGGGATATTAAAGAGCAAGCTAAAAAAGGCTATGGAAGAGACAGGGAAAAATTGGATGTACTGTCTCCCACTAGCTATTTTAAGCATGCACATCACGCCCACTAAGGAGGGGCTGAGTCCATTTGAAATGATGTATGATAGACCTTATAAAATACCTATATTACCAAATGAAACCCACACAGAGGAAGGGGAGAGAACCTTAGCAGAATACATGTCAAGGTTATTAAAACAGAAACAATTTATCCAAGAGTGTTCCATTCCAGAAGGAGAGCCCATAGGAGAAGACAAAGTACAAATTGGGTGCTCATCAAGGTGATCAAAAAGAAGCATTGGCAATCCCCTAAGTGAGACGGGCCATATCAAGTACTCCTTACTACTCCCACTGCAGTAAGAATTGCTGAAAGGACTGTCTGGATTCACCAATCCCACTGTAAAAAGGTAAATATAGGCAGAGTAGGGACAGAAAGACTGAGGAAGAGGGAAAGTCCAAATACAAAGGGAGGCAGATAAAAGGTCTGCTTGTCTCAACCTTGGTGTAGAAAAGGCCCTATCTAGGCCCCGCTCACTTCAGATAGGATGGTAGGGATTTTCTTCCTCGTGGGAGCATTGGTGACTCTAGGAGAGGCCTCTATACGGGGAGGTAGGAGACACGGGAGGATAGTGGAACCAATCAATTGGGAAGAGACAGGAAGAGCATTGAACCTCACCTTTGTTGAAGGAACCACCAGTACTATACAGGTGGATTTCTGCCAGATGACAGATTGTAGGGATAAGGTAGAAGCAAGTAAGCTGACCTGGGCAGATAAATAAGTGTGCTACCTGGCTGGAACTAACGGGTGTACTACTTGGGATTCAGTCATGTGGACAACTGCAGCCCAGGATTGGGGATATGAGATCCCAGCAGCAGGAGATTTAAAGAATAGATTAACCATAACTAAAGCGGCCCACTATCCCTGTACAGAACCAAAGAGTTGCAATATATTATTGATTTCCCTGAAGGACCCCAAACTAGAAGATCAGAGGTTATACCGTGTAGGAACTTGGATATCAGGAACTGACCCTTCGGGAAAATTCTTCCTTGACGTCAAACCAAAGAATGAGACAAACAAGAAGAAAGAATTAGATAATGAGGACTGACTGAAAGTAGAGGTATTAGGACCCATAGTGAGATTCACCAATCTCACAGTGGAAGAAGCTATAACATTAGAAACAGGATACCAGGATAAGAATGAATGGCTTGAATGGTTAATATATACTGCTAACACCCTTAAAAAAGAGAACTGCTTGGTCTGTGCAGGGGCCAGACCCCAGCTGGCTACAGTGCCTTGTCCCTTAAATAACAATATAGATCCAGATGGTTTAGGGTGTATGCTAAAGCTATATCAAAAAACATACAAACCTGACACCAACACTCCCTGTCACACGTTAAGTTTGTTGTTTCCCCAGGTTCAGAGACCTCAGATACCCCCTGCTGTCACGGCATACCCTGACAACTTTACTTGTTTTGCACTTCCGGGGAATGAGAGTGGCAAAGATTTGGGGGCTTTACCGGATGACTACTGCATGAAGAAGATTAACAAAATTGTAAAGGGAGAGGGTGACAACTGGGTTGAGCACGACACCCAGAGGGCGGACGTCTGGTGGTTATGCGGAGACAATAGGCTCAGAGCGAGCATACCAGCCAATTCCCGAGGGGATTGTGCCCTGGTACAGCTGGCAATGCCTCTGCGCTTACTGTCAGAGTCCCCTTGGAAGAAGGGTCACCAGAGGAGCAGAGGGGACACCTCTCCTGCGGGGTCTTTTCACCCCCAGATCTATATAGATGAGATTGGGGTTCCGCGTGGAGTGCCGAGCGAGTTCAAAGCAAGGAATCAAGTGGCAGCTGGATTTGAGTCTCTTCTCTGGTGGGTGACAGTAAACAAAAATGTTGACTGATAAACTATATATACTATAACCAACAAAGGTTTGTAAACTACACCAGGGATGCAGTTAAGGGATTGGCAGAGCAATTAGCCCCTACCTCTCTGACGGCATGGCAGAATAGGATGGCATTAGATATGGTCCTAGCAGAAAGCGGAGGGGTCTGTAAAATGTTTGGTGGTATGTGTTGCACCTTTATTTCTAACATTACAGCTCCTGGAGGAACCGTGACTAGAGCCCTCGAAGGATTGACAGCTTTATCGAATGAATTAGCGGAAAACTCGGGTATTGATGATCCATTCACAAATTGGCTTGAAAGTTGGTTTGGGAAATGGACTGGACTTGCCAAGGTCAAGGACTTGCTAAGGTCTGAAAATCCAGTTGTGGAACGGACCTGCATTGAAGTAATAAATTGAGGAAGCAAATATAGATATCAGAGGAGGGAATGATAAGAAATATGTAAAGAATTACAAGTGATATCAACATTTGCCTTGTTCCTTATATGCTTTTTTCTAGCTAAAATGGCACTGACTTGTTGTTTATGCAACCTGCTTATTTCCGACTAACGCCTTAAACCATACTTAAAAGAACTAGCAAAAGTTTACCATATTAGGACATATTGTGAAAGGACACTGGTTTTTTGACAATAAAGCTGACGATGCACCATGAGTCACCAGTGTGCCTTAGCCAATGGCAGCTTGCCAAATACTGCTATAAAATGACATGTGTAAAAGGGTTCCTGTGTGACTGCTGTTGGAACTCCTTGCTGTGTACAGAGTTCACCCCTATGTATCGATACATTTGAAATAAATCTGTCTTCTAATCAACATGACCGGAGTTGACTGATCAGTGAGAGAATGTAATTTTACTGACACTCTCTCATACTGGTCTCTGGAAGTTCAACATGGCATCTCATGGCAAAGAACTCTCTGAGGATCTGAAAAAAAGAATTGTTACTCTACATAAATGTTGCGTATACGTACTCCTCGTAGAGTTCGTGCTGTGCGGGGGCTTGGTGTTGGGGTCCTTACCTTGACACAAGCCCAGTCCATGAACAGGGTGGGGAGGAGTTCATGTACCAAGAATTGGTTGCTTCAGCGTGACCAGTTCTGTCACATGCCTTTGCTCCGTGAGATCCGTGAGAATAATCCTGATGATTTCAGGAACTTTCTCCGGATGACGGACCCCGTATTTCACCGTTTGTTGGCTTTGCTGACCCCCTATATTAGCAGGCAGGATACCTGCATGAGGCAAGCCATCACTCCGGAGCAGAGGCTGGTCGCTACCCTGTGGTACTTGGCAACAAGGAGAAGCCTGCAGGACCTCAAGTTCTCGACAGGCATCTCCCCCCAGGCTCTGGGGATCATTATCCCAGAGACCTGTTCTGCCATCATCCAGGTCCTGAAGAAGGAGTATATTAAGGTAAGATTTTTATCATCACATTTTATTGTATATAATGTTTGCTAATGTATTGTATTTCTTTCCTCATTCCCTAATTACCATGATTGGAATATGCTGTGAATGTCCCCTTTGTCCTCATGCATGCTGGATTTTTATGTAATTATTTTTTTTCTCCTTCATACTTATTTGCCTTCACTTACCTCCCCAGCATGGTTTCCTGGCCCTATATTCACCTCATGTAGTCACTTAACAATGTATTTTATCAGCTCCATAGTAGTGCTTTACCCCAAACACCCTTTGTGCTTTAAATTCAGGCAGAGTGCCTGAGGCTTTTTTTGGGGGGTCCCCAAATCATTTTGAACCCTCCCTCCCCCCAACTGCTAAGTCAGCTGATACCAATTCTCTATCTATCCTCAATCATCTATCTGCTGGCTTTGCCAAACCCATGCACACTATAGCCATCTCTTTTGTGCTCAGATGTATGGATGAATTCCCCAAAGCATGTAGTGCAAGGGCCTGCATGTATACTTTCAAATGGTACTGTTTGAAGTTTCTGTATACTATTATTATCTTGATAGGTGATAGCAGAATGTCCAAATGTGGTCAAATGTGTACAATGTGTATTTATATCTTTGTATTATGACACTTCTTACCTGTCCAGTGGGCTGCCAATAGTGTAACTAAGGAGGGCCAGAAGAGTGGTGGAGAACACGTTTGGAATCATGGCCAGCCGGTTCCGCCTATTTCTTACACCCATACATATGGCGGAGTATAAACTGAATTATATTATCCTGGCGTGCTGTGTTCTCCCCATTTTTTATGGCAACATTCTGCCAACTATGCTGGCTCAGTTGGGCCTGAGGCTGGAATTCAAAATGAACCAACCCTGACGGCGCTTAAAAGTGGCTGTCCTGGCTTGCCCCCCCTGAGTGCCCGTGATGTCCGGCTAAGATACCTTGAATACTTTGCGGTAGGGGGGCTATCAATATGGCAGACAATGTCTGAAACCTTTTTCAAATTAAAAAAAAAATATCTACTCAAATCTTTGGGGACATTAACTGCTTGTGTTTCTTTTAGCTGACCCTGGCAGAAATGTGATGAGTCCTGAAAATGGCGCGATTGTGTAACCTTACAAAGCACTGTTGGGTGTTATTTACTAAAGGCAAAGACACTTTGCACTACAAGTGCACTTGAAACTGCATTCGTAGTGCAAAGTGGATTTGCCCTTAGGAAATAACACCCATTGTCACAGAAAACACCAATTAGAGTACCACAAAAGTGTTGGAGCGTTGAAACAATAATCCACACATTCTTGATTATCAATCTTTCTAATACCAGCACAATCACATGTGCATTTAGAAAAGGTTTTTAAAACAAACCAACATGTTTGTTGTATAACAATTTTTGGTGTCACATTAGAAAAAGTAGAAATGTCCATTTAAGATAAAACAGGCATGTTTAAAACCAACAAGAAAGACACAAATCTTGAACTTACAAAGTTCACATTTGGTAGAAATTGAAGGCAATATCAGACATGAGTATTTACAAACTGTGTTTGAAGATGCACACAAATTTCCGAATGTCAACATGTGCTCCCTGCCATCACGGGGGATCAAGGGACGTGTTTTGGGGTGCAACCCCTTCCTCACAGCTACTTTATTATTGAGGAAGGGGTTGCACCCCCAAAACGCCTACATTGATCTCCCGTGATGGCAGATAGCACATGTTGACACACTTTGTGGATCTTCAAAATTTGGCTTTTTGGCAATTTGTCCAAAAATGTATAAAATTTGTAGCACACACAAAACCAAAGGAATTTGGAGGGGTTTTAAACTCTCCCTAAAACATCAATGATGTTCTTCATTTTTTGTTGAACATCATTGATGTTTTTCAGGATGTTTTCCAAGTCCCTATTACACCCCATGATCTCCCCGATCAGGATCTGTGCACTTTCCGAGGTGAAATGCCCTGGATCCACAACATCACGATTACCTAAAAAGATAGAAACAAAAACACACCATTGTATTTTAAATATGCCGGCATCCATTTCTTACCTGAGCCTGTGGTCGCAGACACTCACCTGATGTGGTGACAATTTCCACCATGTCTTCCTCCTCCTGCTCTGCTTGGCTTGGGTGGATTTCCCCTTCTTCCAGAGGTGGGGGGTCTGTGGTCTCCTCGGAAGAGGGGTGTCTTCCGAGTCTTTGATCCCCTATGATAAAAAAAAAATATGTATACTTAGCACACAGATATTTGATGGCAGAAATAGGAATATGAAACATTGTTTGGAAGTGGGGTACAATTGGCTATTTTGGCAGAGTTCCAAGATGCTGCATTTTTATTGTACTTTGTCAAGCTTCAATACTTTACCTGTTTTATACAAGCTTCACAGATGGAGACACCCCTATAGTATACACTGGAGCACCTGTGTGGGACCCCCTAATAAAAAGGGTGTTCTGGTGTCCCACACTAGTTCTCCAGCGTCCAGATGTGAAAACTGCTGAGTGTCCTCTCCTTACACAGAATCTAGTTTGCATTTCATTCTAGTTACAAACCCATCTAGACAACCAAATTATTTTCAGACAAGTAGGCCATAAAAAATGTTGGCAAATGCATATGGCCAAAACCAGGGCTTTTTTTCAGGGGGAACTTGGTGGAACTCAGTTCCACCACCTCTGGCTCAGACCCTTTGGTGCCTGCTCACCACAATCACTTGTAAACACAGAAGTCTGGTTTCTGTGTTTACAAGTGACAGCTCTGCACTCTGTATGTAATGAAATCCTGGTATTTAATGCTCCTTTAAGACCCTACTACTGTTTTTGTGAAATTTGACTGAACACATCCACTATTTGATGTGATTTGCAGGGTGTGTGTAGGGGAGGGGTTTTGTGGGGCCGTGGTTAAGTTCCAGCATCTATTGTTTGAGAAAAAAAGCCCTGGCCAAAACAATGGTGTTTTCTAGGCCGAACGAAAAATGTTTTATACGAACGAATAATGTACCCATAAACATGAAAGTTACCTTTTGAAACTGGATAACAGCAGAAAAGAAAAGCACATGGAGCAGCACGAACGTAATAAACATAAAGAATAGGAACACAGGACAACTACTTACTTTTTTGCAGCACTCTCCGTATCTTTCTGTACTGCTCATGCTCTCTTAATTTGAGGTCCAACCACCATTTCCTGAGCTGATCTTTTGATCGTCATACCCCAAAATTCCGGTGCAGACTCTTGACCACTTTCGCCATGATCTTGGCCTTTCTGACATTGGGGTTGGGGTAAGGTCCATACTTCCCGTCATAGTCGGCCTTCTTCAGGGTGTCCACCATCTCCAACATCTCCCCAAAGGACATATTTGATGCCTTAAATCTTCTCCTTCTGGATTGGAATGTTTCAGGCTTCGGGCTTTCCTCCCCCTCTTCCTCGTTGCTATAATTAGCACGCACCTGCTGTGTCTCCGCCATGTGCTCTTCCCCCACTGCGCCGAACGAGAAGGGGCGGGGAATAGACTAGAAAGAAGGTCAGGGGCGGGCGGAGTTAGTGTCTATAAAGCGTAACCCGCATGCGTAGTACATACGATCTGTGAGCGGAGGAAGGAGTATCGGAGGCGCCGATCGTGATAACGAAGGTAAGAGCAAAACTTGGGCCTATACTGCTTCTAGATTGAGGCCTATATTGTAACAAGATTAGGAGAGTTTTGCCTGACAATAGGGTTTGTCTTTTGTTGTGTATTGCAGATAAAATGGATGGCTTCAATGACCACAACTTCCTCCCCCTGTTCATAGATAAATACAGGGAGCTGCCCTGTCTGTGGCAGGTGAAACATCCACATTACAAAAATAAACAAAAGAGGCAGGTAGCGCTGGAGAAACTGCTGGAGTTGGTGAAGCCGGTGGTCCCTACGGCAACCATCCCCTATTTAAAAGCCAAAATTGGTGGCCTGAGGAGCACTTATCTTAGGGAGTGCAAGAAGGTCACGGATTCCCAGAGATCCGGAGCTGCAGCAGATGACGTTTATGTCCACAGGCTGTGGTACTATGAGAGACTGCGATTTCTGTCAGACCAGACTGAAGTCAGGGAATGCCTCTCAACCCTTCCTTCCACTCTTCCTTCCACCCTATCTTCCACCCCAGCTGAGGCTTCCGATGTCCAAACTGGGACTTCCAGTCAGGAAGAAGTGGAGGAGCCCAGATGGAGTCAGGTATAGCATTGTTCTACAGATTTCTGGTCAATAAATAAATGATGTTTACTAGATGTTATTATTGATCACTAATTGCTGATTTAATAAAGTTTTGTACATATCAATAGACAGTAGTGGGCAAAAAGAATTGGGACAAGAATGAAAAATGCTGGGCTCAGAATGATAGTCTGTTATATTTGTTAACATTCCATTTGCAACAGTTATGAGATGAAAATTGTGTGTGATTGATGACTAAAAAACTAAAACTATGTCCCTTTTTCATACACAGGAAGACCTCAGCCAGGACGAGGCTCTGGAATGTGGCACACAGGAGGAGGCTGTGGAATGTGGCAGCCAGGAGGAGGCGGGGGTTAGTCGCAGCCAGGAGGAGGCGGGGCTAAGTGGCAGCCAGGAGAAGCCTGGGCCCAGTAGGAGCCTGACCGAATCGCAGGTTCCTCCCCTCCGCCTTCCAACTAAAAGACCCAGGAAGGGGAGTCACGTGCAGGATTCAGCACTCAGGCTGATTCAGGAGGCTTCTGTGTCCCTCAGAGCCACCCCCACTCCTGAAGAGGTCTTTGCCTGCATGGCTGCCACCAAACTGCAGGGCATGCAGGAGGGTCAGCGCCAGCTGTGTGAGGACCTTCTTTATAAAGTCATAACTAAGGGGGTGAGGGTCGAAATCACACCCAATACCCACCTGAGTGAGTTGGAACATCCTCCTCCTCCTGCCACAACTCCACCACCACAGCCACAGCGTGGAAGGAAGACCAGAGAGTGATGGCCTGAGTTCAGTCTGGTCTGGCAAAAGATGCAGTCTCTTGTATGACCACAGCCTGGGGACATACATGTCATCTGCTGCTTTCATGATCTCTGGGACTTCTGGACCAGACTGCACTCCCTTAGATATGGACTCCTCAGGCCACCAATTTTGATGTAAAATAATTGATGTCTGCCCTGGGGGCCAAAGGCTTCGCCAATTTCTGCTGTTTCTCCAGCGTTGCTTCCCTGTTTGTTTGGTTCTGAGCCCTTAATAAAGGAATTTTTGTTTCAATTATACTTGCGTATGTGTGTTTTCCTTCAAAAAGGACAGTTTGTTTGTGAGGATTCAGGTACAATTCAAAAATACAATGTGAAATTAACAAGGGACACCAACACTAAACAATCTCCTTGAGAATAAATAATACAAGATATCAATGGTGTTGTGGTAACTTGACACACAAAACACACACAAAAATATTCTGGAGTAAAACCCAAAAAAACAAAAAAAAAACATCAGCCTTGAAAAAAATACAAACAAAACTAAAAAAAAATCAGCCGTGAAAAAAAGACAAAACAAAAATTAAACAACAAAAAAGAAATTTGATCATATGTGACAAATCAAAATATATTAAGGGAATCACGATAAATAATAAAAAAAGAAGTTTGTGAGAAGTCTGTGTGAATATGAGCAGCAAAACTACTTCATTCTTCTCACATTATAAAGAAGAAGACAGTGCGCTGTATTAAACAATTTAAAACTTTGCAGCGTGACGAAAGTGCTCTATCCATTCTGAGCGCTAATTTTACCAGACCAAGCTGTTCCGTCTCGGAATTTCTTCTGAGCATGCGTGGCACTTTGTGCGTCGGAATTGGCCACACGCGGTCGGAATTGACGCGATCGGATTTTGTTGTCGAAAAATTTTATAGCCTGCTCTCAAACACTGTGTGTCGGAAAATCCGATAGAAAAAGTCCGATGAAGCCCACACACGGACTGAATTTCCGACAACATGCTCCGATCGCACATTTTCCATTGGAAAATCCGACCGTGTGTACGGGGCATTAGTCTTAACTACAATGTAACTACTAAACCTGACCTTTATCCCAAAACCCCAAACTCTCAAGCTAATATTAACATAATTCCTAATCCTAACTCTTAATTTATACAAACTCCATACAACTAAGCCTTAACCACAACCTAAACATTTTTCCTAAGCACTAAACTGAATCCCCAAACCACATCGTAACCCCTATACATCAACCTAACCTTGACATAATGCCTATTCCTTTCTCTTAACCATAACCAAACCTCTACGTTTAACCCCTAACCATAGGAAAACTACTAACCCTTACACTCAACTTCCCCCTACACCTAACTCTGAGCCTCAACCTAACACCTCATTTAAATCCTTAAAATTAAAGTCCAATTAAAGTCACATAAATAAATATGTAGGCAAATAGACTAATAACCTTAATTTTTATAATTTTGCCCCCACTTTCCTGTTACAACAGCTGTAACAGGAGTCTAAATACGACTATGCAGTTCAATAGCAACCAGACTAAGACCCACTGCACTTAGAATAAATAGTCTTCTTTTAAGCTCGGAACATGCTTGTTTGCTTGCTTGAATATTGTTTGTACCCATGATATCTCAATGTTCAAAACTTTGTGTTCTTGTGTTTGAATGAAAATCTGTGATTTCATCTCCAAGTCCTAAGTCCTTCTCATGGAAGGAATTTGGTTCTTCAAATATTCGTTTTTCTTGTGTGCATTGTGTTAGTACAGTATTACAGCTTATCCCCCAATAATCATAGAAATTATGTACAATGTTCCAGAACCTGTCTATCAACTTAAGTTAATTGGTCAGAGTATCACCTTTGACATTTAGAAGCATTTCCAGTTTAAGACAAGGTATGCCTGCTCCACCGGCTTCCCATAATCCATTTACTGTAAGATCAACATCTGGGAAGGTGGGGTGCTGGTGCTGTTTTGTTGCGTCCTCCGCGTTTCCCCCATTAACTCGTTGGGCCCCAAGTACTGGGAAGGTCTGCCCCACGTGGATTCTTCTGGGCTACGTTAGGCACTGTTAAAGGGTCACTTTACTGCACACATAGGGTCATTTGAATCAATGGGACAAGGCTAAGGCTGTGGGGAATACTCTTAAGCCGCGTACACACAAGCGGAATGTCCGACAGAGAAAGTCAGACGGAAGCTTTTCATCGTATATACCAATCGTGTGGAGGCCTCATTGGACTTTTTTTTTTTTTCAAAAAATCTGACAGACCTAGAAATCGAACATGTTCTAAATGTTTCTGACTTACCCAATTCCTATCGGGAAAACCGATCGTCTGTATGCTGGTCTGACGGACCAAAAAAGACTTATGCTCTGAAGCAAGTACGAGATGGAAGCTATTGGCTACTGGCTATTGAACTTCCTTTTTCTAGTCCTGTTGTAAGTGTTGTACGTCACTGCGTTCTGGACGGTCGGACTTTGGTCAGACTTTGGGTTGACCGTGTGTAGGCAAGACCGCTTGAATGGAATTCCGTCAGATTTCCGTTGGAGAAACCGTCGGAGTTTATTACGACGGCAAAACCGGTCGTGTGTATGCGGCATTAGAGATTTGTAGAGATGTGTGGTTGTGTTGAGAAATGTGTTATGGCTGTTGTAAAGAGTATCCTGGTAAATTTTGTTGTATGTGTACAAAGACAATACAGTATCTTATCTTATCTTATCTGTGTGCACTGGTACTGCAACTATTTCACAGTTAACTCTTGGCCTCCCGTGACAATGAGCACCTAACATGCATTTTGGAGGGACATGCTGAGCCAATGTCCACATACACCTGTCCAGCGTTTTCCACTACTACTCCCAAGTTGTAGAGTTGGCTCCGCCGCGCACTTTGTGCGGGCTCCACACGTGCACTGAACCAATTATTGAACCGTCCGTACCTCTGGGGGGGACCTCTGTGATGCAATCTGCTCCCATTGCTATGGGAGACAGACCACTGGCAGAAGGAGTGCCGACAACATCTTCCTCGCTACTATAGGCTGTGCCACCTATAAGAGGTACACCCTATCGACATGCTGCTTGTTACACTTCTGGTACTCTTGGTAACCACATGTGTCTTTACATTACTCCATTACACATGAAACCTTCATACTCCAATGTGTTATGTTCCACTTGTTAGCTGTGTGTATGCTGGTTGCTTGCAATACACTTCTTTAGTAAATTCAGACCAGGCAGGGACAAAGTTTCAATACTTCTCCTGCACTGGCGACTTCAGGGCGAATGCCAGGTTAAAAGTCTCTGTTGTAGGACAAAGCGGGCATGATACTCCTTCTCCTGCGGGTCTCCTGGTCCATCTCCATCCCTTATGGGTTTCACAACCCATGGCTACTCGGGAACCCCCTAGTCTCTCTCTTGCGGCTCTCTCTAACGGGGCCAAAGATGGCTCCCTGGACTCCCTCGAGGGAGCTCTCTTGAACCGGACCACTATCACAATTTATATCACACAGGGTGAGTGTGCTGGACCCAGGAAGGAAAACCCACCAAAACATTAAATGACCAAGCAAAACCTTAACCCCAGACCTCTCAGCCGGGACAGCACCTACTGACTTCTGTAGCCTGCTTACAAGCAGAAGAATGATAAGATGACATGGAGTAATGTTTCTCTGTCCCAGCTCTATGTATTCTATGGAAGACCACTGGGGCACTGCAAGAAGCAAATAACCTTGAGATATTTTCCTGGAACTTTGTAATATTAAGCATATAACATACTAGGTATATGCTCTTTTAGGGGATGGTACATTTGTAGGGTCATAATTGTCTCACACTCATCCCCCGTACCCCTTTATCATATTTTGTAATATTAAGGCTGATTTGCTTCAGGGTTTAGGCATAATAATAATGTTTTAGATACTCTAAAAAGACATGATGATCATGTCTAATTTGGCCCTATTATATGTGTGTGTGTATGTACAGTATGTATGATAAGGACCTTAGAATGGAAACTCTTTGAGGACAAGGACCAGTGGCATAACCAAAGCCATATTAGTCCATTAGGTTCAAGGGAAGGAAGGGGGCCCCATTTGGGAGGCTGTTAGATGTCTCTACTCCTGAAGAGCTAATGTCAGGTTCACAAAATCGTGCTTTAGGATCATACTGTTATTAGTCACAGATCTCCTGTGCATCCCTCTATCTGTGAATAGATTTATGGCCTCCAGAGCTTTTGGTCATCCTGGCCAGAATTTTAATAGTAACCCTTTGTGCCTAGTCTTCCTGAGGCTGAAAAATAACAGGGTAATTCTGAAAAAAAGTTTGTATTGCATTTATAGAATAAGCATGCATAGAAGCACTACCAATTAGTCTGCTTTGAAAAAAGAAACAAATCCATTTAGTTCAACTAAAAGAAAAGCACACACATACAAAACCTCCAAATGCACACTTCTATACCCACAGTTGATCCAGAGGAAGGCAAAAAAAAAACCACAATAAAGCATGATCCAGCATTGGTCCAGTGAGGAAAGAAAAAAATTCCTTCCTGATTCCCCAGGAGGCAATTGATATTCCCTGGATCAGCTACCCCCTGGTGGTATTACCTACATATATTAGTATCCGGTTATATGTTGTGCATTTTGGAAAGAATTTAGGCCTTTTTTTTAAACGATCAACTGAGTTACCCAGAACCAGCTCTTGAGGGAGTCTATTCCACATTTTCACAGGTCTTACTGTGAAAAAGTCTTTCCATATTTGAAAGTGAAATCTCTTTTCCTCCATGCCCCTTGTCCTTTGTCATGTCCTTAATGTGAATAACTCTACACTAAGTTCACTACTTGGACTACTTATGTATTTATACAAGGTACATTTCCCCCTTAGGCTCGGTTCAAACAGGGGCAACACGACATGCACACGACTTCAGTGGCGACTTCTGTATAGAAGTCAATGCAAGTCGCCTGAAGTCGCCCCAAAAGTAGTACAGGAACCTTTTTCTAAGTCAGAGCGACTTGAGTCGCTGCTATTAGAACGGTTCCATAGTACAGAACGGGACGCGACTTGTCAGGCGGCTAAGTCGCCTGACAAGTTGTCCCTATGTGAACCGGGGCTCAATCTCCTCTTTTCAAGGGAGAGTAAATTCAGTTCCTCTAATCTTTCCTCATAGCTGAGCTCCTCCATGCCTCTTATCAGTTTGATTGCCATTCTCTGCACTTTCTCTAGTTCCCCGATATCCTTTTTGTGAACTGGTGCCCAAAACTAAACTGCATATTCCAGATGAAGTCTTACTAATGATTTCTACAGGGGCAAAATTATATCTCTCTCTCTGGAGTCCATACCTCTCTTAATACAAGAAATGATTTTGCTCGCTTTGGAAACCGCTGCTTCCTGCCTCTTATCAGCTTAGTTGCCCTTCTCTGCACTTTCTCCAGTTCCCCCGATATTTTTTTGTGAACTAGTGCCCAAAACTAAACTGCATATTCCAGGTAACATCTTACTAATTTGATTTGTACTGGGGCAAAATTGTGTCTCTCTCTTTCTCTGAAGTCTACTTTCTCCAGAACACCCAGATCCTTCTCCACCATTGACCCTTCCAGTTGTACTCCCCCTAGTATGTATGATGCATGCATATTCCTAGCCTACAAGTGCATAACTTTACATTTATCAACATTAAACCTCATTTGCCACTTAGTTGCCCAATTAAACAGTGCAGTGAGGTTGGGTTGTAAGTTGGAGAAATCCTGTATGGACACTATTCCACTGCATAGCTTGGTGTCATCGGCAAATACGTAAATGGTACTTCTAAATCCAAACACTGTATCATTTATAAATATATTAAAAAGTAAGGATCCCAACACTGAATCTTGGGGTACACCACTAAAAACCATTTAGAATAGGAATCATTAACTACTACTCTCTGAATTCTGCCTTTTATACAGTTTTCAATCAATTTACAAACTGATTTTTCCAAGCCTGTAGACTTTACCTTACACATTAGCCGTGTGTGCAGAACTGTGTCAAACGCTTTTGCAAAATCCCAAGTATACCACATCCACAGCCACGCCTTTGTCTAAGTTTTTGCTTATTTCCTCATAAAAATAAACCAAATTTGTTTGACAACTTCTGTCTTTCATGAATCCATGCTGTCTATAGCTTAAAATATTTGTTTTCTAGGAAAAACTCATCTATGTTTTCTTTTAATAAACTCTCCGTATCTTCCCAACTATAGAAGTTAAACTACCCTGTCTGTAGCTACTTGGTAAAGACTTTGATACCGCTACATCATATACTATATACTGTGTGTGTGTATATATATATATATATATATATATATATATATATATATATATACACACAGTATATAGTATATGATGTAGCGGTATCAAAGTCTTTACCAAGTAGCTACAGACAGGGTAGTTTAACTTCTATAGTTTTGCTACAGACGGTATCCTTTTACTACCTGTGGTATTTGTACGAGATTGGGTTAAATTAACTCTCTTCATACAAGATGTGAAAGATATTCTCAACAAGTTAACCTCTGTTCCATTCCTCCAAGCCTGTTTTCAGGTTTTACTGGATCTGTATCAATTCTAGCAACCCAACATAATTGGCTCCTGGGGATAGATTTTAAACGCCCCAGGTAAATGAAAACCCTTGTAATGAAGTAGTTGATTTTTATCAGTGGGTTTAGTATACAAATCACTCACTATCTGATTCTCATGTGCTTTTAAAGATGTATCAAGAAAGGAAACCTGTTCTTTACGCCATATGATATTAAACTTTAGCCTGGGTAACAGATAATTTATATAGGCATGGAACAATATCAAAGTCTCATAGGTGCCCCCCATATAGCAAACACGTCATCAATAAATCTTAACCGGCAGAGACCATTCTGCTGAAATAAAACATTGTTGTGAATAAACAAATTCCCTACCATATCCATGAAAGCGTTTGCATGAGGAGGGCAACATTTGAACCCATCGCCAAACCCCTGCATTGTAAGTAAAAAGTCTCTTTAAATAAAAATAAATTCTCCTCCGAAATCAGGAGAAACAAAATCTATGCATGTGTGTGATTTTATATCTTAAAAAAAAAAAATGATAAACTAAAAGGAACAAAAAGAATAATATACATGGCATGTAAAATAAAGTAGACTCAAACCATTATAGATTTTAATAATGATATATACTGTATATGATATACAGTATAAAATAAAACAGACTCAAACAATTATAGTTTCCCTAATAATATATGTGACGTACATATTATGTAAACAGATACAACACAAATATACATCATCAATCTTAAAAAAAATTATAAAACTAAAAAGAACAGAAAGAATAATATACATGACATGTAAAATAAAACAGACTCAAACTGTTGTGGATTGTAATAATAACATATACAGTATATGATATAGAAAATAAAACGACCCAAACCATTATAGTTTACGATAATAATATATATGATATATAAAATAAAAAAGACTCAAACATTTATACTTTCTAATACTATTATATATGACATATACAGTATATTATGTAAAAAAATATATAAAAAATATAAAACATTAATCTAAAAAAAATAAAATAATATATATGATATGTAAAATAAAATAGACCTAATCCATTATGTATTATAATAATAACATATTGTATATGATATAAAAATAAAATACTCAAACCATTATAGTTTCCAATAATAATATCCAGTTTATGAACTATGACAGACATATCCAATAATATAACTAAGTGCATAGTGCAGGTCAGTGACCAGACCCGAGTCTGTAGCTTTCTCTCAGCTGTATCTAATTGCCCCATGTTTGGTGCTGTACCCACTGAAGTATGATATAGGCAAGTAAGAAAGGGATTACTTTGACGCAGTTGGCCAGCTTGTACATGTATTGCAATGTACATATGAACTAAAAATCCCTGTTTTTATGCCAAGTTTGCTAGAAAGAGTGTATAGCAATGTGCAGAGGGTGCATTCGGAATTTTAAGTGTTAACATGGAGTCACACCTCTTTAGCACCTGATAGGTTATGCACTGCATATGTATAAGCTATTTGGATTTGAGCACAGACATATCTTAAGTCTATTATAAAATAAAATATACTCAAACAATCATAGATCCCAATAATAATATATATGATATATACAATAAAATAGACTCAAACCATTATAGTTTCTAATGGTAAAATAAACAATATCAAAAATGACATAGACTCTAATTATTATAGTTTCCAATAAAAGTAAATATGATATATAAGATAAAATAGACTTAAGCAATAATAGATCCCAAGAATATTATATACAGTATTATATATACAATAAAAGCTCAAACAATAATAGATTCCAATAATATTATATACAGTATTATATAGTATATAAAATAAAACAGACTCAAACAATTATAGATTCCAGTGATCATATAAATTATATATAAAATGACCTCAAACTGTTATAGTTTCCAATAAGAAAATATACATGATATACAGTATCTCACAAAAGTAAGTACACCCCTCACATTTTTGTAAATATCTTATTATATCTTTCCATGTGACAACACTGAAGAAATGACACTTTGCTACAATGTAAAGTAGTGATTGTACAGCTTGTATAACAGTGTAAATTTGTTGTCCCCTCAAAATAACTCAACACACGGCTATTAATGTCTAAACTACTGGCAACAAAAGTGAGCACACCCCTAGGTGAAAATGTCCAATTTGAGCCCAATTAGCCATTTTCTCTCCCCGGTGTCATGTGTCTCGTTGGTTTTACAAGGTCTCAGGTGTGAATGGGGAGCAGGTGTGTTCAATTTGGTGTTATCGCTCTCACTATCTCTTACTAGTCACTGGAAGTTCAACATGGCACCCCATGGCAAAGAACTCTCTGAGGATCTGAAAAAAAGAATTGTTGCCCTACATAAAGATGGCCTAGGCTATAAGAAGATTGCCAAGACCCTGAAACTGAGCCGAAGCACGGTGGCCAAGACAATACAGCGTTTTAACAGCACAGGTTCCACTCAGAACAGGCCTCGACATGGTCGACCAAAGAAGTTGAGTGCACGTGCTCAGCATCATATCCAGAGGTTGTCTTTGTGAAATAGACACTTGAACGCTGCCAGCATTGCTGCAGAGGTTGAAGGGGTTGTGGGGGGGGGGGGCAGCCTGTCAGTGCTCAGACCATAGGCCGCACACTGCATCAAATTGGTCTGCATGGCTGTCATCCCAGAATGCAGCCTCTTCTAAAGATGATGCGGTTTAGACATTAATGGCTGTTTGTTGAGTTATTTTGAGGGGACAGCAAATTTACACTATACAAGCTATACAAGCTGTATACAAGCTGTACACTCACTACTTTACATTGTAGCAAAGTGTAATTTCTTCAGCGTTGTCACATGAAAAGATATAATAAAATGTATACTCATTTTTGTGAGATACTGTATAAAATAGACTCAAACAATAATAGATTTCATCATAAATATACATTATATATAAAATAAAATAGACTCAAACAATTAAAGATTCTAATGATAATATAAATAATATATAAAATGACATAGACTCAACTTGTTATCATTTCCAATAAAAATATATAATATATAAAATAAAATAGACAAAAACAATTAGTGTCCAGTAATAATATACTGTATATATATATATACGCAATAAAACAGATTCAAACCATTATAGTTTACATTTAACCTTTTCTTCCTGAATGTCAGATGCTAAATTTGGAGGACTGCTCAATGTATGAAGACATCTCCCGTGGTCTGCAGGCCACCTATGAGGATGTGGGCGCCCTGCAGGTCAGTGACATTCAGCTGGAGAAGCCTTGAATGGTGGCACTGCCAGGACAAGCTGAAGCACAGTATTATGTACATTATGTATTATGTATATCAGTCTGTTTGCCTCACTGTATGTAACTGCTATATATTCATCTTTTGCACTAGAATGCATTATGTCATTCTGCCTTGTTTTGCATGGTTTGGTTTAGCCCAAGTTAACCGTCCTGCTTCTTAATTGCACCAGAGCGCAACATGGTCAATACACTCTTAACCCAATATAAACCAGTGTCTAAATTTGTAGCAATTTTAAAATAGGCTCAAATCATTATAGATTCCATAAAAATGTATATGATTATATATCAAGGGTACTGAATGAAATTTTACAGAGGTTAGAAAATTTTCTTCCAGCACAGTTTGTGTGAAGACTCCTTTACATAACAACCCCCCTTATATCACAATCTCATTCTTACATCAGTGTCCTCAGCCCCCCTCACATCAAAGTCCCCCACTTCATTTCACAGTTTTCCTTTCAGCGTGTTCTCATCCCCCGTTAACATCACCCCCACCCTCTTCACAGTAGTGTACTCAATCCACTTTACATAACACATTCTATTTATTCTCAGCAGTGTCCTCACCCCCCTTTCAAATCATCACCACCCCCCCCCCACAGTACTGTCCTCTGCCCCTTCACATCAACCCCCCCCACGCACACACATGCCCCCCCCACGCACACACACGCCCCCCACGCACACACACGCCCTCCAACACACACACACACACACACCCCCCACAGCACTGCCCCTTCACATTACCTGCCTCTCCCTACATCACCCGCTTCCCCTGCACATCACTCCCCCCACAACACTGCCCCTCTTCATATCACTGGCCCCCTGAACATCACCCCCTCCACACATCACCGATCTCCTTCACATCACTCCCCCACAGCACTGCTCCCTCACATCACAAATCCCCCCCCCTCCCACAGTAGTGTGATCTGCCCTCTTTACATCACCTGCATTCCCTTCACATCACCCCCCCCCCCCCCCACAGCAGGAGGCACGGCTCAGCTTTGCATTGGGGGGCAGTTAATAATCTGAGTTCAGGAGGCAAAGCTCTGCATTGGGGGGCAGGTAATAAGCTGAGTTAGGGAGGCACAGCTCTGCATTGGGGGCAGGTAATAAGCCGGGTGCAGCAGTCACAGCTCTGCATTGGGGGGCAGGTAGTAAGCTGGGTTCAGGAGGCACAGCTGTGAACTGGGAGGCAGGTAATAAGGTGAGTTCGGGAGGCACAGCTTTGCATTGGGGGCAGGTAATAAGCTGAGTTTGGTAGGCTTAGCTCTGCATTCGGGGGCAGGTAATACGCTGAGTTCAGGAGGCACAGTTTTGCGTTGGGGGGCAGGTAATAAGCTGAGTTCAGGAGGCACAGCTCTGCATTGGGGCAGGTAATAAGCTAAGTTCAGGAGGCACAGATTTGCATTGGGGGGCAGATAATAAGCTGAGTTCAGGAGGCACAATTTTTCATTGGGGGCAGGTAATAAGCTGAGTTCGGGAGGCACAGCTCTGCATTGGGGGGCAAGTGATAAGGTGAGTTAGGAAGGCAAAGCTCTGCATTGGGGGCAGGTAATAAGCTGAGTTCAGGAGGCACAGCTCTGCATTTGGGGGCAGGTAATAAGCTGAGTTCAGGAGGCACAGCTCTGCATTGGGGGCAGGTAATAAGCTGAGTTCAGGAGGCACAGCTCTGCATTGGGTGGTAGGTAATAAGCTGAGTTTGGGAGGCAAAGCTTAGCATTGGGGGTCAGGTAATAAGCTGAGTTTAAGAGGCACAGCTCTGCATTCGGGGACAGGTAATCAGCTGAGTTCAGAAGGCACAGCTCTGCATTGGAGGGCAGGTAATAAGCTGAGTTCAGAAGGGGCAGTAAATGAGGTGAGTTCGGGAGGCACAGCTCTGCATTGGGGGGCAGGTAGTAAACTGAGTTCAGCAGGCACAGCTCTGCTTTGGGGCAGGTAATAAGCTTAGTTCAGAAGGCACAGCTCTGCATTGGGGGGCAGGTGATAAGCTGAGTTCAGAAGGCACAGCTCTGCATTGGGGGGCAGGTGATAAGCTGAGTTCAGAAGGCACAGCACTGTATTGGGGGGGCAGGTAGTAAGCTGAGTTCAGCAGGCACAGCTCTGCATTGGGGGGCAGGTAATCAGCTGAGTTAAGGAGGCACAGCTCTGCATTGGATGAGACTGAGAGCTGCCAACTGTTAACTTTCCAGATTAACCAGCAGGTGATTGGTGGCTAGGATGTAGGGCGCTCCTAGCTACCAATCACTTGCTGGTTAATGAAAAGATAACAGCCAACAGCTCCTGCTCCATCCAATGCAGAGTTGTGCCTCCCGAAATCAGCTTATTACCTGCCCCCCAATACAGACCTGTGCCTCCTGCACCCGGCTTATTACCATCCTGTCTTCCGACATGTAAAGAATGACAGCAGCTGCAGCTGGGGAACAGAAGCAGCTTCTAAATGGCGCAACCGTGGGTCAGGATGGGACAGGGGCTAACCCCAAATCAGGACCGCGGTCCGCCATTTAGTGATGCCTGATATTTAAAATAAACTCAAACTATTATAATTTCCAATAATAATATACTTTTATATATAAAATATAGCAAAACTATTTTAGATTCCAATATTAATATCTATTTTATATAAGATAGACAGGACTCTCTGCTTGTCAAACCTGCCCATTCAGGCCAATAGGAGTGCACCACAACCGCAAACGAAAATATTGGCTTGCGCTTGCAGTGGGGTATCTTAATATAAAATGCACTTTTATTTATTATTTTAAAAAAACACATTCAGGAAAAGGCAAAGATCAGCCCCTGAATGCCTGGCAGTCACTGCTCTACCGCTCTCTAAAAAGCAACCAACCACAGATCGCTTTTTAGAGGGTTGTAAACACCTGAGCAGAAAATTTTCAGCTGAACAGCTTCCTTTGTGTATAAAACACATTGTGTGTAATAGCTAACCATATACTAGGTACAGCAATATATTATCAAGTATTTTATTATTTTGTAGTTGTAATATTTAATGACTTTTATAGGGAATATGTAATCAATAAATGCAGATTGAACAGATTGGATTGGATTGGAGCAGATCACTCATTAGACAATGTAACATATCAAGTCTCTAACCAGCACCTGCATAAGTTTAGCTAAGCCCTACCAGTCTGCCATCCCATGTGATTCCATATAGCCAATTGTGGAAAGCGGAATACTTTTCATTCCCTATTCACAATCCCACATTTTAATGCATACGTCAGTGTGTGCTAACATGCATGTGTTAAGGCAGGGGTCCCCAACTTTCTAAACAAAGGGACAGTTTATTGGCCTTCAGACCTTAGGGGGGGCTGGGCTGATGTCATTGGCAGTAAACAGGGGGAGGAAAAGTGCACCATCATTGGTGTTAGACATGTGTAGTTTGTTTCGTTCCGAATTGAAATTCAGGCAAATTTTCATTTTTTGGAAATTCGGATGTATTTGAATTTCCAAATTACAATAGTACCGAATTTCAACGACTCCGAAATAACGGAAAAAATTTGCACGGAATTTGAATCGATTCAAATAGTTTTCCGAATTCGAAAAGTTTTCAAACTTGAATCGTTTTCGAATTCAGTTTTCAAATTTGAATATGAATAGTTTTTGAATTCAAATAGTTTTCCAATCTCCAAAGATAATAAAATAGAATAGAAAATAAAGGAATAGAATGGAAAAAAATAGAATAGAAAAGAACATAACAGAAAAGAATAGAATAGAGTCAAACAGAACAAAATAGAAAATAAAAGAACAGAATAGAATAGAAATGAATGCAATAGAAAATTAATAATATAATAAAAAATAGAATAGTATAGAAAGAATTAAACCATTTGCCGAAATTCAAATGGAATTAATTTGTTTTGAATAGAATAGAACAGAATAGATTAGAATAGGAAGGTGGTTATATCCTTTCTATTCTATTCTGTTGTTTTTTTCTATACTATTCTGTTATTTTCTTTTCTAATCTTTTCTATTTAAATTCAAATTTCTATTCTATTGTATTTTGAATCCTGTTATTTACTATTTACTATTTTTTTGTTCTGTTTTACTCTGTTATATTATATTCTTTTATTTTCTGTTATATTATTTTCTATTTTATTATATTTTTCTCTATTCTATTCCTTTATTTTCTATTATATTTTATTCTCTTTGGAAATTGTAAAACTATTTGAATTTGAAAACTTTTCGAATTCGAAAACTATTTGAATCAATTCTAGTTCAAATTCTGAAAATTCAAATAGATTCGAATCGTATGAATGAAACAAATTCTGAAAACGAATTAAACAGGTTAAACAAATTTAACGAAACAAATTTATGTAAATAACGAAACAAATTTTTTCTTTCTGGGCATGTCTAATTGGTGTTGGTGAGAGGAATAGAGCACCATTGTTGGTGTTAGTGGGAGGAATAGTGTACCATCATTGATGTTGGTGAGAGGAATAGTGCCCCTTTGTTCGTGTCAGTGGGAGGAATAGCGCACCATTATTGGTGTCAGTGGAAGGAATAGTGCCCCACAGTTGGTGTCAGTAGGAGGAATAGTGCCCCATCGTTGGTATAAGTAGGAGGAATAGTGTCCCATTGTTGGTGTCAGTGGGAGGAATAGTGCCTCATCATTGGTGTCGGTGAGAGGAATAGTGCCCCATCGTTGGTGTCTGTGAGAGAAATAATATCCTATTGTTGGTGTCGGTGGGAGGAATAATGCCCCATTGTTGGTGTCAGTGGGAGGAATATTGCCCTATTGTTGATGTCAGTGGGAGGAATAAAGCCCCATTGTTGGTGTCAGTGGGAGGAGTAGTGCCCCATTGTTGGTGTCTGTGAGAGGAATAGTGCCCCATTGTTGGTGTCAGTGGGAGGAATAGCACACCATCATTGGTGTCAGTGAGAAAATCGTGCTATTGCCGACGAACATGCCTGTGAAATCGGCATATGCGGCAATAGTTGAAGTCAATGGGGCTAGAACCTGCAAAATCAAAAGTCCTCATTGAAGGCTTGTATGCAAGTTATTTGCCATAAAAAGTGTATAGGGGCCCTGCTACTGCCCCTGTGGACATGTATCAATGCAAAAAAAGTTTTTAAAATGATCATTTTTGAAGGAGAAGTGATTTTAATGATGCTTAAAGTGAAACAATAAAAATGAAATATTCCTTTAAATATCATGCCTGTGGGGTCCCCTTAGTCTGCCTGTAAAGTGGCGCATCTGTGCGATGTCTAGAACAAGCGGCAGCAATAATGACATTTCTAAAGGAAAACATGTAAATTTAAAATGTAAAATTGAAATGTAAATTTAAACTTGCTTGCGGTTGTAATGTATTGTAATATAAAATGTAAAATTAAAATGTAAATTTAAACTTGCTTGCGGTTGTAATGTATTGTAATGTAATGTAAAAAAGAAAAAAACGGCGTGGGACCCCCCAGTACATACCAGGCCCTTCGGGTCTGGTATGGATTTTAAGGGGAACTCCACGGCAAAATGTTTTAAAAATTGACGTACCAAACCCTTACCCACGCATGCAGCCTGGAGGTCAGGAAAAGGGAGGAGGACACCGGCGAGCATCCCCCTTCTGAACTGTGTTCAGGCCGCATGCCCTCAACGTCGGGGGTGGGTGCTTTGGCTCTGCGCCCCCCACCCCAAAGCACCTTTTTGATGGGGACAAGGGCCTCTTCCCAACAACCCTGGCCAGTGGTTGTCGGGGGCTGCAGGTGGGGGGCTTATCGGAATCTGGAAGCCCCCTTTAACAATTCAGAGACCACGCTCTTTGTGACTTCACCACCCTGCGCATGATGGGTCCGTGATGTCACAAGGGGGCGGGGTCTCTGGATGACGCCACCCAGTGGCACGGCCCCATAGTTATATATGACATGTGTGTCATGGAAATGGACAGATTGCGGGCCACAGTGTCAGAGGAAGGTTTTTTGTGAATCTTCAGTGAGTCGGTGGAGGGAGCAGCGGCAGAGGAAGAAGAAGAAGACCGGAAGAAGAAGCAGGGGAAGAAGAAGCCGGGGGAAGAAGGAGAAGACCAGACATTCCTGACCTGCCCTGCCGAGCTGCATGCTCGGATAAGGGTTTTGTATGGATTTTGGGGGGGGGGGGGACCCACACTCTTTGTTTTTTCTATATTTTGGCCAGAAGGGCCTGGTATGGACCGGACGGCATTTTTTTGTCTTGATTTTTGATATTCCACACCCTATTATTGAATACTTACATTCCTTTGCATGCATTTGAAGAGTTAAAATTATGGAATCAACCAAACTGCTGTGCTTTAATTATGCTGCTGAGTACATTTCAAGTTCTCACTAGGTGATACCATCAGTGGGATTCAAACCCATGGCTTGAACCTTTGAATGTAGCAGGTCATACCACTATGCTACGGAGCTGACCACGATCATGCATAGAAAATACAATTACTAATGTTTGATTCTTTTCATTCTATACAATAATGTTTTGCATTTGAGGCATTAATATTATGGTAACAACCATGCTCATGAGGCATTGGCTATTAGGCATTCGCCTATTGTCAGCATATGCTGCTGATTAAGATGTAAGCTTTGTGCTTTTTATTTTCACAGTATATAGCTGGTTGCTAAGCAAGGGCCTGGGAAGCCGGCCGCCGAGTCCTTAACAACCAATAAGTCATCAGCTGTCAGCGGGGCAAGAGAGACAGCACCAGGAGAAGATGGCGGCGGGAGAGACGAGGTAGAGCACATCTCACATGAAAATGTTTTCTTCACATACATGGATCATGGTTGCAGTGCAGTGTTATATAATAACTTGTCAGCAATTGGCACTTGCAGATCCGCAGAATCGCCGCTTAGTGCCGTTTCCGAATTTACTAAAGCATGTTTGCCGCTAATAGCATGAATTTTCATTCGCACATTGGTCTAATTGAACTCTTAATTTGGTCAAATATCGGGGGTTCTAAACAGATCTCTGATATCTCACTTTTGAGACAGAGAAAGGCGCAGCCTCAGCTGCACTGAACAGTGAATACGGCTGCTGTTCATTCACAAACTAAAGCATAATACCTGAAGCACCCCGCCCTTCGCGCCCACAGCAGAAGCCTGCGGGAGAGGAGTGGAGGGAAGCCGGTAGCACTACAGTGGGGGCAGGGAACACAGGGGGGGGCTGGGCTGGGCAGTAGGGGGATTGAATCCTGAACAGGGAGGATGATCAGTGCAGCAGTTATAAGAACCAATCCTGCTGTGTATTTCTCCCTGCAGCAACTGAAAGCTCGCGGGAGGGAGAGTAGTAGAAGCCAGCTTTTAGCTACTACAGGGAGAGACACACAATGGGGCCGGTTCTTATATATGCCCCCCCCCCATTGCACCAATCGCCCCCCTCCTTCCCTCATCTGATTCTCTTGCTGCCCAGACCCCTGGAGCAAGGGCGAGTTTGCAATGGGTGGTGAGTATGGTTAGCCCAGGCACACCCCGTGCGCATGCCTATGAACTATGAACAGGTCTAAAGCATACACTGTATCTGTAAATCTGGATCCTCTGATTTAGGCTGATTATTAGCCCTGAGTATAAGCAATGTTCCTATATTTTTAATCCCTATTAAAAAATGTCATATTTTTTTTTTTTCTGATAATGTAATAGTTATTACATACTTAACACATTATGTTAGTATTTTATTTTTAACTAGAATAAGCAGTAAAATTTGTTTTCGTAGAAGAAGGCATCATAGTTTGTCGGTAGGAGAGATTGGCAATAAAAATTTTCTATAAATAAAATAAATATTTCCTGACTACAGGGTCTGGTTTATAATGTTTGTAAAGATGACAGTAGGTGGTGTCCCCTTTTTACTAAAATAAATTAGGGAGCTGTTTCTGGTGCAGGACTATCAATGTTATATTTAAGTTTCTTGATCAAAAATTTGCAGCTGAGTAAATTTCCATCTTTTGGGGGCGTGGCCAAACAGGGATCTGAGCAGACGTGCCCGAGGTGAGCTCCTGCCGTTCTGGAGCAAACTTGAATATTCGCTCCATCAGCGGGCTTGGTTTGCTCCCTTCAGAGATCCAGGGGTCCCCGGATTATCAGAGCCTCCTGCGACCAGTGGAGCGGTGATCGCGGAGCTCCGGCTGCCTGAAAGACAGACCGGGGCTTCGGCCTAACAAGGAGAGCGGTGGCCATCTTGCTCCACCTGGAGAACAGGACAGCGCTGCCTCCAGGCTTTCCTACCTGCTCTGGGACCGTCTCTCCTACCGTACGGACTCCGGAACATCCAGCCTGCCGTCCGAAGCCCGCGATCCGCCCTGTGACAATCCGGAATGCCAGCCTGAGGGATCGAGTAAGTGACGGCGGCCATCTTGCTACACCCAGGCGGCCTCCCTGTTCCTTCCCGACCCGATCCAGGCCCCATCCATCCTCCGGGGCACCCCAGCCTAGCAGATTGTGGCCCCCACCAGGGATATTACCAAGCACACACCCTGTTTGTGCGCAGGCCCCGGAGACCATGTGTGGTGGCCATCTTGCTACACCCTGCTACAGTAACCACGCAAGCTCCTGGTCCCCTTAACCCTTCTGGGCCCAATCAATCCATACACAGCCACAAGGACTGCCCAAAACGTTCAGCTGTCACTTATGGTCCTACCAATAAAGCTCCGCAGGGAGACGCGGCTACATATGGATGGCTAAAGACATGAGCTGCTGAGCCCGTGACCGCCCATAGCAGACAGGCTATGCCTCAGTCACCGCACATCTTTAAAAAGTATGTCTGCACACAGTTCTCACTCTGCTGAATCCGCGGATCTGCAACAGGGTACAATCCAGCGATACCTGCTCCGCACATCTCAGCCGGAACCCCGTACCCCTAAAGACAAGATGGCGCCCTCCCGAAATACAGGGAAGAACAAGCCCTCTCCCCCTACTCAGCAGGGGACAGACAGCAGTGAAGAATCGGAAGACCACTCGGTCCCACCAGTTGTGATATCCAGGTCAGTGACCTCTGTTTCCGGACACAGGCCCCATGGATATGACCCCTCAGGCCTCCGGAGGTTCATTCAGATCTGAGGCCTCGACTCTCTTATCGGCCTCATAAAGACCTCCAAGCCCTCCAACAGCAGGTCTCAACTAATAAAAACGCAGTGTCTACCCTAACTGACATTCAAACTGACCATGCAGCTCACATCACATCCCTCGAACGGGCCTCCAGGGAGCAACTACAGCGTATACGGCAACATTAATTGCGCATAGAAGACGGAGAAAAACAGGAGCCGCAGGAACAATATAAGGCTGCAAGGAATACCGGAAGCCACGGCTGGTACAGACTTAAAACCTTCTGTCACTGCCATCCTCAACCAAGCTTTGGGAAGAGAGGCTACATCCCCTATTGAACTGGACCGAGTGCACAGAGTAGGAGGGCCGAGGAGAGACCATAGTGATCGCCCATGTGATGTCCTCTGCAGGGTACATTACTACACTCTGAAAAGAAGAAATTATGCGCAAGGCTTGGCGTTTGGGCCCCATGGATTTCGACGGTTCTGCAATCCATCTCTACCCGGACCTCTCCCGCAACACTCTTTACATGTGACAAATGGTTTGCCCATTGCTAGAGCAACGTACACATGGGGTCATCCTTTCAGTATTAAAGCAACCAGGGCTGAGCGTAAATTTGTCCTCTCTGACCCAGATCAACTCCCAGCCTTCTTTCTCTTTCTGGAGCAGGAACCAACTGATGTACCGAACTGGTTGGACCCACCAAATGACCACACTAGGTTGCAAGTACGCGACCCTCTCCCACAACGACAAAGGCATCCGAGGTCCAGATCACATTCTATAGGCCCTCGAATACGTCAGCCTACCTCACCAGAGGATTAAGGCAACTTTAAGATGAAGCATGAAGCCATATTAACACTCATGACTAGCACCATTTCAGAACACTGCCTATTTCTTGTCTCCTGGACAGGTTGAAGTATGGAACCCCCTCCCTCCCAGCTTTTTTTTTTAATTCAATTTTTCTCCTTTGTTCCAAATGCTTTCAGCCGGATATGTTACAATGGGCGATGGAATGACCTGCTCCGTACTTTAATACCTCAAGATAGCTGGTGCAACAAATTGTCGGGCCTTCTCCCTGCCCTTTGCTGATGTGTTGTATCTAGCTGGGGTTCGGGAGAGATTATATGACTAAAATTTCTGTTGTTTGATTCAGATATGCAAGTATAGAGTTTCTAATATATTTCTCCGCACTGATCTAAGCTTTTTTTTTGTTTGTTTTGTGTGTTTAGCTCAAGGGTCCCATCTGGATGCAGGCGGGGGGGCCAATAATTGGACTGGTTTGGTCCATGGTCTCTTGCCGATGTTCACATGGGCACCTATAGTACAAAATATCCAGTTTCTCATACACCGCTTAGTTTCACTTAAAAGGTTAATTCATACTGTTACTGATTTTGGAGTTGACGAGCGGATTTGTCTCCGGGGCCCCTGTTGGGGTCTGTGGATAATGTGTTGAAAATGATTACTTTTCCCCAGATGACGTTACATCATGGATTGATAACTCCTCTGTGAGGGAGAGGGGGTGGTCTTGATCAGGGATGTTTGCCCAAGTGGGCCGCCACCATCCTTCACAGAGGACCCGATGTGTGTTCTACTGTTTACATATTTTATACACTGTTGTGCCTCAATTAAGCTATGTATGCCTGTTATGCTACTGGGCTCACGGCTGAGATTCTCCACTTCGACCTCCCACCCTCAATACCCTCAATACCCTCAATAGACTTGGCACGAATTGTGCCTAAATACGTGATTTTTCACGTGGCGGTGGCCCATTTTTGTGGACGCCTTAGAGTTTGATAGGCTCCTTATTTTTGTCCTAGGATATCTCCTCCATCTTACAAGATGCCAAGATGTCCGTTACACATTTTAATTTCTAGATCCAAGAAGTTTATCTTGTCCTTACTAACAATGTAAGACAAAGAAATGCCCCTATCATTGTTGTTCAGAAATTGGAAGTATACTCTCAGTGATTCCGCATTACCCTTCCACAGGAGGAGGATGTCGTCTATATAACGTGCCCACAGGACAAGGGAAGGGGTCCTGTTGGCATAGACGACATCCTCCTCCCATTTGGCCATGAAAAGGTTTGTCTTACGTTGCTAGTAAGGACAAGATAAACTTCTTGGATCTAGAAATAAAATGTTTAACGGACAATTCCATTTCCAGACACATTTTAAGCCAACACATCGTAATGGCTTCATTCCGACGGATAGTTGCCATCACCGATCATGGTTGGACTCCGTGCCACGGAGCCAATTTTTTAGGTTACGTCGCAATTGCTCTGACCTTGCTTCCTTCAGAGCTCAATCGAGCATACTGAGAGCTAGGTTTATTGACAAAAACTTTGATCCTTACCTAGTTGACCGAGAGTTCCAACATGCATTGAACATTCGTAGGGAGTCTCTGTTGGAAGAAAAACCCATAGTGGAACAGGGTGACACTTTTAAGTGGTCTATGCTGACTTCATTCTCTATTCAGCATAAACAAGTCAGAGCCATTATTTCCAAACATTGGGACATCCTCAAAACCGATCGTATCCTGAGTACTGCCCTACCTGAAAAAGAGAGGATCCTAGTATTGAAGTACCTAATATACAGGGTGACTCTGTAGGTACTTTGAAAATTGGTTGTGCCAACGTCCCTGACAATAAGCCATTATTTCCAAACATTGGGACATCCTCAAAACCGATCATATCCTGAGTACTGCCCTACCTGACCAAGCAAAAGTTATTTATAGGGGTGCCCCCACTCTACAGAGCACAATAGCCCCAAACATCATTAACCCTCCCATACGTCAGCCTTTATTTCACGAAATGGAAGGTTTCTACTCATGTAGAAAATGTGTAGTCTGCCAGCACAATTTTGGAATTGGACGTAAAACCATTTCGTTTACATCTTCTGTGACCCACAAGCAATATTCTATCAAATGATTTTGTACTTATTCCACCAGTTATGTTGTGTACCTAATCACTTGCCACTGTGGGAAACAATACATTGGTCGTACCATCCGTTCCTTCTCAGTCAGAGTGTCTGAGCATATTGCCCTCATTAAGAGTGGGGACACTAAACACACTGTCCCCAGACATTACAAACTGTATCACAATCGTGTTATTGAGGGCACACAGTTCATAGTAATCGACAGATATGTCCCCCCTTGGAGAGGCGGTGCCATGACCAGAGGTGTCTCTCGTTTGGAGACCTTCTGGATCCATGAACTCCAAACTCTTTTTCGTCTGGCCTAAACGTGGAGCTAGACATCAACTCCTTTATTAATAAGTCCTGATGTCCTGACTCACCAGGCCCATCTTTCTCCTTTCTCCAGTGACTTATTTTAATTCTACACACCAGCATATATATATTTCATATCCTGAGTTTGGATATGGGAATATTATACATGTTCCCAATTTTGTGATTTACATATCCATGTTTTACCTTTTGAGTGAGATATATTCAATATGTGATTAGAGTTCCTCTTTTATTATTCATTCATTTTTAATTCTATGTATTTATATTCATTTATCGTTATACTTGAACCTCCTTTGAGAGTCCACTCTGTATTATATAATCTAGTCCTTTTTTATAGACGACATAACATCCTGGCACATAATTCTATTCAAAATTTAATTTATTTTATAAATATATTTTTATATTTTTACATTTTTATATCTTTCTGCATGGATGGTTATATCCATTTTGTGCATTCACATAGCCTTAAGTGGCTATTTATCCTGTACTTCACACGCCCGCCTTTTATTTACTCCCTACTCATCACGTTGTTCATTTTTCATTTGGCACGACATTTATATCACTTGCCGTGGTGACTCACATACGTCATTAAGGTATCTCTAACGTTTAACTTTGTCATGCAGCGCCTTGTTGCCATGACGCCGCACAATGCCTTTGACCTCTGTGCACCGCGCTTCTTCCGAGGCGCCTCCCACTATGTCGGGACCTCTCACATCATTTCCCCCCATCTGTGCACTCCGATTTATTGGAACGCATGCTTCAGGCGCATGCCTTTGACGTCACATCCCCGTTTTGTCACTTATTCACAGGGCACTTTTTTCTTCATTTACCTTTGTATTTATCACATTTTTGGATGCAATTAATAAATTATTGATTTTGCACACATCATTTAGTGCCTAATAGGTTAGTTGTGTGTATATAATGCCGAACTGACCAACGCACTTCCAGCTCTAAAATGAGGTGTGGAACGCACGCCAAGCGGCCATCTTTCCCTGATACCGGAAGTGCCATGGATTACATGCGAAATTGAACGTGAGTTGACTCTCAATATGGATGACCATATTTCTTATATAAATCTTGCTGGCAGCAGTGGTGGGACCCCCCAGACGATGTCCAAGGAGATGAAACGTGTCGGGTAGGACCCCACTGCCACCATTTTACTCATACAGCGCCGTTTTTATCTATTTACATGTGAGCGTATTTCCTTTACAATAAAATAGTCATACTTTTTTCATACGGGATTACACTATGTGGCCTTTCTTTGTTTTTCCCTGTTTATCATAACTACCCTCATTGAGAACATCACCCCTGAGGCCTACACCGTTCCACACACCATTCCTGGATCTTCTTCCTCCTTCCACAGAAGTTCATCAGCTGTTGATGACCATAAGCTAGTTGACCCAATTGAAAGTACGTTTAATGGGTCCAAAGGTTCTAGTAAGCCTTCTTATTGTTGGTTGTGATGCACCTCTGAACCATCTTTTCTTCCTTATGGATATGTGCAATATGAAGTTATATATATATATATATTGAGGATCACTACCACCTTGCAAGATATGTTTCTTAAGGACTTTTAGGACTCTTCCATTTCTACAATAAATATATCTATGTCCTTTTATATCTATGATTGCTGCATTTGAGGAAACAATTGCCTTTTATAGTATGCAATATATGGTTGTTTTACATTAGCGCTACACGTTTTTTTGTGTTTTTTGGTTTTTGCTTATATCCTATTGGCTGTGTTAGCTGCTTGCTATTTGGGTAGCGCAGAATTATTTGTATATATACGGTTGGAGGACATAATCTGTCAACGGCGCGATCTGTTCATCGGACACAGCCAATGACTGATCACTACACTGGCCCCATGCCAGTGTCATATGACCAATCACAGCAGATCATATGACAATTGTAAACAATGGATGGCTTCCTTTCATGCCATCCATTGTATACAATTGTGTTGCTAGCTGTGATTGGTCACAGTGATCTGATCACATGGTCCAGATAGGGACAATCACAGCCCATCTGTACCATGTGATTAGCTTTGACCAATCACAGCTAATCAAACAACAAAAGACACTGAATGAACCAGTTTCATTCAGTAAAAATGGTTGCTTATGCCAATGAAATTCATTGGTATATGCCAGGGATATGCAATTAGCGGACCTCCAGCTATTGCAAAAGTACAGGTCCCATCATGCCTCTGCCTCTGGGTGTCATGCTTGTGGCTGTCAGAATCTTGCAATGCCTCATGGGACTGATTTTTTTTTTACATACTGTCACCAGTCAGTATCCTTGATCACCAACATAGAAGTTATATGATAACGCTGTACTGCACTGGTGACAGTATGTAAAAAAAAAAAAGTGAAACTTTTTTTTTTTTAATTTATTCATTTTCAAAATAATTACAAATACTTATTTTTCAAATAAGCACAACTTCAAAAAACTTGCCATGCATCTTACTAAATACATTTGACTGTCTACTTTCCAAAAAAGGAGTCATTTCGGGGTATTTGTACTTTCCTGGCATTTTCGGGCCTCAGATACTGAGATAGGTTATCAGTACACCAGGATTGATCAGTTTTTAGATATACTGTATACACCATATTTTGTGGACTCTATAACTTTCCTACAGACGTGAAAATACTGATTGGGTTATTTTCACCAAAGAAATGTAACAGAATACATTTTGACCTAAATTTATGTAGAAGGATTATTTATTTGCAAAATTTTGTAACAGAAACACGTTTTTCAAAATGTTCCAATTTTTTTCCGTTTATTTAGCAAAAAAAAAAAAAAAACAGTGGTGATTAAATACCACCAAAAGAAAGCTCTATTTGTATGAAAAAAAATTAAACAATTTCATATGGGTACAGGGTTGCATGACCGCGAAATTGTCATTCACAGTCGCTGAAAGCTGAATATTGACCTGGGCAGGAAGGGGGTGAAAGTGTCCGGTATTGAAGTGGTTAACATAATCCCTAATCCTAACTCTTAACCTACATAAACGCCATACAACTAAGCCTTAACCACAGCATAAATATTGACCCCAACCCCTAAACTGAATCCCCCCACCACAAATGTAACCCCTGTGCCTCAACCTAACCTAACCTTGACATAATCTCTTTCTCTTAACCAAAACCAAATCTCTGCGTTTAACCCATAACAAAACCACTAACCCTTATGGCGCGTACACACGAGCGGACTTTACGGCAGACTTTGCCCGGCGGACTGGATTTCGTCGGACAATTCGATCGTGTGTGGGCTCCAGCAGACTTTGTTTGCTCAAAAGTTGGACGGACTTAGATTTGAAACATGTTTTAAATTAATCCGTCGAAATCGAGTCCGGTCGAAAAGTCCGCCGTCTGTATGCTAGTTCGACGGACAAAAAGCCACGCTAGGGCAGCTATTGGCTACTGGCTATGAACTTCCTTGTTTTAGTCCGGTCGTACGTCATCACGTACGAATTCGACGGACTTTGGTGGATTGTGTGTAGGCAAGTCCGTTCATTCAGAAAGTCCGTCATAAAGTACGTCGAAAAGTCCGCCGGGCAAAGTCTGCCGTAAAGTCCGCTCGTGTGTACGCGACATTACACTCAACTTCCCCCTACCCCTACACCTAACTCTGAACCTCAACCTAACACATCATGTAAACCCTTAAAATTAAAGTCCAATTAAAGTCACATGAATAAATATGCCAAACAGACTAATAACCATAGTTTTCATAATTTTACCCCTCCTTTCCTGTTACAACAGGTGTGCCAGGAGTCTAAATACGACAATGCAGTTCAACAGGGACCAGTCTAATGCCCCGTACACACGGTCGGATTTCCAGATGGAAAATGTGTGATAGGACCTTGTTGTCGGAAATTCCGACCGTGTGTAGGCTCCATCACACATTTTCCATCGGATTTTCCGACCCACAAAGTTTGAGAGCAGAATATAAAATTTTCCGACAACAAAATCTGTTGTCGGAAATTCCGATCGTGTGTACACAAATCCGACGGACAAAGTGCCACGCATGCTCAGAATAAATAAAGGGATGAAAGCTATTGGCCACTGCCCCGTTTATAGTCCCGACCTACGCGTTTTACGTCACCGCGTTTAGAACGATTGGATTTTCCGACAACTTTGTGTGACCGTGTGTATGCAAGACAAGTTTGAGCCAACATCCGTCGGAAAAAATCCTAGGATTTTGTTGTCGGAATGTCCGAACAAAGTCCGACCGTGTGTACGGGGCATAAGACCCACTGCACTAAGTATTAATAGTCCTCCTTTATACTTGGAACATGTTTGCCTGCTTGAATATTGTATATGCATTGATATCTCAATGATTGAAACTTCTGTGTTCTTGTGTTTACATTAAAATCTGTGATTTCATCTCCAAGTCCTAAATCCTTCTCATGGAAGGAATTTGATTATTTAAACATTCGTTTTTCTTGGCTGTATTTTGTTATTGGAGTATTACAGCTTTTGTTCCCATAATCATAGAAATGAACTACAATGTTCCATAACCTGTCCATCGACTTAAGATAATTATGGCCATAACATCAACTTGGACCTTTACAAATATTTCCAGTTTAGAACAAGGTAGGCCTGCTCAACCGGCTTCCCATAATCAGTCTACTGTAAGTTCAACAGAAGATTGATGGGAATGAAGAACGCAGGGTTCCTTACTTCAGTTTTCCCCAAGGCAGCCTTCTGTTTGTGGCTTTGTACTGTCTGAAATCCCTTATGTCTATTTTCTATTGCACTTTGTCAAGCTGTATTTCTAATGCCTCTTGAATTAAAGGAGAAGTACAGCCAAAGCCCTTTGGGCTTTACTTCTACTGTGGATCATAAGAATGCAGCTCGCTCTCCACTCCTGTGACCCGTTTTCAGCAGACAGTGGTCTGAAGCCTGCTGTCAGCTGATGTCACCAAGCCGGTCCAGGCTCAGGATAGATTGTGACAATGAAGTCAGGATCTGCCCATGTGCCTTGACCTGCACCCAACTCAGCCTCTCAGTGAGCCGCTGAGAGTCTGAGCCAGCCTCTCTTGCCCCCTCCACAGCCCTGCGCTCCAGTGAGCGAGGGGGGGGGGAGCAGACAGCAGTGACTGACAGTCACCAGCTCTCTGCTATGGAAGCCCTGGGAACCGAGCGATCGTGGTGTTTGGTCTCTCAGTTCTCAGCTTTAGAGCTGGCTGGGGGACAGATGCAGCATCCACCTAGGTAGGTATGATTCTAAAAGAAAAAAAAAACATACTTTTCTTTTAATGCCCACATGTTTACCTTATTCATTTACTATGGCCTCCATTGGCTACTCTTGTCCGTAAAATGTGCATACTGTTAATAAAACTTTTTGTACAGGAAAAACACACATACACATAGAAAGCCTCCATATACACAATTCTATACACACAGTTGATCCAGAGGAAGGCAAAATAATTCCAATAAAGCATGGTCCACTTTTTTTTTTTCAGTGGGGAGAAAAAATTCCCCAGAAGGCAATCAGATATTCCCTGGACCAACTTGTCAAACGCTTCTGAAGATCAATCCACCAAAGATCCCTCTATAGAGAGGTGGCAAGGTCTGCAGCCCATCTAAAGGCCCATACACATGACCAGAAAATCGTACGAAAAATACAGTTTTCAAAGCGATCGTACATTAATCTGATCATTAGTACACAGCTTTTGAGAGCCGATCAGGACAGGTCATTTGAAATTATCCTAAGGGAAGAGCACGACAATTTTTCTCGTATGATACCAGAATATACAGAAAAGTACAGGATTTGTCGGAAAATACAATAAAATACAATACATGACATCACTTTTCATTCTGAAATATGAGAATTTTTGTACATTCATTAACTTCTTTTATTTTTGATATGAGACTAGCATGCAAAAAAAAACAAAAACGGATGATCATTTGTCCAATACTCTCATCGTGTGTACCAGGCTTTAATGTTAACAGTGGTATTTTTTTACAAAGAGTTTTTGAATGCATGAAACCTGTGTGATACTGTTGGTCAGTTGACGTTTACATTGATTTTATCACAAAAATCAGTTAAAATAACACTAACATTGTATTTATAAAATAATTTAAAATAAATTATTATTATATTTTTATTATAAAATTATTATTATTATTATTATTATTATTACTATAAATTAAGGCCTCATGCACACTGAGCATTAAAAACTCTGCTTTTAGGGGTGTCTGCTGTGTTTTTTTGTTTTTTTTTGCTTCTAAGCGCCCCTCCAGGTTAGCCAATGGGGTTGATTTATTAAAGGCAAATAGGCTTTGCACTTTTGTTGCGATATACAACTTTAGTTGAGAGATTTCCCCTGCAGCACTTCTTTTTTCCTGCCACTAGATATTCCCAGTGTAATGGCCAGCATCATTCAACCCAATTCCTCTAAGCCCAGATTATCCTGGATCCGCCTCCAGCCTGTGTCTGGACAGTGAAAGAAGAAATAGCACAATGATGAGCTGATTCTTCTGTCACTCTGATTTCTCTTCCCATCAACATGCTTCTTATTAGCACATGAGCCGATTGGCTCTTTGTGTTGCTTCTTCGTCTCACATTCTAGCCCTGCTGTACAGAGACTGCAAGGGCTGATACCAGGTCAGGTTCTGGTACTTATACTGCTTCTATAAAAAAAAAATAATAATTTAATGACACAAGACACAAGGGCTGCATTATTTTTTTTCCTATATATCTAACTAGAGTTCTGCTTTAATACAGTTAAATATTTTAGAAATTTTGGAAATTATGCTATAATTGTGTCTGATAATAACGTGCTCATAATGATTTTATTGTTTTTTTTTTTATTAATAAATATAATTTTGATAAACAATAACTTAAATATTATGGGATGTAAGCATCCGATAACACAATCTTTTAATTTTGCTGGCTCTGCACTTTCAGAAAATATAATAAAATATAATATAGGGGGATATTTTGTTATCTTTCAAAACTGTTAGTGAAAAATAGTGGAAAATTACATAAAAGTAAAAAAATAGCAAAAATAGTCTGGCTACCTGAGGTGAAAAATGAGAGGAAGGGCCTGGCAGGAAAAGGGTTAACCCTTTGTCTGCACTATCTGCATTCGGGGCCATGCACCCACATGGATGTTACACGGGGAGCGGCAGCTGTGCCCATGTAGCTGCTGCATCCCAATTGACATGAATGGGACTGGCTGTATGGGTATGCACGGTAACAACTGGGCATTCCCATGTGGGTAAACATGACCCCCCACAGGCATACACTTTAGTGCACCCCATGTGAACGAGGCCTTAATAGGAATTTAGCAGGAATTTTGTAAGTTATTTTGTGTTTGTGTCCACTAATAATGATTTTAATGTATTTTTGGTTAAAATAATGGTTTGCTAAACATTTACACAACTATTGGGGGCCTAAAAAATCAGTAGCACATTTCTTTTTTCTACAGGTCATGTCCTTACAGAAAATGTATGGTTTGGGGGTCTTTTACAAACTCTGAAGGTTGTAAGTAAAAAATTATAACCTACAGATTTTAAGTAGAATGTTTTTGTTTACAGTTTTGTGCACCTTCATTTTTTACTATTTTACAAAAAGGCCCATTTTAAAATGTACACATATTTGTTGTTTATTAACTCAATATGGTTTTAGTTTTTATATTTAGTAGGAATTTAGCAGGATTCCTTATTTGGTCAATATCATTGACCTAATATGGCCATGTGGCACTATAAGGTCAATGATGTTATTAGAATCCCCACCCTGTATACATGCAGCTGCAGGGCAAGGAATCTTCTACCCACATCCAGGGCCGTCTTTAAGGCAGGGCAAAAGGGGCAGCTGCCCTGGGCCCTGTCATTGTTGTGGGGCCCAAAGCAGCTGCCTCATACTTGCCAACTATCCCAGTTTAAATTTCCTTGTCCCTTGAAGTTTTAGTCCCTTGCTGTGTCCCAATATCTCAGCGTGAAGTGCTGCTACTAATGCTGCCCAGCTCTGCCCTATTGTTGTGTACAGGTGACTCACCTGCAGACCCTGTGTTTACATGTAAATAACTGGCATTCATGTGTAAATAGTAGCAGCACTCATATGTAAATAGCTGCATCCGGCGGCATATATATCTAAATAAAGGCGGCATTCATATAATAATAACACATCACAGCATTTACTTTGTCGCTCTGTTTAACTTCGCCTACATCTCTCAGGCTCGTATACCACACTTGATGTGGCAAATTGTATACATCTACTGCAGCAAATGTTCTATATAAAAGTATTAGACTGCTCCCTGTTTGCAGCTTAACCTGCTCAGCTGGTTTAACAGGTATGATTTGTTAGTCAGTCCTAGCATTTATGCCACAGATGACAAATGAAGTTTTTTGTTTTCTTCATCTTCCGTTACTTTTTACACATACACCCTCTCTTTCCATTCTATTTAGTCTGGTCAATCTATACGGTCCACTAGTAGTACTGATCGATCAACTACCATCGATCTTTCCAGCATCCCGGTTCTTTTATCTATGTAATTTTAATTTTTGGTGAGTATCAAGGACTTTTTTGTCCCTTCTCTTCTTTTTGATGTAACTGAGCTAGTTAGATATATATATATATATTTCCACAGCTATTTTTGAGGACTTTTCATCAAGCCCCCTGCAGTCACACTAAGGCATTGAGGAGGTGGCCCTCACTTTGAGGGTTTCCTGTGTGGCACTCCGGGTCTCTTTGCGTATGTATGTGCGATCCTCAATTGATGATATTTCCATCCATGCTGGGACCCATTGATTGGGTGCTACTGTTTAGTTTCCATGCACTTCTGCTAGGGATTAGCATTGCGCAGCTCTTTGTGTATTCAGTTTATTTCATCATATTAATTTAATTTTCTTTCTGTAGAATTACAGCCTAATACATCCCCTGAAGAAGCCAATGTATTGGCGAAACTAGTAGGGATTTGTTTGATTCCTTCATTCATTGGTTGTAATATATTTCTATATGCTCCTGTATGTATCTGTACTGTAAATGAAATGCATTTATTTTTAAGCGATTTTTTGTAATAAAATTATTTTAATATTTAGTTTTTTTGTATCTCTGGCACCGTAATAATCCCATTATTTCACCCATTGTTTCTATTTACCCATTGGGATGAGGTGCCTTATCTAATTAAAAAACACACACACCACCAGCTCCACTTTTTTCTCATATGTATATCATGCCCCCTGCTGTGAGGAGATGATGTGCTGTAAGCTCTAGCAACCAATCAGTGAGCAGTATTACTGTACAGTAATCTCTAGCCACCAAAAAACAAGCAGAAGTCATGTGCTGTAACCTCTAGCAACTAATCAGTGAACCGTAATGTGTGCTGTAACCTCTAGCAACCAGTCAGTAAGTGGTAATGATACACTGTAACCTCTGGCAACCAATCACTGCCTGATGCCTGATCTGTAAACTGATTTTAAGTCAAGCTGCTATTTATTGTAATTCTCAGAGCAGGTGGAGAATTAAATTGTATGGGGGGGGGGGGGGCAGCAAAACGTTTGCCATGGGTCCAATCAATATTAAAGACGGCCCTGCCCACAGCTCATTGGCCCGGCAGACAGCTAACTTCAGGGTTTGGACCAAACCCAAGCTCATTCCTACTAGGGCACAGTTCTATGGATAGAAATAATAAAAAGTGCAAATGTTGCTGCGCCTATACCCTCTGTGCTGTATGTATTAAACCATCAACATATAAGCTTTATAGCATGACTTGCATACAATATCATTAAAGTGCTTTTTCATGTATAACTTCCTCCAAAAAAAGTTTTCAATGCAAAACGAATAAAGTATAGTCCTTAAAAAAAAAAGTCCTTAAAAATTTAAAACAAACATTAAAATCCACCTGCATCATAATAGGGACCCCTCTGGCCTACAATTCTGGGGGATAGAAAAATATAAAAGACACTGGCATGGTGATAATAAAAGTACTGAGCCAGCATGAATCCAGATGGATATATGAAATGCAAACTACAGAATGTACCCCAAAGGAATGAACATTGAATGTGATTTAAATTGTTTTCTTAGTGACCTATAATTCAGAAGGAGCGATAGGAATATTTGAAAAGGAAAAAACAAATCCATACTATAATACTATACACATAATATTATACACATTATACGCATATTCTTAAACTGTCAAGAAGTGGGAGATTAAAGCGGGGGTCCACCTATCTATCGTTTTCTTTTTTTTGAGTTCATTCACAAACTTTTCTTCTCAGCATTACATACTCACATATTGTGTGTAATATGTCCGCCTGTGTCAGATTTCGTCGGAAAGAATAACTTATATTATTCACTGCAGGCGGTTTCCATCTTCGTTGTGGGCATTTGAAGCCCACGAGCATTTATTTCCTGGATGTGGTGAATGCTGTGCTCCCAGCATTCACCGCTCGTTCCCGCACATGCTCAGTGGCATCCTGGGAAGCCTGAGACTAGCTCCCAGGAGTCTGGGAGAGGCTAGAAACACGCCTACTCCCACGGGAGGAGAACCAGGAAGTGCAAAGAAAAATAGAAAAATAAAAGGTAATTACGGCGATTTAAATTTTTTTAAACGGCATGTCAGCATCTAGGCAAGGAAGAGAATACATACAGATATTGTTCAAAATTTGGGTGGAACCCCGCTTTAATATTGTGGGGATCACGGAAAAAAAAACTTTAAAAAATATGTAATTTTTTCATTTTAGCCACTAGATGGAGCCTATGGTCCATAAAAAAGGAAATCCTATCGGGATAGTAATTTCTTTCTTTGACCATTAGATGTAGGGGAAACCACTATACATCCACTGTTTAAGTAATGTAACACAGATTGTTTTAAAAGTCATAAAGTAGTATATATATATATATATATATATATATATATATATATATTGATATATTGATATATTGATATATATAAAAATAAATAAATATATATATATATATATACTGATATATATATAAATAATAAATATATATATATATATATATATATACACCTTCCTTCTTTCAAGGTAATGGATTGATGCTAAGAAGGACCTCCTTTGATGCATTTTAGGCGAGCATAATGTGTGGGGGGGAGTTTGTTGTTTGTTGTGTTCCCATGGCAGCCTAATGGTCACCACTATATATTTCCTGATAGTACACCTGGCCCTATACTCTTGAGAAAGTCACATGATCGTGACAATATGCGTGGAGTGGAGCTAGGTGATGCTGCTGAAACCAAAAGTGAGGAGGGAGCCTTCGAGCCTTGCTGTCAGTTTTAGAAGTTTAAAGCTTTTTACTGTAATGTAAGTTACTATATTTTAATAAACAATTTTTGAATGAAATATTGCACTATGAGGATACCTTTTCTTGCATTAACCACTATAAGGAAAAGAAAGCGTGAATTTAAAGGGCCATACACACAATTTACAACAAAGTGTCAGAACGCCAGGAGAGAGAGAGAAAGAGGTGGAACAAGACAGAGGACTCTACGATTGCTCACCCCAGCATAGGGGACTGCTTGATTTGATCTAGCAAGAGAGGTCATAAGTAGTGATGGTTAGATGTTCGACTCGAACGTAAGTTTGAGTCGAACATCGAGTGTTAATTTTTTAAAAGAAAAAATGAACATATGTGGAGTTTGTGGCAAATTTGAGCACTGTGGAGCGCCCCATAATGCACTGTAATGCCCCGTACACACGGTCGGACCTTGTTCGGACATTCCGACAACAAAATCCTAGGATTTTTTCTGACGGATGTTGGCTCAAACTTGTCTTGCATACACACGGTCACACAAAGTTGTCGGAAAATCCGATCATTCTGAACGCGGTGACGTAAAACATGTACGTCGGGACTATAAACGGGGCAGTGGCTAATAGCTTTTAATCTGAGCATGCGTGGCACTTTGTCCGTCGGATTTGTGTACACAGGATCGGAATTTCCGACAACGGATTTTGTTGTCGGAAAATTTTATATCCTGTTCTCAAACTTTGTGTGATGGAAAATGGAAAATGGAAAATGGAAAATGTGTGATGGAGCCTACACACGGTCAGAATTTCCGACAACAAGGTCCTATCACACATTTTCCGTCGGAAAATCCGACCGTGTGTACGGGGCATGAGAGCGCAGTGCATTGACGGCTGCTGATTGGCCAAAGCATGCACCTGGCCTGCATGCTTTTGCCAATCACAGCGCGATCTGCTGTGAGAGCCATGATTGGCCAAAGGTAGGGTGCCTTTTGCCAATCAAGGCTCAGGGGGCTAAGTAATGCCCCATGCTATATAAAATTCAGAAAATATACCACGCTAAATTATATATAAAAAATAGATAAAAAAGAGAGACTGCTGCTATTAACCCATGATATCAACAAGGTAAAAAATTCAAGAATAACAATCATGCTAATCACTGTGCTACCAAGTGCATAAATAATAACCACAATAACAATGAATATAAAATGTGCAAATGGCTGCACTTATCAATTGATTAGACAAAAATTGCTATGAAGAATTGAATGAAAATTGCTAGTGACACACTAATAATAAAGTGAAATAGTGCAAAAATGAATAAGTTATAAGTCCATATAATATTGGAAAATCCCTGAAAAGTAAAATGAAACCTCGACCAAGTGATGAGCAATCTCAGTGTCACACCAAGAGTGGTATTCGAAGATAATCACCAGATAATCGGGACCACCTATCGCCAGGATGGTCCTGTGAGCAAGCAGAAAAACCTCTGCAAGGTGTGGGGAAAAAACCTTTGAGGGAAGTCAGATGGCATACATAGATACATAGATATCTCTGAATCATCCATAAAGTTTACATAGGAAGAAAAGGGCTCCAATAGTGTAATACCATACAACCAAGTTTTATTAACAGGAAAGCCAAATGGCTACTTACCAGATTAAAATTAGTTATGCGCATTAGAAAACCTCTTTGCCGGCAACAAAACGTACACCCGTCCTTTCGGGATCACATGGGGCATGATGACGTCAGCATGTAGCTCCGCCTGACATGTTTCGTCATACAAGTGCCTCTAGAAGATGTCACGTATGACGAAACAGGCGAACACTTCAGGCGGTGTACAGTATATAATACAGTGCAGGTGGTGTATAGTACATAATTCAGTCCAGGCGGTGTGCACAGTATATAAGCACAGTATATAATACAGTGTGTACAGTATATAATACAATGCATACGGTGTATAGTATATAATACAGTGCAGACGGTGTACAGTATATAATACAGTGCAGTCAGTGTACAGTATATAATACAGTGCCGGCGGTGTACAGTATATAACACAGTGCAGGCGGTGTGCACAGTATATAATACAGTGTGTACAGTATATAATACAATGCAATCGGTGTACAGTATATAATACAGTGCAGACGGTGTACAGTATATAGTAACGTGAGCCTAGAAAGAGGTTGTGCCACAGAAGGACAAGAAACTAGCAGTCATGTTCACAATACAAGGCAGAGAGCATGGAGGAAGGAAAACATCCGGCGAGGAGTGATGACGTCACAGATCGAGCTCGATCTGTGACGTCATCACTCCTCGCCGGATGTTTTCCTTCCTCCATGCTCTCTGCCTTGTATTGTGATCTGTCACCGCTGCGGCCGGCCATACATCTCAGCGGTACCTCTCCTCACACACAGGCAGAGCCCCCAGCCAGGAGCTGTTTGACTGATCTGACTTCCTGATGGATGATGTTTTCTCCAGTACCTGCTCACATTCTCATGCCTTTCTGATGACTTCTAACATGTGAGTTTGACCATCACTATCTTTTTATGAATAAAATCTGTTTTTAGTCTACACCCAGAGGCGCCTCTCTCTTCTGTTTTTACTGGGTCTTGAGGATGGACCACTGGCCAGAACTTGCTCAATATGCAATTGAGCTACTGGCTGGTCCTGCATCCAGTGTGCTTTCTGAACAGACATTCAGTAATCCTGGAGGGTTTGTAATGGATAAAAGAGTGCACCTGCCCAGACTCCATTGATATGCTCACATTTATAAAAATGAATCAGTCCTGGATCAGCAGCTATCAAGCCCCTGATGCTGATGTAACTGATTGAATTTGCAAGGGATCTGGGATTCCTTGAAGACTGCCTATGATGCCTATCCTATTCCATCCTGAATCTTAATGATGCCAGCTTCCTACAATATTTTTGGTTTAGGTCACCACCAATACCCAAGGCCCAATTTTTCTTCTCCTGTTTAACAGGGGCATGTAATTTCAATTATTGAACTAATTTTTAACAGCAGGGCCTGTACCTGCACCCAACAAGAGTAACTGTGAGGGGTTACAGTGTTCTGGCACCACCAACACCCAAGTCCCAATTTGTCTGCACCTGTTTGACTGGGGCATGTAATTTCAATTTTTTGACAAATTTTTAACAGCAGGGCCTGTTCCTGCCCCCCGCAAGAGTAACTGTGAGGGGTTACAGTGTTCTGGCACCACCAACACCTAAGGCCTAATTTTTCTGCAGAGTATATCGTGCAGTCCGTATAGAATATATAATGCAGTTCAGAGTATATATTGCAGTCCGTATAGTATATATAATGCAGTTCAGAGTACATAGTGCAGTCAGTGTAGTAGATATAATACAGTGCAGCATAAATAGTGCAGTGCAGAGTATATAATACAGTGCATTGAAGTGGTTAAGGGGAACCCTGTTGGCAAATGTAGGTTGTAGGCCCTTTGGGTCTGGCATTGATTTTAAGGGGAACTCCACACCAAAATTTAAAAAAAACTGGCATGGAGTCCCCCCAAAATCCATACCAGACCCTTATCCGAGCATGCAGCCTGGCAGGCCAGTAAAGGGGGAAGACGAGCATGCGCCCCCGCTCCTGTACCATAAAAGGCCACTTGCCCTCAACATGGGGGGGTGCTTTGGGGTGCTTTGTCCCCTACCTATTCACCAAAAAAAGTGTCAAAAAGTAAAAACCACAATAGACAGTTTTTGACAATTCCTTTATTAAAAAAGAAAAAAAAAAGTGTCCCGCAATGTACATCCATCGTCAATCGCACCGCCCGACGTACCCAAAAAATAGAAGAAAAAAAAGAAAAAACTCTACCTTGATGGGAGGCCTCCCAGCGACTGCTGTCTCTTGGCTGTGACAGCTGTTATATAGGCAAGGGCGGAGCCACCCGGTAACGTAACTGAGTGACCCTGCCCACTTCTGATGTCATGTGACGTCATATTGTCAGTTAAAGTAACGCAGTGCCGTATTGCAAAAAACAGCCTGGTCATTAAGGGGGTAAAACCTTCCGGGGCTGAAGTGATTAACCCCTTAATGCACCAGTGTCAGTGTTAATTAACACTGACACTGGTGCCACTAATGCAGCACAAAGGGGTTAATTAACTGCCACTGGTCAGTCACTAATGCATTAGTGACCAGTGGCAATACATTAACCCCTTCATGCTGCATATACTACAAATACCATTGGTAATTAACCACTTGCTGACCCGTCACAGTACATACAGTGCCTTGAAAAAGTATTCATACCCATTAACAACATGTTACAACCAAAAACATAAATGCAATTTATTGGGATTTTATGTGATAGACCAACACAAAGTGGCATGTACAGTAACTGCGTAGTGGAAGGAAAATGATAAATGGCTTTCAAATTTTTTTACAAATAAATATGTGAAAAGTTTGGCATGCATTTGTATTCAGCCTCCCTGAGTCACTACATTGTAGAATCACCTTTCGCTGCAATTACAGCCGCAAATCTTTTTGGAGATGTCTCTACCAGCTTTGCACATCTAGAGAGTGACATTTTTGCCCATTCTTCTTTGCAAAATAGCTCAAGCTCTGTCAGATTGGATGGGGAGCGTCTGTGAATAGCAATTTTCAAGTCTTGCCACAGATTCACAATTGGCTTTAGGTCTGGACTTTTGCAGACTCTTCTCAGATTCTAAGATTGCCCTGTATTTGGCTCCATCCATCTTCCCATCAACTCTGACCAGCTTCCCTGTCCCTGCTGAAGAAAAGCATCCCCACAACATAAAGCTGCCACCACCTTGTTCTCATCTGAGGTTCAGTTAAGCCGGGTACACACGGGCCAAATGTCGGGAGACAACGGCCGGTTAAAAAAACAACAACTGGCTAACAGCCTGTGTGTATGTCGGTCTGTCCGACAGAAGCCGAGCATGCTGGAAAACCAGCAGCCAACAAACTCTCGATCAGCGATCTTAGCCAATAGCAGAGAGCGCCGATCGGAGTGTTCTGGCGGGGGGGGGGGGGCCTCTCAGATATGTAACCGAGACATCAAGGATCTTTTAAGCCATCTGCGTGGAGGTGTTCTTCCCACTGGCCACCAATGTAAGGGACATTCTTCCCACTAGTCACCAATGTAAGGAGCATTCTTCAACCTGACCACCAATGTAAGAGACATTCTTCCCACTCACGGCTCGCCAAGACATTGTGCTGCCTGGGTCCAAAAATAAAATGCAGGGTTCCGGAGTGTTAGGCTCAGAATGCAGACATCAGGAGTGCATTAGGCTTAGGTCGCGGGGATTAGGAGTGCGTTGGCCCAAAACGCAGGGGTCTGGAGTGCGTTAGGCTCAGAAGGCAGGGATCAGGAGTGCATTAGGCTCAGAATGCAGGGATCAGTGGTGCGTTAGGCTCAGAATCCAGGGATCAAGTGTGCGTTAGGCTCAGAATGCAGGGATCAAGAGTGCGTTAGGCTCGGAATGCAGGGTTAAAGAGTGTGTTACGCTCAGAATGCAGGGTTAGGGGTGTGTTAGGCTAAGAATGCAGGGATGCAGAGTGCGTTGAGCTAAGAATGCAGGGATTAGGAGTGCACCAGTCTAAGAATGCAGGGATCAGGAGTGCATTAGTCTAACAATGCAGGGATCAGGAGTGCGTCTCCCCCTCCGCAAGGAGGCTTGCGGAGGGGGAGAATGGGAGAGAGCGAGACAGGCGTGGCTGAAGAAGTTGGAGGCTTTGTGGGGAAAGAGGGACCGGCGGGGTCGGTGGAGCAGGAACCTGTACGCGGTCTACCTGTCACCTGCACGCAGTCGACAGGTGGGCCGCAATCGACGGGTTGCCGTCTTGGCGTCAATTTGCTGCCCCTGTCAAAGTTTCATCTGGGTCCAATGGACCCAGTGAGACCCATGGTAAGGCTGGCCCTGTTCCCACTGGCCATCAATGTAAGGAGCATTCTTCCCACTGATCACGAATGTAAGGGGCATTCTTCAAACTGACCACCAAAGTAAGAAGCATTCTTCCCACTGACCATGTTAGCTTAGGTTCACATATATGCGGTGCAGGAAATGCAGTGGTCTCTGGGCATTTCCCGCACCGCATTGCAATTGCACTGGGTTTGCGATCCGCTATGGGTGTCAATACAAAGTTAACGTCACCTCAAACGCAGTGCGGTTTGCCTGCACCGGATCACATGGTACATAAAAATGACCATGCAATACAGTTGCAGTGCGCTTCCAAAAAATGTCTGCACTTTTTTGGTGCAATTTGAGCCTATTCAAAATGAATGGGCTCAAATCGCACCGCACTGATTTGCATGTGAATTGCACAGGAATGTTGCCGGCCCACCTGGGAGGCCTTGCCCTCCCCAATTTCCAGGTGTATTATTGGGCGGCAGTGCTGGTTACGGTGCAATGGTGGTACCAGGGATCCAGAACCAACGCTGCGACCTGTTTGGAGGCAAGTTGCCTGGGCTCTCTGGCTGAGCTCCGCAACTTTGTCTATAGGGGGCCAGGGGCATACGGGACAACTCCGGGACCTAGTAGAGCAACATGGAAGGTCTAGAATGCTGCCCGGAGGTGTTTCAGATATCCAAACTAATGGTCACCTGCACACCCTCTATGGGGTAACCCTAGCCTGCCACACTTTCGTACCATACCTGATCCGCAGGTATGGGCCAGATATGGTATCACCACACTGGGTCAAATCATGCCCCAGGGTACCCTGCTTCCCTTTGCAGAATTGCAGACCAAGCATGCACTGCCCCAGTGGATGCAGTTTAGATACCTGCAGCTGCGCCATGCAGCCGGGGCACAGTTTCCGACTTTGCCCCTCCTCCAGGGTGACCCCATTGAGGAACTATTGGCCCCAGGAGACCTGACAAAGCCCCTCTGTACTTTATATGGTGCACTTTTAGGTGTTGACTCCACTAAGCTGGAGAAATTATGGGAGGCACGGCACAGGGACATACCCTCCTTAGACAGGGAGGGCTGGGACAACTGCCTGGACTATGGCCCCAAACTGGTCATTTCTTCCAAAGACAAACTTATCCAGGTCAAATTCCTAAACAGAGTATACTTCACACCCCAAAAGTTACATAGGATCTTCCCTGACAGGAACCCTGAATGTCCCAGATGCAATGCACAGGTTGGCACTTTCATACATATGCTCTGGGAATGCCCAAAGATCTCAATTTTTTGGACGAAAGTGTTTAGAATCATTGACTCCAGATTACAACTGTCTGTACCAATGAAACCGGAGCTGGCCTTACTAGGGGTACATGATGACGAGCAGCGTTCCCACCACCTAAAATTATTGATTTCATACTTACTGTTCTATGCCAAAAAAGAAATACTCCTAAAATGGATAGATCCAATCCCTCCGTCTATCTCCTCCTGGAAAGCACTGATTAAAGCAGCTTTGCCTATGTATAGAATTACATACAGTAACCGTGGATGTAAATGGAAATATGAAAAAGTATGGGCCCCTTGGACGTCCAACTAATGGGGCTAAATCATTTACTATGTCTGGTCTGTACTGTTCACAAAAGTATAATATAATAGCTAGGAAATACCAACTATAGGTATCTGCTCACACACGTGTTTGTTTATTATATGCAGTGTTGTGCGTGCGTTCACCATCTCTTCTGCACAATTGTGTTTCTCATGCAAAGTTTTGTACTATGCCAATGGATATTCTGTATGCCTTCCTTAAGGACAACAATAAAGCACCTTTGTTTTGCGGTTCCTGTGTGATTCACATGCGGGTTACAATGTGAACCGTGCCTAAGGAGCATTCTTTCCACTGACCACCAATGTAAGGGAGTGCTTTGACGTGTTTCATGGTTCTTCCATTTGACATTTGAAAAGCTAATAATTAATGTTATTTTACATTTGCAGGACCTGCCTCAAGAAATAAAACTTAAATACACAGCCTGTGGGACGGTACTCGACATGCGCAGTGACCTACCATTTTAACCCCTTCCTGGTTAAACCCCTTGTTAACCGGAAGGTGCCCAGGAATCCCATACCTCAGATGGGTCCCAACCACCTTGTATACCAGCCTTCTTCTCTTCCTCCAAAGACCCACCACTGCTGGGCTGTCCAGACAGCCCAACTGACATAATGACCAAACATAGGGAGGGTGGGTGGGAATCTCCTCGCTCTCTGCTCTAACCTGACGTCACTTCCTGTTCTTCCTGGCACTAACTTCCCCCAGTCTCCTCCCATCTCTAAACCACGCCCCTTTTCTTAAAGAAGCGCCACTAAGCTTACCCCTGTCTGTCCTGCTGTCCTGCCTCCGTCATGCTGTCCCTCTGCCTATGTATTTTATACTTTTTGCTCCGGGAATCCCTTTCTTATTCTGGAATAAACATTTATTTCATTTATCTTGCAAGAGAGACTGTGTTGGTGATGTTTTCCATGGTATATTATTGTCTCATGCTTTACATAGCTGAGTGTTTTGGTAGAGGAAATCTGTACTGAAAAAAATACAGCCTTCTGAGATCCTTCTGAAAATATTACTGTATCTGAGAGGCAGAAATTGCTAACTGCCCAAGGAAACACCTAGCAATCTTTGAAGGGACCCCAGGGTGCCACAGAACCCTCGTTATGAAAGGCTGCCTTACGGACTGCCATGCACATATTACAGCAGGTTCAGAAGATCAATGTCCTCCATGAAGACTCTCTTCTTCTGGAATAATTGAAGATAAATCTTAGAATCCATAGCAGATCTTAAGCATAAATATCTCTTGATTAAAATGTTTCTTGAATTCCTAACATTCCTTCAGAGAACAATATACAGTGTTGACTTTGTGCAGTTATGTCTCACTATAGGCCCTAACTGTGTCAATTCAATACTGATGTTGTCTTGGTGGACATGTTTCTGGCACTCTTATGCCCTGTACATACGGTCGGACATTGATCAGACATTTCGACAACAAAATCCATCGTTTTTTTCCGAAGGATGTTGGCTCAAACTTGTCTTGCATACACACGGTCCCACAAAGTTGTCGGAAAATCCGATCGTTCTGAACGCGGTGACGTAAAACACGTACGTCGGGACTATAAACGGGGCAATAGCCAATAGCTTTAATCTCTTAATTTATTCTGTGCATGCGTGGCACTTTGTCCGTCGGATTTGTCTACACACGATCGGAATTTAAAGGATCGGATTTTGTTGTCGGAAAATTTTATAGCATGCTCTCAAACTTTGTGTGTCGGAAATTCCGATGGAAAAAGTCCGATGGAGCCCACACACGGTCGGAATTTCCGACAACAAGCTCTGATCGCACATATTCTGTCGGAAAGTCCGACCGTGTGTACAGGGCATTATTGCAGTACTTTAGTGCAATACTTATTGCATATCGATATATATTTTATATATAGGAGAAGGGGGATGTTTAAAAATGATCCAGCCCCTGGGTCAGATAGTCTAGGTATGCCACCGCTGCATATCTCCTAAAAAAAAGGTTGCAAGCAGGCAGGTGAGAATATTTTACTGCAAAAGGCTCTGTAGTAGATATCCTCTGCAATAAAGCACCTAATGTGATTTCTGTTTCCTGTCTCCTTACTCTGCTATTTGCATTTCCCTACTGATAGCCTATGCCAATACCAGCAGGTGATTGACAGCATCAACTGTGCATATTTTTTTGCACTATGTAGAGGGGGGGTGTCCTTTCCCTGCTTAATGCCGCGTACACACGAGCGGACTTTACGGCAGACTTTGATGGACTTTACGACGGACTTTCTGAATGACCGGACTTGCCTACACACAATCACACCAAAGTCCGTCGAATTCGTACGTGATGACGTACGACCGGACTAAAACAAGGAAGTTCATAGCCAGTAGCCAATAGCTGCCCTAGCGTGGCTTTTTGTCCATTGAACTAGCATACAGACGAGCGGACTTTTCGACCGGACTTGAGTCCGTCGGATAGATTTAAAACATGTTTCAAATCTAAGTCCGCCCAACTTTTGAGAAAACAAAGTCCGCTGGAGCCCACACACGATCGAATTGTCCGACGAAATCCCGTCCGCCGGGCAAAATCTGCCGTAAAGTCCACTTGTGTGTATGCGGCATAAGTCTCAGATTACACCCAACTTTTTCCCCTTTGCTGAGCAGTGTGTGACATCAGATCCTGCCCACTGCCTTCTGGAGCTGAGAAATGCTGTCAAATTCTTTAATGTGAGTGGCTGTGGAGAAGAGAGGGTTTGCAGATAAACAGGTACAAATAATGTATTTTGTATTTGTTTGATCTTTGTGTGTCACCTGAGTGTCACCTGAGGCCAGTAACCACACTGGGTATAGGTAAGGGTTTACTACTTTAAGAAATCTGGTTTCTTTTGGCCATTTCTACATTAATTACTTTGCTGTTTACTAATGTGAGCAATTCAAATAACACTGATGCTGATTTCCTAAAGGTGTTATTATCCAACCATGCAAAAAGCTAATTCCTCTTTATTTATTTAATCTGCATATGACTCAATATTCAAAGTAAATAAATGTAACATTTATTGAGTGAAGACTCTCAACACCTATAGTAAATTAGCCTCATGGTCTGTTGCTGTGTGGAGGACCTGATACACCCTTCTCTGGATTCCTCCCAGACTAGCTAATTCAATATTGTTGACCGAGATAAAACAAGATAAACAATTTTTTTTTAGCAATATTTCTCCGACAATGACAAAGGACACAATTTTTTGAGAAAAAAGTTTATTTGCTCTGAAATATTTGTGAAACAAAATACAAATGTGTGATGGACTGGAAGCCCTAGCTAGCATTAGATTATTATATTGGCAATGCAAAACATTGCAGAAATACAAGAATACCCAAATACCAATTGACAGAGATGAGTAGACGAAGAGAGCAGTCCATGTAATCAGCTGGGCTCAGATCACACTATAGAGTACAGTGCTTGGTCTTGTGTTATGGCAAAATCAGGCTTTATGTGAACATCGAACGATGTTATCAGTTGGGGTGATAAGCCACAGATAGCCGTTGTCGTAAGTGACGTGTTTGAAAGTAAAGGAGAGGTCTATTTGGGTCCAGGATGTTCCAATTGGGTTTCTGGCACTGATTCCATCCCTAAAACAAAAATATTTCTCAGTTATACAACATAAAAAGTTATATTAAAAATAGGAAAATGTTAAGGAATCCTGGCCATCATTGGCATTACTAGGATAAGCTTTCCAGACTGACAAATGAAGGATGAAAAAAAAACAAAAAAAACATGCTCATTGGATGTATAATTTAATGCCTATGTTGAGGGTTCAAAAAGCACATTTGACAAGGGAGCAAAACGTACCAGATTTGCTAACATTATTGTGAACATACACAGTAGTTGCTGAATTATATGTACTTGTCTAACTGGTTCATCCTCAACATTCACAATTAATACTTCTTTACCAAACTGGCAGTTTTTTTTCACATTGCCTTAATCTACTGCATACTGTACATAGTTAAAAAAAATACCTTCTGTACACGTCGCCTGCAGAGTTAACACCGTACACGGAACCATCTGTGCCAACCTCTATCATCTTCAGAGAACCTTCAATAAACTGCCATTTGGTTCCCTGGCAGGCGGTTGGGCTGACACTCTGGCGGAAGTAAATATTGTCGTTGCTGTTGACTCCCCAGCAGCCCAGTGGACCACAGCTGTAATATTTCAGTGACCCGTCCAGTGAGGTCCAGGATACAGCAGATAATCCTGAAACTGTGCAAATCTGTCTCAAGCAGTAAATGTTGTCTTGTGCATTCACTCCACCCAAGAACTTATCACCTCCAGCATCTACCTGCTTCAAAAGCCCTGTTTAAAAAAAACACAAAACACAACATTGAGTGTAATGACAGAAAGAACATTAAAACAATAGTTAAATGGGATTGAAACTCTATGTAGTAACATAGATCTTATTACTACTCAAAGCATGGTGGCCAAGTGTCCTTCTCTTTGCAGAAAGGGCAACAATTATGCAAAATGTCCTGTGCCATCTCAAGGCCAATGACATGTCCCGTCAAACCGGGGAAAAAAACAAAGTTGCCACATCGGGGCAGTTATTTTTCCTTGTAGCAAGAAGATGTCCATCCAAACTTTACAGGACTGCTGGCATTTTTGTTACACCATCTAATGTATCCAAATGTAATTTATCAAATATAACGATTTCATATAGGAGGATCTTTGTGATCAATGGTGTCACTGGAGAACCTGATTTCACCAATAGTGGGCTGCAGCCTAATGTAGAACTATGGCTTTTTACAAAATATATGCTTCAGTACTTAAAACATAACTCCACTTTTGTTGAGAAAAAAACATTCTCCTCTGGGTGATCTATGTACATTACAGGTATATTAAAGTGATTCTAAAGGCAGAAGGTTTTTTATCTTAATGCATTCTATGCATTAAGATAAAAAAAAACCTCTGTGTGCAGCCCCTCCCTTAATACTTACCTGAGCCCATCTCTTTCCAGTGCCTCGGCCGTCTCTCCCTCCTGATTGGCTAAGACACAGCAGCGGCGACATTGGCTCCCAATCAAAAGTCAGTTAGCCAATCAGGAGAGAGGGGGGAGGCGAACCGCAGCTCCGTGTCTGAATAGACACACAGAGCTGTGGCTCGGCTCAGGTGCTCCCATAGCAAGATGCTTGTTGTGGGGCACTCGACAGGAGGAAGGGGCCAAGAAAGCCGGAGAGGGACCCAAAAAGAGGAGGATCTGGGCTGCTCTGTGCAAAACCACTGCACAGAGCAGGTAAGTATAACATGTTTATTATTTTTAAAGAAAAAAACTGACTTTAGTATCACTTTCACAAACTTTGTTTCAGATTCATTCTTTTGTTATTCTGAAGAAATCCCTGTGTGTTTCTCTGTGCTGAGTGAGTCTAATGGGAGGGGTTTCATAATTATCAACCAGCTGCTGCAGCTGTAGGGCTCTAATGAGGAAAGTGGCAGGGTCTGCATCAATTTAGATGAGATTTCCTATTGGGAGCATCTCACCAAAAATTACATTTTTGTTGCAGGGGATGCCAAAAATCTGACTTTTATCTTAGTGTAGACTTCTGGGAAATTTAGTGAGCCAATCACACAAGCAGGAAATTATGTTTCTGGGGGGCGTTTTGTACACATTCTGTGTACCAAACACTTCCAGGTAGCCACATTGCATTGCATTTTACAGAAAATAACAGCCGCTGCAGATTGAAAAGGAAAGGTAATTTTTAATAACATACAATTACAATATGACTTGTGTCACAATTGTATATATTATATTATTATTATTTTTTTTTTTTTGCTATTTTTTTGCCCATGAAAGTGGAGTTAGCCTTTAATTAGAAGTGTATCAGCATTTACAATTTTTTCTTCTTTGTAAAGTCCCACAAATACCCAATAATCATGGCAATGTTCCTAATGAAACTTAGTGTGATGATGCGTGGTAATGATGCTGCACTGCTCCTGGATTTAGAGCAGAGTTGCCACTTACATGTTGGCTGTGCCTGCTTTCTCTACAGTGGGATGAAAAGTGTTTCTGGGTAATTAACTATCATCATTGTCACTGCTGATATACACAAGACTATAGCTTGTCATTCAGGGCCTGGCCACACCTAGTCCCGCCCACTGCTTTCTGGAGTGACAGCTCTGCCTCTGCTGCTGAACCCCTCCCACTGTGAGCTGCAGTGTCTGGGAGGGGGAACGTGTGAGACACAAATGAAGAAGGATTTGGTTCAGTCAGGGAAGGTAAAGGACAATTTTTGCTTATCCTCTGAGGTTTGTGCATCACATCGTAACTGGCTTTGGTACTTGTATAGACTCTAAGGCCCCTTTCACACGGAGTCCATCTGTTTTGATGGACTCTGCTTGCTCAGGAGTGATCACTCCATTGATCGCCGCTGAGCAGGCGAAGACGCATCTGTTAGAGTCCCGCTCTTCTCTATGGGGAGATCAGATGAAAACAGACAGCCTGTCCATTTTCATCCGATCCCATCCGGTCCGACCAGCTGAATGGATGGCGAACGTAACGCCATACGTCTGTTTTCAGTGGATTTGGTCAGATCGGTTAACAGGCAGGTGTCAGCGGACACGTATCCGCTGACATCTGCCTCCCCATAGAGGACAATGGGTGGCCCACTCGGGCCTGCCTGAAAAACGGAAAGGCGGACCCAATCAGTCCAATCATGTGAAGGGGGCCTAATTCAGGGACCTTCATTTGTGCTTTAAATCTACATGCACAATTCCACATTCCAGCCAGACCCAGGAGTGCACAAGAGTAAAAAACAGAAAACAAAATACAATGCATTGTCTTTTGTAGGAAATAATAGAGACAATTGCGTACTTTCTGTGATACTTTTTTTATTTCTACTAACATACAATTGATCAGGACAAGCTTTTAGGGTATGTCCCCTTCTTCAAGGTCCCAGCAGTACAGATTCACAAACATTTTAGGATTGTAAAAAAAAAAAAAGTTTTTAACATTCTGCTAAAACTTTTGTGAATCAGTACTGCTGGGACCTTGAAGAAGGGGACACACCCCAAAACGCTTGTCCTGAAAAATTGTATGTTAATGCAAATAAAAAAAGTATCACGAAATCTGGATTGATCACCCTAGAGCATATAAATCTCTTAAGGAATTGAAGCGCAATTCATGATTCTTAACTCAGCATTACTCCAGTGAGTAACACTATTCTTCTAAAATCCTCATCTTTAATTATGTCCAATTACCTAAATTACTGTTTACTACGCATCTCTGCACCTGTTTACAGTTTGTTCCCAATGGGGTAAACAGGGGTCTAGCTACTTATCACTAGATATTTGTTGTACTTGTACGTCCTTGTTTGGATGAATACATTATCCAATTTTATCAGTTTTTTTTTTTTTTGCTGCTATTACTGATTGTCACACAAATAGAATGGATGTGTTCTACTATTTTGTTGTTTAAAGTGGTTGTTAACCCACCAATGTATCTTTATATAGTCCTCGCTGTTTTTTAATGTAATGACCCCCCGTGACTGTGCTTTATAAAAATGATTCTGTATATACCTTGTTTACAGTGCAATATTCTACGTCATTGACCCGCCGCCTATCTCCTCTCTCGGCCTGACAGATGCAGTGGGTGGGGCCGGGGATCCCCCGCTGACATCAGTCAGGAGGGGAGGAGGAGAGAGGTGGCCCCGCCCGCTGCATCTGTCGGGCCAAGAGAGGAGAAAGAGACGGGTGAATGAGCGCAAATAAGCGCTCTGTAAACAAGGTATATACAGCATTATTTTTTTTATAAAGCACAGTCACAGGGGGACATTACAATAAAAAACAGAAGATTATATAAAAAAGAAACAGTAATTTGAGCAGCAAGATGGGAAGGGGTGGCTCGGACACGGATCTGAAAGTCAGAGAGGGGGATAGGGGGAGTGGCACCCGTGTGCCCTTAATGGACGGGCCGCCCCTGGTTTTAAGTAATCATTTTTTTCTCCTTTTTCTCCAACTCTCTTTTAAGGGGTGGGGCAAGGGGGGTGTCCTATTCCTACATACTTTTGCTAATAGGTGTCCCTCATTCCCATCTCAAAAAGTTGGGAGGTATGGATATGCTCATATCTTGTGTGTATTATATCAAAGATTTTTTTATTCTTACCAGATACAGACATCCATTTATTGTCCTGGAACTTATAGATGTTGTTGGCACTGTTCACACCCCAAATTCCAGCAGGTCCAACAGAAACATGGGTGAGCTTTCCAGGAATGTTCGTCCAGTTATTGTCTACCCATTGGTAAATGTCGTCATTACTGTTCACACCGAACACTCCACCAGCACCGGCATCAATCTGTTTCAGTATTCCCGGTATTAGTGTGCACTGAAAATCTGGATTCAAGAAAAATCATATAATACATATACTGTACATGCGTAATAGAATATATATAAATATGTAATATACAGTGCAAACAGGTGTGACAAAAATCTTTTTTTTTTCTTTCTTTTTCCAATATTTAAAAAATATACAGTTTGCAAATGCTTACATTTAACATACTTTGTTTTTATGCCGAGGGCTTTGGCTGGCCATACATGTTAAATGTTTCTTGTACAGTTTTCCTTTAGATTTACCTGAAATGATGTAGTACAAGGGTCTGCCTGACAGAATACAATTGAAAGTTGTTTAGTTTTGACCTAATTTTATATGGTTTTTGGTAAATCTAAAGGAAAATTGTACGAGAGAATTGAACATGCATGGGCAAAAATTGAACACGTATGAACATGTATGGTCATACTATTGTGCATGTTGTATGCAGCATTATCGGCAGTGCAGCGCTCATCAATGCATATTAGCACATTAAGAAGGTGTACCGTGGTGCCGCAGCACAATGCAAAAAAGATTGGCTATTATTTTTTTTTTATTACTTGATATTTATTGAATTTTCAAAAAGAGTGCAGATATAAATGCATATCATATATAAAACATAGGGGGTTATTTACTAAAGGCAAATCCACTTTGCACTACAAGTGCACTTGGAAGTGCAGTCGCTGTAGATCCGAGAGGGACATGCAAGGAAAATAAAAAACAGCATTTTAGCTTGCACATGATTGGATGATCTAATCAGCAGAGCTTCCCCCTCATTTCAGATCTACCCCTCAGATTTACAGCGACTGCACTTCCAAGTGCACTTGTAGTGCAAAGTGGATTTGCCTTTCGTAAATAACCCGCCCCTATTGATGCAGAAGGTGAACATTTCGTATCGGTACAGTATACAAAGTTAACATTGAACTACTGTATATGGTAAAGATTTCATTAATTGAGAAGTTGCATCATTAACATGGAAGGACAGAATTGAAGTTAGCTTAAGTGTAAGGTAAGTTAAAACATCACATGGGGGTGTTCAGATTGGGTGTGGAGACACACAGCCCGATTTGAATCATGGGGGGGGGGATCGCAGCTATTCTGTTCGCAATTACAACTCGCAGCAAAACTTGGGACGCATTTGAGATGCCATTACTTCTTAATGGCACTCCAAGTGCGCCACAATTTTTCTCCTGCTCCTTTTTAAACAACAAGCGGCGCACGTTGCCGCGATTGCAGCGCGATTGCAGAGCGTTTGCAGAGAGATTGCAGCGTGATTTATTGCGTGACAATCGCTGCAAAATTGTGCCACGATTGGGGTGCCATTGAGAAGTAATGGCATCGCAAACGCGGTCCAACGTTTTGCCGCCATTTGGAATTGCGGGCAGAATCGTGGCTAAAGTGTGAATGGAGCGTAAGGCTCGGGGCTCGGATACTACTTAAAATCTGTCCACATCTGTGTGTGTCTGTAGTGTAAAGCATGTAGATGGCGGGATGGGTAATAAAATGAATAACCGGCTAAAACTTTGGATGCTGCAAAAAAATAGTGAGACCTGAATACAAGCACAGCGACTTTATGAAAAGCAGTGTAGATATCTCACATTCTGAACGTGCAAGAGCCAAAAATGCCCATGGGGTTAATAAGTATCCAGCATTTGTGGAAAACTGAAAGCTCTCTTTTGGAATGACTTTAAGAGAATCATGAACTAGAATAGCCGCATTCAATTTGCAGGCTTATGTAATATCAGTGCAAAGAGCAGTTATGTACAGTAACCCAAGGCAACCAATCAGAAATCACTTAAATTAGTTTGCCCATTCCAAGATGCTTAATACTGAATTCTGATTGGGTATAAAAGGATAAATGCAGACACCTTTATAGTGTCTAAGATCCCTATAAGGTGGAAATAGATGGTAAGGAGAGAAGTCTTACCTGCAGAAGCAGAGATTCCAGTACACAGCAGGAGGAGGCTCACAGCAAACAACATCTTGGCAGGTGAGAATGCAGGTAGAGAGCTGGGAGAGTTTGTTCTCTATATATAATGCCTGGACTCCGCCTATCATGGGAAGCTGGTCTATCATTGGCTGACAGAAGGAGTTTAACAAAAAAAGTTTTTATGGTGTATGTGTTTTTGTTAAACTAAAAAAAAATATATATGTGTGTATATATATATATATATATATATATATATATATATATATATTATACAGTATATTTGTAGTATGACCTAATATTATATACATAGCTATCAATATGACATTACATAACGTGATATATTTGTCATTATATTTATCTTTATGTGTTTTTTTCCAACGCCCTGCTTGAGAAGGCTTACAGTGAGAGGAATGGGTAATCAATGTACCACAAAACTGAATCAGTCCTAAAGGAAATCATTAAAACATTTTGTACTTAGGGTGTAGTAATTCCTTCTTCTGGACCCCAATCTCTCTGTCCCTATTTCTTCCACATCCATCCCTCCTTAGGTGTGACATACAGATCTGTATAATAAACCTACTATTACTCTACAGATTGTTAAAAAATTTGAATTGGACTGTGTATGGGACTTTTACTTAGTCACTTATTATTTTTTACATGTGTGGCATTTGGGATATTATCATGACATTTTTTTTTGCATTATTGTATTACTTTGCTGTCTCATTGTTACTTTTAGGTTGGTAGTGTGAAGCGCTTCACTTTTATCTGATTAATTGTTTTCAATGTGTATAGTGATTGCACGTATAGGTGGTAGCAGCTCTACTTATTAAACTATGATGTGATATTTTATCTGGCTTCTGCGATATTTAATTGGTTGGGGATTTATTATCATTTGTTTTATATGACACTATGGGGAAGCAGCAGCTGTACGAACACAGCCACAGCTCCTAATTTACAGGTGTGTGGATGCAGGTGTACGGCCCCGACTACAGACAGTGTGCATTTGGGGCCCCTCACTCACACCTGTACACCTGTCAATTTAGGACCTGTGGCTGTGTTCACATTCATTTAGAGTAAGGGTAGACGTGGGAGCCCTCCACTTGAGTACAATAAGTTTCCTGGCATAGAAGAGAAGTAGTCCTATCAGTGTACAAACTGCCCTTGAGGGGGTAAGAGCATCCACCAGACCAAGCAGGCAAGTCTCTATCTTTTGGGGTATGGGAATTCTGATCAGTTCAGTGATAAAGGTAGTGATTAATGACCAGTAATGCTGTACATCAGGGCATGACCAGATCATGTGTAAGAAACCCGCAGAGTCAGCTTGACAACGTCAACACCGCGACGTGCAGTCAGGGTATATTTTGTGAAGCCTGTATGGGGTGTATTAAAACTTGTGTAATATTTTAAATTGGATCAATCGATCTCTAGAAGAGACCAGGTGTCCAAATGGGGAGTCCCAGACATCCTCCCAGTACTCCCCATCCAATTCTGGCAGCTCCGACACCCAAAAGTCATGAAGTCTCTCCAGGCCTTGATATACAGTAGGCTGCAAAGCCTTGTAAATTGTGGATAAAGGTTTAATTAATATCTCTTGACGTAGAAGAGACTCCATGCCTGACTGGTAGAGGGTCAGGGGAGAGCCCCCGAACTGTACCCTGTAGGCGTGGCGGAGCTGCAGGTAACGGAAGAAGTACACATTGGGTAAGTCAAATCTAGCTTTAAGTTGGTCAAATGACAGTAGTGCACCATTCTCACAAATATGGTGTAAATATCGAATAGCCCGTGACGCCCATAATACCGAGTCCGGAATGGAATAGAATTCAAGCAGGAAGGGATTAATTCACAGCGGAGTATTTGGGGACCGCACCTGGAAATCAGTCGCTCGAAGGCCGGCCGCCCCAGACCATGCTCTAAGCACCATTTTCATTGAGATAGTTAGGGGATGTGGAGCTCTAGCACCCCGGAATAAAACATTCCGCAGTGCTTCATATGACCCCACGACGGCAGCCTCCAAGGCAACTGCTGCATTGGTGGCATCCGACATGAGCCAGTTGTGAGCATGAGTAAGCATCGCCGCAATAAAATAAAGGAAGAAATCAGGGCAGGCCAGGCCCCCCTGGGTCCAGGGTCTTTGAAGAATGGATAATCGGAAACGAGGGGGGCCGGAGTCCATCAACTTCCCCGGAATAAAGCCAGTTTGATCCATATTTACTAAGAACGGGAGGATCCCCATCAGCCTGGTGGCCAGCACTTTTGTTAGTATCTTTAAATCATAATTTAGAAGAGATATGGGTCTATATGCTGAACAGTATGAGGCATCCTTCCCTGGCTTTTGTATCAGGACAATGTGAGCTTGCGACATTGAGTCAGGTAGGCTTTCTGCCTTTAAACTAAGGGCATACAATTTTTGAAGACGAGGGGCTAAGTCAGCTATGTACATTTTGTACCAGTCTCCTGGGAGCCCATCAGGGCCCGGTGTTTTGTTAGGGGGAAGTGAGCGATTTGCCGTTTCAATTTCGGTCACCGAGATCTCCGCCTCTAGGGAGGCAACGTCTTCCTCTGTCAAGGCCACCAGAGTCAGTTTATGGAGATGTAAGAGGTGGTCAGGGGACATCTGTGAGGTGGTATGGCTATACAACGAGGCGTAAAAATCTTTAAATTCATTAAGGATGGCAGACGGGTTTGAAGTGACCCCCTCCCCCCCCGCAGCAGTATGTATTATGGGCACAACTGTTTGAAATTTGGGGTCAGCCACCAGACTGGCTAAAAGCCTCCCGTTCTTGTCCCCAGACTCAAAGATTCTGGCCCTGAGCAACCGCTCTGACAAGGCAGTAGAACCAGAAAGGTGCAAAGAGAGTGCCCTTCTAGCTTGTGCCAGGGAGGAGTATGCCCCAGTAGAAGAGTCCGATGCGAACACCTCATCTGCCGCACTCACCCGAGACTCAAGTTCTTTAATCTCAGAGGCATAGTCCACCCTGGCAGCTTTAATTGCAGAAATGTAGTCCCCTCTTATAGTTGCCTTAAAGGCATCCCAGGTTACCTGTGCATTGGTCACATTGTCATTACAGTCCCAATATTGGGCAATTTTCCCCTGCATATTCTCCTCTACTTTTTAGTCCCTTGGCCAACGCGTTGCCAGTCGCCAGCAACCTCTGCGCTCCCCCTCTCCAAGCTGCAGAACGACCTCTAGAGGAGAATGATCTGAAATCCCCGCTGGTAGGTAGGTTGCCGAGGCCACATACGGAAGTGTAGCCGAAGAGCAAAAAGCCAGGTCAATTCTAGAGCCCGAGCGGTGAACCGCAGATAGGTGGGAGTAGCGCTGCGTTTGTGGATTTTTCCATCTCCAGACCTCTGTGAGTCGCAGGACCGAGGCCCATTGCCCCAATTCGGGGTCCGGCAACCTGGTTGGGTTAGAGGTGTCCAAAGTCCGGTCCAGAATGCCATTAAAATCCCCTGCTATGATGAGTCTAGTGACCATATAGGAAGCCAGCCTGTCATACACCGCGTAGAGTATAGATGTAGAAAAGGGGGGCGGAACATAAATATTCACAAAGGCAAACATCTGGGCCTCTATGGACAACAGCAATATGACAAACTGTCCCCCAGGGTCTGTAATAACATGTTCCACCTGGCAATTTAGAGATCTGTTCAGGAGGATGGACACCCCTCTGGCATAGTTAGAATATGAGGCATGGAAAGACTGTCTCACCCACCTCCTGCGGAGGGCCAAATGTCTACTGCCCGTCAGGTGGGTCTCCTGGAGAAAGAGAACACGTGGCTTATGTACCTGTAGTTATTTAAACATGAGTGCTCTCTTGAAGCGACTATTCAAACCTCGCACGTTCCACGATACCAATTTAAGCTCCATCTAGCGTAGAAGTGTGGACTGGGACCACCCACCAGAAGAGGGAGGGGGGGAGAAGCCAACCGCTCCACCTCCCCCCTCCCCCCAGGACAGCCACCCCATAAAAGGATAAGAGAACAATTACCTGTATGAACCCAGTGTCACAATCATAAGTGCAGATAAATCGCGTCAATGAATAGCAATATAGCAGCAAGCAAACAACCCCTGCCAACCCACCAGAACCATTAGGACAGTTCAGCTTCATCCCTAAACAGAAAAACTGGAACAGTCTGTAACCCAAGCTAGTTGCTAAACTAAGAGAAACTAGTCAGTCACATTCTCCTATACGTTTGTGGTGCAACAACAGTACTTTATAGTGGAAACAGACTCAAACTCGGTAGGGGGCAACATCTCAGGTGTAAAGATCTTCCATTCTGTGTTGCTCCAGTTATTAAAGGATGACAAAAGTAGTGTAGAGGAAATAACCTCTAGTAAGTGCCAGGATGTTCAGACCCGTTAGGGTAGGATAATGTATTAGCCAGACACCATTTTACATTTCAGGTAACAATTTATCTAAGAGTAGAGAACCAGGAATCAGCCTCCTCCTGGGAGTCAAAGAATTTTGCAGTGCCCGCATGAACAACTCTCAGGCGGCTCGGGTACAGCATACTGTATGGCAGGCCTTTCTCTCTGAGGCGTCTGCGGATATCTTGGAAGGTTTTCCTCTTCCTCTGTAGGTCCACCGAGAAGTCAGGATAGAAATGTATGTCTGCATTTTCATACTTTAGGTTAGCACGTCTCCTGGCTTCACTGAGTATGCGGTTGCGATCCCGATAATTGAGGAACCTTACCAGGAATGGACGAGGTGGTGCCCCAGGAGGTCGACGGCCAGTGGGAACTCAATGTGCGCGCTCGACTACATAGGTTGGTGGAACAGATGCCAGCTCAAGAATGTCCTTGAAAAAAGCTTCAGCGAACTCTGTAGGTCTCTCGCCCTCTGTTCCCTCCGGCAGGCCAAGTACCCGCACATTGTTTCTCCTGAGGTGATTCTCGGCATCATCGGATTTAGCTACCAGTGATTTGACCGTATGCTCTAGCACTTCGATGCGATGGTCATGACTGGCGGTCAGGTCCTCTGCGGCTGATATACGTGATTCAGATTCTGTGAGGCGGCCTCTGAACTTATCTAGATCTGCCCTTATACAATTGCATTCCTCCGTGAGCTTATCAATACGGGTCAGCAGTGAGGATCTGCTGTTTTCTATGGCCAGGAGGATCACCGCCGTGTCTCCAGAGGTGGAGGTCTCCGGCACCGCCGGATCCATCGGGTTCCCTTGGCACGTGGCCATGTTTAGCTCAGCCAGAAGCACGTGGAGCCTGTCAGCTAAGATGGTGTCTGGGTGTCCGACCGGCGGTGGCGGTTGCTTTTTACTGCAGTTTGGTGCCGTGGCTTTCCCTTTTGCTGGCATGGATGGAGGTGCAATGACAGGTGTCTGATCCCGGGCACCAAAGGTCACCTGAGCAGAGTCCCGTTAGCTTAATGATGTTATTGCAGGATGACAGAAGCTTCTCACAATGCAGCCTTCCCCCGCCACCCCAGATGCAATTCCAAGAGGCAGCCAGATGCGACCCAAGCTAGCCCCCGACAGGTACACCTTATCTCAACCTAATATTAACATAATCCCTAATCCTAACTCTTTGCCTACACAAACTCCAAACAACTAAGCTTTACCCTAACTGAATTCCCAAACCACAAACATAACCCCTATGCTTCAATCTAACCTTAACATAATCCCTATTCCTCTTAACCAAAACCAAACCTCTGCGTTTAACCCTTAACTATAACAAAGCCACTAACCCTTACACTTCCCCCTACCCCTACACCTAACTTTGAACCTCAACCTAACACCTCATTTAAAACCTTAAAATTAAAATCACATGAATGGATATGAAGCCAAATAGACTAATAATCTTAATTTTCATAATTTTACTCCAACCTTCCTGATACAACAGTTGTGCCAGGAGTCTAAATACAACTATGCAGTTCAATGGGGACCAGACTAAGAGCCACTGCACTTATATAAATAGTCTTCCTTTAAACTCATAGCATAGCTGCTTGCTTGAATATTATAGGTACTGTTGATATCTAAATGATTGAAACTTTTGTGTTCTTGTGTTTTAAATCAAAATCTGTTATTTAATCTCCAAGTCTTAGTCCTCATGGAAGGAATTTGATTATTCAAACATTCATTTTTCTTGTATGTATTGTGTTTTTACAATATCACAGCTTATTATCACCCTATAGTCATAGAAATGAACTACCATATTTCATAACCTGTTTATCCACTTAAGTTAACTATGGTCACATGTTTAACGTGGACATTCACAAATAACTCCAGTTTAAGACAGGGTAGGCCTGCTCAACCTGCTTCCCATAAAACCTGTTCTGTAAGATCAACAGAAGAATGATGGGTATGAAGAATGCAGGGTGGAAAGGTGGTTAGGGAGGTTGTTTGATGTCTCTATTCCAGAAGAGGCAGATGCACAGAATATTGCTTTATGATCATACTGTTACTAGTCACAGATCTCTTTTACACCTGTGAATAGATTTATGGCCTCAATAGCTTTTGGTCATCCTGGTCAGAATTTTAATAGTAACCTTTGTGCCTATTCTTCCAGAAGCTGAAAAATCACAGCATATCTTCTCGGCTGATAAGTGCTAGACATGTGCATTAGTTTTCGTCTGAATGCATTTTCGTTCGAATGTCGGGTATTTTCGTTATCGTTTTAACAAACGATAATGAACATGCAGAATCCAAAAACCGAAAGATCCAACATAAACAAATGCTTTATTTTCGGTTTTGTTGCAACAACAGTTGGATATAGATAGGAGATTCAACATGATGCTGACAATAGTGATCTGTGTCCATCGAACCTGTGGTCAAATGTGCCTAACCTTAGCTCTATTAGTCCAAGATTATTCTACATAAAGAGAATAGATTCGACATAGAGAGAAAAGATTCAACATTATAGAGACAATAGCAAAAAAGGTGGAATGTGCCTAACTTAACTCTATTAGTCCAAGATTATTCGACATAGAGAGAAAAGATTTGACATGAAGATTAGACAAAGCAGTCACCGCGACCGGACATTTATGGTCATATGCTCTGCCCATAGGCTATAGAATGTTGGTTGACTAGTAATAATAATTAATAAATATAATTATTACTAGTGTCATACAACATTAGAATTCTACTATAGCGTGTAGGTGGAACATTCGACCGGAAATGTATGATTGCGTCGTCATACAGTTTAGCTGCTCCGTCGAATCTTCTTAGAACATTTGACAGACACCATGAGCCTTCAATGACAGATTCGACCTTAATTATTTCAGATTTTTGGACGAATGCATTTTTTAACGAAACAAAATGAATAAAAACGAATTTCGGGAGTAACTAAATAAATGTATTTTTCGGACGAAAACAAAATTCTGAAAAAAAATATTTCAGTGTGCACATGTCTAATAAGTGCTAAGACATTTGAGGTTTGTAATTCTGAAAACAAAAAAGCCACAGTTTGTATTACGTTTATATAATACGTGTGCATAGGAGCACTACCAATTTTTTTACATAGTTTATGGTTGAGAAAAATTCCGTCTAGTTCAACCAAAAGAAAAACACACACACTATTGTTCCCAATTGTTTGCCAGTACGCTTACGTGGCTGTGCCCTAGTTGGAACGATGACGCATATTTGGTGGACTTGTCCAAGGGTGAACAGACTGTGGATCAGAGTTTATGCCTTGCTTCGTACATTGCTTCACTCTAATTTTAAGAAGAACCTATATGAAGCTCTTCTTCACAAGCTGATTGGCACCCCCTTCCGCTCGGAATGCCAACTAGCTGCACATATTTTCACAACTACTAAACTTACAATAGCGAGGGCTTGGAAAAATCCCCTGTCCTTAGCTTTGATGCAGTAAAGCATTTCATGAATGGTATCATGAATAATGAAAAGCTGACAGCTATTTTGGCAGATTCTCACGATAAATGTCATCGGGTCTGACGTCCATGGATTGGCAATCTCATCTTCCTAGACTTGACCACCTTCTTTTGACCATTTAATATTTTGGCTACTGAGACCCCTGGAAACTCCCTTTTCTTTTTTCCCTCCCACTCCCTCCTTCCCTGCACCTTGCTTTTTTCTGCCCCCTCTTTCTTCTCTATCTGATCCTCGCTTTTTGCTTCACTTGTAGGGCATCTTCATGTATCGGCTGCCTTTACGTAACTTAGCTTCCCCTTTTCCCCTGTCTGGAGAAGCCTCATTGATATTGGTTTATTAGTATTTTGCTCGATTAGCTGTGTTCCTTACTTCAATTTCCATGAGGCGGCCTTCTGTTTATGACTTTGTACTGATTGGAATCCCCTATGTCTATTTCTAAGGCACTTTGTCAGGCTGTATTTGTAATGCCTCTTTAATTAATGTCCACATGTTTACCTTGTTCATTTACTATGGCCTCCATTGGCTACTCTGATCTGTATAATGTGCCTGTTGTTAAAAAGAATTTTTGAAGAGGAAAAAAACACATACACATACAAAACCTCCATATGGTACACAATACTATAACCACTGTTGATCCAGAGGAAGGCACTTTGCTCCAGTTGGGTACAAATTTCCCCAGGAAGCAATAGATTTTTCCCCGGATCAACTTGTCAAACACTTCTGAAAATCAATCCACCAAGGATCGCTTTATAGAGGGGCGGCAAGGTCTGCAGCACATCTAAATGTAGACTAACTGTTAACAGTCTTATGTATTTACAAAGTGATTTTGAATTTATGATAACCTGTGTGATACCATTGGTCAGGTGACTTTTACATTGATTGTATCATAAAATCAGTTAAAATAACACTAACTTTGTATTTATAGCAAACTCAATTTAGCATGTTATGAACCTTAGTGAATTGAGATCTAAGAAATTTAATGTAGAACTATAGGAAACAATTTTATTTAAATTTTGGATATAGTAAGGGAGGGTTATAAGCCCTGTCCATTATTTTTTTTACCATCTGTGTCCCATTGGGATTTCCCTTCACTTCCTGTCCCATAAACAAATTAAGAGAATCCCTTGGCGGCCCTCAGATCTCCAGAACTAGTGTCCCCATTGGAAGATTTCTCCTCTATTACTTTTCTGAGGACAGTCCAAAATATGGGATTTTCTTTTATTATCAGTGATAATGGTAAACAAGACAAATAGAGAGGATGAATCTCTCTAATGGGGGCACAGGCAGCAAAGGAAACCTGACAGGTTTTCTTATCCATTTCTCCTCTATCCAAAACTTAAAAGAAAACGTTTTGCCTTTAGTTGTACTTTAAGATACATAAGGTGTGCTATTAAGGAGAAAAACAGCTTTGTGAATTGAGACCTTTGTGGAAAAAAGGGGCTTTTAATAGGTAATTGCTAGAAAAAATAAGGATGACAAATGTCATAGATAGATTTTGTTTGAGAATTATAGTTGTCATGATATAAAATTAGGATTGGAGATAAAGTCTATTTTAATGAACTGAACCCAGTGTCTGGCGGTGGGTTTTTTTTTTTTACTGCACCTTTAATTGAGAGAGTTCCCCTGCAGCACTTTTTTTTCTGCCACTAGATATCCCCAGTCTGATGGCCAGCATCATTCAACCCACTTCTTCTGAGCCCAGATTATCCTGGATCCGCCTCTGTGGTTTTTATTTTTTGCGCTATAAACAAAAAAGACCAACAATTTTGGGGACCAGTGACACTAACTAGCTGGTGTTTTACTACTGTGGGGGAGGTTCTTGTACTGGGGGAAGACATGGATCGATGCCCCTGCTTTGCAGAGACACAGGATCCATGATTTCTGAACTTACAGAACAGCGATCTGCCTTGTTTACATAGGCAGATCGCCGTTCTCCCTCTGTAACAAAGCATTGGCGAGTGCCGGCAGAAAGCGAGTGCTCTGTACCCGCTGATCAGCTCCCGCTGTGTAGAATCACAGTGGGATCGGGCCACCAGCGACACACACCCCAGACCCAGAAATGTAGGATCATGAACTAGGTATGTGATCCTGTGTAGCAGAGCCGCTATGCCACAATATATGTACGTTTTACGGTCGGCAATCGGTTAATGGTTACACAGCTGCATTCATTTTTTTCTTTTATGTCTACCTAAAGTTCAGCTCTACGTAAACCATTAGTGGTGAAAGGCTTTACGCGGGCCAATCTGAAGAAGGCCTATAATAAGGCCAGTGAACGTACCAGGACTTCTCTTTTGTATGGCCCCCCTCGGACCAAACAACGAGATATGGTAAAAGTAATCACCAGATTCTCTATCCACCATAACCAACTATGTACTATCTTGTCTGACCACTGGCACTTACTAACAAACCATCATGTTCTAAAAAAAATACATCACGCCAACCCCGGTATTAGTATTCCACAGGGCGTCCTCACTTAGAGATCGGTTGACCAGTAGCCATTACACGGTGGAACCACGGGAGCCGATTGGTCCTCAGGGCACTTTCCCTTGTGTCCCTCGTTGCCCCTGGATACAAGAGGGTACAACCTTCACACTCCCCAATGGAGAACTTTTTTCTTTCCCCACATTTGCTGATTGTGGCCACTTTATCATATCATTGAGAGACAACCTTAGGTACCATATGAACATTACCATTATTTATCCCACATAATTTATAGATACATGCGCTTGTGACTGTCCCCGTGTCCGCCGTAGGGTGATTACCTTTGGGTGCCCCTGCCTTTCCGTTACTGTGGATTGCTGGCCTTCCTGGGTTAGCAACACAATCATCAAAAATCCCCTGTTTTTATACGATTTCTTGCATTTTTGTACATATTTCATTATATGTTTATTTCGCATAAAATTACCAGTAGAGGACAAGGGCCTCTTCCCCACAACCCTGGGCGGTGGTCACCAGGGGGGGGCAGGGTCACCAGATGACCTTATTGGGCGACTCCACACCTTAGTTGTTTAAGAAATGCCAGACAGCGGAGCATGCAGTTGACGGGAGCCTTTGACGAGACCAGAGGCTTATTTTTCTTTTTTGGTTCAGTCGGTGCAGCGGGGGTGGTGATTGACAATGGGTTTACACTGGGGGGCATTGTTTTTTTGTTGTTTATTTTTTAATAAAGGACTTATCAAAAACTCATGTAGTACCTTTATTCACTTTTTACACTTTTTTGGTGAATGGGTAGGGGTAGTATGTACCCCATACTCATTCAGATAAGGGGAACCTGGGATCTGGGAGCCCCCTTTTTAAAAGGGGGCTTCCAGATTCTGATAAGCCCCCCGCCCGCAGACCCCCCACAACCAACACCCAGCGTTGTGGGGAAGAGGCCCTTATCCCCACAACATGGGAACAAGGTGCTTTGGGGTGGGTGGGCCTCAAAGCACCCCCCCATGTTGAGGGCATGTGGCCTGGTATGGTTCACGAGGGGGTGGGTGCTCACTCGTCACCTCCCATTGCTGACCTGCTGGGCTGTATGCTCAGATAAGGGACTGGCATGGATTTGGGGGGGGGCCCACTTAGTTTTTTCTTTTAATTCCAATTGTTCATTTTTTACATTTTGGCATGGTGTTCCCCTTAAAACCCATGCCAGAAGGGCCTGGTATGGATTGTTGGGGACCCTGCGCTGTTTTTTTCTGAATTTTCTGTTGCCAGCATTCTTTTGTTTACATTTCAGCTCTCAGTGGGGAAGCCCTCTGATAGCTGGTGAGTCATCGGTTGTTAAGGACTTGGCGGCCAGCTTCCTGGCCTGCTCCTTATCAACCAGTTATTCTTCATACAGAATTCCAATTGGTCAATCATTTTTAGACTGATCCGAATTACAATTGTTCCGAAAATTTGGAATTTGTTAGAAAATGAATATACGAAACAAAATTGAACGAATTTCATGCGATGATCTTGCTCATCCAATCTGGAAAAAATATTACCAACAAGTGGGTTGACTGTATCTTCTGAATTCATGGCTTTCGCCTACTGTCAGAAACCATGAAATCAGACCGAGACAGAAATACAGTTAAATCACACTTGTTTAATAATACAAGTAAATAGAACAAACGTAGTAAAAACATAGAGTTAAAAGCCAGAGTTCAGGAACCGGAATGAATAGTCAGACAAGCCAAACATCAGGGAGCCGGAGATGAGCGTAGTAAAACAGCAAGCAGGCTCTGGAGCCAGAAGGGAAGTCAGCCAAACAAGTCTTTTAACAGGAATGAAGGAGAGTGTCTCTGTGATGTTGACTAAGGCAAAGGCAGGGATCCTCTGGACTGGACGACTTAAGTAGGCAGGACTGACGAACAGGATATCATCAACAGCTGAGTAACTGTGGAGAGATAGGAGCTGGTAATTAGCCAACAGCTGAGCGGCCAGCTCAGAGAAGGAAGGGCTGAGCCCAGCCCTGACATGTCATTACTCCAGTCAATTTGCGAGTAGTTAAAATTCCCCATTATTATCACTGTCCGAACCCTTGCAGCCCTTTCTATCTGTGCAAGGAGCTGAGTTTCCACCTCCTCATTAACACTTGGTCCTCTTTCACACTCCGTTTGAGATCACTTCTCACTTTTTACTCTGTCTCTCCGAAAGAGAACATAGCAAGGGAAATTATTAGCCCAGTCCTGTGAAGAACAAAGCCAATACCAATTAAATCATAGTTCTCTTTGTGCACCCAAAGCTTCCAACTCTCTTATTTTGCTTGGCTTCTGGCATTGGAGAACAAATACTTTAATCCACTGTCACATTTTGCACACGTATTTTGCATATTTTTTGTTTTGTAACATGGGAACCTTCTTATCACCTGCCATAGCTTCCCCCCCATCTTTCCCCATTCCACCCACCAATAGAAGCTGACCCCTGTTTGACCTGTCTGTTCCATTATAATCAAATTCTCCCTCTCCCCTCACTCCCAGCCTAAATACTCTTCCAGCCTTTCCATAAACCACTCCCCCAGCACAGCAGACCCCCTTCCATTTAGGTGCAAACCATCTTTAGCATTTAGGTTGTACCCTAATGAAAAGTCAGCCCAGTGCTCTGGAAGCCCAAATCCTTCCTACTTACACCAGGTCTTTAGCCATTTATTCTGCTCTCTAATCTCCCCATCTTTCCTGTGTTGCGCATGGTACAGGCAATATTTTAGAGATTATCTCCAAAATAGTGCCTGGTAGCAATACAGCCAACATGCCTGCCTGGTGGCAAGTGAAATAATGAGCCTTATCCTGCATCTTGTTATACTATGTTTGTACCTTTAAACTTTTTAATAAAAATATTTGAAAAAAAAACCACAAAAATCTGTGATTTCATCTCTAAGTCTTAAGTCCTCCTCATGGAAGTTTTTTCAAACATTCATTTTTCATGTCTGTATTGTGTTAGTACAGTAATAAAGCCTCTCCTATTACCACAGAATTGATCAACAATGTTCATTTTTCATGTCTGTAGGCTTTGTGTCTCACTTTGTGTACACACGTTTCCCATGGCAAAAAAACTTCATTGACAGTGGTAGAACTTTTACTCTCAACTCTTTTTACAATTGTTCCACGACATATGTTGTGTACAGCCTATCATGTCCATGTGGTATGCTCTATTTTGGCAGAACCATTAGGGCCTTGCGAACTAGGTTCGGTGAACATCGACGATCTGTCTAGGAAGGCAGTCCACAATACAATGTCTCACGCCACTTTGCTGCCCACCATCATAAATCCATTACTGATCTTCAGGTATGGATCATCGAATGTATACCAGACAAATATACACCAGCTGAGAGGTTCCAACACCTGTGTAAAAAGGAAACCTTCTTGATCTATACCCTCAATACCCTGACGCCTCATGGCCTCAACGAGGAAATTGAGGTAAATACAGTTATTTAATTATTGTGTCTATTATATATACAGCTACAGTAACACAATACATTCAAAATGTTTTTTGCATTATTTTCAGGTTCTGGGGTCCTCCACCCTCCTTCCCCTTTTTCCCCCTCGATTTTCCCCCTTTTCCTTTGCGGTCCAGGCGAGCCTATATAAGATTGACGGCTCCATTAACAAAGTAGATCAGATGAAAAAGCGGAAGCTTTGAAACACATCATCTGACACGCTCCGACGTCATTTCCGATTCCGGATCTTTCCGATTCCGTTCCACGCTGGTGCGCACGCTGCACGCTGCCTAGCAGGAACCAGGCCGGTTCTTTCCATCTCCCTGCTGACACACTGCTGCAGCCCACTGGGACACCTTCCTGGATTAAGCTCCGGACTCCACAGTGACCAAGGACATCCTATAGATATACATGCCTGTTTCTCACAGCTGTCATGTGAGTAGCCATTTGGCTGTGAATTTAATACATTTAGTTTTCATATATACTGCACCTAGTCTATATGACTGTAGTAGACACATTAGAGTGTAAGCACTCATAGTGCAGAAAATTAGGTGAATGGTTCCCCATACTCTGTGCTGGTGCTGTAAACTCAATGGGCATGTTGTAGGCCTGTTAGTAGAAAAAAAAAAGTAGAAATATTTGATAAAATGTGAATAGCATTTTTTTCGTATTCTATAATGTTTCATATTTTTTTCTATTAAGGGGCCATTTAGAATAGTGGGAATAAATTACTTTTACATTTGGGTTCAGATCTGGATTGTTAAAGCCTGGGCTTAGCAATTGTAGTGAAATCTCAGACCGCACAAGTTACAATCTAAAGCTAGAAATATCCAGAAATGTGTGGCTGCAACTAAGATCCAATACATCACAAAAATTTGGGTAAGGTTGTATTAAACATTGATTGCATACATTGGAACCTAAGCAGATTGTAAAGCTGGGCCTACAGTACACTTTACTCTGTTTTTTAGATTTACCAGTTGTGACTCACCCCTGTCCTCAAACAGGTCTCTGTCCGCCGTCTATGCTTCCTCTGTCCAGAACCAGCACTATCCAAGACCCTTTAGCCCACCCAGGCAGCAGACAACACCAGTCTTGGAGTGGCAAACAACAAACTCATTTATTATCACACATGGACACAACAGATAAAGTTCAAATTTACGTTAATTAGGCCAATGATTTCACAAGCTTCCTTGCTTCTTTGTGTACATCAGTTGCAGGGTGGGGAATACCCCCCATCCTCATTTGGCTGACAGTTGATTTTCGTATTTGGTCAAACCATGGTTTCAGATCTAACCTGGAGGTGAACCCAGGCTCATCCCTAAGGCTTATCCATTCAAATTTTTATTGTTGCAAAAGCAGATCAGTGAGAGTGGTGAAAGAAAAGCACATCTCTGCTCTTTGCATTTGGCACTCCTCTACTTCATCGGGGGTCATTGAGGTGACCACACCCCTAGCACAGGAAGAGCTGGATATTTTGGCACTACTTCACTTTACAGTCAGTATTTTCGGCTCCAGACTGAATAAGCCCCTGAGAACCAACCTGTAGCCCAAGGGTAGCCAGAAATTGGAGCAATGAATTGTAGGAATGCAATGGCAGTGATCTCTAGCAGTGTCATGTAATATGTCTTCAGTTTCTAACAGCCTCCTGCAGCATAGTTCCAGCCTTCAATTACACCTGTAGCATATCACTAGTTTCTACCACCTCCAGCAGTGTATTGAGCAGTTACTCACAATCTTTTGAAGCACTACATTTACTGAATATTATGTGTGGCCCCAGTTTAAGCCTTCCATTACTACATAGTAAATTGACCACTGCTGGGGTAAGTCTACTCAATCTGCTCTCCACAATTCCATCTAAATGCTGATGAGCTGACTTGTGAGCTCATTCCTCAGTCACTCTGCTCTCCTCAATCAGCTGAAATTATGTCAAAGAGATCTTATTTTTGGAGTAGAAGACATGTAAGATTCCAGGAGCTGACTCACAACATGTGCCATCATGTTCCTCCTATAAATAAAATATCATCTTTGGTTGGGATGATCCTTGTGGTAAATGTGTGGTGTATCCCCTGATTTAGGTTGGTTGACTACAGGATCTGGTTTATAAATATTGTACAGGTGGCAGTAGCTGGTGTCCCCTTTTTACTGGCACAGGCCAGCCACACAGGTTATAATAATGACCTGGGCTTACAAGGCATGTCTGTCATAGCCATCTCTGATGCTTCTGAATGCTCCTAAAATTTGGAAGGACTGTTTCTGGTACAGGACAATCAGTGTTGAATTTCTAAAATATTAATTTCCTCAATCAAAAAAATTGCAGCTGAGTGAACTTATATCTTCCATACATAGTTGGCTGTGTGATTCTCAGTTTTAAAAATAAAATTTAAAAATGAATAAATAAAATGAATTACTCGTTTTAAACAGTCAGTAACGTTTGCATCATAATATTTGTTTTGTCCCCGTTAGTGGCCTGCACTGACGATTGTGAGATCAGTCTGTTCAAGGCCAAAAATTTCCAACCATGTACCATTGCGGGATAGTATACATCTGCCCTTTTTGGGTATAGTGTATGGATTGGCAATACAGCAACACTACCATCAGTGCCTCCATTTGTTTTTTGGACTAACCAAAAATGGCCACGGTCACATGACCACCAATCAGGGCACACCTCATGCTATTTAAACTGGATGGTGTAGCAAGATGGCGCTGCTTCAGATGACGTCCCAGTGATGAAACGCGTAGGGCGGGGCTACCAGTGTCTTTGCATCACTTCCGTTTTCGAGCCGTGGAACACAAAACATCCCGGCTTCCTGTTTTTCAAAGCCCTGTATTACTGCACTATATGTGAGTACATTTTCATCTCTATAAATAAATTCCACTTTTTAAATGGTAATAAACTATGCAGATGTCTCTTTTCTGCATGTGGGAGCTACGAAGGGAAAGCTAAAGGAGACCCTCATATCTTATATCTCATACCGCAAACACAAAAACAATCAGCTGACAAAGGAAAAAGCCATTTGCTTCACAGTGGCAGATACTGTGAAAGCACAATACCCCTACATGGGGTGAATGGTTCCGGTGAGTGCCTATAGGGCATCCATAATAAGCACAGAGCACAGTTTATGAAGAGCACTTATCACTTTATTTTTATTTCTATTTTTACTTTTATTTTTCCAAAAAAATCTTCTGTTATTGTATCAATACGGCATATGGACTATTTTTGCACATAGCACATATTGTCCTAATTTTTCAGTTGATATATGAGAGTATCACCTTAGATACATATGTAAAGGGCACCAGTCACTTTATGTTTCAATATGTGTTTAAACACATGCACTGTGGTTTACATATTCATGGTATTATCTTTTGTATTTTGATCATATGAGCCACATTGAGGTCATATATTAGAGCATATCAAATTGTTGCACCAGGACACAGGTCATTTGCATATTTGGTTCACACTTTATATATTTTTGCCTTTGTTTACACCTGAGATATATTTTATTTGTTATCTCATTTGGGATTTCTTGCAAGCTTTATAGGGGTATGTGACACCACACCCCAGAACATCGCCACTTCTACCCTCCCTCCTTCACATACTCTCACACTCAGCTCATTGCTCCTAAAATCTTAACTCAACCCCTCATCTTGACCAGCAATCTCAACATAATGCTGAGCCAAATTCTTAAATTTAACTTGACCTCTATACCAAAGCTCAGTGTATCCATCAAATTACCATCAAACTTTACTTTAACACCTATGCCAAACAACAAACACCAACAGAACCCCTAAGCCTCAACCTAAGCATTGCACCCCAAACTAACCTCCGGATAAATCCTAATCTTACCCTTTAACCTAACCATACTCCCTACACCTAAACTGTAATTAAAGTGTAACAGCTAAGTACACACGATAGGATTTGCCGACAACAAAACTGTAGATTTTTTTCCGAAGGATGTTGGCTCAAACTTGCCTTGCATACACACGGTCACACAATTGTTGTCGGAAATTCCGAATGTCAAGAATGCAGTGACGTACAACACGTATGGCGAGCCGAGAAAAATGAAGTTCAATAGCCAGCGTGGCTCTTCTGCTTGATTCCGACAACAAATGTTCGATGTTAGCTTGATGTCGGAAATTCCGACTGTGTGTAGGCTCCTTCGGACATTTGTTGTCGGATTATCCGACAACAAAAATTTGAGAGCTGGTTCTCAAATTTTCCGACATCAAAATCCGTTGTCGGAAATTTCTGATCCTGTGTACACTATTCCAACGCACAAAATTCCACGCATGCTCGGAATCAAGCAGAAGAGCCGCACTGGCTATTGAACTTAATTTTTCTCGGCTTGTCGTATGTATTGTACCTCACCCCGTTCTTAACGTTTGGAATTTCCGACAACATTTGTGCGACCATGTGTATGCAAGACAAGTTTGAGCCAACATCCGTCGGAAATAAATCAAGGATTTTGTTGTCGGAATGTCCGATCGTGTGTACGCGGCATAACTCTTAACCTACACAAACTCCATCAACCTAAGCTTTAACCACAACATGTGGTTAAATACTTGATCTAATCCCTAAACCAATGCCCCAAACCGCAACCTAACCTTAAAGTGTTTGTTACCCCAGCATTTCATGCTATATTTTTTATATAATTAGATAATCAAAGTGAATTTTCACACACATTATTGTGTGGACATTGTCTCTATTAGTAGATCAGCCTCATTATATCAGAGTTCTGAGATAATTAGGATGATATAAAGAAGATGAGAATCTTCACTGAACATGAGGCTGATATACTAAAGGAGTCGAGAATGTTCACACAAAAATGCACTTCAGTTATCCAATTCTGTAAAAAGCAAAGTCCCTTCTATGTATTTGTTCTGCATATAATTGGATAATTAAAGCGAATATGCACATCATTTATTGTGTGAAAATGTTCAGTTTTATTAGTAAATCAGAATTCTAGGATAATTAAACAGATTTAGAGTAGTTGAAAATTTTCGCTCTAAAAAATTAGGTTACATATTATTTTCAATTATCCAATCATGTGAAAAACATCTGCACATGATTGGGTATTCAAAGTAATCTGAACAAGTTTTTACATGATTGGATAAATAAAGTGGATATGTTTTCAGTGAAGATTTAGCAGTCTGAACAAATCCAGTTCCCAGTGGGTGTTTATTGAATGACCTAAAGGACAAAATACTGACCTTACTTGGAATGCTATATTATGGGGAATAAGATATGAATTGACATTTCCACCTAAATTCAGAAATAGTTTTTTGTTTTTCTCTTTTTTTTTTTTTTTTTTATGAATAGAGAACTGTATTATATTATGGTCTTTTTATAACTGCCTATTATTCCATGTTTTTATAGAACATCTTTTTTTGTTCATTACATTTTAATTGGTTGGAAGTGGGTTTGGATAGAACGGTAAGGAACAATGGTACATTTGGTATAAAAGTTAAGAAGCTACAGATGAACTTGAAGAAACACAATGCAAACAAATTTCCAAGGCTAACAACTGGGCTAAATTTGTACCTTCTGTCTGAATATTGTTAAAATGAATAGGGATTAATTGTTATTTTTATCTGTGTTTTACGTATATATGTAAGTTCGCGGTCGTGTGACGCTGTACCCAAATAGAATTTATGTCTCTTTGTTTCCCGCAGACCCTTCTTTTGGTGGTATTTGATCACCTCTTTGCGAGGGCCCCGCGCACATATACTGCAGCAGGCTGCTCTGTAGCAGATCATGTACCTAGTATGTGATCTGACACTTCCGGGTCTGGGGCGTGCATGAGACAACCCACTCAAATTGTGATTGGACACAGCGTGAGCCAATTAGTAGGTCTGGCGGACACGATGCCTGCCGGGACCCCCCCTCCAATTGTTCAGGAGACAGGCAGAGTGGCGGTCTGCCTATGTAAACAAGGCAGACCGCCGTTCTGTGAGAGAGGAATGTACTGATCCTGTGTTTCTGCTAAGTAGGAACATTGATCTTTACCTCCCCCCAATCAAAGCTAGTTATTAAGCACTCCTAGGTAACACATTTAACCCTTTGATCGCCCCTGATGTTAACCCCTTCCCTGCCTTCCTGTACAGTGACAGTGTATTTTTTTTAGCACTGATCACTGTATTAGTGTCAAAAGTATCAGTTAGGTGTCCCATTTGTCCACCGCAATATCGCAGTCCTGCTATAAGTTGCTGATCGCCGCCATTACTAGTAAAAAATAAAAAATAAATCCCATAGTTTGGAGACGCTGTAACTTTTGCGCAAACCAATCAATATACGCTTATTAGAATTTTTTTATCAAAAATATGTAGCAGAATATATATTGGCCTAAATTGGATATGTTTTATAGCAGAAAGTACAAAATATTGTTTTTTTTTTTTTTCAAAACGGTTGGACTTTTTTTGTTTATAGCGCAAGAAACAAAAACCACAGAGGTGATCAAATACCACCAAAAGAAAGCTCTGTTTGTGGGAAAAAAGAGACATAAATTCTATTTGGGTACAGCGTCGCACAACCGCAAACTTGTCAAAGTAGCACAGTGCCGAATCGCAAAAAATGGCCTGGACATGAAGGGGTGTAAACTTTCCGGAGCTGAAGTGGTTAATCTAAATACATATGAAAATATATATTTGTTTAAAAACCTTGTTTCTACGTGTACTTTGGAATACTGGAAGAATGCATAGACCTGACAGGCAGCCCACTGGCCACCTGAAGTACACAAGACTGACTAATGCGCTTTCCCCTTAAAAAAAAAGGCCCCGGTGAAGGGAATGTTTTATGATCCCTGAATCACTTTGGCTTTTTTCTTTTTTTTTCTTTTTATGCTGAATTCAAAATAAAATGAACCTACTTTTAATGTTTGTCTCTGGCACTTCTCATCTTCGTCATATACAGTACATGTGGCCAACTTATTTAATTAATTTCAACCAGACTTTGGAAGTTCTAATACACCTTTGAAGGCAAACATTACTCTAATCCAGCGGCATTACACCCATTTATTGGTCGTTCAAAGTTTTATTGCTGCCTGGTCTTCATAAGAAAATGTAACACCCTGAACACAATGGTCATCAGGATTAGTGGAGATGATGAATCATCTCAGTGGAGACACTGACAGCAAGAAAAAGCTGTCATAGGTGTCACCACTTTTTAATCCTATCCAAATCATATTAAAAAACAAAGTTTGGCCTAAAGCAAACATTGCATGAAAATGTAGGGCCTGCATATTTTGAAACCCCCACCCCTATATAAAAACGCATAATAGAAACTAAAAGTAAACCCTATTAGGAGAAAAATGTACTCACTTAGGAACCCAGCTCTTCTTTAATGTGATTAAGGATGAGCTTTAGTTTGGTCTTAACTTGTGCTCAGACTGAACCAGGAAAGAAGCTGTCATTCCTACACACTGCCACTGAATCAACTTTGACCAGGGCATTCTCCGTCCTTCAGCTGTACCTAAACAAAAAAGGAAGGAATGCTCATGACATCGTTGACCTAAGATGGCCACATGGCCATTTTAGGTCAATGAAATTGACCTAAGATGGTCATGTCACCATATAAAGTTGATGAGGTCATGAGCACCCTCGCCTCTATGTGTGTGCGTAGCTCTGTGGCGGGGAATACTCTGGCCACAGTTGAGTGGGTGGCTTTTGACGGGAGTGACATATTTTTTCTGGGTTCAGTCCAAACTCAAGTTCAGGCTAAACCCAAGCTAATCCTTACCAGTGATGTTACTGTGCCTCATCACTGCCTGGGGAAAAACAAGCTGCTTGAAATCCCACAATTATGTGCTACTGCACTATGCTGGAATCATTTTTAGGAAATTTGATACCCAGCTTTGAGAAAGTTGATAGTGAGGTACCATGTTTTTGATGTTCTCTTCTATTCTTTTTCTTTTCTTTAGGTGGGTTAAATCTTATAAAAGGTGAAATATAGGGGATGCTGAACTCTGAAGGTGCCAGTATGTTAGGCTGTCATATTGGTCCAATGTCTATACTTTCTTAGTCACTGACTTCATTCTATCATCATTTGCTAGATGCTTGTTCGAGGTCAATAACTGAGAATATGACAAAGCCACAGATAGATGGACATCTAGTATTTTCAGAAGGAGCTCAGAAGGCTGTACTTTTTTCAGTACAGGTTTCCTTTACCAAAACTATGTAAGGCATGAGACATCAATACACCATGGAAAGCATCATCAACACAGTCTCTCTAGATAGATAAATTAAATAAATGTTTATTCTAGAATGAGGAAAGTTGAATATAATACTCAACCACCAGACTGTTTATTTAGGTTTTATTTTTCAGAGCAGGTCATGCAAACCAATAAGAACATGAATTAGTAGTTTTTCACATGTCAAATGGAAGAACCATGAAACATGTCAAATGACCCGCTTACATTGGTGGTCAGTGGGAAGAATGCTCCTCAGGTTCGGTTCACGTGGATATGGTTGTAAAGAAGAGAGGGTTGCAGATAAACAGGTACAAATAATGTATTTTCAATTTTTGTTTCATTTCTGTGTATGACCTGAGGCCAGTAACTTCACTGGGTATTAGTGAGGGTTCAAAACCACTTTAAGAAATCTGGCCATAGCTACATTACTTACCTTGAGGCGATTCAGTTCGCATTTGTAGCGCTATACAAGTCTTTCATTCATTCATTCATTCATTCACTCTGCTGTGAGCATTTCAAAACACACTGATGTTGATTTCCTAAAGGAGTTGAGAATCTTCACTTATCCAACCATGTAAAAAGCAAATTCCTCTTTATTGTATTTATTTCATCTACACATGACTGGATATTTAAAGTAAATAAAGGTAAAAGTTATTGAGTGAAGATTCTCACCACCTATAGTAAATTAGCCTCATGGTCTGCGGCTGTGTGGAGGACCTGATACACCATTCTTTTGATCCCTTTCAGACTAGCTAATTCAATATCATTGACTGAGATAAAACAAGATAAATGTTTTTTTTTAGCAACATTTCTCTGACAATCACAAAGGACACAATTTTAGAGAAAAAGTTTATTTGCTCAGAAATATTTGCAATGCAAAACATTGCAGAAATACAAGAATACTCAAATACCAATTGACAGAGATGAGTAGACAGAGAGAGCAGTCCATGTAATCACCTCGGCTCAGATCACACTATAGAGTACTCTGCTTGGTCTTGTGTTATGGCCAAATCAGGCTTTGACTGAACATTGTGTGATGTCATCAGTTGGGGTGATAAGCCACAGAGAGCCGTTGTCGTAAGTGACGTGTTTGAATGTGGCGCAGAATTCCAACTTGGTCCAGGATGTTCCAGTTGGGGTTTTGGCACTGATTCCATCCCTAAAACAAAACATTTTCTCAGTTATACAACATAAAAAGTAATATTAAAAATAGCGCTTCCTCTAAAGGAAATTTTGAGAGAATCCTGGCTATCATTGGCATTACTGGGATAAGCTTTCCAGACTGACAAATGAAGGATATATAAAAATTATGGTCACTGGATGTATTATTTAATGCCTATGCTGAGGGTTCAAAAAGCACCATCTCAGTTGAAAATGGAGCAAAAAAATGCTAACATAATTGTGCAGTTGCTGAATTATATGTATTTGTCTAACTGGCTCATCCTCAACATTCACAATTAATAGTTCATTACCAAATTGCCAGTTTTTTTTTTTTTTACATCGCCTTAATGCTACTGCATGCATAGTTAAACAAAAAATACCTTCTGTACACGTCGCCTGCTGAGTTGACACCGTACACAGAACCATCTGTGCCAACCTCTATCATCTTCAGAGAACCTTCAATAAGCTGCCATTTGGATCCCTGGCAGGCTGTTGGGCTGACATTGTAGCGGAAGTAAATATTGTCGGCGCTGTTGACTCCCCAGCAGCCCAGTGGCCCACAGCTGTAATATTTCAGTGCCCCGTCCAGTGAGGTCCAGGATACAGTAGGAGATCTTGAAAGTGTGTCACTCTGTCCCAAGCAGTAAATGTTGTCTTGTGAATTCACTCCACCCAAGAACATTCTACCACCAGCATCTACTTGCTTCAAAAGCCCTGTTGAAAAAACACAAAACACAACATTGACCCATTAAATTAGGTGTAATACCAGAGAGAAGATCAAAACAATAGTTAAATGGGATTGGAACACTCCTATGTAGTAACATAGATCTCATTATTAATTAGAATATAGTGGCCAAGTGTCCTTCTTTTTACAGAACAGTCAACAATTATGCAAAATGTCCTGTGCCACCTCAAGGCCAATGACATGTCCCACCAGCCTGGGGAACACAACGTTGCCACAGCAGGGCAGTAATGTTTCCTTGTAGTAGGAAAATGTCCATCCAAACTTTCCAGGACTAAAAATGTAAATGTGTGCTTCATGCGCTGCTATCTAAGACCTCCGTTCACACATATGATTAAGAAAAAAACAAAAACATAATCACCAATAACACCAAGCAAAAAAACAAAAAACCTTATAAGGCAATGCTATCAATGTGCACTCACACACTATAGACCAGCCTTTTTCACCGAGGGTGCCCAGGCACCCTGTGGTGCCTCGGCAAAATGCCTAAAAAATGCCCAAAAATTGTCTACAAGCCAGCGTGTGGATCAAGCCTGCCTTTTAGTTACACAAAGCCATTTAATTGTGCACTATTACGACCCTCTAGCCGCCGGCACCCTAACAAACAATGACATCATCAGTTGATAAGGAGGATGTCGGTTGTCCTCACAGCATCCTTGTGTGATTCTCTCCTGCCCCTCTCCTTCACCGCTGGGGTCACATTAGCTGATTGATAGAGAAAAACCGAGGAAGAAGAGAAACATTGGTATACTAGTCAGTACCAGTGTGCAAAAGTGTATTTGATTTGGAAGAATAAAACACCTCTAACGTTGGGTGTCCTACATGTATGGATGTCGATGCGTTGTGTAAAGCTATTAGAATAGCTTTGTACATTTTGGAATAGGGTGCCTCGAGACTGCTTTAGAATGTCAGTTTGTAAATGAGGTGGTAAAGTGGTAAATATAAATTTCTTTACCATACACAGTGAAATAAACAGTGATAAATTATGCATCAAAATAGCAAAAAATTAAAAAAACAAACAATCAAAAACTCAAAAAGACAAAAAAACAAAAAAGAAAAGTCCATGATTTCTGACACTCATTTCCCAGGAGCCAATGGGCGGGCGGAGATGACAAGGTACAGCGGAAATGGAGGATTAATCATACAAAGAAGGTATTGCCAAAAAAAATAGCTGTCACAAACTGATTATAAACATGGGGGGGAGGGGGGCTAGTTAAAAATATTCCTTGAACTCCGCTTTAAACACGTGATTATAAATCACTTTAAAGCTTTGGGACACTTATCTTTTATTTTTAAATGGACTTTAGTTTTAATTTTTTGTCTTTTTGAATTTTTGAATTTTTGATTTTTGTATTTTTTGGTATTGTGATGTATATTTTATCACTGTTTATTACACTGTGTATGCTGAGAAACATTTATATTTACCAGTTTATAATACTACTAGGGTTGCACTTGCAAATGTGAGTAGACTGGCAGGTATAGCTATGTGGATGTTTTTTTTTTAGGTGTTCACTAGACTGGACAGGGCACCACATTTTGTTACAGGATCTAGTGTATCAAGAACTGGTTTCTGAAATATAGCAGTCATATAGGAGGATCATTGTAATTGATGGTGTCACTGGAGAACCTGATCTCACCAATAGTGGGCTGTAGCCTAAAGTAGAACTAAGGCCTTTTACAAAATATGCGCTACAGCACTTAATTATAAGTGTATCCGCATTTACTGTTTTGTTTTAGTCCCCTTGCCCCAGAAATACCCTGGCAGTGGCGTCTTCCTAATGAAACTTACTGTGATGATGCTTGGTAATGATGCTGCACTGCTCCTGAATTTAGAGCAGAGTTGCCACTTACTCTACAGAAGGGATGGAAAATGTTTCTGGGTGTTTGACTATCATCATTGTCACTGTTGATATACACTAGCCTATAGCTTGTCAATCAGATCCTGGCCACACCTAGTCCCGCCCACTGCTTTATGGAGTGACAGCTCTGCCTCTGCTGCTGAACTCCTCCCACTGTGAGCTGCAGTTTCTGGGAGGAGGAACGTGTGAGACACAAATGAAGAAGGATTTGGTTCAGTCAGGGAAGATAAAGGAAGTTTTTTGCTCATTTTATGAGGTTTGTGCATCACATCGTAACTGGATTTTATAGACTCTAATACAGGGGCCTTTAGGTGTGATTTAAAGTGGTTGTAAAGATTATGTATTGAGGTGAAAAACCTTGTGTGCTGCAGCTGCTCCCCAGACCCCCCTTTTTTTTTACCTGAGCCCAATCCGATCCAGTGACGTGCACTAGCACAGAGGCTCCAGCCGCTGTCGCTCTCCTCATTGGAGAGATTGTTAGCAGCAGGAGCCATTGGCTCCCGCTGCTGTCAATCAAAAGCTGTGACACGGGAGCAGGGGGCAGGGCAAGTCCCGCAGTCTGTGTCAATGGACACAGCAGCGGGACTCGGGAGCGAGCTCACATGGGTGCTCCCATGGAAAGCGTCTTTCTGTGGGGCCTCCCGATGAAGAGGACAGACCTGAAGCCCAGAAGCAGGTAAGTATAGGTATGTTTCTTATTCTTTTTTTTAATCAAACGTTTATAACCAGTTTAAATCTACATGCATAACTCCACATTCCATCCAGACTCAGGAGTGCCCAAAAGTGAAAAACAGAGAACAAAATACAGCGCATTGTCTTTTTTAGGGAATGAAAGAAATGCCTCTATGTACTTTCTAAAATAAAGCAGAATATCTCAATATTGTGTGGATGATATAAATATGTATTATATATGTTCATATTTGGTGTGTAATATATCAAAGAGTATTTTATTTTTACCTGATACAGACACCCAGTCATTGTCCTGGATCTTATAGATGTTGTTGGCGCTGTTCACACCCCAAACTCCAGCAGGTCCAACAGAAACATGGGAGAGCTTTCCAGGAACGAGTTTCCAGTTATTGTTTACCCATTGGTAAATGTCATCATTACTGTTCACACCGAACACTCCACCAGCGCCGGCATCAATCTGTTTCAGTTTTCCTGGGATTGATTTGCACTCAAAATCTGAATTCAAGAAAAATCATATAAGGCCTATGATGTACATGCATAATAGAATATTTATAAATATATATATATATATATATATATATATATATATATATATATAGTACAAAATGTTTGCAAAAAAAAAAAAATTTTTTTCACTAATTCAAAATATACAATTTTCAAATGCCTACATTTACCATAATTTGTTTTATGCCAAGGACTTAGTCATACTATTGTGCATGTTCCATTGAGCATTATCAGCGGGGCAGCGCTCATCAAGGCACGTTAGCACATTGAGAAGATGTACCGTGGTGTTACAGCGCAATGTAAAAAAAAAAAAGCTAGATCAGCCAACCAACACCAATTTTTTTCTAATTTATGGTGATCACTGAGGAGTTGAATAAGGCTCCATTCACATCTAGGCAATTCGAATTGTGGGGGGGGGGGGGGGGCGGAATCGCAGCGATCCTGTCCGCAATTCCAAATTGCAGCAAATCATAGGACGCCTCTTACTTCTTAATGGCACCCCAGTTGCGCAGTAAATATGCTTCTGCTCCTTTTTGAGCAACAAATGCCGTGGCAAATTGTTGCAATTTGCCGCGATTGCAGCGAGATTTATTGCACGTCAATCGCGGCACAATTGGGGTGCCATTAAGAAGTAATGGCATTGCAAGTGCGTCCCGTGTTTTAACATGGTTTGGAATCGCGGGCAGAATCGCCGCTAAGGTGTGAATGGAGCGTAAGGCTCGGGGCTCGGATACCACTTAAAATCCGTCCACATCTGTGTGTGTCTGTAGTGTAAAGCATGTAGATGGGCAATAAAATGAATAACCGGCTAAAACTTTGGACGCTGCACAAAGAATAGTGAGACCTGAAAACAAGCACAGCGACTTTATGAAAGGCAGTGTAGATATCTCACATTCTGAACGTGCAAGAGCCCAAAAATGCCCGTGGGGTTATTAAGTATCCAGCATTTGTGGAAAACTGAAACCTCTCTTTTGGAATGACTTGCCCTTTAAGAGAATCGTGAACTAGAACAGACGCATTCGATTTGCAGGCTTATGTAATATCAGTGCAAAGTGCAATGATGTACAGTAACCCGAGGCAACCAATCAGAAATCACTTAAATTAGTTTTCCCATTCCGAAATGCTTAATACCAGATTCTGATTGGGTATAAAAGGATAAATGCAGACACCTTTATAGTGTTTAATCTCCCTATAAGGTGGAAATAGATGGTAAGGAGAGAAGTCTTACCTGCAGAAGCAGAGATTCCAGTACACAGCAGGAGGAGGCTCACAGCAAACAACATCTTGGCAGGTGAGAATGCAGGTAGAGAGCTGGGAGAGTTTGTTCTCTATATATATATATAATGCCTGGACTCCGCCTATCATGGGCAGCTGGTCTACCATTGGCTGACTGAAGGAATTTATTAAAACTAACATACAGTGAGTGTTTTTTATGATGTAAATGTTTTTGTTAAACTAAATGCATAAGTGTATATATATATATATATATATATATATATATATATATATACTGTATATACACAGTGTGCTTCAAAAAGAATGACCCGATTTTAAATAGTTATATTTAACTACCTCAATACTGGGCACTTTCACCACCTTCCTGCCCAGGCCATTTGTTAGTTTTCAGAGCGGATGCACTTTAAATGACAATTGCGCGGTCATACAACACTGTACCCAAATAAATTTTTTTATCTTTTTCTTCACACAAAAAGAGTTTTCTTTCAGTGGGATTTATTCACTGCTGGGATTTTTCTTTTTTTCAAAAAATAAAAATAAAAAAAAAAAAGACAGAAAATTTTGAAAATAAAATAAAAGTTGTTCTTATTTCCTGTCAGTAACTTTTGTATGTAATTAATTTTTCTTCTTCATTGATGTGCGCTGATGAGGCTGCACTGATAGGCACTGATAAGCTGCACTGATGAGGCGGCACTTATGGGCACTGATTAGGTGGCACTGATGAGGAGGCACTAATATGCCGCACTGATAGGTGGCACTGATATGCAGCACTGGTGAGCACTGATACGTGGCACTGGTGGGCACTGATAGGCGGCAGTGGTTGGCACTGATGGGCAGCACTGGTGTGCACTGATAGGTGGCATGGATAGGCAACACTGATGGGCGGCACTGGTGGGCACCACCGATGGGAGGCACTGATAAGCATTGATGGGCAGCACTGATGAGCAGGCACTGATGGGCACTGATGGGAAGCACTGATGGGCATTGATGAGCAACACTGATAAGCAGGCACTGGTGGGCACTGATGAGAGGCACTGACTGGCATCACTTATAGGCACTGATTGGTGGCACTGATGGGCACTGATTGGTGGCATTGCTGGTACTGCTGGGGCTTTTCTGTAATCAGGGCACTGATGATCAGTAAAGTAGATATTTGCTAGCACACCATGGATCGACACAAAGTAGTGCAACGTTTTGGAGTCACGCAGGACCCCTTCGTCAGGCATGACAAAGGGGTCCTGTGTGACCCCGAAACATTGCACTCTCCTTTTGTTTGATCATGCAATAAATAAATCCGTTTGGACACTACTTTGTGTCGATCCATGGTGTGCTGGCAAATATCTACTTTATGACTTGAACCAATTTCTAGCTGGCTATTGCTGCAGCACCCAAACTTTGAGAGCTTATCCAGGAACGTGTGCGATGGGAATATGAAGTATCACATGGTTAAAGAGCCGCAGTCATGGCTCATTACAGAGAATGGGGTCACGCTGTGTCCTAACAACACCGCGTGGCCACGATCGCCGCGCTACATGCCCCTGTGGGCGCGTGATAGCGGCAGTTTTGGGGCGCCGTCATATGATGTCCTCCCAGAGCGAGAGCCGCACCGTCCCTCCGTCATTTGGCGGCGGGCGGGTGGCAAGCGGTTAATAATGAAGATGTGTTACAGTTACATAACAAATTACAAACTATTAAGTGTGTCCCCAAGTTTCCCCATATGTGATTATTGTGACGCAAAACTTTACTGCTTGGATGAAATGTTGCTTTATCACTAAAAATCAACCGCGGTAAGAACTAAGAATCTATCATCCTCCATGTCGTCTAAGGGTCGGTTCACAGTATAGAAACGCAGTCCAGATGTGTTCTGTGTTTGTTTCTGCATGCATGCTTTTGACGTGTTTTTGATGCATTTCTGGTGCACTTTTGACAATAGCGGCGCTTTACCGCCGACGCCGCCCCAGTGTAAAAGGGCCTTAGTGTCTCAAGAAATGAGATACACCTGATGTACTGAAAGCCTGATCAGATGTGATCAATTTTCATTTTATTGGCACCATAGTTTGTAGACTCTATAACTTTCACAAAGACCAAATAATATACACTAATTTGGGTTATTTTTACCAAAGCTATGTAGCCGTATAAATTGTGTCCAATTTTCACAAAATTTACGTTTTTTTTTATTTATAGCACAAAAAATAAAAAACCCACTAGTGATTAAATACCACCAAAAGAAATCTCTATTTGTGTGAAAAAAAGGACACAAATTTCATATGGGTACAATGTTGCATGACTGAGTAATTGCCATTTAAAGTGTGAGAGCGCTGAAAGCTGAAAATTGGTCTGGGCAGGAAGGGAGTGTAAGTGCCCTGTATTGAGGTGGTTAAATATAACATTACACAAGTACAAATTTATACATTGGGAACAAAACCTGATATATTTGTCAGTATATTTGTGTTATGTGTTTGTGCCAACTTCATGCTTGACAAGGCTAAGACTTCATTCGCACTTGCTTGACTACAAAGTCATACGATTTCCAGTGCGACTTCGGAGCACCTTTGAGTGCGACTTTGATCTGACTTTACACTCCCTGGATCAAAGTCGTATCAAAAGTCACATCAAAGTAGTGCAGGCACCTTTGCAGAGTTGCTGCAACTTTAATTTGCACCAATTTAAAGGGGTGCCATTGAAAAGAATGGGCTGCGACTTGTCATTGGGACTTGGATGTCCAAAGTCGTATGACAAGTCACACAAGTGTGAATGGAACCTTACAGTGAGATAAATCATTGACAATCATTGTACCCCAAAAACTGAATCAGTTCTAAAGGAAATCATTAAAACATTCTCTATTTAAGGTGTAGTGTGATGATTAAATATAATTTCCAATTATTTCTGCTTAGAGGAAAGTCTCTTTTCTGGACCCCAATCTCTCTGTCCCTATTTCCTTCCACATCTGTCTCTCCATAGGTGTGACATACAGATCTCTAAAATAAACCTACTATTACTTAACTTCTTTATGTTAAATTCCTCTCTGAAAAATGTTTCCCAGCCAGAATTTAGGGAAAAGAACAACAAGGAAAGGTCATTTTTAATAACGTTCAATTACAATATGACTTGTGTTGCAATTGTGTAAGCATTATTAACCAGTTCCCACCCAGCCTATAGTAGATTGATGGTTGGGTGGGAACTGGTTAATATAGCACTATATCACTGTAATTTTCTGTAAAATGCAATATGGCCACCTGGAGGTGTTCTGAACACAGGTGATATACAGAACGCCCCCCAGAAATGTCGTTTCCTGCTTGTGTGATTGGCTCACGGACTTTCCTAGAAGTCTGCACTAAGATACAAATTCAATTTTGAGCATCCCCTGCAACAAAAATTGCATTTTTGGTGAAATACTTCCAAAGGGAAATCATGTCTAAAGGGGTGCAGACCCTGCTACTTTCCTCATTAGAGCCCTGCAGGTGCAGCAGCTGATTGATAATTATAAAATCACTCCCATACAGATTCACTTTGCACATGGACACAGATAAACAAACAGCTATTTCTTCAGAACAACAAAAGGTAGGAATCTGAAACAATGTTTGTTAAAAATACCTGCAATGTACAAAGATCACCCAGAGGGGAGTGTTTTTTTCTCAATAAGAGTGGAGTTATGCCGCGTACACACAATCGGAAATTCGGCTAGCAAAAGAGCGATGAGAGCTTTTGGTCGGAAAATGCGACCGTGTGTATGCTCCATCGGACTTTTGCTGGTAGAATTCCCGCCATCAAAAGATTGAGAGCATGTTCTCAATTATTTGGTCAGAAAAAGTTCCTATCCGAAAATGCGATCGTCTGTACAAATTTCGATGCGCAAAATTCCTACGCATGCTCCGAAACAATTCGGCGCATGCGTCATCGGAAGCATTGAACTTCATTTTTTCAGCTCGCCGTAGTGTTGTACATCACCGCGTTCTTGACGGTCGAAAGTTCAGAGAACTTTTGTGTGATCGTGTGTATGCAAGGCAAGCTTGAGCGGAATTCGGAGGGAAAAACCATCCAAGTTTTTTCCGACAGAAAATCTGCTCGTGTGTACGTGGCATAACTCTTTAACTGTCTGTAAAAAATCATACAAAAACAGCTAACACTGTGGACAATGTAAGAGAAGGAGCTGGGCAGAAACGTGGGCAGAAAGACCCAAAGCTCCCAGGACAGGATCAGAGGTGGAATAAGGGCAAGAAGATCTTTCTTTTGGCGTATCCAAGTTATGGAAAGGTCCAGAAGCCGACTCACATAAGGCACCCATCCTGTTCTACATATACCTAAAATATCATCCTTTAAGGAATAGAAGCATAGGGATGTGCAGCCTATTGCATAAGGGGGTGCACCCCAGAGCTCAAACACATGTGTGTATATTGTATTATGGGGGATGTCTAGCCCTGTGGTAGATGCGTTTTCAGTGAGTTCACAGCCAACAGTAACTTCAGTTTAAGGGCGTGGTAGCCCACTTTTATTGAAAGTAACAAAAATGAAAGTTTATACATGCATGGGTTGCCCACACAGGGGTTCTTCTCCCAAAAATTACAACACAAACAAAAATGCCAAGCCACCTGGCTCTCAAGGCTCACTAAGCCTTGGTCGCAGTACAAAGCTGGGCAGGCCCACTCCTGGCGTCTAGGAAGGGGTACTCCAGCCTTTCACACTCCTCCAAGACTTACGGTCCTCTCTGGTCCCCAGTACTCTCTCTTCCAGTTGTCTCAGCTATGGTCTCCCCGACTCTGTCAGCTGGCCCAACTCTCTCAGTCCACTGACCTGGAACCTCTCCCACATGGAGTGCCATCTCAAGAATATTGCCTTGGTTGTTAAACGGTAGCACACCTCCCTCCTGGCTGCAGCAACTGCTCCCACACCAACTCCCCTGAGCTATGCTCAGATCTGCCTAATAATGAGTGTGTGCACTTGGACACACACACACAACCTGCAGAACTTCTGGAAAGCCGGGACACAAGACTGAAGACTCCATCCCTCCCAATGCTCTTTGAAGTCTTCAAGTTTCCAGCCCTAATCCAAACTTAGAAAATTTAGAGAAAACTTAAAGCATAGCTTTCTCTACTTACAAATCTTCTGCTGGAACTTCTCAAACTGCCTCTTTGAGAGTCCTGTGTCCATTTTACCCTCATTTTCACAGAGGGCGGGGCTCTCACTCTCACAATATATACAATGCTGTGAAAAAGTATTTGCCCCCTTTCTGATTTTTTTTTTTTTTTGCATATTTGTCACACTTAATTGATCAAACAAATTTTATTTTTACGCAAAGATAACCCGAGTCAATACAAAATGCAGTTTTTAAATGATGGTTTAATTTATTAAAGTGGGATTCCGGACGTAAAAAAAAAAAAAATTAAAAGCCAGCAGCTACAAACAATGTAGCTGCTGACTTTAAATAAATACTTACCTATCCTGGGCACCCGCGATGTCGGCCGCCCGAGGCCGACCCGTCCCTCGGCTCACGGGTCCCGGCACCGCCATCCTAGGTAAGGGAAACAGGCAGTGGAGCCTTGCGGCTTCACTGCCAGTTTCCTACTGCGCACGTGCGAGCGGCGCGGTGCTCTGTTAATGGCCCCGTGGTGTTCTGGGAACACACACAGTTCCCAGAAGACAACGGGGCCGCTCACCGAGGAGCAGAAGACGCCGTGGAAAAGGAAGAGGCAGATTAGGAAGATTTCCTAGTAACAAGGGTTTAGGTAAGTTTAATTTTTTTTTTTTTAAATGTTTTTTTTTATTTTTTTTAGGATTTTTGGTGTAATTTTTTTTTCAGGGTGGCCCTCTACTTTAAGGCAAAAAAGCTGTCAAAACCTGCCTGGCTTTATGTGAAAAAGTAATTGCCCCCTAAACCTAATAACTGGTTGTGCCACCCTTGGCAGCAACAACTGCAATCATGCGTTTGCGATAACTGGCAATGAGTCTCTCACATTGCTTTGGAGAAATTGTGGCCCACTCTTTGCAGAATTGTTTTAATTCAGCCACATTGGAGGGTCTTCCAGCATAAACAGCCTGTGTAAGGTCATGATACAGCATCTTAATTGGATTTAAGTCTGGGCTTTGACTAGGCCACACCAAAACCTAAATTTTACTTTGTTTGGACCATGGTGGACCATGCTGTTGTGTTTTGGATCATTGTCCTGCTGCATAACCCAAGTGCACTTGAGCTTGAGGTCACGAACTGATGGCCGGACACTCTCCTTCAGGATTTTCTGTCAGAGCTCAGAATTCATGGTTCCATCAAATATGGTAAGTCGTCCAGGTCCTGAAGCTGCAAAGCAGCCCCAGACCATCACACTACCACCACCATGTCTGACTGTTGGTATGATGTTCTTGTTATGAAATGCTGTATTTGTTTTATGCCAGATGTAACGGGACGCACACCTTCCACGAAGTTTAATTTTTGTCTCATCAGTCCACAGAATATTTGCCTAAAATTTTGAGGGATAATCAGGATGTTTTTTGGTAAGATGGCTTTGGTCAGCAGTGGCTTTGGCCTTGGAACTCTCCCATGGATGCCATTTTTGCCCAGTCTCTTTCTTATTGTTGAATCATGAACACTGATCTTACCTGAGGCCTGCAGTTCTTTATGACCTCCTGGATCAGTCATCGTCATGCTATTGGAGTAATTTTTGTAGGCCGGACACTCCTGGGAAGGTTCACCACTGCTCCAAGTTATCTCCATTTGAGGTCTTGGGGCTCATTCACATGGGTGCTATGTCCTGTACAGTGTGAATCAGTGTTTTTTTATGTGGTTGGAGCAATGTGCAGGCAGCCTATGTTACACTATAATTAATCAGATAAAAGTGAAGCGCTTCAAGCTGCAAACCTAATAGTAAATATGAGACAGCAAAATAATACCTAAAATGCAAATAAAAATAAGTCCTAAATAAACTCCCAAATGACACACGTGAAATATATTGTGACTAAATCTTTAAACATTGTTCACAGGCTAATTTATATAATCAAGATTGCTTAAAGATTTAAATTGGACTTTGTATGGGACTTATACTTAGTCACTTTATATTTGACATGTGTGTCGTTTGGGACTATTGAAGACTTATTTTCATTTGCATTACTGTATTATTTTGCTGTCTCATAATTACTTTTAGGTTTGCAGCATGGAGCGCTTCATTTTTATCTGATTACCTGTGGTGAAATAACGGTGTTCTAAACAGATGCCTGATGTCTCACTTTTGAGGCAGAGAAAGGTGCTGAGAATAGGAATTCCTCAGTCCTTGTATCTGCAGCCTTAGCTGCACTGGACAGTGAATGAAGCTCCTGTTCATTCACAAACTGAACTGTAGATGAGGCACTCTTCTCCATTCTTAAGATCCCCCGCCCCCTGTGCCGGCAGCTGCAGCCAGCAGAAGAGGAGTGGACGGAAGCCGGTAGCGCTGCAGGGGGGCAGAGAGCACACAAGGGGTCCCGGGCAGCAGAGGATGGAATCCTAGAGAGGGAGGATGATCAGTGCGGTGGGGGGGCAATTGTACAAACTGATCCCATTGTGTGACTCTCCCTGCAGCAGCTGAAAGCTGGAGGAAGTGAGGGAGGGATAGGAGAAGAAACTGGCTTTCAGCTGCTGCAGGGAGAGTCACACAATGGGATCAGTTCTGATATGTGTCCCCCCCCCCTTGCTGCACAGATCGCCCTCTCTCCTGCCTACATCAGATTCCCGGGCCCCAAGGAGCATGGGCGAGGCTGCAATGAGGGGTGCTTGAGGTGTGCCCAGGCAAATCCGGCACACCCTGTGCACACGGCTATGAATAGAAGCAAAATGTCTTATACTTATAAGCATATACTGTGTAGCGCACTACCCCCGATGGAGTGTGTGTTCTATCCGTAATTCACATTTTCCATCTAGCCCATTGCAGCCCATAGAAATAGACAACAGTCCATATTGTAATTTTCTCTTGCTTTTATTAGTATAACATGAACTGGGATAGGAGAAAGGTTTTCTGAGATGTTCTTTTGCTGCTTTATAATCTTTCCTTTCCTTCTCATGCAAAGACTTACAACAATGCGGACTATGGAAAGTCACTCTGAATGACTTCTTCAGTGGGAAGACAGGAGTAGATTTACTAGAGAATATATGGTAAAGAGTCACTCTGAATAACTTCTTCACCTGCAGAACTTTTTAGAACAATCTGTATCTCTATTTTTGCTTGGAGCTTTACCGCTGCCTTTTGACCACTACTTCCCGTCTGTATAGTACTTCCAAGTTGAGCTAAGAAAGAGATTACTCTGAATAATTCCTCCCGCCTGACTGATTGGAATCCCGGGGCATTGTTGAACCCAAAGTCACAGGCCATCACCACCTGTCTCACTGACTTGCGTACCAACATCCCTCAGCCTCTGGTAGTACCGTTCCCCTGGGCTTTCACTCACTTGATCGACAGTCCATGTTCCACTCACAAACAATTGGTCGCCCAGTTGTCTTCTGCTTAGTTGCTACTTCTTCCATAATTGTTTCTCCATCCCTTCTCTCCAGTCTGGCACGCTCCCTTCCCCACAGGGGAGTCCAGCAACACCAGCGACTACATGCTGTGCGGTGTCACTAACTCCTCTCCTCCGTGTGTCTTGGTCCCCCCCTCCTTCCCCGTAGGGGGGGGGTGCTCTCTTCCAGAACCATTTCCAATGAAAGCAAGAGGAGGCATCTCTGGGTCCAAGCAAAGGTGGCCACACCCTGCACTACACTGACACTCCCAGTTCCCAAAATAAACAACCAGGCCTGGAATCACAATATAAGCCTGCCTAAATTTACCTGAAACCGTACTTTGTAATTTAAACTCAGAGAGTTCACCTACATGAAAGTAGGTGACCGCTACAACTGTATGTGGCAAATGTGTGGCAGATCCTCTGATTTAGGATGATTATTAGCCCTGAGTAAAGGCAATATTCCTACATTTTAACCCCTATAAAAACAAATATATATCTTTAATATAATTTTTGTGATAATTTAATAGTTATTACATATTTAGCATTAGTATTTTATTTTTAACTAGAATAAGCAGTAAAATTTGTTTTGGCAGAAGAAGGCATCATAGATTGGTGCCAGAGCGTGGCATAATGTCTTTCCCAGTAGGAGAGATTGGCATTATATAATTTACTGACAACAGGGCCTGGTTTATAATTATTGTACAGATGACAGTAGGCGGTGTCCCCTTTTTACGAAAACAAATTGGGGAGATGTTTTTGGTGTAGGATTATCAGTGTTATATTTTTTAAATATTAATTATCTTGATCAAAAACTTGTAAATTTCCATCTTTCATATATATTTTGCCGGCCATGCGATATTTCACACTCAGCTCATTCCTCTGAAAATCTTAACTAAAGCCTTCATTTTGACCACCAATTTCAGCCTAACCCTAACATAATCCCTAATCCTGATCTCAGTCTAACTTTAACATATCACCAAACGCTAACTCAAAACTAAAACAGACTTCCTACACCTAAAATGTAACAATGAAACCATGAAATGAACTGCTTAATATATACATTATCCCACAAAAGACAGAACACCCCTCACATTTTTTGTAAATATTTTATTATATCTTTTCATGTGACAACACTGAAGAAATTACACTTTGCTACAATGTAAGGTAGTGAGTGTACAGCTTGTATAACAGTGTAAATTTGCTGTCCCCTCAAAATAACTCAACACACAGCCATTAATGTCTAAACGGCTGGCAACAAAAGTGAGTACACCCCTAAGTGAAAATGTCCAATTTGGGCCCAAATAGACATTTCCCTCCCCGATATCATGTGACTCGTTAGTGTTACAAGGTCTCAGGTGTGAACAGGGAGCAGGTGTGTTAAATTTGGTGTTATCGCTCTCACTCTCTGATAAGAAATATGTAAAGAATTACAAGTGATATCAACATTTGCCTTGTTCCTTATATGCTTTTTTCTAGCTAAAATGGCGCTGACTTGTTGTTTATGCAACCTGCTTATTTCCAACTAACGCCTTAAACCATACTTAAAAGAACTAGCAAAAGTTTACCATATTAGGGCATATTGTGAAAGGACACTGGTTTGACAATAAAGCTGACGATGCACCATGAGTCACCAGTATGCCTTAGCCAATGGCAACTTGCCAAATACTGCTATAAAATGACATGTGTAAAAGGGTTCCTGTGTGACTCTGTTGGAACTCCTTGCTGTGTACAGAGTTCACCCCTATGTATCGATACATTTGTAAAAAATCTGTCTTCTAATCAACATGACCAGAGTTGACTGATCAGTGAGAGAATGAAATTTTACTGACATCATGGTCCTTTCGAGCTGAAAGTAGGTGGTGGATCGAACGGTTCCGTCCAAAATATCGGTGAGTATCAGACTACCTCTTGCTGAGACCTAGGTCCTCCCACTCAAGTTAAGTGGTAAAAAGAGGCTGGTTGGTTCCGGGATCCACACCTGACTTCTACTCCTGGACTTCTGATCCAGTCCTCCGGACTTCTTTTCTCTTCTTCTCGAGGTGATTTGGGTTTTTATTGAGTATGCCGGCACTGTCGTTGATTATAAAAGATCTAGGTGACACAGGGGCCGAAGACAGAGGCACTTGGGGACGTTGCCTATGGTAAATAGACGTAGCCCGCTGTCCGAGACAGATTACAAAACATTTAAGGTACCGAAAGATGATAGATGATTGATAATTGTTGTGAATAGTGACTACAAGTAATCTGGATAGATTACAGAGAGTCAAAGTGGCCATTTCAGGTTTTTTTCTAACTGAGTGGTGGTTGGGACAAACATGAAGTGAATGTATGAGCAGGAATCTAACTTGATCAGAGACACTTCCCCCATAGATCGATTTTTTTTTCTCTTTTTCTCTCGAGAGCAATATTTCCTGCACTGTTCCTTTTGCTGCATTTGTTAAATCATGAGACTAACTCTTGCTCTTTCCTCCTTATGTTTAACATTACTGCTAACTTTATGTGGGGAGTCTTGATATTTTTGCTTTACTGTGATCCAAGGGTTGCTAGTCTGGTGGTTTACAGGTTGATAAAAGGCCTGCTTTATGATCTGTCTGGCTGCAAACTTGTGGTTAAAAAAAACAAACTGGACTCACTCACTCCTTCGCCCCAACCCCCCCCCCCCCCCCCCCCGGACACCTAAGTGCACTTCCTCTTCTGTGTGTGTAAAAAAAAAAAAAAATAATAATTCTGATCAGAACGTTAAGAATATGAGGTAAAGGTATAAGTTGTTTTATATGTATATGTATATACATGTGTGTATGTGTGTGTGTATGTGGATGTATATGTGTGGATGTATATGTGTGTATATATATATATATATATTTGCTGTTTGGAGAGTTTGGACTTTGTTTGCTGTTTTATATAGATTTTGGCAAAGTTCGAGAGTAGAATTACCAGTCTTGTATTCTAAACTCAAGGAAAAAAAAGTATGGATTAGAAATGGCGGAATACTGGTTTGAGCACGTTAGAATTAGCGTAGAAGGAAGGAGAACAAAAGAGAAATGCCAAGCCCAACTGCCCCTAGTGGACAAAGAGGTAGCCAAACGGTCAGCCCCTAACTATGACTGTTTTTAGACCATGGACTGAGAGTGACGTGCAGAAGGCTACTGAGCATATTAAATATCCTAAGTTTGGGGCCCCAAACCAAATCATCGAAAATATGGAAGGTCTGAGGAACAGTTATAGGCTAAACGGGGTCGAAGTGGAAAGGGCCTTAAGGAGGGTTCTAGGATCAGATTGGGCATCAATAAAGGGAAATTGAGACCCCTGTGTAGCCACAGTGCCCCTTCAACAAAGAGGGGAACCACTGGCCCTTGATAGCCAAGATTTGACAGACAGATTGACTGCCTTCTATCAGAGATGCAGTCCCCGATGGGTATAACGAACTGACTGGCAAAAGATTAATATGACTGTAAAGGAAGACAAGGAAAGTGTCAGTAATTATCTAAATAAACTACGAGAAGTTTTTAAAGTGTTCTCTGGGCTCCCTGAAGCTGAGGATGTAAATAGTGCATATCAACAACAGCTAAAGATAGCTTTTGTTCATGGATTAAAACAGGATCATAAGGATTACATTGTTAAATACATGGTTACTTACCGAACTGCATCAGTTTTAGATGTTTTGCAATATGTTAAGCATTCTGAGAAGTATTTGAAAGTGATGGAAAAAAAAAAGTGAAAGTAAAGGTTTTTGTGCAAGGTGATGAAGGAGATACCCCCTTAAGAAGGAAGCAGAGGAGGGTATAGCCCCTGCAACACCCCTCTTTTTCCTGCTAAGAAGGTTTCGCCTTCCACAGGCTGGAGAATGGTACAGGATTTACAAGCTGTTAACCAGGCAGTTATACCAAGGGCATAAGGTAAATAAAACTAAACTCTAGTTGTGGCAACAGCAGGTCAAATACTTAGGGTATAATATCTCAAAAGAAGGTCGACACCTAGATGAGGAGAGAATTTGAGCCCTCCACCAGGTGCCGAAGCCAGAAACAAAGAAACAAATGATGTCTTTTTTGGGGCATGACAAATTTTTGTAGAGCTTGGATTTCTGGGTATTCAATACTGATCGCGCCCCGTTGGTCCATACATTTGAGCCCAGCATGACACCTTTACTGTATGACAATACTTTTGACACAACCTCACTTAACAATACAGAGATGTACTACATTAAACCCATCCACACTAATACCACTTCCTACTGATGGTCATAAACATGACTGTACTGCTGCCATCGCTGAAAAAGTACTGCCATGAAGTGATTGGAAAGATGTAACGTTATCTAACCCTGACATGACACTTTTTGTTGATGGCTCCAGTACGAAAAATCCAGATGGAACAAGTGTAACTGGATATGCAGAAGTGACACATGACAGAACAGGAAATCATAGAGATAGATCATACAGTCCTTACTGATATACAGCAGAATGTATCCCCTGGGAAGAAACAATATCGGAAAACAAAAGGTTGCACAATAGTAGATAACATCTACACATCACCTTAGGGAAAGCTGGTATTGCCAAAATCCTTATTTAGGTATGCAGCAGTATTGACACATGGAGTAACTTATGTGTCAAACAGGGGGATGACTAAGATGTTAAATAAGGTATGTACAGCCTATGGCTTCACAAACTACTAAAAAACTTTTTGTTCTCAATGCATTATATGTGCAAGACACAATGCTCAGGGAGGCATAAGACCACGGAAAGGGAAGTTCCCCACACCGCAATATCTATTCCAACACATTTGCATGGATTTTATTGAATTAGACAAATGTGAAAAGGAAGAAATATTGTTTGGAAATCATTGATGCATTGACCACATGGGTAGAGATATTCCCCACAGGAAGTGCTGACGCCTTAACAGTATCCAAAGCCTTACTAAAAGATATCATTTCAAAATTTGGGATACCAGAGAAGATTTATAGCGATAATGGTCCACATTTTGTAAATCAGACTATAAAACACCTAACAGAAGTGATGGGTATAGAAGTAAAGAATCACTGTGCATATCACCCTCAGTCAGCAGGGCTTGTAGAAAGACATAATGGGATATTAAAGAGCAAGCTAAAAAGGCTATGGAAGAGACAGGGAAAAATTGGATGTACTGTCTCCCACTAGCTATTTTAAGCATGCACATCATGCCCACTAAGAAGGGGATGAGTCCATTTGAAATGATGTATGGTAGACCTTATAAAATACCTTTATTACCAAATGAAACCCACACAGAGGAAGGGGAGAGAACCTTAGCAGAATACATGTCAAGGTTATTAAAACAGAAACAAATTAACCAAGAGTGTTCCATTCCAGAAGGAGAGCCCATAGGAGAAGACAAAGTACAAATCGGGTGCTCATCAAGGTGATCAAAAAGAAGCATTGGCAATTCCCTAAGTGGGACGGACCATATCAAGTACTCCTTACTGCTCCCACTGCAGTAAGAATTGCTGAAAGGACTATCTGGATTCACCAATCCCACTGTAAAAAGGTAAATATAGGCAGAGTAGGGACAGAAAGACTGAAGGAGAGGGAAAGTCCAAATACAAAGGGAGGTAGATAAAAGGTCTGCTTGTCTCAACCTTGGTGAAGAAAAGGCCCTATCTAGGCCCCCCTCACTTCAGATAGGATGGTAGGGATTTTGTTCCTCGTGGGAGCATTGGTGACTCTAGGGGAGGCCTCTATACGGGAAGGTAGGAGACATGGGAGGATAGTGGAACCAATCAATTGGGAAGAGACAGGAAGACCATTGAACCTCACCTTTGTTGAAGGAACCACCAGTACTATACAGGTGGATTTCTGCCAGATGACAGATTGTGGAGATAAGGTAGAAGCAAGTAAGCTGACCTGGGCAGATAAATAAGTGTGCTACCTGGCTGGAACTACCGGGTGTACTACTTGGGATTCAGTCATGTGGACAACAGCAGCCCAGGATTGGGGATATGAGATCCCAGCAGCAGGAGATTTAAAGAATAGATTAACCATAACTGAAGCGGCCCACTCTCCCTGTACAGAACCAGAGAGTTGCAATATATTATTGATTTCCCTGAAGGACCCCAAACTAGAAGATCAGAGGTTATGCCGTGTAGGAGCTTGGATATCAGGAACTGACCCTTTGAGAAAATTCTTCCTTGAAGTCAAACCAAAGAATGAGACAAACAAGAAGAAAGAATTAGATAATGAGGACCGACTTAAAGTAGAGGTATTAGGACCCATAGTGAGATTCACCAATCTCACAGTGGAAGAAGCTATAACATTAGAAACAGGATACCAGGATAAGAATGAATGGCTTGAATGGTTAATATATACTGCTAACACCCTTAAAAAAGAGAACTGCTTGGTCTGTGCAGGGGCCAGACTCCAGCTGGCTACAGTGCCTTGTCCCTTAAATAACAATATAGATCCAGATGGTTTAGGGTGTATGCTAAAGCTATATCAAAAAACATACAAACCTGACACCAACACTCCCTGTCACACATTAAGTTTGTTGTTTCCCCAGGTTCAGAGACCTCAGATACCCCCTGCTGTCACGACATACCCTGACAACTTTACTTGTTTTGCACTTCCGGGAATGAGAGTGGCAAAGATTTGGGGTCTTTACCGGATGACTACTGCATGGAGAGGATTAACAAAATTGTAAAGGGAGAGGGTGACAACTGGGTTCAGCACGACACCCAGAGGGCAGACGTCTGGTGGTTATGCGGAGACAATAGGCTCAGAGCGAGCATCCCAGCCAATTCCCGAGGGGATTGTGCCCTGGTACAGCTGCGCTTACTGTCAGAGTCCCCTTGGAAGAAGGGTCACCGGAGGAGCAGAAGGGACACCTCTCCTGCGGGGTCTTTTGACCCCCAGATCTATATAGATGAGATTGGGGTTCCGCGTGGAGTGCCTAGCGGGTTCAAAGCTAGGAATCAAGTGGCAGCTGGATTTGAGTCTCTTCTCTGGTGGGTGACAGTAAACAAAAATTTTGACTGGATTAACTATATATACTATAACCAACAAAGATTTTAAACTACACCAGGGTTAAGGCATTGGCAGAGCAATTAGCCCCTAACTCTCTGATGGCATGGCAGAATAGGATGGCATTAGATATGGTCCTAGCAGAAAGCGGAGGGGTCTGTAAAATGTTTGGTGGTATGTGTTTCACCTTTATTTCTAACATTACAGCTCCTGGAGGAACCGTGACTAGAGCCCTCGAAGGATTGACAGCTTTATCGAATGAATTAGCGGAAAACTCGGGTATTGATGATCCATTCACAAATTGGCTTGAAAGTTGGTTTGGGAAATTGACTGGACTTGCCAAGGTCAAGGACTTGCTAAGGTCTGAAAATCAAGTTGTGGAACGGACCTGCATTGAAGTAATACATTGAGGAAGCAAATATAGATATCAGAGGAGGGAATGATAAGAAATATGTAAATAATTACAAGTGATATCAACATTTGCCTTGTTCCTTATATGCTTTTTTCTAGCTAAAATGGCGCTGACTTGTTGTTTATGCAACCTGCTTATTTCCGACTAACGCCTTAAACCATACTTAAAAGAACTAGCAAAAGTTTACCATATTAGGGCATATTGTGAAAGGACACTGGTTTTTTGACAATAAAGCTGACAATGCACCATGAGTCACCAGTGTGCTTTAGCCAATGGCAGCTTGCCAAATACTGCTATAAAATGACATGTGTAAAAGGGTTGCTGTGTGACTCTGCTGGAACTCCTTGCTGTGTACAGAGTTCACCCCTATGTAATGATACATTTGTAATAAATCTGTCTTCTAATCAACATGACCGGAGTTGACTGATCAGTGAGAGAATGGAATTTTACTGACAGTCTCTCATACTGGTCTCTGGAAGTTCAACATGGCATCTCATGGCAAAGAACTCTCTGAGGATCTGAAAAAAAGAATTGTTACTCTACATAAAGATGGCCTAGGCTATAAGAAGATTGCCAAGACCCTGAATCTGAGCTGAAGCACAGTCCAGACAGACCATACAGCAGTCTGAACAGAACAGGCTTCACCATGGTCGACCAAAGAAGTTGAGTGCACGTGCTCAGTGTCATATCCAGAGGTTGTCTTTGGGAAATAGATGAATGAGTGCTGCCAGCAAAAAATGGCTTGGCCATTAAGGGGGTAAAATCTTCCAGAACTGAAGTGGTTAACATCTAACTTCACTTTAACCCTTATACTAAAACCAAAACCACAACTGAAACCCCAAACCTCAACCTAACCCTCAAAATAACTTATGAATAAACCCTAAACCTACCCCTTTAGGCAAAATCATAACCCCCCCACCCTCACACTACTTGTCTACACCTCAAACTAACTTTAACTTGTTAGCTTTTAACCTAAACCAAAACTCTTATGCCGCGTACACACGGTCGGACTTTTCGTCTACAAAAGTCCAACGGACGCTGACGGACTAAAGCTGGCTGGTAATCCGATCGTGTGTGGGCTTCTCCGGACTTTCAACGGACTTTTTTAGCCTCAAATCCGACGGACTTTAGATTTGAAACATGCTTCAAATCTTTACGTCGTAACTACGACGGACCTCGAAATCCGCTCGTCTGTGTGCTAGTCCGACGGACAAAAACCCACGCTAGGGCAGCTATTGGCTACTGGCTATGAACTTCCTTATTTTAGTCCGGTGTACGTCATCACGTACGAATCCGTCGGACTTTTGTGTGGTCGTGTGTAGGCAAGTCCGTTCGTTAGAAAGTCTGCCACAAGTCTGCCACAAGTCCGCCGCAAGTCTGCCGGAAGTCTGTCGGACAGGCTGTCGGACTTTTGTAGACGAAAAGTCCGACCGTGTGTACGCGGCATTAGGCTACTTTCACACTGGGGCGTTTGGGGCGTCGACCGTTTTCTGCTGTTCAGTTTGTGCTTGTGGGTTTGTATCTGCTCTTCAGTGCGTGCAGTCAGTTCGTATTGTATTATTCAGTGCGATCTTGTCCACTCGTTACTATTTTTCAGGCCTTGCTGTTCTTCAGTGCATTCTGTTACTTCATTCTGAGCAGCCGACCGTTTTCTAGCCATGTTGCGTATACATACTCCTCGTAGAGTTCGTGCTGCGCGGGGGCTTGGTGTTGGGGTCCTTACCTTGACACAAGCCCAGTCCATGAACAGGGTGGGGAGGAGTTCATGAACCAAGAATAGGTTGATTCAGCGTGACCAGTTCTGTCACATGCCTTTGCTCCGTGAGATCCGTGAGAATATTCCTGATGATTTCAGGAACTTTCTCCAGGTGACGGACCCCGTATTTCACCGTTTGTTGGCTTTGCTGACCCCCTATATTAGCAGGCAGGATACCTGCATGAGGCAAGCCATCACTCCGGAGCAGAGGCTCTTCGCCACCCTGCGGTACTTGGCGACGGGGAGAAGCCTGCAGGACCTCAAGTTCTCGACAGGCATCTCCCCCCAGGCTCTGGGGATCATTATCCCAGAGACCTGTTCTGCCATCATCCAGGTCCTGCAGAAGGAGTATATTAAGGTAAGATTTTTATCCTTTAACATCACATTTTATTGTATATAATGTTTGCTAATGTATTGTATTTCTTTCCTCATTCCCTAATTACCATGATTGGAATAGGCTGTGAATGTCCCCTTTGTCCTCATGGCCACATATCCAGAGGTTGTCTTTGGGAAATAGATGAATGAGTGCTGCCAGCAAAAAATGGCTTGGCCATTAAGGGGGTAAAATCTTCCAGAACTGAAGTGGTTAACATCTAACTTCACTTTAACCCTTATACTAAAACCAAAACCACAACTGAAACCCCAAACCTCAACCTAACCCTCAAAATAACTTATGAATAAACCCTAAACCTACCCCTTTAGGCAAAATCATAACCCCCCCACCCTCACACTACTTGTCTACACCTCAAACTAACTTTAACTTGTTAGCTTTTAACCTAAACCAAAACTCTTAGGCTACTTTCACACTGGGGCGTTTGGGGCGTCGACCGTCGTTTTTGTGGCCCTTTTCGGTCGCTAGCGGGGTGCTTTTAGCCCCGCTAACGGCCGAAAAAGGTTTAAAAATGCCGGCACTTCGGCGGCGCTGCCCATTGATTTCAATGCGCAGGGGTGCTGTAGGAGCAGTGCTGCTTGCAGGACTTTTTTGGCGTCCTGCCAGTGCACCGCTCCAGTGTGAAAGCACTCAGGCTTTCACACTGGAGTGAGAGGAAAGGCTTTTTACAGGCGCTTTGCAGACACTATTTTTAGCGCTATAGTATCTTTAAAGCGCCTCAGTGTGAAATCAGCCTAACACTAATGCCCCGTACACACGGTCTGACATTGATCGGACATTCCGACAACAAAATCCATGTTTTTTTTTTCCGACGGATGTTGGCTCAAACTTGTCTTGCATACACACGGTCGCACAAAGTTGTCGGAATTTCCACTCGCCAAGAACGCGGTGACGTACACCACATACGACGAGACTAGAAAAGGTCAGTTCAGAACCAAGCGCGGCACCCTTTGGGCTCCTTTTGCTAATCTCGTGTTAGTAAAAGTTTGGTGAGAGACGTTTCGCGCTTTTTCAGACTCGTGGTTTTCAGATAGTTTTCTGCTGTTCAGTTTGTGCTTGTGGGTTTGTATCTGCTCTTCAGTGCGTGCAGTCAGTTCGTATTGTATTATTCAGTGCGATCTTGTCCACTCGTTACTATTTTTCAGGCCTTGCTGTTCTTCAGTGCATTCTGTTACTTCATTCTGAGCAGCCGACCGTTTTCTAGCCATGTTGCGTATACATACTCCTCGTAGAGTTCGTGCTGCGCGGGGGCTTGGTGTTGGGGTCCTTACCTTGACACAAGCCCAGTCCATGAACAGGGTGGGGAGGAGTTCATGAACCAAGAATAGGTTGATTCAGCGTGACCAGTTCTGTCACATGCCTTTGCTCCGTGAGATCCGTGAGAATAATCCTGATGATTTCAGGAACTTTCTCCAGGTGACGGACCCCGTATTTCACCATTTGTTGGCTTTGCTGACCCCCTATATTAGCAGGCAGGATACCTGCATGAGGCAAGCCATCACTCCGGAGCAGAGGCTCGTCGCCACCCTGCGGTACTTGGCGACGGGGAGAAGCCTGCAGGACCTCAAGTTCTCGACAGGCATCTCCCCCCAGGCTCTGGGGATCATTATCCCAGAGACCTGTTCTGCCATCATCCAGGTCCTGCAGAAGGAGTATATTAAGGTAAGATTTTTATCCTTTAACATCACATTTTATTGTATATAATGTTTGCTAATGTATTGTATTTCTTTCCTCATTCCCTAATTACCATGATTGGAATAGGCTGTGAATGTCCCCTTTGTCCTCATGCATGCTGGATTTTTATGTAATTATTTTTTTTCTCCTTCCTACTTATTTGCCTTCACTTACCTCCCCAGCATGGTCTCCTGGCCCTATATTCACCTCATGTAGTCACTTAACAATGTATTTTATCAGCTCCATAGTAGTGCTTTACCCCAAACACCCCCTAAAATGTGTAAAAATGTGATTTGTGCTTTAAATTCAGGCAGAGTGCCAGAGGTTTTTTTGGGGGGGTCCCCAAATCATTTTGAACCCTCCCCCCCCCAACTGCTAAGTCAGCTGATACCAATTCTCTATGTATCCTCAATCATCTATCTGCTGACTTTGCCAAACCCATACACACTATAGCCATCTCTTTTGTGTTCAGATGTATGGATGAATTCCCCAAAGCATGTAGTGCAAGGGCCTGCCTGTATACATTAAAATGGTACTGTTTGAAGTTTCTGTATACTATTATTATCTTGATAGGTAATAGCAGGATGTCCAAATGTGGTCAAATATGTACAATGTGTATTTATATCTTTGTATTATGACACTTCTTACCTGTCCAGTGGGCTGCCAATAGTGTAACTAAGGAGGGCCAGAAGAGTGGTGGAGAACACGTTTGGAATCATGGCCAGCCCGTTCCGCCTATTTCTTACACCCATACATATGGCGGAGTACAAACTGAATTATATTATCCTGGCATGCTGTGTTCTACACAACTTTTTACGGCAACATTCTGCCAACTATGCTGGCTCAGTTGGGCCTGAGGCTGGAATTCAAAATGAACCAACCCTGACGGCGCTTGAAAGTGGCCATCCTGGCTTGCCCCCCCTGAGTGCCCGTGATGTCCGGCTAAGATACCTTGAATACTTTGGGTAGGGGGCTATCAATATGGCAGACAATGTCTAAAACCTTTTTCAAATTAAAAAAAAAAATATCTACTCAAATCTTTGGTGACATTTACTGCTTATGTTTCTTTTAGCTGACCTTGACAGAAATGAGATGAGTCCTGAAAATGGCGTGATTGTGTAACCTTACAAAGCACTGTTGGGTGTTATTTACTAAAGGCAAAGACACTTTGCACTACAAGTGCACTTGAAACTGCACTTGTAGTGCAAACTGGATTTGCCCTTAGGAAATAACACCCATTGTCACAGAAAACACCAATTAGAGCACCACAAAAGTGTTGGAGCGTTGAAACAATAATCCACAAATTCTTGATTATCAATCTTTTTAATACCAGCACAATCACATGTGCATTTAGAAAAAGTTTTTAAAAAAAAACAACATGTTTGTTGTATAACAATTTTTGGTGTCACATTAGAAAAAGTAGAAATGTCCATTTAAGATAAAACAGGCATGTTTAAAACCAACAAGAAAGACACAAATCTTGAACTTACAAAATTCACATTGGGTAGAAATTGAAGGCAATATCAGACATGAGTATTTACAAACTGTGTTTGATATTGCGTTCAGATAGGGTGAAGTCACCCCAGGAAATGCCAAATTTTGAAAAAGCACACAAATTTCTGAATGTCAACATGTGCTACCTGCCATCACGGGGGATCAAGGAACGTGTTTTGGGGTGCAACCCTTTCCTCACAGCTACTTTATTATTGAGGAAGGGGTTGCACCCCCAAAACGCCTACATTGATCTCCCATGATGGCAGAGAGCACATGTTGACACACTGTGTGCATCTTCAAAATTTAGATTTTCGACAATTTGTCCAAAAATGTATAAAATTTGTAGCACACACAAAACCAAATGAATTTGGAGGGGTTTTAAACTCTCCCTAAAACATCAATGATGTTCTTCATTTTTTGTTGAACATCATTGATGTTTTTCAGGATGTTTTCCAAGTCCCTATTACATCCCATGATCTCCCCGATCAGGATCTGTGCACTTTCCGAGGTGAAATGCCCTGGATCCACAACATCACGATCACCTAAAAAGATAGAAACAAAAACACACCATTGTATTATAAATATGCCGGCATCCATGTCTTACCTGAGCCTGTGGTCGCAGACACTCACCTGCTGTGGTGACAATTTCCTCCACGTCTTCCTCCTCCTGCTCTGCTTGGCTTGGGTGGATTTCCCCTTCTTCCAGAGGTGGGGGGTCTGTGGTCTGCTCGGATGAGGGGTGTCTTCCGAGTCTTTGATCCCCTATGATAAAAAAAAATATGTATACTAAGCACACAGATATTTGATGGCAGAAATAGGAATATGAAACATTGTTTGGAAGTGGGGTACAATTGGCTATTTTGGCAGAGTTCCAAGATGTTGCATTTTTATTGTCCTTTGTCAAGCTTCAATACTTTACCTGTTTTGTACAAGCTTCACAGATGGAGACACCCCTATAGTATACACTGGAGCACCTGTGTGGGACCCCCTAATAAAAAGGGTGTTCTGGTGTCCCACACTAGTTCTCCAGTGTCCAGATGTGATAACTGCTGAGTGTCCTCTCCTTACACAGAATCTAGTTTGCATTTCATTCTAGTTACAAGCCCATCTAGACAACCAAATTATTTTCAGACAAGTAGGCCATAAAAAATGTTGGCAAATGCATATGGCCAAAACCAGGGCTTTTTTTCAGGGGGAACTTGGTGGAACTCAGTTCCACCACCTCTGGCTCAGACCCTTTGGTGCCTGCTCACCACAATCACTTGTAAACACAGAAGTCTGGTTTCTGTGTTTACAAGTGACAGCTCTGCACTCTGTATGTAATGAAATCCTGGTATTTAATGCCCCTTTAAGACCCTCCTACTGTTTTTGTGAAATTTGACTGAACACACCCACTATTTGATGTGATTTGCAGGGTGTGTGTAGGGGAGGGGTTTTGTGGGGCTGTGGTTAAGTTCCAGCACCTATTGTTTGAGAAAAAAAGCCCTGGCCAAAACAATGGTGTTTTCTAGGCCGAACGATTACTGTTTTATACGAACGAATAATGTGCCCATGAACATTAAAGTTACCTTTTGAAACTGGATAACAGTTAAGAAAAGCACATGGAGCAGCATGAATGTAATAAACATAAAGAATAGGAACACAGGACAACTACTTACTTTTTTGCAGCACTCTCCGTATCTTTCTGTACTGCTCATGCTCTCTTAATTTGAGGTCCGACCACCATTTCCTGAGCTGATCTTTCGATCGTCGTACCCCGAAATGCCGGTGCAGACTCTTGACTACTTTCGCCATGATCTTGGCCTTTCTGACATTGGGCTTGGGATAAGGTCCATACTTCCCATCATAGTCAGACTTCTGTCCACCATCTCCAACATCTCCCCAAAGGACATATTTGATGCCTTAAATCTTCTCCTTCTGGATTGGAACATTTCAGGCTTCGGGCTTTCCTCCCCCTCCTCCTCGTTGCTATAATTAGCACGCACCTGCTGTGTCTCCGCCATGTGCTCTTCCCTCACTGTGCCGAATGAGAAGGGGTGGGGAATAGACTAGAAAGAATCGGAGGCGCCGATCGTGATAACGAAGGTAAGAGCAAAACTTGGGCCTATACTGCTTCTAGATTGAGGCCTATATTGTAACAAGATTAGCAGAGTTTTGCCTGACATTAGGGTTTGTCTTGTGTTGTGTATTGCAGATAAAATAGATGGCTTCAATGACCACAACTTCCTCCCCCTGTTCATAGACAAATACAGGGAGCTGCCCTGTCTGTGGCAGGTGAAACATCCACATTACAATAATAAACAAAAGAGGCAGGCAGCGCTGGAGAAACTGCTGGAGTTGGTGAAGCCGGTGGTCCCTACGGCAACCATCCCCTATTTAAAAGCCAAAATTGGTGGCCTGAGGAGCACTTATCATAGGGAGCGCAAGAAGGCCACGGATTCCCAGAGATCCGGAGCTGCAGCAGATGACGTTTATGTCCACAGGCTGTCGTACTATGAGAGACTGTGATTTCTGTCAGACCAGACTGAAGTCAGGGATTCCCTCTCAACCCTTCCTTCCACTCTTCCTTCCACCCTATCTTCCATCCCAGCTGAGGCTTCCGATGTCCAACCTGGGACTTCCAGCCAGGAAGAAGTGGAGGAGCCCTGATGGAGTCAGGTATAGCATTGTTCTACAGATTTCTGGTCAATAAATAAATGATGTTTACTAGATGTTATTATTGATCACTAATTACTGATTTAATAAAGTTTTGTACATATCAATAGACAGTAGTGGGCAAAAAGAATTGGGACAAAAATGAAAAATGCTGGGCTCAGAATGATAGTCTGTTATATTTGTTAACATTCAATTTGCAACAGTCATAAGATGAAAATTGTGTGTGATTGATGACTAAAAAACTAAAACTATGTCCCTTTTTCATACACAGGAAGACCTCAGCCAGGACGAGGCTCTGGAATGTGGCACACAGGAGGAGGCTGTGGAATGTGGCAGCCAGGAGGAGGCAGGGGTTAGTGGCAGCCAGGAGTAGGTGGGGCTAAGTGGCAGCCAGGAGAAGCCTGGGCCTAGTAGGAGCCTGACCGAATCGCAGGTTCCTCCCCTCCGCCTTCCAACCAAAAGACCCAGGAAGAGGAGTCACGTGCAGGATTCAGCACTCAGGCTGATTCAGGAGGCTTCTGCGTCCCTCAGAGCCACCCCAACTCCTGAAGAGGTCTTTGCCTGCATGGCTGCCACCAAACTGCAGGGCATGCAGGAGGGTCAACGCCAGCTGTGTGAGGACCTTCTTTATAAAGTCATAACTAAGGGGGTGAGGGTCGAAATCATACCCAATACCCACCTGAGTGAGTTGGAACATCCTCCTCCTCCTGCCACAACTCCACCACCACAGCCACAGCGTGGAAGGAAGACCAGAGAGTGATGGCCTGGGTTCAGTCTGGTCTGGCAAAAGATGTAGTCTCTTGTATGACTACAGCCTGGGGACATACATGTCATCTGCTGCTTTCATGATCTCTGGGACTTCTGGACAAGACTGCACTCCCTTAGATATGGACTCCTCAGGCCACCAATTTTGATGTAAAATAATTGTGTCTGATTGATGTCTGCCCTGGGGGCCAAAGGCTTCGCCAATTTCTGCTGTTTCTCCAGCGTTGCTTCCCTGTTTGTTTGGTTCTGAGCCCTTAATAAAGGAATTTTTGTTTCAATTATACTTGCCTATGTGTGTTTTCCTTCAAAAAGGACAGTTTGTTTGTGAGGATTATGTGAAATTAACAAGGGACACAACATTAAATAATCTCCTTGAGATTAAATAATACAAGATATCAATGGTGTTGTGGTAACTTGACACACAAAACACACACAAAAATATTCCTGAGTAAAACCCAAAAAAACAAAAAAAAACCATCAGCCTTGAAAAAAATACAAACAAAACTAAAAAAAATCAGCCGTGAAAAAAATACAAAACAAAAATTAAACAACAAAAAAGAAATTTGGTCAGATGTGACAAATCAAAATATATTGAGAGAATCACGATAAATAATAAAAAAAGAAGTTTGTGAGAGGTCTGTGTGAATATGAGCAGTAAAACGACTTCATTCTTCTCACATTATAAAAAAGAAGACAGTGCGCTGTATTAAACAATTTAAAACATTGCAGCGTGACGAAAGTGCTCTATCCATTCCGAGCGCTAATTTTACCAGACCGAGTTGTTCCGTCTCGGAATTTCTTCTGAGCATGCGTGGCACTTTGTGCGTCGGAATTGGCCACACACGGTCGGAATTGACGCGATCGGATTTTGTTGTCGAAAAATTTTATAGCCTGCTCTCAAACACTGTGTGTCAGAAAATCTGATGGAAAAAGTCCGATGGAGCCCACACACGGTCGGAATTTCCGACAACACGCTTCGATCGCACATTTTCCGTCGTGTGTACGGGGCATTAGTCTTTACTACAATGTAACTACTAAACCTGACCTTTATCCCAAAACCCCAAACCCTCAAGCTAATATTAACATAATTCCTAATCCTAACTCTTAATTTGTACAAACTCCATACAACTAAGCCTTAACCACAACCTAAACATTTTTCCTAAGCACTAAACTGAATCCCCAAACCACATCGTAACCCCTATACATCAACCTAACCTTGACATAATGCCTATTCCTTTCTCTTAACCATAACCAAACCTCTACGTTTAACCCCTAACCATAGGAAAACTACTAACCCTTACACTCAACTTCCCCCTACACCTAACTCTGAGCCTCAACCTAACACCTCATTTAAATCCTTAAAATTAAAGTCCAATTAAAGTCACATAAATAAATATGTAGGCAAATAGACTAATAACCTTAATTTTTATAATTTTGCCCCCACTTTCTTGTTACAACAGCTGTAACAGGAGTCTAAATATGACTATGCAGTTCAATAGCGACCAGACTAAGACCCACTGCACTTAGAATAAATAGTCTTCTTTTAAACTCGGAACATGCTTGCTTGCTTGCTTGAATATTGTTTGTACCCTTGATATCTCAATGTTCAAAACTTTGTGTTCTTATGTTTGAATGAAAATCTGTGATTTCATCTCCAAGTCCTAAGTCCTTCTCATGGAAGGAATTTGGTTCTTCAAATATTCGTTTTTCTTGTGTGCATTGTGTTAGTACAGTATTACAGCTTATCCCCCAATAATCATAGAAATTATCTGCAATGTTCCAGAACCTGTCTATCAACTTAAGTTAATTGGTCATAACATCACCTTTGACATTTAGAAGTATTTCCAGTTTAAGATAAGGTATGCCTGCTCCACTGGCTTCCCATAATCCATTTACTGTAAGATCAACATCTGGGCAGGTGGGGTGCTGGTGCTGTTTGTTGCGTCCTCTGCGTTTCCCCCATTAACTCGTTGGGCCCCAAAGTACTGGGTCACATGGAAGGTCTGCCCCACGTGGATTCTTCTGGGCTACGTTAGGCACTGTTAAAGGGTCACTTTACTGTGCACATAGAGTAATTTTAATCAATGCCTTGGGACAAGGCTAAGGCTGTGGGGAATACTCTTAAGCCGCATACACACAAGCGAAAGTCAGACTGAAGCTCTTCATTGTATATACCGATCATGTGGAGGCCTCATTGGACTTTTTTTTTTTTTTTTCGAAAAATCTGACAGACCTAGAAATCGAACATGTTCTAAATGTTTCTGATGGACCCAATTCCTATCGGCAAAACCGATCGTCTGTATGCTGGTCCGACGGACCAAAAAAGACTTATGCTCTGAAGCAAGTACGAGATGGAAGCTATTGGCTATTGAACTTCCTTTTTCTAGTCCCGTAGTAAGTGTTGTACGTCACCGCATTCTGGACGGTCGGACTTTGGTTGGACTTTGGGTTGACTGTGTGTAGGCAAGACCGCTTGAATGGAATTCCGTCAGAGTTCCATCAGAGAAACCGTCGGAGTTTATTACGACGGCAAAACCGGTCGTGTGTATGCGGCATTAGAGATTTGTAGGGATGTGTGGTTGTGTTGAGAAATGTGTTATTGCTGTTGTAAAGAGTATCCTGGTAAATTTTGTTGTATGTGTGCAATGACAATACAGTATCTTATCTTATCTTATCTTATCTGTGTACACTGGTACTGCAACTGTTTCACAGTTAACTCTTGGCCTCCCGTGACAATGAGCACCACTAACATGCATTTTGGAGGGACATGCTGAGCCAATGTCCACATACACCTGTCCAGCGTTTACCACTACTACTCCCAAGTTGTGGAGTTGGCCCCGCCGTGCACTTTGTGCAGGCTCCACACGTGCACTGAACCTAATTATTGAACCTTCCGTACCTCTGGGGGGACCTCTGTGATGCAATCTGCTCCCATTGCTATGGGAGACAGACCACTGGCAGAAGGAGTGCCGACAACATCTTCCTCGCTACTATAGGCTGTGCCACCTATAAGAGGTACACCCTATCGACAGGCTGCTTGTACTCTTGGTAACCACATGTGTCTTTACATTACTCCATTACACATGAAACCTTCACACTCCAATGTGTTATGTTCCACTTGTTAGCTGTGTGTGTGCTGGTTGCTTGCAATACACTTCTTTAGTAAATTCAGACCAGGCAGGGACAACGTTTCAATACTTCTCCTGCACTGGCGACTTCAGGGCGAATGCCAGCTTAAAAGTCTCTGTTGTAGGACAAAGCCGGCAGGATACTCCTCCTGCGGGTCTCCTGGTCCATCTCCATCCCTTATGGGTCTCACAACCCATGGCTACTCGGGAACCCCCTAGTCTCTCGCTTGCGGCTCTCTCTAACGGGGCCAAAGATGGCTCCCTGGACTCCCTCGAGGGAGCTCTCTTGAACCGGACCTCTATCACAATTTATATCACACAGGATGAGTGTGCTGGACCCAGGAAGGAAAACCCACCAAAACATTAAATGACCAAGCAAAACCTTAACCCCAGACCTCTCAGCCGGGACAGCACCTACTGACTGCTGTAGCCTGCTTACAAGCAGAAGAATGATAAGATGACATGGAGTAATGTTTCTCTGTCCCAGCTCTATGTATTCTATGGAAAACCACTGGGGCACTGCAAGAAGCAAATAACCTTGAGATATTTTTCTGGAACTTTGTAATATTAAGCATATAACATACTAGGTATATGCTCTTTTAGGGGATGGTACATTTGTAGGGTCATAATTGTCTCACACTCATCCCCCGTACCCCTTTATCATATTTTGTAATATTAAGGCTGATTTGCTTCAGGGTTTAGGCATAATAATAATGTTTTAGATACTCTAAAAAGACATGATGATCATGTCTAATTTGGCCCTATTATATGTGTGTGTGTGTGTGTGTACAGTATGTATGATAAGGACCTTAGAATAGAAACTCTTTGAGGACAAGGACCAGTGGCATAACCAAAGCCATATTAGTACATTAGGTTCAAGGGAAGGAAGGGGGCCCCATTTGGGAGGCTGTTAGATGTCTCTACTCCAGAAGAGCTGATGTCAGGTTCACAAAATCGTGCTTTAGGATCATACTGTTATTAGCCACAGATCTCCTGTGCATCCCTCTATCTGTGAATAGATTTATGGCCTCCAGAGCTTTTGGTCATCCTGGCCAGAATTTTAATAGTAACCCTTTGTGCCTAGTCTTCCTGAGGCTGAAAAATAACAGGGTAATTCTGAAAAAAAGTTGGTATTGCATTTATAGAATAAGCATGCATAAAAGCACTACCAATCAGTCTGCTTTGAAAAAAGACACAAATCCATTTAGTTCAACTAAAAGAAAAACACACACAAAACCTCCAAATGCACACTTCTATACCCACAGTTGATCCAGAGGAAGGCAAAAAAAAACACAATAAAGCATGATCCAGCATTGGTCCAGTGAGGAAAGAAAAAAATTCCTTCCTGATTCCCCAGGAGGCAATTGATATTCCCTGGATACGCTACCCCCTGGTGGTATTATCTACATACTGTATATTAGTATCCGGTTATATGTTGTGCATTTTGGAAAGAATTTAGGCCTTTTTTTAAAATGATCTACTCAGTTACCCAGAACCAGCTCTTGAGGGAGTCTATTCCACATTTTCACAGGTCTTACTGTGAAAAAGTCTTTCCATATTTGGAAGTTAAATCTCTTTTCCTCCATGCCCCTTGTCCTTCGTCATGTCATTAATGTGAATAACTCTACACTAAGTTCACTACATGTACTAATTATGTATTTATACAAGGTGATCACATTCCCCCCTTAGGCTCGGTTCAAACAGGGGCAACACGACATGCACACGACTTCAGTGGCGACTTCTGTATAGAAGTCAATGCAAGTCGCCTGAAGTCGCCCCAAAATTAGTACAGGAAACTTTTTCTGAGTCAGAGCGACTTGAGTCGCTCCTATTAGAACAGTTCCATAGTACAGAATGGGACACGGCTTGTCAGGCGGCTAAGTCGCCCGACAAGTCGCCCCTATGTGAACCGGGGCTCAATCTCCTCTTTTCAAAGGAGAGTAAATTCAGTTCCTCTAATCTTTCCTCATAGCTGAGCTCCTCCATGCCTCTTATCAGTTTGATTGCCAGTCTCTGCACTTTCTCCAGTTCCCCGATATCCTTTTTGTGAACTGGTGCCCAAAACTGAACTGCATATTCCAGATGAAGTCTTACTAATGATTTCTACAGGGGAAAAATTTTATCTCTCTCTCTGGAGTCCATACCTCTCTTAATACAAGAAATGATTTTGCTCGCTTTGGAAACCGCTGCTTCCTGCCTCTTATCAGTTTAGTTGCCCTTCTCTGCACTTTCTCCAGTTCCCCCGATTTTTTTTTGTGAACTAGTGCCCAAAACTAAACTGCATATTCCAGGTGACATCTTACTAATTTGATTTGTACTGGGGCAAAATTGTGTCTCTCTCTTTCTCTGAAGTCTACTTTCTCCAGAACACCCAGATCCTTCTCCACCATTGACCCCTCCAGTTGTACTCCCCCTAGTATGTATGATGTATGCATATTCCTAGCCTACAAGTGCATAACTTTACATTTATCAACATTAAACATCATTTGCCACTTAGTTGCCCAATTAAACAGTGCAGTGAGGTTGGCTTGTAAGTTGGAGAAATCCTGTATGGACACTATTCCACTGCATAGCTTGGTGTCATCGGCAAATACGTAAATGGTACTTCTAAATCCAAACACTGTATCATTTATAAATATATTAAAAAGTAAGGATCCCAACACTGAATCTTGGGGTACACCACTAAAAACCATTTAGAGTAGGAATCATTAAATACTACTCTCTGAATTCTGCCTTTTATACAGTTTTGAATCAATTTGCAAATTGATTTTTCCAAGCCTGTAGACTTTACCTTACACATTAGCCGTGTGTGCGGAACTGTGTCAAACGCTTTTGCAAAATCCTAAGTATACCACGTCCACAGCCACGCCTTTGTCTAAGTTCTTGCTTATTTCCTCATAAAAATAAACCAAATTTGTTTGACAACTTCTGTCTTTCATGAATCCATGCTGTCTATAGCTTAAAATATTTGTTTTCTAGGAAAAACTCATCTATGTTTTCTTTTAATAAACTCTCCGTATCTTCCCAACTATAGAAGTTAAACTACCCTGTCTGTAGCTACTTGGTAAAGACTTTGATACCGCTACATCATATACTATATACTGTGTGTGTGTATATATATATATATATATATATATATATATATATATATATATATATATATACACACACAGTATATAGTATATGATGTAGCGGTATCAAAGTCTTTACCAAGTAGCTACAGACAGGGTAGTTTAACATCTATAGTTTGGCTACAGACGGTATCCTTTTACTACCTGTGGTATTTGTACGTGATTGGGTTAAATTAACTCTCTTCATGCAAGATGTGAAAGATATTCTCAACAAGTTAACCTCTGTTCCATTCCTCCAAGCCTGTTTTCAGGTTTTACTGGATCTGTATCAATTCTAGCAACCCAACATAATTGGCTCCTGGGGATAGATTTTAAACGCCCGAGGTAAATGAAAACCCTTGTAATGAAGTAGTTGATTTTTATCAGTGGGTTTAGTATACACATCACTCACTATCTGATTCTCATGTGCTTTTAAAGATGTATCAAGAAAGGAAACCTGTTCTTTACGCCATATGATATTAAACTTTAGCCTGGGTAACAGATAATTTATATAGGCATGGAATAACATCAAAGTCTCGTAGGTGCCCCCCATATAGCAAACACGTCATCAATAAATCTTAACCGGCAGAGACCATTCTGCTGAAATAAAACATTGTTGTGAATAAACAAATTCCCTACCATATCCATGAAAGCGTTTGCATGAGGAGGGCAACATTTGAACCCATCGCCAAACCCCTGCATTGTAAGTAAAAAGTCTCCTTAAATAAAAATAAATTCTCCCCCGAAATCAGGAGAAACAAAATCTATGCATGTGTGTGATTTTATATCTTAAAAAAAAAAAGATAAACTAAAAGGAACAAAAAGAATAATATACATGGCATGTAAAATAAAGTAGACTCAAACCATTATAGATTTTAATAATGATATATACAGTATATGATATACAGTATAAAATAAAACAGACTCAAACAATTATAGTTTAACTAATAATATATGTGAAATACATATTATGTAAACAGATACAACACAAATATACATCATCAATCTTAAAAAAAATTATAAAACTAAAAAGAACAGAAAGAATAATATACATGACATGTGAAACAAAACATACTCAAACTGTTGTGGATTGTAATAATAACATATACAGTATATGATATATAAAATAAAATGACCCAAACCATTATAGTTTCCGATAATAATATATATGATATATAAAATAAAAAAGACTCAAACATTTATACTTTCTAATACTATTATATATGACATATACAGTATATTATGTAAAAAAAATATATAAAAAATATAAAATATTAATCTAAAAAAAATAAAATAATATATATGATATGTAAAATAAAATAGACCTAATCCATTATGTATTATAATAATAACATATTGTATATGATATAAAAATAAAATACTCAAACCATTATAGTTTCCAATAATAATATCCAGTTTATGAACTATGACAGACATATCCAAAAAGATAACTAAGTGCATAGTGCAGGTCAGTGACCAGACCCGAGTCTGTAGCTTTCTCTCAGCTGTATCTAATTGCCCCAAATTGGTGCTGTACCCACTGAAGTATGATATAGGCAAGTAAGAAAGGGATTACTTTGACGCAGTTGGCCAGCTTGTACATGTATTGCAATGTACACATGAACTAAAAATCCCTGTTTTTATGCCAAGTTTGCTAGAAAGAATGTATAGCAATGTGCAGAGGGTGCATTCGGAATTTTAAGTGTTAACATGAAGTCACACCTCTTTAGCACCTGATAGGTTATACACTGCATATGTATAAGCTATTTGGATTTGAGCACAGACATATCTTAAGTCTATTATAAAATAAAATAGACTCGAACAATCATAGATCCCAATAATAATATATATGATATATACAATAAAATAGACTCAAACCATTATAGTTTCTAATGGTAAAATAAACAATATCAAAAATGACATAGACATTAATTGTTATAGTTTCTAATAAAAGTAAATATGATATATCAGATAAAATAGACTCAAGCAATAATAGATCCCAAGAATATTATATACAGTATTATATATACGATAAAAGCTCAAACAATAATAGATTCCAATAATATTATATGCAGTATTATATAGTATATAAAATAAAACAGACTCAAACAATTATAGATTCCAGTGATAATATAAATTATATATAAAATGACCTCAAACTGTTATAGTTTCCAATAAGAAAATATACATGATATACAGTATCTCACAAAAGTAGGTACACCCCTCACATTTTTGTAAATATTTTATTATATATTTTCATGTGACAACACTGAAGAAATGACACTTTGCTACAATGTAAAGTAGTGAGTGTACAGCTTGTATAACAGTGCAAATTTGCTGTCCCCTCAAAATAACTCAACATACACCCATTAATGTCTAAACTGCTGGCAACAAAAGTGAGTACACCCCTATGTGAAAATGTCCAATTTGAGCCCAATTAGCCATTTTCCCTTCCCGGTGTCATGTGTCTCATTAGTTTTACAAGGTCTCAGGTGTGAATGGGGAGCAGGTGTGTTCAATTTGGTGTTATCGCTCTCACTATCTCATACTAGTCACTGGAAGTTCAACATGGCACCTCATGGCAAAGAACTCTCTGAGGATCTGAAGAAAAGAATTGTTGCCCTACATAAAGATGGCCTAGGCTATAAGAAGATTGCCAAGACCCTGAATCTGAGCTGAAGCACGGTGGCCAAGACCATACAGCGTTTTAACAGCACAGGTTCCACTCAGAACAGGCCTCGCCATGGTCGACCAAAGGAGTTGAGTGCACGTGCTCAGCGTCATATCCAGAGGTTGTCTTTGTGAAATAGACATTTGAACGCTGCCAGAATTGCTGCAGAGGTTGAAGGGGTTGTGGGGGGGTCAGCCTGTCAGTGCTCAGACAATACGCCGCACACTGCATCAAATTGGTCTGCATGGCAATTGGTCTGCATGCCTGTCATCCCAGAAGGAAGCCTCATTAATGGCTGTGTGTTGAGTTATTTCGAGGGGACAGCAAATTTACACTGTTATACAAGCTGTACACTCACTACTTTACATTGTAGCAAAGTGTAATTTCTTCAGCGTTGTCACATGAAAAGATATAATAAAATGTATACTAATTTTTGTGAGATACTGTATAAAATAGACTCAAACAATAATAGATTTCATCATAAATATACATTTTATATATAAAATAAAATAGACTCAAACAATTAAAGATTCTAATGATAATATAAATAATATATAAAATGACATAGACTCAACCTGTTATCATTTCCAATAAAAATATATAATATATAAAATAAAATAGACAAAAACAATTAGTGTCCAGTAATAATATACTGTATATAATATACGCAATAAAACAGATTCAAACCATTATAGTTTACATTTAACCCTTTTCTTCCTGAATGTCAGGGGCTAAATTTGGAGGACTGCTCAATGTATGAAGACATCTCCCGTGGTCTGCAGGCCACCTATGAGGATGTGGGCCCCCTGCAGGTCGGTAACATTCAGCTGGAGAAGCCTTGAATGGTGGCACTGCCAGGACAAGCTGAAGCACAGTATTATGTACATTATGTATTATGTATATCAGTCTGTTTGCCTCACTGTGTGTAAATGTTATATATTAATCTTTTGCACTAGAATGCATTATGTCATTCTGCCTTGTTTTGCATGGTTTGGTTTAGCCCAAGTTAACCGTCCAGCTTCTTAATTGCACCAGAGCGCAACATGGTCAATATACTCTTAACCCAATATAAACCAGTGTCTAAATTTGTAGCAATTTTAAAATAGGCTCAAATCATTATAGATTCCATACAAATGTATATGATTATATATCAAGGGTACTGAATGAAATTTTACGGAGGTTAGAAAATTTTCTTCCAGCAGAGTTTGTGTGAAGACTCCTTTACATAACAACCCCCCTTATATCACAATCTCATTCTTACATCAGTGTCCTCAGTCCCCCTCCCATCAAAGTCCCCCACTTCATTTCACAGTTTTCCTTTCAGAGTGTTCTCGGCCCCCCTTAACATCACCCCCACCCTCTCCACAGTAGTGTACTAAATCCACTTTACATAACACACTCCATTTATTCTCAGCAGTGTCCTCACCCCCCTTTCAAATCATCACCCCCCCACAGTACTGTTCTCTGCCCCTTCACATCAACCCCCCCCCACGCACACACACGTCCCCCACGCACACACACACACGCCCTTCCTCAGCACTGCCCACCCTCACATCACCCCCCCCCCCCACAGCACTGCCCCTTCACATCACCTGCCTCTCCCTACATCACCCGCTTCCCCTGCACATCACCCCCCCACAACACTGCCCCTCTTCACATCACTGGCCCCCTGAACATCACCCCCTCCACACATCACCGATCTCCTTTACATCACTCCCCCACAGCACTGCTCCCTCACATCACAAATCCCCCCTCCCACAGTAGCATGATCTGCCCTTATTACATCACCTGCATTCCCTTCACATCACCTCCCCCCCACAGCACTGCCCCCTCACATCTGCCCCCTCACATCACAAATCCCCCCTCCCACAGTAGCGTGATCTGCCCTCTTTACATTACCTTCACTCCCTTCACATCACCCCCCCCCCCCTCCCACAGCAGCAGGCACAGCTCTGCATTGGGGGCAGGTAATAAGCTGAGAACAGGAGGCACAGCTCTGCATTGGGGGGCAGGTAATAAGCTGAGTTCGGGAGGCACAGCTCTGCATTGGGGGGCAGGTGATAAGGTGAGTTAGGATGGCACAGCTCTGCATGGGGGGGGGGGGGCAGGTAATAAGCTGAGTTCAGGAGGCACAGCTCTGCATTGGGGGCAGTTATTAAGCTGGGTTCAGGAGGCACAGCTCTGCATTGGGGGTCAGGTAATAAACTGAGATAGGAAGGCACAGCTTTGCATTGGGGGGCAGGTAATAAGCTGAATTATGGAGGCACAGTTTTGTATTGGGGGTCAGGTAATAAACTGAGATAGGAAGGCACAGCTTTGCATTGGGGGGCAGGTAACACGCTGAATTATGGAGGCACAGTTTTGTATTGGGGGACAGGTAATATGCTGAGTTCAGGAGGCACACCTCTGCATTGGGGGGAGGTGATAAGCTGAGTTCAGTAAGCACAGCTCTGCATTGGGGGGCAAGTAGTAAGCTGAGTTCAGCAGGCACAGCTCTGCATTGGGGGGCAGGTAATAAGCTGAGTTAGGGAGGCACAGCTCTGCATGGGGGGCATGTAATAATCTGAGTTCAGGAGGCACAGTTTTGCATTGGGGGCAGGTAATAAACTGAGTTCAGGGGCACGGCTCTGTATTGGGGGGCAGGTAATAAGCTGAGTTCAGGAGGCACAGTTTTGCATTGGGGGCAGGTAATTAAGCTGAGCTCAGGAGGCACAGCTCTACATTGAGGGGGCAAGTAATTAAGCTGAGATCGGGAGGCACAGCTCTGCATTGGGGGGCAGGTAGTAAGCTGAGTTCAGCAGGCACAGCTCTGCATTGGGGGCAGGTAATAAGCTGAGTTCAGGAGGCACAGCTCTGCATTGTGGGGCAGAAAAAAACTGAGTTCAGGAGGCACAGATTTGTATTGGTGGCAGGTAATAAGCTGAGTTCAGGAGGCACAGCTCTGCATTGGGGGGCAAGTAAGAAGCTGAGTTCGGGAGGCACAGCTCTGCATTAGGGGGCAGGTAATAAGGTGAGTTAGGAAGGCACAGCTCTGCATTGGGGGGCAGGTAATAAGCTGAGAACAGGAGGTACAGCTCTGCATTGGGACGCAGGTAATACGCTGAGTTCAGGAGGCACAGCTCTACATGGGGGGGAGGGGGGCAGGTAATAAGCTGAGTTCAGCAGGCACAGCAGTTCAGCAGGCACAGCTCTGCATTGGGGGCAGGTAAAAAGCCAAGTTCAGGAGGCACAGCTCTGCATTGTGGGGCAGGTAATAGGCTGAGTTCGGGAGGCACAGCTCAGCATTGGGGGAAGGTAATAAGCTAAGTTCAGCAAGCACAGCTCTGCATTGGGGGACAGGTAATAAGCTGAGTTCAGGAGGCACAGCTCAGCATTGGGGGAAGGTAATAAGCTAAGTTCAGCAAGCACAGCTCAGCATTGGGGGCAGGTAATAAGCTAAGTTCAGGAGGCACAGCTTTGCATTGTGGGGAAGATAATAAGCTGAGTTAGGGAAGCACAGCTCTGCATCGGGGGGGCAGGTAATAAGCTGAGATCAGGAGGCACGGCTCTGCAATGGGGGACAGGTAATGAGCTGAGTTCAGGAGGCACAGTTTTGCATTGGGGGCAGGTAATTAAGCTGAGCTCAGGAGGCACAGCTCTGCATTGGGGGGGGGGGGGCAAGTAATTAAGCTGAGATCGGGAGGCACAGCTCTGCATTGGGAGGCAGATGGTAAGCTGAGTTCAGAAGGCACAGCTCTGCATTGGGGGGCAGGTAGTAAGCTGAGTTCAGGAGGCACAGCTCTGCATTGTGGGGCAGAAAAAAAACTTAGTTCAGGAGGCACAGATTTGTATTGGTGGCAGGTAATAAGCTGAGTTCAGGAGGCACAGCTCTGCATTGGCGGGCAAGTAATAAGCTGAGTTCGGGAGGCACAGCTCTGCATTGGGGGGCAGGTAATAAGGTGAGTTAGGAAGGCACAGCTCTGCATTGGGGGGCAGGTAATAACCTGAGAACAGGAGGTACAGCTCTGCATTGGGACGCAGGTAATACGCTGAGTTCAGGAGGCACAGCTCTGCATGGGGGGGCAGGTAGTAAGCTGGGTTCGGGAGGCACAGCTCTGAATTGGGAGGCAGGTAATAAGCTGAGTTCGGGAGGCACAGCTCTTCATTGGTGGGGGGGAGGTGATAAGCGGAGTTCAGAAGGCACAGCTCTGCATTGGGGGGCAGGTAGTAAGCTGAGTTCATCAGGCACAGCTCTGCATTGGGGGCAGGTAAAAAGCCAAGTTCAGGAGGCACAGCTCTGCATTGGGGGGCAGGTAATAGGCTGAGTTCGGGAGGCACAGCTCAGCATTGGGGGAAGGTAATAAGCTAAGTTCAGCAAGCACAGCTCTGCATTGGGGGACAGGTAATAAGCTGAGTTCAGGAGGCACAGCTCAGGATTGGGGGAAGGTAATAAGCTAAGTTCAGCACGCACAGCTCAGCATTGGGGGCAGGTAATAAGCTAATTTCAGGAGGCACAGCTTTGCATTGTGGGGAAGATAATAAGCTGAGTTAGGGAGGCACAGCTCAGCATTGGGGGAAGGTAATAAGCTAAGTTCAGCAAGCACAGCTCTGCATTGGGGGACAGGTAATAAGCTGAGTTCAGGAGGCACAGCTCAGCATTGGGGGAAGGTAATAAGCTAAGTTCAGCAAGCACAGCTCAGCATTGGGGGCAGGTAATAAGCTGAGTTCAGGAGGCACAGCTCTGCATTGTGGGGCAGAAAAAAAACTGAGTTCAGGAGGCACAGATTTGTATTGGGGGCAGGTAATAAGCTGAGTTCAGGAGGCACAGCTCTGCATTGGGGGGCAGGTAGTAAGCTGAGTTCAGCAGGCACAGCTCTGCATTGGGGGCAGGTAATAAGCTAATTTCAGGAGGCACAGCTTTGCATTGTTGGGAAGATAATAAGCTGAGTTAGGGAGGCACAGCTCTGCATCGGGGGCAGTTAATCAGCTGGGTTCAGGAGGCACAGCTCTGCATTGGGGGGCAGGTAATAAGCTGAGTTAGGGAGGCACAGCTCTGCATTGGGGGGCAGGTAATAAGCCGGGTGCAGAAGGCATAGCTCTGCATTGGGGGGCAGGTAGTAAGCTGGGTTCGGGAGGCACAGCTCTGAATTGGGAGGCAGGTAATAAGGTGAGTTTGGGAGGCACAGCTTTGCATTGGGGGCAGGTAATATGCTGAGGTCGGGAGGCACAGCTCTGCATTGGGGGCAGGTAATAAGCTGAGTTTGGTAGGTTTAGCTCTGCATTGGGGGCAGGTAATACGCTGAGTTTGGGAGGCACAGCTCTGCATTGGGGGCAGGTAATAAGCTGAGTTCAGGAGGCACAGCTCTGCATTTGGGGGCAGGTAATAAGTTGAGTTCTGGAGGCACAGTTTTGCATTGGGGCAGGTAATAAGCTGAGTTCAGAAGGCACAGCTCTGCATTGGGGGGCTGGTAATAAGCTAAGTTTGGAAGGTACGGCTCTGCATTGGGGGGGCAGATAACAAGCTGAGTTCAGGAGGCACAGCTCTGCATTGGGGGGCAGGTAATAAGCTGAGAACAGGAGGCACAGCTCTGTATTGGGGGCAGGTAATAAGCTGAGTTCAGGAGGCACAGCTCTGCATTGGGACGCAAGTAATACGCTGAGTTCGGGAGGCACAGGTCTCCATGGGGGGGGCGGGGAGGTGATAAGCTGAGTTCAGGAGGCACAGCTCTGCATTCGGGGGCAGGTAATAAGCTGAGTTCAGGAGGCACAGTTTTACATTGGGGGCAGGTAATAAGCTAAGATCCGGAGGCACAGCTCTGCATTGGGGGGCAGGTGATAAGCTGAGTTCAGAAGGCACAGCTCTGCATTGGGGGGCAGGTAGTTAGCTGAGTTCAGCAGGCACAGCTCTGCATTGGGGTCAGGTAATAAGCTGAGTTCAGGAGGCACAGCTCTGCATTGGGGGCAGGAAATAAACTGAGTTCAGGAGGCACAGCTCTGCATTGGGGGGCAAGCAAAAAGCTGAGTTCAGGAGGCACAGCTCTGCATTGGGGGCAGGTAATAAGGTGAGTTAGGGAGGCACAGCTCTGCATTGGGGGGCAGGTAATAAGCTGAATTCAGGAGGCACAGCTCTGCATTGGGGGGCAGGTAATAAGCTGAGATCGGGAGGTAAAGCTTAGCATTGGGGGGCAGGTATTAAGCTGAGTTCAGGAGGCACAGTTTTGCGTTGGGGAGCAGGTAATAAGCTGAGTTCAGGAGGCACAGCTCTGCATTGGGGGGCAAGTATTAAGCTGAGTTCGGGAGGCACAGCTCTGCATTGGGGGGCAGGTCATAAGGTGAGTTAGGAAGGCAAAGCTCTGCCTTGGGGGCAGGTAATAAGCTGAGTTCAGGAGGCACAGTTTTGCATTGGGGGCAGGTAATTAAGCTGAGTTCAGGAGGCACAGCTCTGCATTGGGGGGGGCAAGTAATTAAGCTGAGATCGGGAGGCACAGCTCTGCATTGGGAGGCAGGTAGTAAGCTGAGTTCAGAAGGCACAGCTCTGCATTGGGGGGCAGGGAGTAAGCTGAGTTCAGCAGGCACAGCTCTGCATTGGGGGCAGGTAATAAGCTCACGAGGCACAGCTCTGCATTGTGGGGCAGAAAAAAACTGAGTTCAGGAGGCACAGATTTGTATTGGGGGCAGGTAGTTAAGCTGAGTTCAGGACTCACAGCTCTGCATTGGGGGGCAAGTAATAAGCTGAGTTCAGGAGGCAAAGCTTTGTATTGGGGGCAGGTAATAAGCTGAGTTCAGGAGCCACAGCTCTACATTGGGGGCAGTTAATCAGCTGAGTTCAGGAGACACAGCTCTGCATTGGGGGGCAGGTAATAAGCTGAGTTAGGGAGGCACAGCTCTGCATTGGGGGGCAGGTAATAAGCCGGGTGCAGAAGGCACAGCTCTGCATTGGGGGGCAGGTAGTAAGCTGGGTTCGGAAGGCACAGCTCTGAATTGGAAGGCAGGTAATAGGGTGAGTTTGGGAGGCACAGCTTTGCATTGGGGGCAGGTATTATGCTGAGGTCGGGAGGCACAGCTCTGCATTGGGGGCAGGTAATAAGCTGAGTTTGGTAGGCTTAGCTCTGCATTGGGGGCAGGTAATACGCTGAGTTTAGGAGGCACAGCTCTGCATTGGGGGCAGGTAATAAGCTGAGTTCAGCAGGCACAGCTCTGCATTGGGGTCAGGTAATAAGCTGAGTTCAGGAGGCACAGCTCTGCACTGGGGGCAGGAAAAAAACTGAGTTCAGGAGGCACAGCTCTGCATTGGGGGGGGGGGCAAGCAATATGCTGAGTTCAAGAGGCACAGCTCTGCATTGGGGGCAGGTAATAAGGTGAGTTAGGGAGGCACAGCTCTGCATTGGGGGGCAGGTAATAAGCTGAATTCAGGAGGCACAGCTCTGCGTTGGGGGGCAGGTAATAAGCTGAGATCGGGAGGTAAAGCTTAGCATTGGGGGGAAGGTAATAAGCTGAGTTCAGGAGGCACAGTTTTGAGTTGGGGAGCAGGTAATAAGCTGAGTTCAGGAGGCACAGCTCTGCATTGGGGGGCAAGTAATAAGCTGAGTTCGGGAGGCACAGCTCTGCATTGGGGGGCAGGTGATAAGGTGAGTTAGGAAGGCAAAGCTCTGCCTTGGGGGCAGGTAATAAGCTGAGTTCAGGAGGCACAGTTTTGAATTGGGGGCAGTTAATAAGCTGAGTTCAGGAGGGACAGCTCTGCATTGGGGGGGGGCAAGTAATAAGCTGAGTTCAGGAGGCACAGCTCTGCATTGGGGGGCAGGTAATAAGCTGAGATTTGGAGGCAAAGCTCAGAATTGGGGGGCAGGTAATCAGCTGAGTTGAGGAGACACAGCTCTGCATTGGATGAGACTGAGAGCTGCCAACTGTTAACTTTCCAGATTAACCAGCAGGTGATTGGTGGCTAGGATGTAGGGCGGTCCTAGCTACCAATCACTTGCTGGTTAATGAAAAGATAACAGCCAGCAGCTCCTGCTCCATCCAATGCAGAGTTGTGCCTCCCAAAATCAGCTTATTACCTGCCCCCCAATAGAGACCTGTGCCTCCTGCACCCGGCTTATTACCATCCTGTCTTCCGACATGTAGAGAATGACAGCAGCTGCAGCTGGGGAACAGAAGCAGCTTCTAAATGGCGCAACCGTGGGTCTGGATGGGACAGTGGCTAACCCCAAATCAGGATCGTGGTCCGCCATTTAGTGATGCCTGATATTTTAAATAAACTCAAACTATTATAATTTCCAATAATAATATACTTTTATATATAAAATATAGCAAAACTATTTTAGATCCCAATATTAGTATCTATTTTATATAAGATAGACAGGACTCTCTGCCTGTCAAACCTGCCCATTCAGGCCAATAGGAGTGCACCACAACCACAAGCTAAAATATTGGCTTGCGCTTGCAGTGGGGTATATTAATATAAAATACACTCTTGTATTTATTATTTAAAATAAGCAAACATTCAGGAAAACGACTCCTAAATAATGGAAAAAATTTGCACGGAATTTGAATCGATTCGAAGAGTTTTCCGAATTCGAAAAGTTTTCAAACGTGAATCGTTTTCGAATTCAGTTTTCAAATTTGAATATGAATAGTTTTTTAATTCAAATAGATTTCGAATTCAAATCGTTTTCCAATCTCCAAAGATAGTAAAATAGAATAGAGAATAAAGGAATAGAATGGAAAAAAATAGAATAGAAAAGAAAAGAATATAACAGAAAAGAATAAAATATAATAGAGTAAAACAGAACAAAATAGAAAATAATAGAACAGAATAGAATAGAAATGAATAGAATAGAAAAAGAATAATTAAAAAAAAAATAGAATAGTATAGAAAGAATATAACCATTTGCCGAAATTCAAATAGAATCAATTTGTTTTGAATAGAATAGAACAGAATTGATTAGAATAGGAAGATGGTTTTATTCTTTCTATTCTATTCTGTTGTTTTTTACTATACTATTCTGTTATTTTCTTTTCTAATCTATTCTATTTAAATTCAAATTTCTATTCTATTCTATTTTGAATTCTGTTCTTTTCTATGCTTTTATTTTCTATTCGAATTTCAGATGATTGTTATATTCTTTCTATTTAATTCTATTTTTTATTCTATTCTATTCATTTCCATTCTATTCCATTCTATTTTGTTCTTTTATTTACTATTTTTTTTTTTCTGTTAAAGGCCTCTTTCACACGGATGATCCGTATGTCCGTTTTTCATCCATCCGTTTTCGGATGAAAAACGGACATACAGTCATCCCTATGGAGCGTCGGATGTCAGCGGTGACATGTCCGCTGACATCCGACCCGCTCCGATCCGAAAAGTGTAACGGAGGAAAAACCTACTTTTCCATCCGTTTTCGGATCGGATCGGATGACGACGGACACTACGGACCGTCATCATCCGATCCCCCCATAGGGGAGAGCGGCGCTCTGACAGCTCCGTCGCTGCACAGTGTGCAGCGATGCACCTGTCATCTTCCTGCTCAGCGGGGATCGGCGGAGCTATCCCCGCTGAGCCAGCGGATGTTCACGGGGCGGATCATGACTGATCTGCCCCGTGTGAAAGAGGCCTTACTCTGTTATATTATATTCTTTTATTTTCTGTTATATTATTTTCTATTTTATTATATTTTTCTCTATTCTATTCCTTTATTTTCTATTATATTTGTGCCCCATTGTTGGCATCAGTGTGAGGAATAGTGCACCATCATTGGTGTTAGACATGTGTAGTTTGTTTCGTTCTGAATTGAAATTCAGGTGAATTTTCGTTTTTTGGAAATTCGGATATATTTGAATTTCCGAATTACAATAGTACCGAATTTCAACGAACCTGAAATAATGGATAAAATGTGCATGGAATTTGAATCGATTCGAATAGTTTTCCGAATTTGAAAAGTTTTCAAACTTGAACCGTTTTCGAATTCAGTTTTCAAATTTGAATATGAATAGTTTTTCAATTCAAATAGTTTTCGAATTCAAATTGTTTTCCAATCTCCAAAGATAATAAAATATAATAGAAAATAAAGGAATAGAATGGAAAAAAATAGAATAGAAAAGAAAATAATATAACAGAAAAGAATAGAATATAATAGAGTAAAACAGAACAAAATAGAAAATAAAAGAACAGAATAGAATAGAAATTAATGCAATAGAAAAAGAATAATATAAAAAAAATAGAATAGTATAGAAAGAATTAAACCATTTGCCGAAATTCAAATAGAATCAATTTGTTTTGAATATAATAGAACAGAATAATTAGAATAGGAAGGTGGTTATATTCTTTCTATTCTATTCTGTTGTTTTTTTCTATACTATTCTGTTATTTTCTTTTCCAATCTATTCTATTTAAATTCAAATTTCTATTCTATTTTATTATGAATCCTGTTATTTACTATTTACAATTTTTTTTGTTCTGTTTTACTCTGTTTTACCTGTTATATTATATTCTTTTATTTTCTGTTATATTATTTTCTATTTTATTATATTTTTCTCTATTCTATTCCTTTATTTTCTATTATATTTTATTCTCTTTGGAAATTGTAAAACTATTTGCATTTGAAAACTTTTCAAATTCGAAAACGATTTGAATCAATTCTAATTCAAATTCTGAAAATTCAAATAGATTTGAATCGTATAAATGAAATTAAACGGGTTAAACAAATTTAACTAAACAAATTTATGTAAATAACAAAACAAATTTTTTCGTTCTGGGCACCATTGTTGGTGTTAGTGAGAGGAATAGTGTACCATCATTGATGTTGGTGAGAGGAATAGTGCCCCTTTGTTCATGTCAGTGGGAGGAATAGCGCACCATTATTGGTGTCAGTGGAAGGAATAGTGTCCCATTGTTGGTGTCAGTGGGAGAAATAGTGCTTCATCATTGGTGTCGGTGAGAGGAATAGTGCCCCATCGTTGGTGTCTGTGAGAGAAATACTGTCCTATTGTTGGTGTCAGTGGGAGGATTAATGCCCCATTGTTGGTGTCAGTGGGAGGAGCAGTGCCCCATTGTTGGTGTCTGTGAGAGGAATAGTGCCCCATTGTTGGTGTCAGTGGGAGGAATAGCACACCATCATTGGTGTCAGTGAGAAAATCGCACTATTGCCAGCGAACATGCCTGTGAAATTGGCATATGCGGCAATAGTTGAAGTCAATGGGGCTCGAACCTGCAAAATCAAAAGTCCTCATTGAAGGCTTGTATGCAAGTTATTTGCCATAAAAAGTGTATGGGATCCCTGCTACTGCCCCTGTGGACATGTATCAATGCAAAAAAAAGTTTTTAAAATGATCATTTTTGAAGGAGAAATGATTTTAATCATGCTTAAAGTGAAACAATAAAAATGAAATATTCCTTTAAATATCGTGCTTGTGGGGTCCCCTTAGTCTGCCTGTAAAATGGCGCATCTGTGTGATGTCTAGAACAAGCTGCAGCAATAATGACATTTCTAAAGGAAAAAATGTAATTTAAACTTGCTTGTGGTAATGTATTGTAATGTAATGTAAAAAAGAAAAAAAAAACGGCGTGGGTCCTCCCCCCCCCCAGTACATACCAGGCCCTTCGGGTCTGGTATGGATTTTAAGGGGAACTCCACGGCAAAATTTTTTAAAAATTGACGTACCAAACCCTCACCCACGCATGCAGCCTGGAGGTCAGGAAAAGGCGGGGGGGGACACCAGCGAGCATCCCCCTTCTGAACTGTGTTCAGGCCGCATGCCCTCAACGTGGGGGGCTTTGGCTCTGCGCCCCCCACCCCACCACCACCCCAAAGCACCTTTTTGATGGGGACAAGGGCCTCTTCCCAACAACCCTGGCCAGTGGTTTTTGGGGGCTGCAGGTGGGGGGCTTATCGGAATCTGGAAGCCCCCTTTAACAATTCAGAGACCACGCCCTTTGTAACTTTAACACCCTGGGCATGATGGGTCCGTGATGTCACAAGGGGGTGGGGTCTCTGGATGACGCCACCCAGTGGCACGGCCCTATAGTTATATATGACATGTGTGTCATGGAAATGGACAGATTGTGGGCCACAGTGTCAGAGGAAGGTTTTTTGTGAATCTTCAGCGAGTCGGTGGAGGGAGCAGCAGCAGAGGAAGAAGAAGAAGACCGGAAGAAGAAGCAGGGGAAGAAGAAACCGGAGGAAGAAGGAGAAGACCAGACTTTCCTGACCTGCCCTGCCGAGCTACATGCTTGCATAAGGGTTTTGTATGGATTTGGGGGAGGAGGACCCACGCTGTTTGTTTTTTCTATATTTTGGCCAGAAGGGCCAGGTATGGGCCGCACGGGATTTTTTTGTGTTGATTTTTGATATTCCTCACCATATTATTGAATACTTACATTCCTTTGCATGCATTTGAAGAGTTAAAATTCTGGAATCAACCAAACTGCTGTGCTTTAATTATGCTGCTGGGTACATTGCAAGTTCTCACTAGGTGATACCATCAGTGGGATTCAAACCCATGGCTTGAACCTTTGAATGTAGCAGGTCATACCACTATGCTACGGAGCTGACCACAATCATAGATAGAAAATACAATTACTAATGTTTGATTCTTTTCATTCTATACAATAATGTTTTGCATTTGAGGCATTAATATTATGGTAACAACGATGCTCATGAGGCATTGGCTATTAGGCATTCACCTATTGTCAGCATATGCTGCTGATTAAGATGTAAGCTTTGTGCTTTTTATTTTCACAGTATATAACTGGTTGCTAAGCAAGGCGCTGGGAAGCCAGCCACTGAGTCTTTAACAACCGATAAGTCATCAGCTGTCAGCGGGGCAAAAGAGACGGCACCAGGAGAAGGTGGCAGCGGGAGAGACGACACGAGGTAGAGCACGTCTCACATTAAAATGTTTTCTTCACATACATGGATCATGGTTGCAGTGCAGCGTTATATAATAACTTGTTAGCAATTGGCACTTGCAGATCCGCAGAATCGGCGCTTAGTGCCGATTCCGAATTTACTAAAGCATGTTTGCCGCTAATATTGTCGCACATTGGTCTAATTGAACTCTTAATTTGGTCAAATATCGGGGTTCTAAAAAGATCTCTGATATCTCACTTTTGAGACAGAGAAAGGCGCAGCCTCAGCTGCACTGAACAATGAATATGGCTGCTGTTCATTCACAAACTAAAGCATAATACCTGAAGCACCCCGCCCTTCGTGCCCACAGCAGAAGCCGGCGGGAGAGGAGTGGAGGGAAGCCGGTAGCACCACAGTGGGGGCAGGGAACACACGGGGGGCTGGGCCGGGCAGTAGGGGGATTGAATCCTGAACAGGGAGGATGAACAGTGAGGCAGGGGGCAGTTATAAGAACCAACCCTGCTGTGTGTTTCTCCCTGCAGCAACTGAAAGCTTGCGGGAGGGAGAGGAGTAGAAGCCAGCTTTTAGCTACTACAGGGAGAGACACACAATGGGACCGGTTCTTATATTTGCCCCCCCCTCCGTTGCACCAATCGCCCCCCTCCTGCCCTCATCTGATTCTCTCGCTGCCCAGACCTCATCTTCATCTCCCTCTTCACTTTATATATTACAGTGCTACACGACCTCCCAAAACATAATCTTTAGTCTCACCAGACGGAAATTGTGGCACACAGAGTTTCATCCTAAGAAAAAACGCGATTAGCACATCAACAAAACAAAAGCCCTAGCATATTTGTAACAAGTGGATAGTGGTGCTCACTGACCCTTAAGTCAGGATTGAAGATATAGTTACACAGGCTTGTATATCAAAATAGAATAATTGAAACTAACGAACTCCATAATATATGAGACGTTTTGAAAGAGATACTAAATTGATGTTTTTCTCTTTATATGTGTTACTGAAAGATATGTTTGTGTACTGTACACTTTTCCTTTCTTAAAAAAATCAGATTGAATTAAATTTCCATCTTTTATATGTATCTGGCTGTGCAATATTTCTCACTCAGCTCATTCCTCTGAAAATCTTAACTCAACCTTTCATTTTGACCACCAATTTCACCCTAACCCTAAACCCAACCCTTACATTTAATTTTACCCCTATACTAATGCTCATACCACAACAAAACCCCTAAATCTCAACCTAATCCTTACACCTCAACTTAACTTTGATCTAATCTCTAATACTGATCTCAGTCTAACTTTAATCTATCACCTAATGCTAACCTAAAGCTAAACCAAACTTCCTACACCTAAAACTAAACAACAATGTAACCACTAAATTAGAAACTGACTTTACTTTAACCCTTATACCAAACCCCAAACCACAACAGAACCCCTAAACCTCAACCTAACCACGACACCTCAAAATAACCTATGGATAAACCCAACTCAACTAATTTAACCAACACGATACCCCCTGCACCCTCACACTACTTAAAGAAGAAGTACTGTCAAAGCTTGTTTGGCTGTACTTCTCCTGTGGATCACAGGAGTGCAGATCATTTTGCACTCCTTTGACCCATTTTCAGCAGACAGCGGGCTGAAGTCAGGATATGCCCACATGCCCGGACCAGCACCTGGCACAGCCTTTCAGGAAGCTGCTGAGAGGCTGAGCCTGACGATCCTGCTCCTCCTCAGCGTGAGCTAAGGGGGGGCAGAGCAGAGAGTCAGTGATTGACAGTCAGCAGCTCTCCGCTCAGAAAACTGTGAGAACCGAGCGATCTGTGTTTAAACATTCAGTTCTCAGTGTTAGAGGTGGCAGGGACAGATGCCGCATCGGACTGAACAGTATGATAAAAAAAAAAAGCCATACTTCTCTTTTAATTTCTACACCTCAAACTAACTTTAACTTGTTAGCCTTTAACCTAAACCAAACCTTTTACACTAAGCCTTAACTAGAAAATAACCACTAAACCTAACCTTTATCCCAAACCCCAAAACCCTCAACCTAAAATTCCCACCTTCCCACCTGGCACGGTTGGAGGACATAAAACACAAAAAAATGTGTAGCGCTAATGTAAAACAACCATATATTGCATACTATAAAAGGCAATTGATTCCCCAAATGCAGCAATCATAGATATAAAAGGACATAGATATATTTATTTAAAATATGGAAGAGTCCTAAAAGTCCTCAAGAAATATATCTTGCAAGGTGGTAGTGATCCTCAATATATATATAACTTCATATTGCACATATCCATAAGTGAAGAAAAGATGGTTCAGAGGTGCATCACCACCAACAATAGGAAGGCTTACCGGAACCTTTGGACCCAATAAACCTACGTTCAATTGGGTCAAAAAGGTTATGGTCATTAACAGCTAATGAACTTCTGTGGAAGGAGAAAGAAGATCCAGGAATGGTGTGTGGAACGGTGTAGGCCTCAGGGGTGATGTCCTCAATGAGGGTAGTTATAATAAATAGGGAAAAACAAAGAAAGGCCACATAGTGTAATCCCGTATGAAAAAAGTATGACTATTTTATTGTAAAGGAAATACACTCACATGTAAATAAATAAAAACAGCTCTGTATGAGTAAAGTGGCGGCAGTGGGGTCCTACCCGATGCGTTTTGTCTCCTTGGACATCGTCTGGGGGGTCCCACCACTGCTGCCAGCAAGATTTATATAAGAAATATGGTCATCCATATTGAGAGCCAACTCACGTTCAATTTCGCATGTAATCCATGGCACTTCCGGTATCAGGGAAAGATGGCCGCTTGGCGTGCGTTCCACGCCTCATTTTAGAGCCGGAAGTGCGTTGGTCAGTTCGGCATTATATATACACAACTAACCTATTGGGCACTAAATGATGTGTGCAAAATCAATAATTTATTAATTGCATCCAAAAATGTGATAAATACAAAGGTAAATGAAGAAAAAAGCAACGAGTGCCCTGTGAATAAGTGACAAGACGGGGGATGTGTCGTCAAAGGCATGAGCCTGAAGCATGCGTTCCAATGAATCGGAGTGCGCAGATGGGGGGAAATGACGTGAGAGGTCCCGACACAGTGGGAGGCGCCTCGGAAGAAGCGCGGTGCACAGAGGTCAAAGGCATCTAATGGTGTCATGGCGACAAGACGCCCAAAGGGAAATAACGTAATCAATCCCATCACAGTGGGTGGCGCCACAGAAGAAGGGCAGTGCGCAGAAGTGAAAGGCATTGTGCGGCATCATGGCAACAAGGCGCCACATGACAAAGTTAGACATTAGAGATGCCATAATGACATATGTGAGTCACCACGGCAAGTGAAATAAATGTCGTGCCAAATGAAAAATGAACAACGTGACGAGTAGGGAGTAAATAAAAGGCGGGCGTGTGAAGTACAGGATAAATAGCCACTTAAGGCTACGTGAATGCACAAAATGGATATAACCATCCATGCAGAAAGATATAAAAATGTAAAAATATAAAAAATATATATATGTGTATATGTGTCCCCGTACTGGTGAATATGCATGGTCATTGACCATGGATATATTAACAAATGTATATGGGAAATACATTTATAAAATAAATGAAATTTTGAATAGAATTATGTGCCAGGATGTTATGTCGTCTATAAAAAAGGACTAGATTATATAATACAGAGTGGACTCTCAAAGGAGGGTCAAGTATAACGATAAATGAATATAAATACATAGAATTAAAAATGAATGAATAATAAAAAAGGAACTCTAATCACATATTGAACATATCTCACTTAAAAGGTAAAACATGGATATGTAAATCACAAAATTGGGAACATGTATAATATTCCCATATCCAAACTCAGGATACGAAATATATATATGCTGGTGTGTAGAATTAAAATAAGTCACTGGAGAAAGGAGAAAGATGGGCCTGGTGAGTCAGGACATCAGGCCTTATTAATAAAGGAGTTGATGTCTAGCTCCACGTTTAGGCCAGACGGAAAAAGAGTTCGGAGTTCATGGATCCAGAAGGTCTCCAAATGAGAGACACCTCTGGTCATGGCACCGCCTCTCCAAGGGGGGACATATCTGTCAATTACTATGAACTGTGTGCCCTCAATAACACGATTGTGATACAGTTTGTAATGTCTGGGGACAGCGTGTTTAGTGTCCCCACTCTTAATGAGGGCAATATGCTCAGACACTCTGACTGAGAAGGAACGGATGGTACGACCAATGTATTGTTTCCCACAGTGGCAAGTGATTAGGTAGACAACATAACTGGTGGAATAAGTACAAAATCGTTTGATAGAGTATTGCTTGTGGGTCACAGAAGATGTAAATGAAACGGTTTTACGTCCGATTCCAGAATTTTGCTGGCAGACTACACATTTTCTACATGAGTAGAAACCTTCCATTTCGTGAAATAAAGGCTGACGTATGGGAGGGTTACTGATGTTTGGGGCTATTCTGCTCTGTAGAGTGGGGGCACCCCTATAAATAACTTTCGCTTGGTCAGGTAGGTCAGTACTCAGGATACGATCGGTTTTGAGGATGTCCCAATGTTTGGAAATAATGGCTCTGACTTGTTTATGCTAAATAGAGAATGAAGTCAGCATAGACCACTTAAAAGTGTCACCCTGTTCCACTATGGGTTTTTCTTCCAACAGAGGCTCCCTACGAATGTTCAAAGCATATTGGAACTCTCAGTCAACTAGGTAAGGATCATAGTTTTTGTCAATAAACCTAGCTCTCAGTATGCTCGATTGAGCTCTGAAGGAAGCAAGGTCAGAGCAATTGCGACGTAACCTAAGAAATTGGCTCTGTGGCACGGAGTCAAACCATGATCGGTGATGGCAACTATCCGTCGGAATGAAGCTATTACGATCTGTTGGCTTAAAATGTGTCTGGAAATGGAATCGTCCGTTACACATTTTCATTTCTAGATCCAAGAAGTTTATCTTGTTTATTTTGCCTGTTTTAATTCCGTTAAGCCTTCTTATTGTTGGTGGTGATGCACCTCTGAACCATCTTTTCTTCACTTATGGATATGTGCAATATGAAGTTATATATATATATATTGAGGATCACTACCACCTTGCAAGATATATTTCTTGAGGACTTTTAGGACTCTTCCATTTTTAAAATAAATATATCTATGTCCTTTTATATCTATGATTGCTGCATTTGAGGAATCAATTGCCTTTTATAGTATGCAATATATGGTTGTTTTACATTAGCGCTACACATTTTTTGTGTTTTTTGGTTTTTGCTTATATCCTATTGGCTGTGTTAGCTGCTTGCTATTTGTTTAGCGCAGAATTATTTGTATATATATACGGTTGGAGGACATAATCTGTCAACAGCGCGATCTGTCATCGGCTGTGTTCACCGGACACAGCCAATGACTGTGTATAAAAAATTTGCGCCAACTCCTACAAAGTAGAGCAGCCAACACAACAACCTGACCCATGTAAATATGTGAAGAAATAAATAAAGTGTGGCGCTAAAAGTGATGTCATTTAGAAATAGTGATAGCAATATTACATAAATTAAAGTGCACAATCCTGAGGTGTGTGCAGAAAGTATTGATCTTAATATTGTGAAGTGACTACAGAGATAGTAACCTCCACAAGTGTATGTCAAATACACCAGTAGTGATCCAAAAATAGGGAGATATTAACCTCCCCACCTAAACTCTCTCTTGAACAAATTCAACAGTGACGAGATTACTTGTACAGTGATATAACCACATCCATATGCCAAGTAAATGGAAGGAATGGACTAATATTCAATATCTCAATTATGGATGAGATAACTCAGGTAAATACTTGAAGATTCAACTACAAAATATAAACATCAAAAGAAAAAACATAAAAGGTATACATTTTTTGGAATAACACAGTGATGTGTATTGAGTAACCTATAACCCTATGAATAAACCAAAATATAGGATCAAAAAGTCCATCAGGGTGGTAAATACACAGATATAAAAATATTTTAGTATTTAAAGTCCACCATGTCAAGTTCTGGATTGCTTAATAACTGTACGGGTGCAGACAGTTCTTTTAAGTGTGGTAGACAGAAGCTGTTGGACGTATCCCTGCACACAGGTAGGTTCTTTCCTTAAACTGGTGACATTGACAGGGTGTGCAGTAGGGAGTCCTGGTGTGGCAGAGGTGTGCAGGGAGCCTATGGAATTGGATGCGGAAGCAGTGACTGCATGGACACAACCATATGTCAAAACTCTTTCTTCATTTGATGACTGAGGATGACCCCGAATTCCAGCCGAGTCCCGCCAAGGACACGTTATTAGACGACACCTGTTGAACTCCATTGGGCCAGAGACGTGCCATTCGGTGACATCAGTGGAAACTCTTCCCAGGACCAGCATACGGCTTTATAGCCCTACACCGCTTGACGGTACAAGCTCGTTTGACTCACCGCCAAGGGCCTGTGAGTCCACCTTATCTGGTAAGGGCACTGTGTATCTATTCCTTTAAGCCAATGTCACCAGTTTAAGGAAAGAACCTACCTGTGTGCAGGGATACGTCCAACAGCTTCTGTCTACCACACTTAAAAGAACTGTCTGCACCCGTACAGTTATTAAGCAATCCAGAACTTGACATGGTGGACTTTAAATACTAAAATATTTTTATATCTGTGTATTTACCACCCTGATGGAATTTTTGATCCTATATTTTGGTTTATTCATAGGGTTATAGGTTACTCAATACACATCACTGTGCTATTCCAAATAATTTATACCTTTTATGTTTTTTCTTTTGATGTTTATATTTTGTAGTTGAATCTTCAAGTATTTACCTGAGTTATCTCATCCATAATTGAGATATTGAATAATAGTCCATTCCTTCCATTTACTTGGCATATGGATGTGGTTATATCACTGTACAAGTAATCTCATCACTGTTGAATTTGTTCAAGAGAGAGTTTAGGTGGGGAGGTTAATATCTCCCTATACACGTTTTTGGATCACTACTGGTGTATT